>OZ038320.1:23735738-23786917 GCA_964035795.1 Pterobdella sp. o SKG-2022 | reverse complement strand
GATCAATATTAATGCTAAAATTGAAAGGAGACAAATCAAAGCCAGTGATTTACCATGTGGAGAATGTCAGAGATGGCAAGACATTTACCACCAGGTGACTGTCATTGATTTCGTTATTAGTTTGTTATTTTTGCTTTTTTTCTAATTTTTTAATTTCAGTATACTTTTATTATTATCATCACACTTTTTAAGTTTCCATTTCTTTTCCACAATTGCCTGTTACACTTAACCTTAAACCTCAACTTTTCAAGACTAGTGAAAGCTTTACAGAATGGTCGACATATTTTTTCATGCATTTTGTCATTCAAGCTGCCTGAGCCTTTCTCATATTCATTCCAGGCTAGTTCAACTTCATTGTTCATAGTTATTTTGTGATGCATAGTTGCATTATTGTTCTTTTTTTGGCTCTGTCTTTTTGGAAACATTGGATTTAACGAAAAATATCATCATTTACTTGTTATAGCCTATTTTTTTCATTTCTATTATTTATATTGTCAATATTATTTTTACTTTCAACATTATTATTATTCTTATCATTGATAACAGAGAAGGATGCCGAAGGTGAAGATGCCAGAGGAACTGCCCATGTATGAAGACGTGCTCAAAAAGACTCTCAAGTATAAATTAGTAATAAGGAGAAAAAAGCATAATAGGGCTAATCAATAAATGTTTCCAGTGATACTATAAATATAAATATAAATAACGACTAAGAAAAATATATTTTAAAACAATATTGTTAAAATTATTAATACTAAAAACCGAATGATATAAATAAACAAAAGAGATAACAGAGTAACGGACTTTCAACGGCTGTTCATATCAAGTTACATCCAGCAACATTTCACATACAACATCAAGCCTGCCAACAATAATTGGATGAGGTGCTTGCCATTATGAATATTTTCACATTAGTGTTCATTATTTTCGTTTCATCACTTTATTAGTTTTTTTTGTTATTATTATTTGCTTTGTTCGTTTGTGTCACTGGTTTTTAAAAGTTTCATTATTTTTTGTTTAATTAAGAAAAAGAATTCTTTTATTATCATTAGAGGCTTTAAACTATCTCGTAATGTATAATTTTAGAAAATATTTTTATTTGTTATAAAAAGTTTATTTATATTAATATAAATAATTATTGAATTTAGTAATAAAAAAATAAAAAATATAATTAGAAAAAATACCAAAATAAAAATATATTTTTTTTTGATATTAAAAACAGGTTATTCTTGGAGGACTCAACCAAAGTCTTCAGTCGATATGATATTTACATAGATGACAATAGGAAAGATGAGGGTGTTGAAGATAAAGATAAAGAAGAAGAGGAGGAGGCAGAAGATGATGATCATATCAAATACTGGATCAAATTTAAGGATGACATAAGTAGTTTGACATGGGATGAATGCTGAGTGAGGATGACTACGACGATGATGATGGTTGTGATAATAATGATGGTGTTGGTAATAATTGAAGATACTAATGATAATGTTGAAGGAACTGGTGTTTGTAATGACGTTGGTGTCGAAGAAGCTAATGATGATTGTGATGCTGAGAGTGATTATAATGAAGTATTGGGATGTTTAAATTACTGTGCTGAAATGATATATTGTAAAATACAAAAATGATATATTTTATCCATCAAAACATTGTATTAGTTTATATGAATTTTTTAATGTTTAAAATTTCATTAAGCATCTTCTTAATGGTTCTCAAAATAACACATTTGCACTAAACTAATAGATATTTTTGGTGGCGTTAAACATGTCTTCTGCAATTTTTAGTAGTAAACCAGATCGAAATTCTTTCATCTATCACTGATTCATCAATTTACTTGTATCATTTTTCTATTCATTCATTTGTTTTATTTATATTATCTACTAGTGTATTCAGTCATCTATCTATTTTTATAACACCATCAATAATTTTCTCACAGCCTCCGACAATAAAGACATACAAAAGTGGATAGCTGGTGAGATAGTTGAATTTTTTCTCAATACAACAATGTATTAAGAATTGATTATTGTTTTTATTTTTGACTCTTTTCTCTCTTACTATTTTTCTGATTTATTAATACTTATTTTTTGTTCTTATTTAAATTTTTGAACCTGAAGTACCTTAAAGATAATAGATTTTATGCAATAGTATAAAGTTTTTTGAAAAAATTGATTTATATAATTGTATTGATACGATTACACCACTTATTATTTGACAATCCACTTAATAGACACATCATACACACCTCATCTTCCACCTATCACACACCGCATCGAAGTCTCATTATGTTTGCAGGCTACATCAGTGATTTGTTCATGCTTCAATCAGCCATGGTCAAAGTGCCAGCCAAAAGGTTGGTTTTCGGGAGTGTTTTCACTTGATCGTGGCTTTTGTATAGTTATCTTGTGCGTTTACTAGTTGTAGCGATCTGAGTCTGATAGATTGTTTCAAGTCGAAATTTTTTATGGATAAAATCTCAAAAATCTAATAATTTGTGTGTTCTCAAGTATTTCACACTAATGAAATAATTCCGCAGGTACTTTCCAGCCATGATGGTGTCTCTCGACCACAATATGTGCTTCCATTGCGACTTTAGGGTTCGTTATTTTATCATTTAAATTGATCAAAGATGACTGGTTTAATGAGCTTTATTCCTACATTTATTAGTTTGATTATGCATCCTAGACGAAGAAATTAATGAATTTTCAATCAAAAACCTATAATTTTTTAAAAATTCAGCTTCATCTTGAGACAGCTTTTTCTTTAATGACATTTTCAACATATCATTATATTTATATATCGTTAATAATTGAAGCCACTAAAGAATAAAAGTCTATTCAATTCAATAATCTCAATTTCTTATAAATATTCAACTCTTGAAGCCACAGTTGATGAAGGCTTAAATGAATCTATTGTTTGCAGGTGGATGAATGGTTTTTGTACGAAAGTTGGTGCCCACGATATGGTATGTGATTATTTAAAAACGAAAAATTTTTCATACATACATTATTTTTTATTTATTCAATTAGTTGGTTGTTTAACCGTTTATGGTGTTATGGCGGATCAAAGTTTTGTGGAATTGTAGAATAATTATGATATTAAATATAGGTTATTTATATTATATTAATAAATAAATATAATGTTTCAGAGATATATTTATGAAATCTAGTTCACTTTTAATTTTTAATAACTACACACATAAGCGGCCTTCATTTGTTTTACACGTACTTGAAAATGTTACAGCCATAGCAAAATTTTTCGCTATTTAAAAAAAACTATCTTTTCTTTAGAAATCTTTGTATTAACTAAATCATACATGGAATCATGGCGTCAAACTATCAATTTTTCAATAATTTTTGTTGTAATTAAATCGTGTACTAACCCACTGCACAGCGTCAAACAGAGCGTTAACCCTGGGAAGGATATGGAGAAGGGATGGAGTGTTGGCAGTTAGTATGTCTCAAGAAGGGCTTTTTAGGGTGTCTTCCATGCTCTAATGCCACCCTTCTGCATTTGTTTGACGCAGTGCTTTTATCTTCTTTGATAAACTTTTAGGGGAATTATATTGCCAGAATGATATTAATATTATGGGCTTTTTGGGGAGCTTTGTTAAATTATTATCTGTTTGTATTTGGTCTTATAATTTATGTTTATTGTTCTCATTGTTTTCAAAGTCATTTGTTGCATGAGGTTAAGTAATTGTTTCAATCTTTGTGATGGCTTATGAAATAAATTCAAGGTAAAAAAGCACCAAGGCACAAAGTAAATATAGTTTGAATATTGTGATTTTTCAGGTAGTTTTCACCTTTTCAAAATATATTCTAATTCAAGATTTGTTACTATATATTTTACGTTACTTTGTTGACGAAAAGCTTGTTCTTAATAAAAATTACCCTTAGTGTTCAAATAATTTTCAGTATATACTTTGTCTTTCCATTTAATTATTATTAATGCATCTATTTATTAATTTGTTCTATCTATCAATCTCTACTTAATTTAATCTTGTTATCTGTCAATCTATATATTTTTAACCAACCGTGTGTTTGTTACAATTGTATGATTTTGTATAATTTCAGATAATAGTTGACAATTTTGTTTTTCAAATTTTTCAGATTCACCGGTTTTGTAGTTTAATTTTTAGTTTAGTCTAAAATTTTTTTTATTAAATCTGTTATTTTAATATGGTTTTATATAGTGTTTTAATTTAACTTCGGTTTTTTTCGATACTAAAGTACGAAGCAAAAATTTATATATGGAATATATTTATTGTGTCTGTTATAAATAGTTGCCAATTGCAGATCCTTTCACAACCTTTTCATCAAAAATAAAGCTTTATTATTAATGAATATAATTTTTGAAATTCGTTTTGTCTTCAGTATTCCTTCAGTATTTGAATATGCTCTTGGCTCCACTAACCCAATGCTGTCCAAAACACAATGTTTTGTATAGGCTTAGAATTAATATAATGAAGTCTCATAAGTACCGAAGTTAAATTTAGTGACGATAAAGTAGATGAAACAGAATAAAGTTGAAGGTATAAAAAGCACTTCAAAACTTTTTGGCACATTGTCTTTATGGTACTCTAAATTTTACTAGAAAACTGCGAATCACATGAGTATGAATGTGTGCGGAATGAAACCCAAAATCTATACAGTTTTTTTGAAACTTATTCATAATTATCATATCTAAAAACATTTGGAGGTTAGACATAGACCAGGTATGTATGCCAGCCCATATGCTGCAGGGTCTTGAAGCCATGCTTATTGACTAAAAAAATAGTTTTTTTTTTTTATTTGCGAACTATTTAAAAATAAATGCTCCAGTGATACTTCTTTTAAATCTTTGCGTTGTGCTCGAAGTCTAGCCGCAGTAAATGAAAATTTATTCATTAAAGGTGCTTCAAACCAAAATTTTTTGATTTTTGAAAAACCAACATATTTTTGAAAATTTTAGTAACTTATAGTTTTAGCTTTGTTCCACTGGGAAGATAAAAAATTTTTAATGTAATGTATGGTTCAAAATTAAATAGAAAAACTGAATAAAAATGAAATATAACACGATAAACAAATTTTTATGCTCTAATAATAATGATAATAATATTTTCTCTTGAAGATGTCTTGAAATGTAATATTCAATGAGTTTATTAAAATTAAGTAGTTTACGGTTGATTTTCAAGTTTTACATACAAATGACGCAGTCATGAATTGTTTTCAAAGCATATTGCGACTCTTTAGTCTTTTTTTTTTCAGTAATGGCAATTATTAAGTCAAAAGATTTCTATCTTTTTTTTTTCACTCTTTTCATCAAAAGTGAATACCTACCTATTATTGATTCCTTCATTAAGTTCTTTAAAAGTGTGCTATTTTTTAAAAAAAATTTGTTTTATAATGAATTAAATTTTTTTCATTTTGATTATAAACGGTTATTATAATTTTTCTAGTTGGAGAGTTTGAAGACCTCGAGAATTCTTAAGATGAGAATCACTTCTTAACCGATTAACTATATTTGTTAGTTGCAAGTTAGTTATGTAAATTTTTTTAAAAATAGTCTTGAATTCATTAATATTGGGGGAATTAATATTCGATATATATCTAGCAAGTTAGGGTTAGATTACGGTTTCACTTTTTGAATTCAAATTTAAAATTTTCAAGTGAGTTACGGCATGCATTCATTCTAGGGGTATATTGTTTTATATTTTAGGTTTTGGTAAATCTGAATGTTTTAGCTTCTATTCAATTCTGTTATAAGCTTTAAAATGAAAAAGTTAGAAAAATACTTGAAATTTAAATTTATTATTTTATAACAGGGTGCAAAAGTAGCTTATTAAAATTATGGTTTTTCTCAAAAGCCGCAAACTTCTGGTGAGAAAATAACAAGAGGGAGTCAGTTACTGATTGATTTACATCTCGATGTTATAAAAACTCGTTCTCATCTTGTGAAAAAAAAACACGAGCAAAAATTCAGGCTTTTGTATCAGAATGACCAACAAACATGAGAAATCTGCCGCGGTAGGCATACTCAAAATTTTTATATATTTATATTGTGAATATTTTAAAAATTTTATTATGATTAACATGTTATTGCCAAATCTTACTCAGACATAGCATCCGCTTCAATGAAGTACTTAACAAACTTTTCTCGTTTTTCACGATTATGATGATACTCCGTTTAACACATTGCAACTTGGTATGTTAATTTCTATGGAAGTTCTTATTTAATTTCTATTTATTTCGTAAAATATTTTCATACAAATTTGAAAATAATTTTTAGTATATAAGATTTTGATATTGTTTTTTTTTTGGATAAAACCTTTAAAGCATTAATTTTCATATAAACACTTCCATAAGATAAAAAGCTGAAAATGGGAATCCAAAGCTTGAATCATTACGTCAATTTTTGTAGTAACCTCTTCACTAAGCTTTTCACTGACCTGATACCATAAAAACTTAAAATCAGTATTAACAAAGAATGAAATTAATGATCATCTCGAGCTTAAAGGTTGAACTTCACCTATATGCGTTTTTTAATTTGACACTAAAAACGTTACTTGTTGAAAACATATTCATAACTCAATAATTTGACTATGTAAAGTTATCATTGCAAACATTCCAGAAGCTTCAACGTATTTCAATTATGGTCATATTTCTTTGAAAAAAAATCTTGTGTACATTTAGTCTTGGTATTTTATTAAAGGCTAGTTATAAGTATTTGGATTATTATTGTATTCTACATCATATAAAACAGATAAGTTATTAAAAACATACTATAGAATGCAAGTATTCTAATGGTATTTCATTCAATAGGTAGGAAGATCATTAAGCACAATCTGCAAAGAATGACTAGAAAAAAACTGATATTTTGGTTATTTCTACCACATCCCAGCCTTACGTATGGGGTGTAAAAAATGCAAACTGAAACATTTTTTGGGTCACCAAAGGCTAATAAGTTCGAATTAAACGAAAATGATTTGTATTTACTGTTATATAATAGTATAATGAATGTTTCATTCATATAGCTTTTTCAAAGTATTATCTTCTCAAGTTAGAATGAAGATCTTTCAAGATAGATTAATTTTCAAAAGAGATTATAATATTAAGTTAGACCGTAACAGAAAACATGACTGCAAAATTAGTTGGAAGCTTCTTGTTCTTATAAAGTTTGTTTTAGCTAACCTAACAAATTAATGTTTTGATCATTTCAACTGCATTTTGCAGATTCTGACAATGAACATTTTTTTACGTAATGAAGATTCTTTTTTATTCGATTTTTCTCGTTTCTTTTGATAGAATGATGTCTTAGCAGCATACTTGGCAAATCATCTATTTGTCAAGAAACAGTTGGTGATGTCGGCAATTTTGATCGAATAAAACATAAAAGGTTAATTCACATTTCTTTTTATTTCATTCCATAATATGAGTAGTGGCAGAATCATTATTAATGTTCGAAACGATTACAGAAACAGATATTGAAGTTGCTCGAAATGATCTTGCCCCACATGCAGCATCACCACAACATACACCACCATAGCCAGTGTATTCCCCTGACCAAAGTAGCTAGTCAATGCCTCTGCACCAAACATTGCTCAACAATGGTATAATAAATTTATTCAAACTTATATTTTTTTAAAAACTACATTTTCATGATACTTCAAAATTTATTTCAAGAACAAAGGATTTTACCACATAAAAGTCCAAGCACTTTCAACCTTTTTCGCCTCTGACATTACTTGTCTGTGTGAACAAATAAAAACAGTGCTGGCTTAATTCCTGTTTTCTGAAGACTAATTTTGTGCAAAAATTAGTAACACGTCAAATGAAAGAGAAGTAGCTGGTATTACCCTCTAAAAAAAGTGAAGTAAACGCGAAAAATGTGTTTGAAGATGGTTTTTGAAGAGAGGTTTTGGGGCAACAACAACATTTTCTGAAGCAACACCAACATGTCTTGGGGCAACAGCAAAAGGTCCTGGGGCAACAACAAGGCGTTCTGGGGCGACAACAAGGGGTCCGAGTGCCTGTTGTTGGGTGGCAACGTGATGTATTCAGAGGTTCTTTTTGGGGCAATTTGAAGCTTGTCGAGGTTTTTGGCTATTTATAAAAACTTTTTTGAACAAATAAGATTGGCTGTTTTACTTGTCATCAAGTTACCAGTTTTTTGTCGAAACAAGTTTGCCATCCAGCTTCATACTCTGGATGTGAACATTTTCATTCCAATTTGCAGCATTCACGTTGTGGATGGAAAGGGATATGAGATAAGTGTTTTAAATGTTTGCAGGCAGTTTTGAAAGTATCTTGAAAAGAAAGTGTTTCAGGAGTATTATTCTATTTTTTAGTTATATGTATTCCTTTATTTAACTTTTCATATGAGTGATATGCAAGAAAATAAGAATAGAAAAGAAGGAAGAGCTTGAACAATTGCAACTCACATGGACATGCTCAAGTGGAAAGAAGGAAGCAAGAAGGAAAAGGAGGAGGAGGAAGAGAAGGATCTACCTAAAAAGAGGAGATGAAGGTAAGCTTGAGCGATCTCACTCTGTCTAATAAGCAAGCTTAAGAGGAAAAGTGAAAAGAAGTAGGAAGAGCCGAGAAAGAGGAAGGACTGAAAAAACAAAGAAGGTTGGAGGAACTCTTTCCCAGTATCTCACTACATTCAAATGTTTATAATTCAATACATCGGTTTTTGATTGATACTCGTTTTTCATAACGCGTATACAATTTTTAGTTTTTGAAAAGTTAATACGGGTTATTTTTCGAAGCGATGTTTCTTCGAGACATTTTTTTCAAAACTGCTTTGCAAACTCGTTTTAAAAAGAATATCGACAAATACTTCTCCATGCCAACATCAATGCTGCAAAGTGACATGTGAGTGCTTACATCAGATAGTGAAGGTGTAAGATGACAACTTGCCTGACAAAACTCTGGGGCTTGGTGATAAGTGGAGAAGTTAATATTGCTTGGAAAAGGAGGTTTTATATTTAGTCAAAAAATGAGAGAGTTTGAATTGTTCTGAAATGGATCTCTAGGTCATCACTAACACTTGACAGCGGGTCCGGCCACACACTGCGCTGATGCTGGTTTGCTTTTGATTCTGAAAATTAACCAAACAAGCCCCGATTGAATAAAAATCGACAGTGATTCCAGCGCAGTAGATTTTGCATGCACTTGAAATAACCACGCTACATTGGAGAACTAGCGATCTCAATTTTGAACCGATTTTGGCAACATTTGAACATATTGAAAAAATTAATTTATAGACCTTATTTAGAAAACATCGATTTAAGAAATTTTAATTCATTTATTTAAACTTAGCTATAATTTTTGGTAAGTATGGTCTTACCATAAAACATTAGCATGGACCTTTAATTTAAGAAGTTTCTATGATTTGTATTCTAAAGAATTTTAAAATTTTTCGTAATTGTAAATATGTTTCATGTTGGTGCTATGGTAGTTGAAAAAATTAATTTCACTTAAATTTATTGAGCAAAAAGCGAACTGTTTGCATCAAATACAGATTAATGTACAAGCATTTTTTTCATGTGTTTATTTTTGAATTAAAAAATTTCAAACTTCAATATTCGACCCTTTTTTGCTTTGAAATTTCATGAAGGTTGTTTCACAGTAACCAAAAAAACTTATGCTCACTTAGTTGCAAATTGAAAACTATTTAATTTTCGTTTCCGTGCCAGATGAGGCAGCCTTTTGAGCGTATTTTCATGTTCTTGTTAACCCCGGTGCTCCTATTCTCAATAAGAATCACCCGCTTCTTTTTCCATCAATTCTTTACAACTTTTAAAATTTTACCACTTCTTTACAAAAACGATTTCTTCCACTCGGTTCGTCCACAGACTCTCGGATTTAAGCCGTATAGGGTTGTTTTTGCAATGAATGTGATCGGGACAAAGAGGACGAAATGGTGAAAGATGAAAAAAATTTGAAGTTTTATTAGGATATGATTGGGAAAAAAGTGATTTGTTGGTTCTTTTTGAGGACATTTTCCTAAAACTGTGTTGAGATTGGAAAGTTCAATATTCTCTGTGATGAATGGTAGAATTGTTTTTTTAGTAGTTTAGCAGAAGGACAGTAATGAAATGGCTCTATATGAGATAGAAAAATAAAATTCACAAATTATAAAATTAAAAAGTGTATACTAAATAATGCAAAATTTCAAACTGGTCGTGTTTTTAAAGCAGCAGAAATTCTATTTTTAAGCATTCAAATCAAACTTTGTTCTTTTGGTATGGCTATAATGAAGCTATCCCAAAGAAAAATAAATATTTTGAAAAGATTTACTGCTGTGACTTGAATTCACTTTTTATAAGTCATTTTTGTAAATTCAAGTTGTGGAGGCTTATTTTTCCAATTAAATTGTTTTGGTAGCTCTCAATTTTTTTTTAAATTTAATTTTTTTAGCTTTTTGCGATAAAAAAATAAATATTAGAGAGCGCGTCCAGCTTTTGAAATACATTTGAATTCATCGAAAGCTAAACTTATAAGTAAATAATGGCAGCTATAATACGCATGAAAAGAAAAAAAGTTGAAAATCAATTGAACGAAGTTGTTGTCTATTTGAAAAGACAAAGAGACAAAAGTGCGGATAACGAAGAAGAAACATTTTCAAAAAAGTTCAAATACGCTGCTACAGTCAATTCAAAGGTTTGAGGGATTTGAAGTTTTCTGTAAAAATTTAGTTATTATTAATTATTTCAGGATTTCTCAGTTGTGGATTCAGTTCAAAATGCCATCAGAGAAATAAAATTAAATAGATTCAATAATTTTGAAGACGTCATTTCTAAAAATCAAGATTTATCTCAAAGGTATTAATATTCAAATTTATTCCTTCAAAATATTTCACCAAATTTTTTGGAAACTCAAAAGATCAACCAAGTTGATTGATTACAAGATAATCACAAAAAAACGTGCAAGTCACTTCAAAAGTCTAGGCAATAATGATGAATCAGATAATGATGGTCAATATTTTTTTTTTGACCTTGAAGAAAATTCTAAAAAGGTAAGTATTAAGACATATTAATCAGTATCACTAATAAAAAAAGATAATTGATTTACATAGTCATCATTTTTCAGTGATTATGCATAACAAAATATATCAGGAATCTGAAGCAGATGATTCAAAGGAAGAAAAAGCTGAAAAGGATTATGTTTATGATTTGTACTACATAAATGATCAGACTTTCAACTATGAATATTTAGATAATATATGCAAATTCCAAGCTACACAGTTGAGTTTAATAGTTTCTAATTTATATATTCATACTCAAAACATTCAATTATAATTATTCGAAGTATCAGTAAATTGATATAATAATATAGTTATAATATTGGTTAATTGATGATTTTTTCAAGGCAACCAGATGATTTCTACAATGAAAATGATCAAGATGAAGAGGCTTATGATGAGGAAGATGAAAATGCTGAGAATTACTATACAAATCAATATCCTGATCCTGAAGATCTCGCCTTACTTAATATAAATGAAGATGATGAAACATCTGGAGATGATGAAGATGGTAATGATGAAGAAGATGATGAAGAGTATAATGAAGATGATTATGATGCAACATATTATAAGCCTGTATAGCTATAACTCAAATCTTCAATCTTTATGTTTAATGATTGGTTTTTTTAAATTTTAATTTGGCAGTCTAACGTGATGAAAGTAAATAAAAAGCTTAAACATGATTCTTTGATCTATTATCAACATTATCATGATTTAGTGTCAACTGAATTGAATATCTTGAAGCATGAAATAAAAGGAAAAATTATACAAATACTTCTTGATCTATAAGAACTTTTGATCAATTATAACAAATCATACAGCATTAACAAAACCGCAGTCAATAGTATCATAAGTAAATATTCGTATTTTAAATAAATTTTGTTAAACCTCGATGACAAAAGAATTTTTGAAAAAATACGAAATATTATGCCGTAATAATGAGCAGTATTCTTAAAATTAATTATACACATAGTAACGATAAACACAATTTATATGTATACGAGAAATGAAGTAGTTCAAATAGGTATCAAACCTTTAATTTATATTTTCAAACTAGAGATAAAATACACATCGTTATGAGACCACACAAGCTTCTTCATTGTCGGACGTCAGAGCGATTTGAGTGTCCAGGAGTGTGCTCATGATCGATCTGACGATGTACACTGTAGTGCCTTTCCTTATGTTTGCAGGCGTTGAGAAGAACAAGGTGAGGTCTTCTGGTGTCAATTTTTCAGTCGTGTCTGGTGCTTTCTTTTGATCTGAAAGTGAAAAAAATCATGGCCGAATAAAAAGAGAGTCCCATCAAAACCACCTAATATTTTAGAAAGCAAACATGACACGAAGCCAACAGAAGAAAAATGCTAAACGTTTCCTTAACTTTGTAACAATGCCACAGACATTAAATTTTTACGTAACACATGTTTTAATAATATATAATATTAAAGTCACAGATCGAAGCGAAATCAAAAATATTGTATTAGAAAACACCTTTCATTATTCAAAAATAAAAAAACCAGGTAAGGGTTTTAAAACTTCAATGAACACGCCTGAGCAAAAATCCTACCGTGTTTATGTTCTTCTAAGTAAACTTCCTTCTTGAAAGCCAACAAGGCATCTTGCAAAATCTGTGAGTAATAAGTAACCATCTAGTTAATATGAATGCTGCATTGAAAAATTAATAAGAAATTGAAATATTAAATAATCATGTGAAATGGTTCCCATAATTAGTATTACAACATTTAACATCTTCAAATTTCGATTCATTTTTAAAAAGTTCTATCAAAAGTTTATATTTTTGAAAAGATTAATTAAATAATTATTCATTCCATTTTTTAGAAGCACGGAACACACTAAATTAGTCATCAGTAAGTGAAACATGAAATATTAGTAAAAAGAGAACGACCTTGTCCATTTCAATGGGTTTCCAGAATGAAAGTTCAGGATTTCGAGATAATATTGAGTCAACAATGACAAAAGCCTGTGGAGATGTTGCAAAAACTTTATTTTAATCGAACCTATAAGCAAAGCTGTATACAAAAACTAGTGGTCACAATTTTTAACTATCCCAACTATGTATAAAAAAAATCTATAAAATAAAAATGTATTAAATCGCTTAATTAAAACATTGCAAATCATTTTTTGAGCAAAAATCACCCTATAAACTAACAAAATACTGAAAAAAGTAAAAAACACCAAAAATTTCTAATAACACTTGAAAGACAACCTCAACAATGATCTGTCGATAAGCAGGGTTGCTGATGTTGGAGAGCATCTGTTCCACTAAGAGAGAGAAGTTCAGTTCGTACTGAGTCATGTCGGAAAGGGTGGGTTGTTGGGGGAGTAGGTAGCCAGACAACTTGATGCCTGGTGGCGTTCTCTCCAATATATGCCACACCCTGTCGTAAAAGTCGCGAGGCACCCTGTGTTTTGGCTTATTATGATAGATATATGCTTGAGAAATAAAACTTATAAAAAATAAAATAATATAACATAATGTAATATAAAACACGATGAAACATGATGAAAAAGATACAATAAACAGCTAAAAACACCTGTTGAGACAACCCTCCATTTGACGACTCCTCAGCACTTCAATGCTTCTGTCATGATGGGTTCAAGTGGTTGTGTTGTGGGTGTAAAAGAGATTTATGAAAGAAGTTGTTTGAAAAGAGTTTTGTTAGAAAGAATCAGGTTTTTGAGTAAGTGATGATGATAATTGCTTCTGGACAAAAGATATATATTGATTATTATTCCTACCATTATTTTCAAAAAAATATACACCCCTCCTTTCTCTCCCAACCTCTCTTCGTGCTTCTTAGCTTCATTCTTCATCAAAATGCGCATCATCAGAATCTTGATTTGCGAGGGAGGTAGGGAGTACAAGCTTTTGGATTCTTCTTGTGAATACTTCAGCTCCAGCTTCATTGCCTCTACCACCAGCCTAGTGGAATGGTACATATATTATCTTTATAATTTTATAGAAACCTTAATTCACGAACTAGATTATTTGAAAAATGCAAATGACGAGAATTCAACCACAATACACTTAGCAATCCAACCTTTTGAACATGAATGTCTGAAGCAACTAATGCGTTAAAAATAGTAACTTTGCACCGTTGGTAAAAACGAACTATGAAAAGATATTTTTGATTGATACAAAAGCATGAAAGTCTGAATCTACCCTATTCTGATCTTGAGAATGCCCTGGTAGAGCTCAGGTCTTGTGGTAATAGATGTGCCGATGTTGATGATTAATTCTTGTTGTAACACGGCCTGTGATGGTGGTACGTAGGTAAAAAGGTAGCTTGTCACAGAGAATATATTAACTAACAACAAACTACTACTAATAAACGTAAATAAATATATAGACCTGGAATATATCGTGGGGATAGAGTTTAGTATAGAGAACTTCTTTGATTTCATTGGGAGTGATGGGCTTGTCAATCACTTGCTCAGGTTGCCCATGCACACTTATGGTTAACTGTGTAGTGTTCCAGTGAGCATTTATGCTCCATTGACTTTATGATAAGCTAGTAGAGATAAGATTCAAAAACACCAGATTTTATTCTGATACAGGCTGAATTTAAAATAAGTGTGAAACATGACAACAAAACGTGAAATAAAATAATAAAACGACATAAAAAACAAGCATTTGACGATGATTTCCCAAAAATGGAAAAAGCTTTGCAAATAAAGAGAAATTTTGAAAACATATTTTTCAATTAAATTCTTGCTCTGCTTAAACACCTCTTATTGGACAAAGTGGCTAATCATATGTAAAAACTTCATAAAAATCATATGATACCTACCTGCTTACCACTGACAAGAATGGTGGTGATGGAGGGAGCTAGGCTGTCCACCAACTTTCCCACCACACTGCTGCAATACCTTACTATACTCCTGTCAAGTGATATTGCAATTAAAATAAATAAATGATTCTGGTTAAATATGAATAAAAAACTTATATCTAATAAATAAATAAATAAAAGATGAAGGTTAGTCTTTTGAAATACCCTTTCTTTCATGTCGTCATATAAATTAAAGGACTTATATATGAAGTTAATATATTTAAGTAAAATAACTTTTGAAAAGTGAGCAAAATACCTCTGAAAACCCTCACACATTAAACTTTTGAATATGTATAAATTATATGGGTAAAAGGCAACTTTCATTTATATTAAAAATATTTTTAAGAAATAACTAAACGTCATCATTGAAAACAACTGAGACGCAAAGACGTTACCCAGACCAAGATTTAAAACCCGACCTCTTAACTAATTAAAATATTAATTTAACCATTGGTGTTTGTTTCCAGCCTGCCTCGCAAGTCTGTTGAGGCATTCTAGGTAAGTGGCGTCACCCATACTTTCGTACAGGCCTGTGTCATTATGATTAACCGTTTATACATTCAATTAATTAACAATTAATTTAGTACTAACATTTTTTGAACAATAATATTATCGTAATGAATGATTCAAATCTATAAAGTAGATGTATTTTGAGATTTTGAATCAAAAGTTCATGATAAAAAGCTATAACCTAAAATCAAAATCAATAAATTAATATCTGAAAAAAACCTTGATATTAAACCTGAAACAACCTTCAAAATCGGCAAAAAAGAATTAAAAACGAGGAAATAATAATGTCAAAAAAACAGCAATAAAAATAATAATCTAGTATTATGTTATACAACAAACAACCGGAAATTATAGAATAGAATGAAAATCTAAAACCCTTCTAAGATATCAATCTACAAATATACTATAACACAATAATTTGACGAAAGAACAGCTACCCTTTCTAGCAGCCAGTTCCTTGAGGGACTGAGCCTGTTGGTACTCGTTGTTTCCTGTGGCCAACTTTGTCAAGTCCTCAGTACTCATCTTATGGAAATGCTGTGGTGTGGATGGGCAAACATTGAAAATGGTTGCATGTTTGAAAGATTAATGTTACTGATATAGATGGTGATAAAAAATTTTCATTGGCAGTTCACGTCTTTCTGAGTCGAAAAAAACTTGAATTATAATAGTAAACTCATAAAAGCAACACTTTCCTCACTAAAATTTGAACAAAAGAATATATTATTGTTGGAACACTAAAAAATTAATATAATAATAATAATAACCATACCAAATACTAATATTATTAATACAATAATAAAATTACAGATATGATAATAAACCACTCATTAATCAAACGAACATCCTCATCCATCCATCCTTCCTCTATCTCAATCTCGATGGACTTGGGAATGTCATTAAAACTCCTAAACTGGGTGCAGCTCTTCTTTTCAGTCAATGTGTTGTACGGGGTGCCTGGGTGGGGGTGCGGGATTTCGATGATTGTGACGAGTGAGTTTAGGTTTGTAGCAATGATGACAATGGAAACTAAATTTGATAGATGGTGTAATAAAATGAGCTATTTTAATAATAGTAAAAATAACAATGATGATAATAACAATAATAAAATAATAAAAACTAATCACTCGATTCCATCTCTAAGAAGTCCAGGTGCTCGATACAACTTGTGTTGATGAACTCCTGATGATGATTTTTATAATTGATGACATAGTTCACAGTGTTTCTAATGATTATAGCTGATAAAAAATGTTCTTAATTGGTTTACAAATGATTCGAGCGATTTAAAATTATTTTGATATTTATTAGAAGATTATGTTGAACTTAATTTGAATTTATAGCACATTTAATGATATATAATTTTGTATTAAATTATAGATCTTAAGTAACTCGAATGCTCTGTGTCATTGAGCCAATATAAAAAAACTGAAAAAACACCAACTTGCAGACGACCCAGTCTTATCTTGGTACCATCGCAGTCCCCATGCTTAAACTGGGCCAACAAGTCCAACATGTTGCGGGCTCCTTGGCCGCTGTGTATTCATGGGGATCGTTATTATTATTTTTATTATGATTATTTTCAATCATATTAATTCTAACATTTCTATGCTATTAATATAATAATATCGTCATCCTCCTCTCAAAAGTTCAACAACTCATGTAGTAGAAAACAGTATAGCCAAAGTGTTGTTTTATTGTATAAGATTCTATGAATATAAATATCAATTTTTTTATTATTATCTAAATAATATTTTTATTATCAGAGCTAATCAAGTGAGTTCTAACTTATCCAATAGCAAACAATCGTGCTACTATGTATTCGTGATAATTAGCCTCAAATTGTAAAATTCAAATACTAGGTATTTATTATGTAATTGTAAAATCTATATATAAACAGAGAAAAAAAGATGAACAAAAAAAATAAAAAAAATCAAAAAACAAAAAAAAAAGCTAAGAAAGGAAACAAGCTAAACAAACAAAATACCTCATGTTTTCTTCTCTGATCAGCATACAGAAGGTAGGTCTGCCAGCCAGCTTCCAGCACTTGCCCAAGAATGCCAAGTCGCTCTGAAGGTTTGGAATTTTCAGAAGTATAAAATTTTTTTATAATTTGTTCAATACTAATAACTGCGTTCGTATTTTCTACTGGTTATAAGGTAGTTTTAAATTGAATATATTAATACATGTAATCTTTATACTACTATTTTCAATATCATTATTGCTAATATGCGAAAAAAGCATCTAACTTTAACTTCGTCGATGACAAAGTCGATATCTTGAGCCAGATAGAAGTCGGAGATCTCGAAGAGCAGTGGGTAGCAGAGGAACGTGTGGCCATGTGCTCTATATATCTGTGCATACAACATTTGAATCTACTAACTTCTTGCCTTAACGACAATATACAAATATGTGAATGTTCCATCAGCGTATGTAACGAGGATGTGTTAATAATTGAAGGAAGAAAAGAGCTAGGCAAGATGAAGATTATCGACAGTTTACTAAGACAATGTTTTGCCCCACAAATATCCCCGTGGTATTAATTTGTTCCATTTTTTCAAAGAGGTTTGATGATTTTATACAAAATTTTTAAAATTCAGAAACTAAAATGTTGAATGAAAGATCTTATTGCATTGATACAAAAACCACACACCTCGAAAAACACTCTCCAAACTCTATCCATTTTTTCATACTTGCACGAAAGATGGTCAACACTGATCGACCTATTACAAAATAATACCAAGACACCAGAGTACTCTAACTGTTGCACAATAACATCAACAAATCCCAAATTACCTTAGCTGTCCCCAAGCCTCCAATGGGTCTGGGTGGTCTGCCTGTCAACCCTAGCTCCTCGTTGCTGCCTGCATGGGTGGGGCTTGATGATTTATCAATGTATTATATCTTATTATTATTATGAATATTAAGAATATAATCACAGTTTTTTGAATAAAAATCTAAGCTTTCATTTATACTACTATTTTTTTATAAAATTATTTTTTTTTACAAAGCAAAAAAAAATAACCAAGTTGTCCATAAGCCTTGGCTAGTTCTGTCGGCGACCATATCTGGATAGGTTCCACCTGTCATCGAATAAACGAATCACATCAAAATTGCAAACAACCGAACAAGACAAACGCACACATTCATACATCAAAAACTCAACCAATTAATACTTATACACCCATTCCCACCTCCACACACCTGATGTGGTGTCTGAGTGAGGATTCCATATGTTGCAAGCAGTTGTTGCAGATTGACACTTTCAGCTATTAAGGCCACTTGAATCACCAGGTCCACTGGGGAACTCTGTCGTCATCATTTCTACCGCTTTATCATTTGTGCATCAATGGTGACATTCATTACAATAATGTTACTATTACTTAAACTTCTATATTATCACCTTCGAATCTATTGCTAATTATAGTTTTATAACCAATTTTTAAATGGTTATTTTGACGAATACGACTATATGCATTATAAAAATTAAAATTATTCATAATGAATGGGTATGAATTAGGTGTTCAAATTCCCTTTTGACCGCTATATAACCAGCACTATTATGCCAAAAATTTGAAACATATAAAAATTACATATTATACTCAATAAATGTTGTTTAGATCAGAAGTCACTTTGAAAAATGAACAGAATTATTTTTACATTTTTGTAAAAACTATTTTTCTGAGCACTTTCTAAAGGAATTTCAAAAATATCATAGAAAGATATTCACAAAGGATACATTAAGATATTATGATGAAAATTAGTAGGAAACTTGTATGAAACAATTATATTTTTGCAAACACTAGTTGAAAAAGTGTTACAAACATGGAAAGTTCAAGAAGGCTTTCAAATTTTTCGTTAAGAGATTATAAAAATTCCAACGTAACTTCAACACAAACGATTTTAAATGCCTAATTTCACTTAAACAATCTCCCCAAAGCCATGTTGGTGAATCGATTACATTTTGACTTTTTTCTATTGTTTATATGAAATAATTGGGTCGACTGATAGTCAATTTACATACATACATCTATATAATAATTATAAAGATTTGGCATCATCATTTTTTGAAATAAGCTTTAAATTAAAAACGTTAACTTCATACACAAGTTCAAAAATGAGATGAAATTGATAACTGAGACAATTTTACGTGAGAAAGCTCATAAGCCATTGTTAGTTATCAAACAAAAGACGATCAACATGATGGCATTTACACCAGGTTTATAATCAACAGAATGTTAATAACAAAACACATGCTAATCATTGGCTTCATATAACCTGTTCAGTAGATCCTCTCTGCAACCGTTATAATGAAACACCATTATGGGGAATAAACCATGAACTATAATCGTAAATTCATGTTGAAAATCATTATAACACGTGTCTATAAAAACCTGTCTTGCATTTGATAGACTGTTATATGAAGTAAGCAGCTTTTCTTACCAAAAACCCATAATACTCACTATGTGTCAGCATTAACTCAAAAAAGCTTCATACACCAATTAAATTTTGCTGTTTTTTCAATGCTTCTTTTAAACCATGAAAACTTTTATAACTATCACCATGATTTTCATTATTTCTCCAAATAGCACCCACTAAACTCAATCGATGGATTTCACTACTCGTAATTACATCCGTTGGTTCATATCTCAAAGAAGGATCCATGTATTTATATTCATATAAAATAAAATATTAGTAACAAAGCAAAGGAAATGCGCAATAATAATGATATTAATATTGAGTAGTAATGAGCTATTGGAACATTTACAGAAGTAAAACCCTATATGGTTAAAATAATAATATAAAAACATATTATAAATAGATGAATATATATAATTTTGAACTACTCAATCAACTAAACATGATACGACGAACCTCAAATGATGTGTAGCGTGGGTTAAACTTAGGTCTTTCTGCTGCTGGTAGGTTCCTTCCTATTGGATCAAGTTCAGCAGTAGTAACTAGGCCGTCCACTGGAACCAATCAGAATGAGAAAATTAGTACATATAAAAAATGATTTATGAAATCAATAGTGAAGTAAAAACCAATTTAAATTTGATTTTTTTTATTGAAATTAAATAATTTCAAATGAAAAAAATTAATGAGTCTTGAAAATTATAGACAATTTTAATAAACAAAAAATTAAGAAAAAAATGTTAATATACTTTACGTAAAGTTTCAAAATCATCATCGTTTTGAGTCCGTTTCCATGCTAGCATGGAAACGGACGCATCTCTATAAAATTGCAGAATAGAAAAAAAAACTATGAAAATCTCAAGTTTTCATTTTCGATTACCCCCAGAAACACACCAAGCAGGTTGGCAATGATGAAGACAGCTTGTCCCCACAAAAAGACGTCTTCTTCGTGCTCGGAGTCGGCCTCTCTAGGCATGAAGTTTGGCAGTCTTATTTGCGAGCCAGGCTTCGATCGCTCATCTTCCACACACCCTTTGGGAACGTAGTAGTACTTGGGCAGTAGAGGACCTGAAAAAAAACCGACAACAAATAAAAAAACAACAGCAGTAGAAACGCTAAAACAAACCTGATTTTTCATGAACCATCAAGGGTTTCACCTCTGCAAGATATTCCTTTGCCGTATCCACGTCCCCTTTGAAGACGCCTTTCGTAAAATAATAAGAATATTATTATTATTATTATTATGATTGTTAAAAAAAGTATAATATGGTGAAGTTACTATTGATAGCGAGGTAACAGAGGAAGATAGGCCATTCACACTCGATATCCTCAAACAACTGTGAGAAACGTGTTTCAAGTAAATTCTTTATACTATCAATAAAAAAATCAATAAAAATAAGATAAAAACAAAAAAAGGTAAACAGATAATTATAGGTCGGATTTCATCACACAAAACTTTTTTCCCCAAAAAAACAACAATGTAAAAAACACAAATAAAAAAAATTGATTTAAAAGAAAACATCAGAACAAACCTTAACATCACAGGGCTGGTACTTCTTGTTCTTCTCTTCCAATACGGTGCCGAAACCATCCCTCAAGAACCTCTTCAGACCATACGGTCCTTCGAATTATTATTATGGTTGAAATCTATTTATGGAGTTATGGAACTTTTATTATGGAGCTTGAGAGTAGTGCATATATAAAAAAAACTTACAAAAACTCATGAAAATCAAAATTTTGAAAAAGATTTAGTAATTTGATGAATCATTTCAGTTAAGCCCTCCATAAAGCGAACTAATATACAACAGAGACTCGGCGAAAGAGCTTAAAAAACATAATAAAAACGTTCAAAAACGGTTTGGTTAATGTTTTCAACGCCTCAGTTGAATAAGCCCTTGGATTATAAAGATATATAAACCTCTAAATGTATACATCACCTATATAAACTAAAATTCATTTATATCGTTAAAATATATACAAAAAACATTCACAAAAGGCACCTTTGAGTTTTCTGATGGCCTTGTCAAGAGTGCGATGGGCAAGCTGTTCCTCGTGGATGGCGAAGAAGGGCCAGCCTACTGTCGGGATCAGAGCTGCGTCCGTGTTCTGTTGGTGGTTCGTTTCAATCAATCAAATCCGTTTATAACCCGTTTTTCTTTACCAAACGTTTGGATGAAGAAAATGATCGATGGTTTGGATTTCTGATAAACAATGAATGAAACCACAACACATTATGAAAATAAAATTATTGCCCGTTAAATGCATAATTGAGTTCAAAAAGAACAAAACACGAATTATTCTATTTTTAAATACTTTTTGGTATTAACAGCAGGAATTTGTAATAACACTGAAAAAATAAACATAAAAAAAACTGCAATGAAAAAAACAATACGAGGATAACTACAATAAAAAATACATAAATAACTGCAATAATAAAAAAAAAATAATATATAATAACAAAAGACCTCGCTAGAGGACTCTCGCGGCAGCAGGGTGTCGAAGATGATGCGGTTCCTATAGTGGGCATCGATATCGATGAAAACTACCTGTGAGATGTATGACTCAGTCTTTGTGGTGGTTGAACTAATATCATCATAATCATCAACATCCCCACCACCATCATCATCATCATCCCCATCTTTACGAAAAGTCTCTAAATAAAATTTCTGAGCACCTTTGTGCTCTACTATTAACATTTTATTAATGAAGTAACACGTTGATCATGCAAAGCTATCATTATAATCTTTTAA
The DNA here is from genome assembly GCA_964035795.1 of Pterobdella sp. o SKG-2022. Taxonomy (NCBI): domain Eukaryota; kingdom Metazoa; phylum Annelida; class Clitellata; order Hirudinida; family Piscicolidae; genus Pterobdella; species Pterobdella occidentalis. The sequence goes on along the minus strand of OZ038320.1, from coordinate 23,764,395 downwards.
ACAATAATTATAATGAATTAGAATATAAATGGCCGATCCAAACAGTCAAACTTGGTAGGGTGATTATTAAGAAATTATTTTGATAAATGATTTATATTTACTTTGAATAACTCTTAATTATTTTTATTTTTTGGTGAATTTGAATAATTTTTAATTAATTATAATTTTTAATAAGTTTAAATAATTTTTGATTTGAATTTGTTTTAATTATCAAATTTATTTATGAACATGAATATATTTAAAAAACTAATAACTAATTCATAATTCAAAAACTAGACGTGGTTGAAATTTAATAATGCACCAACAGATGAATTCGATCCCAGTTTCCCAAACAGGTTGGTGCCATTGATCGCCTCCAAGGCAGCCTTTGCTGCGCCTATAGAGCTGTGGTGAGCAATTGAAATGTAATGAACGTGGTGAAGTAGAACTTAATAAGGATTGTAGCATAAATTTAATGTATTAAAAACCCATCACCAAGTTGAATCCTAGAGAAGCACAATAACTGTAGGTACCTGGCATGCAGTTCAACTGAGCCATTGTTGTACTTGTTGCCTCGCTCCCAGATGCCGAAGTCTGGTGTTCTGTAAGCCCTTTCTATGTAAAAGACAAGGTTCTGTACAAAGTTTACTTCGTCTTGACTGAAAACTATCTATAAATATTAATCATTTATGTATATACCGTGAACAGACACATGCATAGTTTTTATTCAAATACGAAAGCTTTTGATAGGTATGGTATCATTACGAGATCTGCAGCAGTAGACTACATTATTATTATAACCATTTTTATACAGTTTTGCAATGTCTTTGTTTCACTTCTAGAAAATTCTTTGTTGTATCAAGTTTTGATTAAACACTAAAAAATCATTTTACGTCTATTTTCAATCTAGCACAAGTTCATAATGTGAAATCTTTCACTCTAAAGCAAACATTTAAATTAGGGCCATTAAGTTGAAATACTATTATGGGTAACGCTTTAGTTGCTTGTCTTAATGCTATTCAAAACTCATTCAAAAGAAAATAAACGTCCTACATGGCATCCAGACTGGGTCATTTGGACGAGGAAGATCAGGTACAAAGCTATGCAGTCAATCTGTTGAGTCCGTTTTATTTATAAGTAGTAGATCGATTATTTAATTAGCGATCAAAATTTTCTTATTAAAAAATTTATGTTGTACTGAGAAAATAGTGGTATATTAAAAGATTTATAGAATAATTTTTGACGTAGCTTCTTATAAAAAAATGTAATAAGTACGTAATTAAACCATCAGATCACGACAACAAAGCTTCTTGTTGGGCAGCAATTGTTTGTACAGAACCTTACTTGAAGGATATAAACATAACCTACTGCACAAATGATAAAACCAACAACACTAGTCAAAATTTATTTTCTCCAAAATACATAATAACAAAAAGAACATTGATATTAATTAAAATGATACAAAAAACAGCAACAATAATAACAACAACTGAAATAGAATGAAACTCCAAGATACAACCTGCAGATGCTCGTACCCCTGGTCAGTGGTGGCAGGCTCCTGAGTTATGGGACTGAAGAGGATGTGCAGTGAGTTCTGTGGTATTTGACTCCTCTTGAACGTCTCCACCTGTTTGGTGAGTGGAGGTGTGTTGGTATATGGAGCTAAGTGCATACGTTTATGATGTTGGTTTATGTGTTGTATCAAGGAAATATAGTAATATTCAAAAAATATTTATGAAACAAGACTAAAAGTATATTAATAAAGTGTAAAAGACTTCATCACCATATAATGTTTAGTATAATTAATGCAATATTAGTTAATGTGTCTCTAGCACAAGTTTTTAATCACTAATTTTTAAACCCCAGTAACAAACCTTGTTTGTTTGGTACATCCAACATTCAAGTATCCCTCTCATGCATTTGGTGGCTGTCAAGATCAATTCTTTTGTGCGACCTTGGTCATTATCTATGTGTCTGTGATGTTTAAAACATGAAATGGACGTGATGTTTGATGCATAAAATGGATCTGATGTGTTAAAAATAGAATGTGGATGTAATTTTTGAACATAGATTTGAGATGTGGTGTTCTATGCTTAGTTATCTGAATAGGATCGTAAACTTTTTGAGCAAATTGAACAAAATTTAATAAAATATAAAAAAATTGAAATTTATGCTGATAGAATAGCTTTTGAAAAAATTATATTGCAAATGGTTTAAAATACATTAAAAAAAAATATAGAAAATTAACTAATAATATGAAAAATACATATAAGATATGTTCAAAAAAACCAGAATCTACAATATCAGGAATATCAAAGCATGCCTGCCAATGTAATCACGGCCAAACAAACTGGGACAAACCAGAGATAATCGCAACTTTTCCCCAAAAAAATAAGAAGATTTCACAAAAAAACCCTCTAGTTCGTGAAAGCTTAAAAATAAAAAACATAATACAATAATCAGTGGCTATAATGACCCACAATTTTAAGTCAATACCAAAGCCTGGGACCCAATATTAAAGAGAATGCAAATGATACAAAAGAAGGAGAGCAGGAGTTAAACTCCAAATTAAAACATCAAAAAATAATTTCACCCTTCATAAATACTTTAAAATACATCTCCTAAAATAAAACAATATTACATAATTTAACAATTCATTTTTCAAAAATTTTCACATCTATGGTTTTTCCATTTCAATTCTCAACTTTTCTCTACAACTTTGCTAATAAATTATGACAAGGTTTCACTTGTTAGAAATTTTAGCTAAATAAAAAATTTTTTTTTACATGTTCTTATAAATCCTCATAATTTGAAGTTTACTGGTAAAATATAAATATTGAATTCCTAGAAACTTGCAAATCAAAAAAAATAATATCTTTAACAATTAATTCTACTATTATTAAGATACATTTTCAAAACCACAATCCTAAATAATACCATAAAGTTCCTAAACAAAACTAATTCTTAACTGAATGTAAAAAAATTAGTAGAAATAATAATAGATACAAAAAAATATCAGCATTATTTCATGTCGATTTCCATGCTAAGACAAGGTTGGCAACAACTATGAAAATACTTGTATGCTTGGGCCAGAGTCCAAATAACAACAGAGCAGTATATATTGTCTCTGATGTGTGCCACTTGTTTCTGCAATGGCTGCTGAGTTTCTCTGGGGAACAAGCCAGTGGTCAAGTTCTGGTGTGAAATTATCTGTCGCTTCACTGGGAGTTGTTGAGAAATTATGCATTAGTTTATGTTTTATTGTTTTTTCATTTATAAAGACTCTAATTAATAAGATTTGAATATTTTGAAGAAAGTTTACAATTATTTTTATTGATAATGAAACAAAAGTTCTAACTTATGATTTAATTTTTTTTAATTAACTTGTATTAACTTAAAATTTTTTCATAGTTAAAATGAAATTATTTCAAACAAATTTGCAGAAAAGCATTATATGGTAAATTACCAAGTTGGTAGTATTTGTTGAGATTATTCACAAGTAGAGCATAGTTTGACCTTGAAAATTTGGCTCTATCATCCATCATTGCAGAATCTCTTCTCTGCTTGGAACGTATATAATCGCCTTCGAGCATTGTTTCATAGATAGACATTTTTAAAGATTTTATATTTCGTATGTTAAATCTTGCTCTGTGAATTATAAAAAACTCGTAAAAACAAAAATTAAATTGTGTTTATTGCTTTTTACTTAAATCATTTTTTAAGTTAGCATTGAAATGTTCATAAAGTGTTTTTCAAGTTATAAAGTATAAAAGTGAATTTTTGCTTATTTGAATTATTAAGTTATTTTCTTTATATTTTTTCAAAAATAGTTGCTTACTAATAAAAAAAATTGATTGATTTTTTAACGGTTAAGTTTTTTGTCTAACACTCATTTCTGTTCAACCATTTTATTCTGCGCCCTACTATTTTTTTAAAAATAAACCATTAATTAAACTCATTTATATCATGAGATTAGCTTTCACAAGTTTCATTCATTTTTATTTATTTATTGTGTCTTCAAACTTCAAATATTTGTTTTGTTCCCAAAGAATGTTTTCTGAAGCCACCTTTTATAATGCATATCTTTTGTTGCGAGTTTCAATGCTCAGTTTTTTCTATTAAATACCTTATACAAAAAATCAGACATATTTCTATGCTTATTTTTTGATCCGTAAAAATCTGTTAGTAAAGCAATAGATCTTTTAATTAACATACTGGTTTTGACCCCGTGTTGAGCTAAGATAGAATCTGTTCTAAAATTTTTTTGCTGCGTTGAACTATTTTGTAATTTTAATATACTACTGATTTCACGTTTAATTTTGTATACTACAAATTTAACGCCATATCTTGAGCCTTTTTGAGAGTTCTGACAGATAGCTCTTTCCGTTAGTGTTCTAACATTGTAGTATGCAATTCGACTTCAAAAAATTTTTCCTCAATCTTATCTTCAATTTTCTGTTCATACCTTTGCCATCAAGTATTGCCAGACATTTTCACCGTATTGCTTTATTCTTTTCGAAAAACTTTTGAGACTGCATCACTCGTCACCCAAAATTGAAGTTATATTTAAAATCATAACGAATATTAAAAATTTATTTTAATTTAAACTTTAATAAAATAAAAAATAATAACAACACCGAATACAACCGACGAAATCAAGCTTGGATGAACACGAAAATATAGAATTCAAATTTGTAAGTCAACCATAAAATATCTAAAAATTTCAATAGCCTAAAAATGCCTGAAATAAATCATAAGAAAGAGAATATAAGTTTTGAAACAAAAATAAAACATAGTTTAACAAATTAAAATAAGAGCAAAAGTACTGGCAATTATAAAACTGCAAAAATCGATTAATAAAACCATGATCGGTGAAAAAATATTTAGTTTATGAATAAATAGACGAAAGAATTACATTAAAATCAATTTCAAATTAGTTAAAGCCACACAATTGTTTTTGGCTGACCATCGTCATGAAATAGTGAGTAATATGAACTGGCTGGTAACAAATACTTTCAAAATCAATTCATTCATGCTGAAATCAACGTAGAAATAAATAAATAATACAATATCATGAACAAATAAAATACCAGTAAAATATAGAAAGCAAAACTAAAACTTGAATTCATATAACGACATAAACATCTAAGCGGGTAGAGATTAATGAACTAATGGTTAATAAAACAAGTCATATAATCATTGGTTGCCATGTTAATAGAGCATTAAAAGTATTCAAACAACCGGCTTCAGAAGTGTCTTCAATAGCCTTTCGATTTCTTTTTCTGTAATCTGTGATTAAAATTGTTAATCCAATAATATGACACTTCTCATGATCATGATAAGAAATAGTAGTCGTAGCGGTAGTACAAATAGTTGTAAAAATAGTATTAATCTTTGAAAAACAGTAAAAAACGAAAAATATTGAATAATTTATTTTAAATAGGTATTTTTAAAAAAGCTGTACACTCATATATTATTACAAAAATTAAAATAAATTTTGAAACGGTTTGGGTGAATCATTTTCATAAAAATAATGCATTTGTATCTCAAACTGATTTTGAACCTATCATTTTATTAATGTATGGAATTATTACTGGACAATGAAAATTTCGTCTAAAAAACTTGTATTCTAAAAAGTGAATGTTATATTCATTGACCAATTGGTAGTGGCATGAAAAAGTATATAAAACGACGACGATGCAAGGAAGCATAAAAGATGAAGGATATAATCAATACCTTGATAGAACCCTTTGTTCGCTCTTCTCTAAGAGAAGTTTCTCGGTCTTTAGTTTTTTGTCTTTGAGTTCCTTGATAACAGAGTCGTTCTCTTGCCTCCTCTCTGTGTTTTCGATTTCTGATTGGATCTTGATGAAGTCATTTTTCAACGATTGGATGCAAGAGTAACTGTTATCATCATCACTCTGTCATGAAAACATAAATGGTTAATTTTTTATATGCTTCTATTTCAAAGTTTTCTATTTTTTAATTCAAAAAATTTTTACTTATTATTTTCGTTTTTACTTCAAAAAGAGAAGTTCAACTGTAGTTTCTAAAATTTTGAAAATTACCTTTTTGAAGTTGAAAATCCAAAAATTATGCATCTTATTATGCATAATCTTGTACATTTTTAGCCAAAGTTTATTATTATCAACAAGAACAACACAAAGATTTAATGAAAAAAATGCACGAATATTTTTGCTAAGGTAAGATATTTACACTTGAAGCTTCTCATAATTTTCTCCATAAACCTTTGAGCTGTTGTAACAGCAATAAAATATCAACTAGAATGGAGACAACTTCAAAAGTTTATAGACCAAATACAATATAACTTTTAATATAGCTCAAACAAGAAGCGACATTAAAACCAACTAACAAATTTGTCAATTTGGAGAAAAACTAGCAGAGAAGACATTTCGATTTCTTCACTGTACTCGTTCTTAAGTTGAACCGATCTTATTCCAGGCCTCAAACTACACAGGGGCATTGTGGCCTGACCTGCATTGGAGGGTTTGTGCTGGGTAGATATAATAATATATATCTAAGAATAAAACGTAATTATTAAATTTAATATTTATCATGTTGTTCATAACACCCACCTATTTGAAAACCAACTACATTATTAGTTTTATACCCTCCCAAAACCCTCAATATCACTATCACCATCCCACAACCACACCAAACATCATTATAAAACACAAACCGAGAAAGTTTGGTTCTCCAAACATATCCTCATCTTGCACACTGAACCTCAGCAAACACATGTCGGGCTGCAAGATATCAAAAGTACAAGCCTCATTCAGCCACGTGGGTGTCAGTCCATTGTCCTCTGTGTGTTAGCAGTGCTTTGTGTCATAATTTTCACTTACGAAAACTTCATGTTACCTATATAACTAGTTTTAAAATTACTAAACTCATTTTAATTTATTTAAAAATACTCTATTATAAAAATGTATTTCTTAAAAATAATTAGAAAAGCATGGAAAAAAAGGAAGCATGAAAAGAATGAAGAGAAATCTCACGGCAAGTTTTGGTCTTGTACTTGTTGTTGTCGAAAGGACAGCCCACAGTCTCCACCTCGATAAAAGGACACGACAACCCCTTTTTAGTCTTCTTTAAGTGCCTGGCTCCCAAGATCTGCCAAAAAGAGGGGGGCTTAGATATTATTGAGGAAAAAATGTGTGACTATAGTGAATATTATACCAAACGTTATATAATTGTTCATTTTTTAAAAATTATATTCATTGCATAAAAATTATATAATATTTAAAAAGCTTATGAATAACGAAAATAAATTACTAAAAAGAATAGAAGTAAGATAAATCATGAAAATTATTAACTAATAAACATTTACAAAATCATTTAATATTAAATATAAAAATTTATTATAAAGAACCCTAAACATAACATCAAGACACGAAAACGGTAGGCATACGTTGATGACGATGGTGACGGACTCTGCGTTGCACTTGGGAGAAGCTGGGTTGAAGTCGGCATCACGGAGGCATTCAGGTTGTAATACATAACCACACGAGCCATTAAGCAAAAAACGCCCCTGGTTCAGCTGCATGGCTTTGTCTAGGTGGTGTTCGATGAAAAGAGTTCATTTCAAGTAGAAAAGCTTATATTAAAAACAGCTTTGGTTTTATGAATTTCGCTTGAAATACGAAGTTTTTTACAAAAAAGCTACCTACATCGAACAAAATAAAAGTAAGATTATATTATATTTACGCTTAAAATAATTATAGATGCTCTAGAAAATACAAGAATGAGTGAGATCAAAATGGTTTCAATTTGAAAATTTATCAGCCCTGATAAAAAATGAAATGACAACATACCTCCAGTTTGGTAGTTGAGAGCCACCAACTGACACCCGCAATTCCACATGGTCGTTGGGTCGTAATTGGAAGAATCTATACGCTGTCCTACGTCATCAATCGATCAATTAATCAATCAAATAACTAATCAATTACTAAAATAATCAACTTATCCAAAGATCATTCGTTTAATCAATTGAGCGGATAACCAAACGATCATTAATAAACTTATCAAACATAAGTGTAGTTCAAATCAAATGAAAAAAGCTTGAAACTGTTTTTTTCTAAAATTTTAGATAATTTACCTACTTGAGAAACAAAAAAACCCAATTGTTTTAAACCCCTAAAAAGTGGCTAGCACTGAACAGCTAGTCAGACCTTTAGGATATATCCTGGTGAGAGTCTTCTTATTGGCCTTCAAAAGTGTCATAATGTTTTGTCGTCCTGTGATTGTGACGCAGTGTTTGCTTAGTTGCTTTGGTATTGTTGGTTATGGTTATTATTATTGCTTTTATTAATAATTTTATTCATTATTTTTTTCACTATTATTATGACTCTGGTTTGTAATTAAATCGCTATTGATATAAGCTTGTTAGTAATGAACAATATTTAAAAAATATTTTATTGTCATAAATGATATTTTTATTGTTGATAATCGAACCTTGGGGAGTTTTATCGATGACTCTGGTCTCTGGAAGAGAAAACATTTCATAGTAGTTCGTCTTGCCGTTTAACACTGTTCAAGTGTAACAATTAAAAGCATTGTTGATATTAAATAGTTATGAACAACATCATTCTCATTATTAGTGCCTTCAACGCACTAGAAACTAGTGTTTTATGTTGAATAATCTATTTTAATTAAATGATTTACCTATTGAAAAAATGGCAATAGAAGATATAAAAAGCATCAACTTTCAAGCATTAAATCATATTGGAATATTACAATGGACATAATTTGGAATTTATCGATAGTTTTAAGATATTCTTATTTAACTAACCTTTATCTTCAGAGTATTTGACAGGCTGACAGTACACGATGATGTCGGAAAGTTCTTTGGCTATTTTCATCGATCTTTCTATTATTTGCATCTCTTGGTTCTGCAATCATTAAAAACATTTATAAACTGATATAATAATACTTAACTAAGCTAAGTGTTAGCTTTTAATTCTGATGTATCAAAAATGAATTCAGATGAGTCGTTCATGTTATGGAAAGTTGAAGAAATTATTATGAAATTTAAAAAACCAACGATTTGTGATTTTGAGTTAGATTATAAATTTCTTTAAACAAAGCATGAACATGCAAACACCCACCTGACGCTCAGCATTGCAGCTGGACTGTCTGATCTTCGCCAGCCACTCCTGCATCTCGGCCTCAGAGGTTGCTGCGATTTCAAAAGGGTCTTGAGACGGAATGGGAGATATGATGCGGAAAATGAAGAATTTTTCTCCTTGGTGTCGTGAGGGAAGGCGGTCTGTTTGGTAGTGTGGGAAGCTTTAATAGCATTTCTACGCACAAGTGCTTGAAAATTTAATCGATTATAATGTACAACTAAATTACAAACTTGATCAAATAGTTTATGAAATAAAACTTTTAAAAAAACGCTGCTTCATGATAAAAAATCGGTACTGTTTGTACATTCTTGAAAAGTACTCAAAAAATAAAAACAAAAAAATGAGAATAAAAATAGCATTATTTCTATTTTAAATCAAATAAAAGCTAGAAATATCCTACAAACATGAAAGCCCCCAACTGACCGACAGTGACCCCATCCAGCTTAATGGAGCCCTTCTGCAAATGACCTAGGGGAGTCGAGTCATTCTCAGCCTCTCCACCAACCTCTTCAACGTAGTTGGCTGGGAACCACCCTTGCACCTTGCCTCCAAAGTTGCCCTTCCACCTTTGTGTCAATCATTTAAGTGATGGTTTTTGTTTTATTTTATAATTTACTACAACTTATCACATACATCATTGGTATAAGTATTTGTAGATTACAATTAATATTTTTGAGATCTGCAAATAGCTATCATAAATATCGTTCCAAAACACAATGCCTATAAAAGATAATAAATTTTATTACTTTATTCAGTTAAAAGCTTTTCAGGTGAAAATTACCACTCAAAAACCACTTATAGATCTTAAAAGCTAGTTGATGTCGGCTTATCCTGTATTTTTTTACTGACCTTATTACATGAAATAATTAAAGTATCTTGATGAATAAAAACTTCATACCATCCACCGTCCTCCTTTTGCACGTTGGTGATGATGGCGTCCCTGCAAAACGACAACTCGTCATTCTTGGCCGCTTTGTAATCGTATAATGCCTTTACTTTCAACTGAATAATAATGATAACAATAATGTTGTCTTACTTATGAATAGGGTATTTTTCATTAATAAATTTTTGTCATAACGTATTTTATTTTTACTGTATCACATAAATAACTTCGTTTTTGCTTTTATTCAATTAAAATTTTATAAAACTATTAATATTTTAACTATTTATATTCTTTTTATTATGTGAAGTGGAGAGAAAGAGTTAGGCCATGGAAAGAAGTCAGTGACCCTTTGGAAAAAGAAAAAATGCTGACTATAATAAAATGATGATGATGATTCTTATTATTATTATGAGCATATAACGTTTGTTTCTACTCCATAATCTTTTGATGAAGCATAAAAATGAGGGATAATGAATTTAATTCAAAAAATGGCTCTAAGCTTCAATGAGTCCAGCCTTCTTAAAACTTCAAAAAATAGTTTCAAAAAATATTTAAAAAATCAAAAACATATAATTTTTTGAAAATTTAAATATACGAATATATATAGTTAGCTTTCAATTAGCAAATAATGATTTTATAGGCACTACAGAACATTTTCTTGTCTATAGTGCAAATACATATAATGCCAATACATGAGAAACATGCTTTGTAATTATCAACACATAATTCAACCTGTTGCACTTCAATATCGTTGGGGTTTTGATAATCATCTTGGCAGTGGTAGATGCAGTCAGCTCTTGGTTTCTGTGCAGTTGTGTAGTGGTTATGTTTGAATGAGATTATTTTAACTTATTAAATTAATTAACAACCAATTAACCCATGAATGAATTAAACTCAATGTCACTAAACCAAAAATTTTTCAAATATGAATATCTTATATAAAGAAAAAAATATAATTATAGCATAATAGCTTACAATTTATTAGTGAATTTTGTTATAGTAATGAGCTAATAGTAATGACAACAATACTCGGATATCATGAATGACAACCAACCACACCAAGCTCCTTTATCAGCTGCTCTGTGGCTGCGTACTTGAGCTTCATCTGTCTGATGTGGTTTACAACGCTCATCCTCATCAACATCATTATTATTATCAGTTGTAATTTTTTAAAACCATCTTATGTATCTTTTGAATCGAATATTTAATAGCTCTTTAAATCTTCAAAACGAGGCAGTATTGAAATAGTTTAATGTTTTTACAAAAATTAATATTTCTTATAATTCAACTTCATCATTAATGACTTATGCTAAAGTTTAACTCGCTGGAAAAAAGTTATTTCTAAAACAATAAATGTAGCTTTAGATAATTAACCTAATCCTTTTAAAATTCAACTAAACTAGTCAAAAATAACATTAAAAATGAAAAAAAATAACTAAAGCTTGAAATAGTACAAAACCACAGCAAAAACTGCTGGAACCTGTACAAAGGATACTTTTTGTAGTAGTTCACCAAGTCCACCAACGTTTCGTATGTTGCATTGCCCAGTAGGAACAACCTTGACGGTTTATTTAGGACAACAATCAAAAAAGAACCGAGTTAATTGACATCTTGAATGAATGAGTGAAGATATAAATGGATGAAGAGGGATTATTTACTAAATATGGATAAAAAATTAATGGGATTGTAGTTTTATAAGCTTCCACCAATGGTGGTACAAACCATTACAAATGTACCAATTAAAAAGTTTAAACTTTTAACCTGTCTTCCTTTTTTATTTTGCAGTGCTTTATTTTACCCTCAGATCTGTTAAGAAGGAATAAATTTCAATTCTTTTACTATATAGAACTTTATATAATTGGAAAATTTTCTAACGTAAGACTAATGAACCCCAATTAGAATAACATCAATGACAAAAAATAGATATCATTCACATCAAACTACTTCAGATAAAACTAAACAACATCTCAAGAACCTAAAGGAGATGGCATAATGGAATTGGTCATTATCCCTGGCTGAAGGTTGCCTGCGTCTAACAAGAAACACGCCTGAAGAGTTGAATTAGGACGTCTAAACCATCGTTAGCTTTACGTATTTTCGTGTTCAAGTAAATGATAATGATAACGATGCTGGTTTAAGCAATATTATTTTAATGAACAATACTATTTTTTAGGCAAACAATTTGTTTCTTTTGAAAATAATTCAAATCATGACTGGTAAATTGGAATTGAGACTCATATTTCAATTTGAGATGTTTTAAAGGAGTAAAATTCGTTTCAACAAAAAACAATGGTCGCCTGATTTACTTAACATAAGATTACTACAGATTTTTCTAGTTTGGTTCAAATAATAAATATAATACTATAAATATTATACAATAGAAACAATAATAACATTTTTTACGGCTAAGTCCTTTTGAGCAGATAACTGGCATACGATTATAATGGTGATGATGTTCATGGAAACTCTTATGTTCATGACAATAATGAAAAAAATTAAATAGAAACATTACACAAACCTTCTTCTTGTATTCTCGACAGCATATCCTCAGCTTCGTCTCGAGATAGGTTTTCATAATACCACCTTTATTACATAATTTCATAATAATAAAAACATGAATAAAGTATTTGAAAGAAATTTAGTTTATTGGAAAGTCAATTCTTCGTATAAACACTTTTTAAAGAAAAATTCAAATTGAATCATATTTTCAAACATAATAAATTATTAATTTCACATATGTGAATCAGAAAATCTCACAATTAGTTTTTGATACATATTTTGGTGAAAACACTTGGTTTTTCGATGCACCCTTCAAATAATCATCAGAATATGTGATGATTTTGTAATTACTTCATTCATACTTTCAATCAATACTAACTCTTTATCCCTATGTGCTTCAGGTTGAGGTACTGGTTGAGTAAGTAACTGTTTGAATAGTAAATCTTTTAAAATATCATAAATTAAAATTGTTTGATGAACTGAAGTTGTATGAAATCAAAAGTTGAAAAGCAAACAAATTTTTATTAAAATCTTTTTAATAATCTCATCATCATAATCAGGAGGTTGAGTCTGAACGAACTGAATATTCTTTTTCACAAGTCTCTATTGTAGCAATTAAATTGAAAACTTTAACAGTTTTTGCTACTTTAAGGGTACTACCATCATACTTGGTAACGTGAATTTTCATACTAGTGCCTTCAGACAAATTTTGAGTGAGTCAGAACAAAAATGTCTGCTTTTTAATCTTCATATATAAGATCAAAAATTTTTCATTTATGTCCCATAAGCAAAATAAATCTAATGGCAAAAAATCTTTAAAAAACCTCGTACTACAAATAAGTAACTAACTATTACCCCGTTAACTTTGAACAAATGCCAAACATTAAAGTTATGATTAAAGTGCATGGGAACCTGTTGGAAGGTGGAGCTTTTGAGGGGGTGTTGTTTGTAGTAGCAGATGAGGTTGTACAGACTGTCAAAAACATTCTGATCCACTAAGAAATACCTGGGTGAATTGATGGAATAAAAGAGGAAAAAATTAATAAACTTATAGAAAAATAAATAAGTAAATGAAGAAATAAATGAATAAATAAATTGATCAATCCTTAAGTATGTTGCAGCACCATGCATAGTTGAAAACATGCCAAATAACATTCTCCATGATTTACTTCAATTAGATCGAACTAATTATAAAAAACATGTAATGTTCAACTCGGATTTTAGTCAAAACAATTGCAAAAAGTTAATAACTTAATTCGTCCTTTTTCATGGCGAGATCTGATTCGGCAGTGGTTGTGCGAGTCTGTTCGCCTGAAGTAATTGTATTATATATTCATAATTATATGCACAATTCGTAGTTATATACACAATTTATAATTATATGCACAACTTATTATTTAATGCACAAATTATAATTATATGCACAATTCATAATTACATGCACAATTTTTAATAATATTCAGCTTTTGTAACATATGCACATTTATAATTACATGCCTTATGTATGCATCATCGTATAAACAAATATATAAATAAATATTTAATTTTATAGGTACTGTTTTTAAATGATTTTCTGGTTGTTTTATTTATATACGGTCAAAAGTAATTTACTAAACAAATAATCCAATTTCCATAATCTATACTAAGACTTTGAGAGTGATTAAACTTAATCATAACCTCAAAAATTAGAAACAGACAAAAAACGGTTATTATAAAGATGACAATAAATATAAGACGATGTCAACGATCTAAGACGACGATGATGATGAACACAACGATGATGATGATGATGATGATACAACACAGAGCATAAAAAACCATAGAGAAAGGCTGTAGTCCCCGATGAAGGTCTCACTTTCTCTGACAAGAAAGGTGCCGTCTCCCAGGTAGGAGTACTGCTTCAGCAACCTGTGGTTTGGTCATCGTTGTGTTAGAGTAGGTAGTTTGGTTGTTGAGCCTGGACCTATGAAGTGGTATAATATTCTGTTTTGTTGTTTTTGTTTTTTTGTATCGTACCGGGTTGTGTTTTAATGTATCGATATAGTTACTTTTACTCTAAGTTGTTATATTATATTTGAATGTTATTTACTATTTTAAATTATAATGTTTTAAAACTTAATGTATCGTATTCTATTTATTATATTGTAATTTACGTATTTGGTTTTATTGCTAAATTTATTGTACCGTATCACATTCTATTGCACCTTATAGTACTATCAGACATAATCTTACTTCTCAGCTTGTTGCCTCCCTCCAGGCAACTTGCCATGGAACCACTCCTCTGAAAAGTGCATCTCTTCAGTGTTCGTCTGCGTTTTAAAACGATTCCTAGTTGATCTCGGAAGTTGTTTAATTAAATATCACTTAATCAAAGTTTTTATGTTGTTACTTTTGTTAACGTTTCATTAAAACATAAATATCGAAGAAATCATCCTTTTTTTTACTATATACCGTACAAAAACAGAAATAAAAGAATGACGTAACGATGAACTGAAACAGTTATAAGCTATGCAAACGAGGAGATTGGGTCCGGTGGTAGGAGAGGTGGCACTAAAGGCGGTAGAAGGGCTGCTGATTTCATCGGCAGTTTCTTCCCCTTCAGGGTCGATCAGAGCTTGCTCAGTGTAGAAGAGCTTCGTGTGCGACAACATAAAGTAGTGTGGGTTCCATTTCTGATGTGGTAGGTAGAGGAGTGGTGATGCTCGTAATTATAATGACTGATAAGTATAATAATGATAATCGTTATGGCGATACAAATTTCAGTGATTTCTGTGAAAAAATTAAAGTCGTTAAAAACCTACACTATTCACTTATTTATACTAATAATTGCCAAATATATTTATAGCATGACACACATATGTATGTTCAAAAATAACATCAAGTTTTTTAAACCTCAAAATTTGTCAAAAAACTGGCAAAAACTGCTGGGCACCTTATCGATAGTGTCCTCCATGTACAAGATGCCACTCTTCACTGAAGGTATCACTTCTGACTCTGAAATCGCTGTATAGAGATATATGCATGGTAAAAGCGATATATATATTGTATACGAAGGATTTTGATGATGTAGGTAAAATAAGATGCGACACCGTAAAAAAACGTTTTAGCACAAACTCCAAAAGTTGAAGCCATAGAGGTAATATACAAATATGAATGTATACAGTGAACTATAGTGATTTTGAGGTTTGTCAATGTTGTAGTAATTCAAAGATTCAACTCATTCAATACTGGAAAACCACAGTGTTGACAAATAAAAATATGTTCATAAACAGTAAATGCAACATAAAGATAAATAAGGCAGGTACATTCGTCATCATTCTTCACAAGTCCTGATGTGTCCCCTTCTGGCAACTTCTTGTGCTGTTGAGTGCATTTATAATTGTTTAAGATTCATGATTTTTTAATTAGAGTTTATTATTTTTTTAAATGAAATGGTTTTAGACACAGTGATAAATGACATGAAAACACAATAAATTTGCGCCCAACATCTAGTACCATAGTTATGAGAATTTAGAAATGTTTAAAGGGAGGCTGATGCAATTGCTTCATGGTGATATTTTTCAATTGAAAATTATTTTTATTTCAAAAATGATTTAAAATTGCTTCAATTCCAAATCATTTAAATTTAAAAACTGACTAAATTAACGCCTCTTTTTTTTATTTAATTGTGATTATTTCGTCTTATACTACTCAAAAAACCAACAAACTTCTAAACAACCTTAATAATGATCTTCCTTTTGAGTTGGTTGGGCGAGGGAAGCAGTGATGAGTTGGACGGAGACAATGGCTCTGTTAGTAGTTCGTCTTTGAAAACGTCTTTGAAGCCTGAAGACATGTTCCTTTGCTGGTCTATTGAGCAATGGTTTTCTATCGACAAGATTAGAGGATAACTGTGGAGTGATAATTATTATAAATTATTTATCATTACTAAGATTTGGTGTTAATTCATAATTTAAATTTATACTTTTCTTATCAAAAATTTTTTTTCAAATGTCGGGCATCATCGTCATCATTTTTATTTTAGATGGAAATCTATCAAATCGGCTTTTTTCAATTAAAAATTGAAAGAAATAACTAACTCTGATGCAACCCAGGCGTTTTCTTTGATGGTTTTCAAAACATCGAGGAATCTGATCTTGGTGGTGAGGGTGTGTCCATGGAAAATGATGGGATAGTGGTCAGGTCCGTCCCAACAATCCACTGCGGGTCATATATGTTCAGTGCAGCACTATGCCTGAGTATATGGGACACCATGCATGCGATGGAATAGATTTAAAAAATTAATCGCAATGAAAACAATCAGATTTGATACATTATAATGAAATAATATGTAATTGAACGCGATACTTTACAACAAAAGGTAACAACGTTCATATTTATAATGGCGTCTGCTATGAGAAACTTAGGCCGCGGGTTTAACATTTTAAAAACCAAAACAGTTTTAAATCTATTAAATTTTTTGAAATCTTAATGAAAATAAACCTAAAAACATTTTCAAAAGTTCAAAACCAATCAAAATCAATTTTATTCATCTTTTACAACCAATAGCGTGACTGAAAAACCATGAAATAAATCAAATACAAATAAGCACAACTGACATTCGATACAACGGCATCCCATCCTTAAAACTCTGGCATAGGCGTCAGTCGATGACTCACTCTTGATCTGGTCTCCAGTCAAATACCTGTGCGAGAGTTTGTGCGTTGAAAGGTTCATGAATACTTATGAATACTTCCATGAAAATGAAGATAATAATGATGATAGATACTCAAGTTGATGTTTTAAGGTGAAATAAAATGACTGAAAATTTGTATGTCTGTTTGATCGTCTGAGAAAATGCCAAACTTCGAGTTTTTTTAATGAAATATAAATCAATTAAAAGCTTCTGATAAATTTTTTCAATAATTAAAGCAAATTTTTCGAAAAAATTTAAAATCTCAATTTAAATTAGTATACTATGAACGGCATTGTTGTAAGAAAGGATTATGTCAAAAGGGATAAGAACTGGGTAAATATTTAGTGAAGGATTTTGAAGAATCTTATATGAAAAGATTCTAAAGGAGATTTCCAATCAAAAACTCAATCTTTGCTTTTTAATGAATTCATTTAAAATTTATTTTCGAATTGTTTCTTTGTGTACTTCAAATGATATATATTTCAATAGTACCCACCTAAATACAGATATATTTATTAATTTTTTTTTTCATTTTCTAAGCACATTCAAAAACTCCTCTTGTTTTAAATAATACAAAATTTAATAAAAAACACATGATGTCTGAAAAATATACCATATAAACAAACATATAGAATTTGAAGACGTCAAAAATTTATTGAATTTATCAAAAATTCATTTATGTGTATGTAATGCGGTATTTATAAAGCTCTTCTCTTTATAGATCAAAGCGCTTTTCCTTATAGATCAAAGCGCTTTTACTTATAGATCAAAGGGCTTGCTAAAAATTTAATGTAGCGAAAACAATGTAGAATAGGTGCTAAATTTCGGCCCACACGGGATCGAACCCGGTAACTTTAGATAATTAGTCTAATGCTCAACCACTGAGCTATACGGGCGGCCATTAATGAAAATATCAACAGACGTGTTATGGGAGCTGGCGATCCAATAGTTGTTGAGAGGTAGGTCCATGTTTTGTGTCACTTGGTTGCTTGTGGGCATTATGCTGTTTTCACGTGAGAAGATGTACTCGCAAAACTTATGGGGTGTTCGAGTTGATGTTTTTATTTTGCGGTTGTTAGAAAAAATAACTGATTTTTATTATCATTGTTAATATTTAGATAAACATTGAAATGTCTATTATTATCCTCATTATTATTGTTATTATTAAAAATCATGAAAAGAAAAGGATGATGATAGGCTAAAACAGACCTCGGAGTGAGTGAATGATTGTTTGGGTGGTTTAAAAGGGTCGTCGTAAAAGTCGGCCATCATCCTTTTCACTTGGTCAAGATCCTTTTGTTCCTAACATATGAAGAAATTTTATTACTAAATTAAATGGTGATAACGATTATGAGGGTGAAACTAGTGATATAATGATGACGATGATTTAGGTGACGAAAGAATAACGAAGCAGATTTCGTTTTAGGCACACTTAGAATGTATTTTTTCGAATAAAGTGTATATTTTTCTAAGAAATTATTCAAGTATTAGAATACTAAAACTGATAATTAAAGTTTGAAAAGTAACCTTTTGTTCTCTAAGCAAAAATTCTTGGAAGCTTTCAGGGCTGATGGCAGGTCTAAAAAATTTTAAATCAATCGATCAATTAGTTTTATGGTCAATTCGATCCTTCTACATAAATAAATGGTAATCAATTTATGATGATTATAACTGATTGAATTTAAACAATCAAATTTTGATGCTAATAAAAAATTATAAATTCAAAAACCACTTTGATTTGTTTTTAATAAAAATTTATTTAAAAATCTTATGACCTTAAAACAAACATTCCTATAACAAAACTGAGATATATTTATTATATATTTAGTAATAATTATATGTTAATGTATATTGTTATTGTTTTACTATTGTATTTCAATGTTCTCAGAAAATGGTTAAATATGAAGTGTTACTCATATTCACAAAACTTCAATGATTTTAACCTGTTTTTGATGTAGTTTTGAATGGCATCAGGAACGTTCTGGAATGATTTATTCTTGAATTACGAAAAGCTTCGTGTTATTTAGTTAAGACAATTGTTTGATCAGAACTGTTTTAAAACCTGAGTAGTTTAAAAATTAAAATAACTTTTACGTGAAAACACTGTTAAAAAAACGTAAAAAAAAGTTAAAGATTTCTTTTAAAATAAAATCAACATTAAAGAATGAATATATAATGTTAAAAAATACACTACTGTTTATATTGATTTCATATATCAGTATCGATAAGAGCTCACCAAAAGCAATGTTAACGTTTTTCATTCATATCAAACGATCAAGCTCATTTTAATCAGTAGTACATTGATAGTAGCTCACCAAAAGCATTATCTTGTGATAGAACGCTTTAAACCCATCCAATGTTAAGTCCTTGAGATCTTCATCTAACTCCTGTGGTAATAACAGTTTAGTCCTATCCTTATTGTTATTTTAGTACGTTAGGTGTACTTTAATTAATACATATTAGAAACTACCTCGGAAAGAGAATCATACAGTCGACTTAAATAAGCTTTAATAATGTTAATATTATCAATCTAAACTTTCAATCATGAATAAAATGAAGCATACATCTAAAACAGCTATAAACTGCAATAAGGTCCCGATGAGAGCAGCAACGAACCTGATAGATGTCTTTGATTTTGGTGTTCGACAGTTTGTGGTTGATGGACAACAGCCATGCTTTGAGATCCCGCATACTCACTCTGTTTGATAATAATAACCTTTGTAATTTTAAATACAAAAATTCTTGTGAGTGCCAGTTGTAAATAAAAAATAATTATTTAAAAATGTTTTATAATACTTATGTAAATAGGACTATAGTGATTTTAAAGCCAGAATCAGTAGTAAAAAAAAATAAACGCTATTTTATATTTATTTTGCAATGTACAACAATTTTCTTGATTTTAACTAGTTAATCATTAGTTTGTCTTACATAAAGCTGCGTACTTTGAATGAAAAATTTTAGACAACGTCTATAGATTAAAATACATTACAATAAGAACACAACATACTAGAAAACCCACACATAATGATCATACTAACGCCGATTCAAGCAGTTTCTAGCCAAAAACGATGAAAAACAAAAATCCTAAAAAACGTACAAACATCACAACTTTAATTATGGCATTGCATTTTGCTGATATGGTGCGCCACAAACGTGATGAACAATTGAAAAGAATGGTGGGTATTAAACGGATCTAACTCACGTTTCATTTTTTTCCAGCTTGCTGAATTCTTTTTTGAGCCAACTGAAATTATACAAATGCATTTTTACGTTATCCTATCATGAATTTAATTGAACTTAAAAATACTTTGGTTATTGAATCAAATTTAAAAAAACTTTTCATATTAGTTTAAGATCGAAAAACGTGAAGAATTCAAATGAGAGCATAATATAGAAGAAAATTCTCAGTTATTAAAATTCAGACGTAAAAATGCCTAAATAACTATATATAAAATGCTCATAGAAAAAAAACAAATAAAACTTGTAGTTTTAGTCCCATGTGACAGATTTCATAACACCACAAATGCTATTCAGTTCAATACTACATACACAGCACCGTAGCATACACCATATGTGGGAAAAACCTGAAGTTTTCGGATCGTCAGTTGTTGCAATAACTTTGTCACCGACCAACACAACCCAGTACAAAACAACATCTAAGACACAGCAATAATCTCACTATTTTTGAAAAACTTTTGAAAACTCATCTATTTATGACTGCCTTCTAATTTTGACAATAATTAAATCGTTTCAATTTATTAACTTTCAATACTCACTTAACAAGTCTACCAAATCTTGTTTATGCAATTATAATCTTATCTTTTAGTTTAATTCCAACGTCTATGTCCATTCTAGTCATCACCATTATTTTAATCTCGTAATGTGTCGAACGGGGGTGCCTCTGTTTCTTGTCTTGGCGCTTTACAAATTGACTTTCATTCATTAATTTCATATGGTTATAAGATTATGAAACAATGGAAGGGATAGTAGAAAGAGTAAGAGTAAATTTGATGAATATTCCATCCCTTTTACATTATTAATCTCTAATTTCCTATAAAGTGTCATTAAATCTTTCATAAATGAATGACTCAAAAGCACTTTGGCTGGGTAAACAACGAGTTTTATAATGGAATAAAACACTATACCAAAAAAAACAAGTTCCATTGTAAATCTTCGTAATATTTGAGAATTCACAAGCAAGTAACTTAAGTTGATAATAAAAATTTTATCACTCACGAGCAATTTTAGTATTTTTCTATTATTTTTATTATCATATTGTTATGAAGAAAAAATAAAAACACGAACAAGAAGCAACTCCTTTTTCCACCATTTACAGAAAATTTAATCTTTTGATCGAATGCCTAAAACAAATTATTAATATATCAAACTAATAAACTAGAAAAGTTCATTTGAACTATAATACACTAGAGAGCCGCTTAACTATAACTTTTTTCCAACCCAAATCCACAAGCCTCATCTCAAATAGGAATGAATTTCTATTTAGCCAACCAAACAATAGCGTGACAGACCAAAAACAATGAAAAATAATTTTTTTTCGAAATATAGTTTTAGAAAAAGCCAACATCGTGATCAATAAATAGAGACATGTATTTAGACATCCCTACCTAAACCAGCTTCCCCGGAAAAATATTCTTTTTCAGCGTATATTCACCACCTTTTTGGACACCCGATCAAAGAGATTATCCTAGTTCAGAGCGCAAACAAAAAGCTTCCTATCATTTTCAATGTAGTTTTCCTACATTCTTCTAGAAAAAGCTTCAACTGTGCTTCTGAGAGATTTGATAAAACTGGATTTTATCTACTTTTATAATACTTATTAGCTTTCTCTCCAATAATCCCTTTCACACCATTCTCTAAACGCTCATTCCTTCAAAAACTTTCATAGTTCTTAAAAATGGGAACAACGCAATCATGTCATGAGGCATATCTTTTCATGAAAAATTTTGTTTGCTATTTGCAACTAAAAATAATAAGTTACAATTAACTTAAATAGCAATGATAAAATATCATCTGCATTACACGTTAACGAGGAATGGAGTGGAAACATCACAAGACTGCTGATACAAGTGATTCAGCCCATTCACCCACTTCTCCGCTTCTAATTGAGTCTTTGCTGATTATTTTCATTATAGTATTTGAAATTTTAATGAAAAAAAACTTTCTGTATTATTAGTAATATTTGTAAAAATAGCAGTATACCCTTGTTAGTTCAAAAAAGTTTGGAGCACTTACAGCACAAGGAAAGAGACTTGAGGACAAACTTGTTACCATACAAGATGGTGAAACAGTTCTTTATATCCAAGCGACTCACCTCCTCTAGCCATCGCTCAAAATCCCTCGAAACCTGTGAATCATGCTTCATTAGCGCTACTTATCCAATTTATATTATATTCTTACACATTTATAAACGTTAGTAAAAGAATATGGGTTTTAAATGATAACAGTAAAAACAAAATTAATTATGTGAATTTAAGTAACGGTTGCAAAAAAAAATTAATATATGACCTTTCACATTTTTTCAAAAACTGGCTCATTTGAAATTTTAGTAAAAGATTTATGACAAAGTTTTTAGAATTTCAGAATCTTTCATTAAAAAATTGTTGGATAAACTTTCATTGTTTGAAACAAACATAACACAAGTTTTTGAGGTGCTTAAGCTTTCTGGCAAATTATTCTTTTCAAATAATGGACCTTCAACATCAAACAAACGATTCTCAATACTGAAATCTTCAGCCTATAAAAATATATGGTACTTGAATCAGATGGTCTAAGCCTTTACTTCCCTGTTATTTAAGTTTTCTGACAGATATTTTGGTTTGATTGATAGCTAACATCTGAATATTTAAATTTAAATTGTATTGTAACCCAACCTAACGTAAATTTTCAAAAGGGGACTAAGATGGTCAAACTTCCTTGTGTCTTTGATTAACTTAGCTGTATTATTATTATTTATTATTTGTAGGGCGCACAGTTTGCAAGCTAGGTTTGCTGCTCTAATCAGAAGGGCTATGAGAGAGAAATTTGGTTATAAAGATGCGTCTTTAAACGCTTGCGAAAAACTTTAAGAGAATGTGAAAGACGGAGATTAAGTGGAAGAGAGTTCCATAAGTGAGAGGCGATATGCGAGAAGGAGCGATATAAAAAAGAGTTAGAAGAGACAGGCTGATGCAGCCATAAACCAGAGTTCGAAGACCTGAGAGACTCAGGAGTCTGTCTAATGGAAAGACGGTCATATTAATAAGCCGGCTGATTAAAATATAAGGTGTTAGCGGTGAGCCATAGCAACTTGAACTGGGCTCTTAGTGCGACCGGCAGCCAATGAAGGCGATCGAGACAAGTGCGAGATGAAGAATAGTAGTCGGCTTGAAGAACGGTTTTAGCAGCACGATTTTGGAGAGATTGCAACTTAGCAATGAGACAGTTCGGGAGTCGACAAAGAAGAGAGTTACAGTAATCAATCCTTGAAAGAACTAGAGATGATCAGAGCAACAGCAGTGTCAAAGGGTAAGAACTTGCGTGCCTGTCTGATCGCATGGAGATGAAAGTTGGATGCTTGTATGATCTGAGAGACAGTGTGAAAAGTTGAGTCTAGAATCAAGAGTTACACCTAGTATCTTCAGTTTGGACGTTACGGAAAGAGTAGTGCCGTCAAAGATAACTTCAGTGGGAAGATTGGATTTGGAAAGGAGTATGGGACTGCCGACAAACATCACTTCTCTTTTGTTAGGATTCAACATGAGGTGATTGTTAGAAAACCAGAGATTGAGCTCAGTGATGCATTCAGATATCAGCAAACTGATGATATAAAACGTCGTGCTTCTGTATGATCTCGCTAATAAGAGAAGTATAAAAAGAAAAGAGTATGGGCCCAAGAACAGAACCTTGAGAAACACCAAAACGAAGGGAGACAGGGGTAGAAGAAGAGCAGCTTATTTAAACAAATTGCTTGCGTTCGGAGAGATGCCATGCTTGTAGATGAAGTTGGAGAAGAGGTCATAGTTGTTGAAGTTGAGCTTGATGAAGAAGATGGAGTTTTTGAAAAGAGTGGAGTTATTGCATGGGATGAAGAGTTAGTTGAAGGAGATGTAGTTGTAGAAGCAGGAGATGGAGAAGTTGAAAATGATGCCATGCTTGTGGATGAAGTTGGAGAAGTGGTCATAGTTGTTGAAGTTGAGTTTGATGAAGAAGATGGAGTTGTTGAGAAGAATGGAGTTATTGCATGGGATGAAGAGTTAGTTGAAGGAGATGTAGTGGTCGAGGAGGTTGAGGCAGTCGAAGGAGTTGTAGTGGTTGAAGAAGATGTGGTAGTTGAAGTAAATGTAGTGGTCAAGGAAAGTAAAGTAGTTGAAGGATAAGAAGTAGTCAAAGAAAATGTAGTAGGCGAGAAGTGAAGGAGATGAGGTGATCATAGTCTTCGGCTTTGGCCCTCTTTTTTTTGGAACCGAGGGTTCCTCAGACTTTATTAAGTTCAACACATTACTTTTTAACGTGTTGAGAGCTGCTTGAATAGAATCAATCTCGAAAAAAATTATTTCGATGGCGGACATGTTATCGACCATAGAATTATTGGTGAAAGAATAGGCTATACATAGTTGTGTTTCAAGAACCTAACTATGAGTTGCAAAAATCTATACTGCCTATAAGCTATTGAAAAATAGTGGAAATTTGAAAAAAAAATAGAATAAATTATTAAATCATAGATGGTCTTATAGCAATTTTGCACCCTGTGGAGTAAAATATTGAAAGAGAAACTTCATTTTTAAATTAAAATAAAAATGGTTAAATTACACTAAAAAGTTTTTCAATGCTATTTCAAAATAATAAAAATAAGAAACTATTGTAAAGGTTTTGATAAAATAAACGATTTATAGAACAAATAGTGGTTTTCAGGTTAAATAAACCATTATATAAAAATAGTCTACTTTTTGAACATTGCCCATCAAAATACAGAAAATTTTCCACTAAACCATTGCTCATAATAAAGTTATTATACTCAAAACTAGCTGATTTATAAATTAAAAAAAAATTAAAGTACAATTGCAAAAAAATTTTTATTTGAACTTTTTAATAAGCGTGGAAAACCACTTGAATTGATTTTTTTCATTAACTAAACAAACAATTTCAGCTTGAATGTAAATTTTACAAAACATCTTTTCAAGTGGGTGTAGATCATTATGAAAGCCTTATACTCTAAATTCAAAGTAGCAATTGTTTTAAACTTTTTTAGTACTATGTCTGAAGCTGACTTGGAAATAAGACTGAGTAAGACTAATGTCTTGAATTTTCAATTGATAAGCAGAATGTACCAAAAAATGACAAAAAAAATTAAGATCAACCTATATTAGACTCTAAGATATGCAAGTTTTTCTTATTTTATTAATCCAAAAAGTTTATTCTAGAAAATATTTTGCACTAGGTACAGACCTGCTAGCTTTCAATTTAGCAGTGTAGTGATTCTTATTTTTATGTTCAAAAGCTATAAATGATTTAATGATATGAAAATATACTTATATCATTGAAAAACTTCCATGTACAAACCTTTCCTTTTCTAATTTCTTTGATAGCCCTAATGTTAACTGTCATAAAAAATGAAGGTATGTTTGAAAAGTATACTTTTAAGAAATTTTAACAGGTTTGAAATTTTTTATAATTTTCAATTGTTAAAAAAATTCAATTCTCATGTAGATTTAAGTTTTAAACTTTTATTTTTAAATATACATCAAGTATATAATTATTCACCACTGTCCACTGTTTTCTGAGCATTGCTTCTTGTCCAGACAATTTCTCTTGTATCAAGCTTGATTTTAAATTGTTTTTCTTCAACTTTTTTCCTTGAGTACCTCGTAAACGTAGAACCATTTTCTGCACCACCGATCATGGGCACTTCTACTTCGGCATTTTGTCTGGAATTTTTTAACTTTCCCCACATTTATATAAAGAGTTAAAACCATATAAAACTTCAAAACATAATGAAACTTTATCTTAAAATTACTTTATTTACCATTTTCTACATATTTTTTTTTCTTTAAATGAAATTTAAATTACTTTTAGCAAAGCACCTACTTAAACATAAAGACTATTACTATTTATAAAATAGTAAAATATTTGATGTAAAATTTTAGTCTGTAAATTATATTCTTCACCTTCACAGAAATCTATTTATCAATTTTTAATTTCACATAATATATATATATATATATATATATATATATATATATATATATATATATATATATATAAGCAGCATTCAAAGATTTTGTGATTGGAAATCTGGAATGATCTAATCTAATGACATAAGCAAATTAATTTATTGAATGTTGCTTTCAAATTCTAAAAAATGGTTTTGTTAAAAACTAAAAAATGAAAAAGTTTTGAAAGATTTGCGAAAATACGAGTAGAATTGAACGAGCTCAAGAGAAGATGTAAGATAATTCTAGAAATAATTGCCAGCGTATAAAAAAATCATGAAAATTATAAAGAAAAATGATGTAGATTTAAGAAACAACACGAAATGAAAATTTTTTTAGATAACTGTCCAAAATTTCTCCCATAAATAATTAAGTTTTGAAAAATTACTTCTAAGTGAAACTCTATCGAGTAACTTTATTTTAACATTCATTTAAACTTATTCAATATTCCATATTAATCATATCTGGTGTTTTGAACTTCAATTTCCATGTCAAAGTTTATTCATGTTTTTATGAATCCGGATTTTTGATGCCTAGTGTACTGATTATAATTTAACATAGAACACGTGTTGAAATTTTCTCAAATATCCTCATTTTTTAATTTTGAATCTTCAAAATTTCAGAAAAGAGTTTTGACCACATAAAACAGATCTGTATGCTATGTATGTATGTATGTATGTATGTATGTATGTATGTATGTATGTATGTATGTATGTATGTATGTATGTATGTATGTATGTATGTATGTATGTATGTATGTATGTATGTATGTATGTATGTATGTATGTATGTATGTATGTATGTATGTATGTATGTATGTATGTATGTATGTATGTATGTATGTATGTATGTATGTATGTATGTATGTATGTATGTATGTATGTATGTATGTATGTATGTATGTATGTATTGGTAACATCAGTAAAGAAATACCGACAATGACGTTTGTTGACAGGCTGGCTAGAAACTGTGGCATGGAAACAGAAGATTTGGCTGGAGCAATGAGACAGGAGTCTGGGCTGGCATCGTGGCGGATACTATTTCTCGACATAATAGTATGCCGCCCTAAGTAAGTAAAGTAAGTATACTTTCAATACCATGAGCCATGCCTGTTTTGTTGGTGCAACTGTAGCCTCAGTGGTGCTTTCTGGGGTTTTATAGAGTTTTATTAATTGAGTTTTGCATTATTTCAACCTCATCATCGTCTTTTGGAAAAAACCCTTATCATTATAAAGATGATTGACAAGAAAAATAAAAGAATGTCTTTGTTGATTATTTATGCATCCCTTATTAATATTAATTTTATCACAACTTCATGTAGCGCGCAATATACAAACAAAATTTTCATTAAAACTGATTAAAAATTATGAAGGTCTAATATTTTTTGAAAACTCATTCAGTTGTTTAAAAATTTTGAAATGTGGTTGTGAATTTAATGCCATATTATAAAGTGCTTTTTTTTGTAGTTCAAAGCGCTTACTACAAATTCAATGTAGCCGAAACACCTTGGGGTACAGATGCTAACTGTCGACCTACACGGGATCGAACCCGGTAACTTAGGATACTTAGTCGATTGCTGAACCTCTGAGCTATACGAGCCAACATGAATGAAATTTTTCCACAAAACACCAAGTTTTCGAATAATTAAAAAATCTCTTGTCTCAAGTAAAGACTAGAATTATAAACCAAATTTACTATTTAGTAAAAAATTTTTACTCTCGTAAGTTCAGCCCTTTTAATATTATGCATAAAAAGACATTGTTACAAGTAATATTTATACATAAAATATATAGTTAAGTTTATTATTAATTCAATTCTTTGCACTTTATTTTTTTTTCTATATATATATAAAATCTGCACTTCCTCTTTCGTATCAGAGTCTATAATTAAATAATTACTTGGGTGACTTGTGTATACCCGTGTGTAATGCTATGTTAAGCATAACAGGACCTCACTAGATAGATGTACGTATGAAACACGTCTCAGAGTTTTTGAATATGTTTTAGTGCTGTTGTTAATAAGTAATAATTAAAAATGATGAATGTATTATATACGGTTATTAACTGTTAGAGACTGATACTACTTTGTGATAGTTCTCGATGGCTGTGCTTTTGTCAACCCAATAATTAAATAGAGAACTAAATAAAAATGAAAAACATATGGAATTTAATATTAATAGTAATATCATTAGGCATGTTATTATAAATAGTTTACATAATATATTGTTGATTTATCTAAATAAATATAGTTTTTCAAGCCTTAT
>OZ038320.1:23226955-23735538 GCA_964035795.1 Pterobdella sp. o SKG-2022 | reverse complement strand
TGATTATAATTTAACATAGAACACGTGTTGAAATTTTCTCAATATCCTCATTTTTTAATTTTGAATCTTCAAAATTTCAGAAAAGAGTTTTGACCACATAAAACAGATCTGTATGCTATGTATGTATGTATGTATGTATGTATGTATGTATGTATGTATGTATGTATGTATGTATGTATGTATGTATGTATGTATGTATGTATGTATGTATGTATGTATGTATGTATGTATGTATGTATGTATGTATGTATGTATGTATGTATGTATGTATGTATGTATGTATGTATGTATGTATGTATGTATGTATGTATGTATGTATGTATGTATGTATGTATGTATGTATGTATGTATGTATGTATGTATGTATGTATGTATGTATGTATGTATGTATGTATGTATGTATTGGTAACATCAGTAAAGAAATACCGACAATGACGTTTGTTGACAGGCTGGCTAGAAACTGTGGCATGGAAACAGAAGATTTGGCTTGGAGCAATGAGACAGGAGTCTGGGCTGGCATCGTGGCGGATACTATTTCTCGACATAATAGTATGCCGCCCTAAGTAAGTAAAGTAAGTATACTTTCAATACCATGAGCCATGCCTGTTTTGTTGGTGCAACTGTAGCCTCAGTGGTGCTTTCTGGGGTTTTATAGAGTTTTATTAATTGAGTTTTGCATTATTTCAACCTCATCATCGTCTTTTGGAAAAAACCCTTATCATTATAAAGATGATTGACAAGAAAAATAAAAGAATGTCTTTGTTGATTATTTATGCATCCCTTATTAATATTAATTTTATCACAACTTCATGTAGCGCGCAATATACAAACAAAATTTTCATTAAAACTGATTAAAATTATGAAGGTCTAATAATTTTTGAAAACTCATTCAGTTGTTTAAAATATTTTGAAATGTGGTTGTGAATTTAATGCCATATTATAAAGTGCTTTTTTTTGTAGTTCAAAGCGCTTACTACAAATTCAATGTAGCCGAAACACCTTGGGGTACAGATGCTAACTGTCGACCTACACGGGATCGAACCCGGTAACTTAGGATACTTAGTCGATTGCTGAACCTCTGAGCTATACGAGCCAACATGAATGAAATTTTTCCACAAAACACCAAGTTTTCGAATAATTAAAAAATCTCTTGTCTCAAGTAAAGACTAGAATTATAAACCAAATTTACTATTTAGTAAAAAATTTTTACTCTCGTAAGTTCAGCCTTTTAATATTATGCATAAAAAGACATTGTTACAAGAAATATTTATACATAAATATATAGTTAAGTTTATTATTAATTCAATTCTTTGCACTTTATTTTTTTTTCTATATATATATAAAATCTGCACTTCCTCTTTCGTATCAGAGTCTATAATAAATAATTACTTGGGTGACTTGTGTATACCCGTGTGTAATGCTATGTTAAGCATAACAGGACCTCACTAGATAGATGTACGTATGAAACACGTCTCAGAGTTTTTGAATTGTTTAGTGCTGTTGTTAATAAGTAATAATTAAAATGATGAATGTAATATATACGGTTATTAACTGTTAGAGACTGATACTACTTTGTGATAGTTCTCGATGGCTGTGCTTTTGTCAACCCAATAATTAAATAGAGAACTAAATAAAAATGAAAAACATATGGAATTTAATATTAATAGTAATATCATTAGGCATGTTATTATAAATAGTTTACATAATATATTGTTGATTTATCTAAATAAATATAGTTTTCAAGCCTTATAATTATTATATATATATATATATATATAATCTAAGATATATATCAAATCATAAATTATCAGATGTTTTCAAACTATTCTACATGTTCCAAAACAACCCATATTATTATGTGGTTTGTTAAAAAATTCGAAAATTAAGAAAAAACTAGACTTTTGAAAGAATTTGATTCTTAATTAAATTCTTTCAAACTCTTTTAAAAGTAGAATTCTTTAAGGGATTTTGAAGCAATTTTAAAGACAATGCTTTTCTTAAAGACATGCTGGGATAAACTTATAACTTTGAACAATTTTTGAAATTACAAGCTAAGATAGCATCAGGATTCAATCCATTTAATTATGTAGATTCATTTTTGAAATTTTTAAGTTTAGAATTTTTCAAAGTTTCAATTTTAAGCATTATAACGAAGCTATAATTTTCTTACTTTGAGCGTTACAAAGGTTTTTGGAATTGTAATATATGACTTGAGCACCAGTGATTGACAATCTAAAAAACCTGAAGGTTAAAAAAAATTAAAATTCATACTGAATATCAGTTAGTTTCAATTGAAAAAAAAAGATCTTTGTTTGAATTTTCTCAATGGAAATCAGCACTGATCATTATGAAGGCCACCCACAGACTTTCACCTTCAGAAAGAATATTTCAAAAGTTTCTCAATTTATTACTTCAATTAAGCGAGTCTCGATACTTCAAACTTTCAATAATTTTCAAAAATTCAAATCCCCCAGAGATATTATTTCGAGTAATTTTAGTTAATGTTTTACGTTTATCAGTATAGAATACTAATTATTTTAGCGATTTCATTATTTTTAACACATAGTGGAAAAATCCTGGTTTTCATTATGATCATGAATATAAAACTTATTGCTAATTAGTTTAAAAAAACATTTGCTTAAACTTCTTTGATCTTCATGTACAAACAGTCCTTAGCGGTTTGTCAAGACATTATTGCTAATAAGCCGAAACCTACAAATATTTTGAGAATTGTTTCAAATATAATTACGAAAAGACGCAATTCTTCGAAAAGCATTCAACACAGTATGCTTACATTAAAATATCAGTTTATTCACCACAACCATTTTAATTTATGATACTTGTAGTCAACAAGCCAAATCTCATTGTTGTTTTCCTACAACTTCATCGTAACACTCTCTCATTAAGTTCACTGGATCATGAAAACATCAAATCCATCCAAGCAAGCATTGTACTCCAGGTGTAAGAGTAACGGTGCGATCTTTTGATATCTGATTAAAAGCATCGATCCACTTAGCAGCTACTTCGAAAGGATTTTTTTGACGATCGTATTTTTAATGCAAATAATTAACGTGAGATTTTTAATTGTTTAATACATCTTTTTTTAAGTTTTTTCATGGTTTTAATGCTTTTTGAAGGTTGAGTAATGGTCTCAGCTAGGCAGCATAAACCATGATATTGTTAAGTTGTCGTTGGTCTCCTATTCTCATGAGTTTTTAGAGACATCTCATGTATCTTTTAATTTAAAGTATTTATCGATATTTTTAATTTTCAAAATAAGGCAAACTTCAGGTATATTTATGTTTTTCAACAAACAAAAATTTTCGATATATGTTATCTAGATTATTATTATAGAAAAGAGTAGCGAAGTTGTTCAGACATTTTTTTATCAATTAAAAAACTTTTTAATAACTTCACTATTGGTTTATGGAGAAATTCGAAAATTTTTTTTTTTAAAGTAAATGTAACTCAAATTTGCCTTATTTTGAAGATTTAAAAAACCAAGAAACATTATCACAGTAACAATTACTATCGAAAAATAATTAAATTAAAAAATGAAATTATTAATTTTTCCATTAAAGTTTAACTTATTATTAATTTTTTATTAATAACTTTAATAAAAGCAAATAAACTTTAAACTAATATGTGCGCAAGTGCGCGGGGAGCCTTGAATAAACACGGTGACCAGCTAAACAATCGCCATACAAACATCACAGCACTTTCTCACATGCAAATGTATGACTCAAACTTATATACATATTGCTCGTTTTATTGTTAATATCAATCATATATTTGAAAAATTTTCATACCACAGCATGTATTGAAGTGTGTATGAAAACTATGGGAAGTCGAAGCTCTGAACGTTTACAGGCTATTGACGGTTCGCCTCACGAATATATATATATTCAAAAAATTCTTTCATTTTATGACATTTCATATTTTGCAAAACTATTGTGCTGTACCTATTTTTTTAAATTTTTTTTGTAAAACTATAAATAATTATTTGGAGAATTTTTTAGAAAATTGTAAATAAATAGCATTTAAAATGCTCGATCCTTATAAATGATCCAAAGATGATTTTTGCCTTCCTTCTGTTCTTTCTGCTTGTAGGTGAGTTACTCAAAAAGAATTTTTAGAATACGTTATGATCTCTATTAGTTAAAAAATAATAATCTAGTTAACAGTATCTCTTAATAAAGGAAACATTCTGATCGTAAAATATTATAAAAAATCTTATCAAATTAAGAAGCTGTTGAAATTAGTTATAAAATGGGAATTATTTAGAATCAATCATCAAATAGATATTCAGTCACATTTAATTATTAATGATTCTAAAAACATATAAAATATAATTGAAAATGACTCTTGATGATTTTACCCACGAATTCTTTACACGGTTTTAAACTTGAACGAATATGTCAAAATATCATAGATTTTTCATCTAAAAACAAACAAACTAACAATGATATGCTAGGTGGTGACAAAAAATATAGATAGATATATGATAATACTACCAAAAATTGGATCTTGTCCACCTAACTGACATGAAGCTTTGAACTTATTGAATTAATCACATATGTCTCAAAGTCACAAAGATGAAGTTTGATTGAAATAATTTATTGACGTTAAAATTTCCCCCCTATTTAGAGTTTGGTTTTTTGAGGATTAAAAAAAGAAAAACAGTGAAAATGTTTAATACTGTTTAACAAAAGTTCTATTTAAGCCTGGTACCAATATTACCGACAAATATTTTTTTAAATTTCTCACTTGAAATGCGTAGCTTACTTCCTTTTATGGTATGTAGCAATAATTTTTTCAACTACTTTCCAGCATTTTTGTACTGAGCAACAATAAACTTTTAAGTTTCATTAATCCTGGAATAAACAATCGAGAATTCTCATTGCTGAACAAATCTTAACCACCAACCTGTTTATCCTACTTGACGACTAAATCAATATCAAACGAAATTTTTTCTAATGTTTTAAACTCAAATTTTATAACCTACTTAGGTGAATTTTTAAATAATTTTTTTGGACCATTATTTTTATTTTTAAAATAGGTATTTTTCTTAAAAAAAAAAACATTTTTATTTCGAGTTTCCATTTCTATATACCTTTCAATGAATTATTTGAACCAAAATATTAAACGTTTCATTAATTATAAGTAAAAAACTTCAAAGTTATAAAAAGAATCATCACCAGGTTACTATTACTATCAAACAACAAAGTTTTGTTATAGGCATTTTGTAGGTTTTCAACAAGGCAAATCAAGTTATTAACAGTAAAAACTCCCAAGCGGTCAGAATACTTGAAAATAGAGATTATTACTAGAACTAAAATATAAACAAGATCACCAGTCTTTGAACGTACCTTACAGGCACGCCCAAGTTCAGTACACACATTTATACATAACTTAAAATTGCATAAACTCCTCCACATTTACACATAATAATGACTTTAAAAAAATTTATTTCACCTCTAATATATCAAAATGGATAAAAATTAGTTTATATGACGAATTTCATCTGATATTCTTGCAAACACTACGTAAATTTTCAGTAAATTAAAATTTTTTTAACGAATTGGTTGATAAAGCTTAGAATATTAGTTGAACCTTATTTGTGTATTTTGTTAAATTTAGAACGGATTGAAATTTTGGTTTTTGCATGCTTTATTCAAATAGTGAATAAATGTAAACCGAAACTTTTGTCTTATTATATAAAAATTCCAAAAAACTTCATGTGAATTGAAATGTTAGACTTGAATAGCAATACAAATCGTTTTCAATTCAATATGTAAGCAGTTTTTTGATAATCTTTTCTAATTTTCTTTATAAAATTTTTTAAAACTTTAGTTATTGTCAATAACACGTCCAGCCATAAATTTATCTTGTTGAATACAGGCTGATAACATCAACGGGTTTACAATGTAGATCTGAATTTAGATTATAACCATCATTATAAAACTTTCATGCAATGCACTGAACATATGAAAGTGATAAAATCTATAAAACGAAAAAAAAGTTATTTAAAAATGATAATAAACGAATTTTCTTCTACGTAGCTCAGGATTGTATTATTAATAGATTATATATGAAAAAAATCGATCAATAGGTTACCTCGAAAATCAATAAAAAAAATTCAACTGTATTAAATGTAACCTTGAATAAGTTATGGCTGTATATGAATTTCAAGTTACGAAATCAAAAATACCTTTATTTATGGAACTCAAATTGTTTGTGTTTTGACTTTGTTACATTTGGTTAGAAATATAATAAAAACAATAACTAAATTAACCTTATTGAAAAATCTTTATGAAATAAAGAAAAATTTTGCTTTTTTTTCATGAAAAACAAAAATAAAATATTCTAAAAAATGAAATGGCTAGTTAAAATAATAATCTAGCACTAACTCACTACTACTACTACTACTACCACCACCACTACAAAGGTACAAGAGCCCAGTTGGATTATTGCGTATGTAAGCAGGCAGACGAGACCAATTTTATTAAAATCAACATACCAGAAGACCAGCCTGTGGGTTAGTTATTTTGGTGCTTCCTTTCAGATCTTGTTTTTGAACTGCCATAACTCATAATCGTTTGATAGGAATACCATATGTATTCTTCAGCAAAATATGTCTCATTCTGGGAAGAACATTAAATATTTTTTAATCTATATTCTCTTGGACTACATGCACAATGAAAGGATGTTTAAAAATTCATATTGTTATATGAATCTTTGAATTTTATTTACTATCTAATTCAACGATAAAAAGCAATAACTTCATATGCTTAGTTGTCTGCATTGAGGGGCTGTGATTTTTATTTCTTATTGCTTTGTATTTTCGATTTTATCTAATTTTCTGTAATATTCTATAAAGATTTATGATAGAAACTCAATTTAGCTCCAACTTGTAAAAACTCTTAATGTTTGACCAAATCATTTCAAACTGTTGAATTACAGATAAAAATCTTTGAAAATTTTCATTATATTCATCAACTAATAAAAATACAGAAAAAAACTTTCAATAAATTAATTATAAGACGACTTTATGAAATAAAGGATAAGACTTTTTAAACAAAGATTTTTCTTTTAAATAAGAACATTTGGTTTCTTGATGTGAAAGTTATATAAATTATGAAGTTTTTATTATGAGAACAACCAAATTAATGTGTTTATATGCAAAAGATAAAAAGCTTTTTAAAAATCGAGCTATGGGTATAAAAACTACCTGGGGTCAAAAATACTTAACAAAACTCTTATAAATTATTAATGCTCAAAAAATTATATCAAAATTTATAATAATTAGTACATATATATTTTTGTTTCGCAGGCTATTTCACTTTTCAAAAAGATTATAATTAAAAAGAATCAAAAAAAGCAATTTAGCTGAAAAAAAATAGAGCTAAATCAATTTAAGTAACTAATCACAAAATAAATGACTAAAAACATAAAAAAGCAAGTGATGATAAGGAAGTGGTGAGTTGAAGTCTCTAAGCTGGCCGGAGATCAGGGCATAGCACATGATATTACGCTCAAAAGTGTGGAGATCAAACGACATCCAATCAATTAGTCTAAAAATTTTTTTTTTATAGTCGGTTTCAATTCATGCTAAAAATTTATGTATGGAACTTTATTATCTTTGGAAGTATTAAGATTATATAAATCGAAAATGTAATTAAAAACTTTGATATTTTGCAACTTAAAACGTCAATTAAAAAGAATTTTTTGATAAATTTATTGAGAATCAAAAGCTATGATTTTCGATAAGTTTAGCCTTATGATAAAACTTTGTTCATTTTAAATTTTCAAAAATGAGTGAACAACGAAGAAAATAAAGGGACCATGAAGCATTTTTATGTCGATCATCAGTTCTTCTCATACAAACAATAAATATAAATAACTAGCTAGGAAATGAAGGTGTTTTATGCTTTCTGTTTTATGTTGGTAGAATTAGTTTTTATTGATGCATAATAAAGTCATTAGTGACATATGACATAAAGAGAATAAAAGCAATGGTTTTGCTTTAGAGGGAATAATTATAATATGACGAGTCATGAAGATAAAAAAAAAAGTTGAAATTCATGAAATATGCGTTAAAATAAGTATATTAACTAAACCTTTTAAAATTTTTAAACACTAAATGATTTTATTAAAATAATATAAAGCTTTTTATTACAAATGTAAAGTTTCTACGCATTAGAAAATTTAACTGGAGTGACGAAAAGTTTTGAAATGTTTAAATTAATTTATTTAAATTTATATAGCGCACTTTACACATAATTTGAACATATATGAAACTATTCAGCGTTCAATAGTTTTTTATTTGTAACTTTAGCTTTAAAAAATCAAAACTACGCATTATTCCATACAAAATCGATGCTTGGTACTGCTTTAGCATATCTTATCTCGGTGCATTTAGGACAATAGTCTCATTACTAAATTACAGTTATAATTATCCTTACACGTATCGTTATACTGGTATCATTTATCTCTGTAGCTTTTTCAATTTGTGTAGGTATAACATTAATAACTTATGAAACTTCTCATGTATTTTGACACTTATACCCCATTGTGTAGTTGTCTTGTAGGTTCCTCAACTCATATCTGTTATTATAGCTCTTATCGAGGCAACTATTCCATTTTTATTATCGATTGTGGTTTTTTGATCAGCCTTGAACTCGAATAAAGTCTAGATATTTGTGTTTTAGGCGATTTAATCTCAATTTTCAAATATATTATTACGAATGCTAGTGAATTTTTTTTAGATTTATTTATTTCCAATAATGTTTTATGACAAGCGTATAATTGATCGAACACTTTTTTAGAAACAAATTTATTTAAAAAACTCCGCTTTGTGAAGTTTAAATAAAAAAACTATTGAAAAATCAAGATGCATACGATGTATCTTAAAGATTGTATCATTTTATTGACTTAATTGTTGAATTTCTTCCTTTAATGCTTTCGTTCTTGGCACAAAGTTAAATAATAATGGTGAATTTGTATAGCGCCAAGAAAAGCAACTGAGCCGAAACTTCACCAAGCTTGGCACCTGCCATTTGAGGCTACTTTTCTGTTATAACCTCAATAAAAGTAGCTCTGGTATCAGGTATCAACAAACTTATATTCTGGTATAGTCATCTTTTGGCTTGGTGGATGATCATTTTTTGATAACAGCAAGGCAACGCTCAAATGTGAGAACGGCAGATCTTGAACTCAATAATTCCATGTTGAAAAAGTACGGGCTAGCAGTCTATGAAAATTTGTTTCAAACAAATGGCTTATTATGCATGCCTTCAAACACGCCAACCCCACTACACTTGAATAGCGCTTAGACACCTGGTCCTACCATTAGTGGTCTCATATCCGTAGTGTTACTCATTTTAATTTGAATAAATAATCAAAGAAAACTTCATATTTATGACTTAGATTTTTTTGTTTTTGTGTCCGTTTTTTACAAATTTTTTTTTAAAGTTTTATGCGGAAAACTTAATATGTTTATAAAGAAACTCGCTTGAAATATTATGAAGCTTAGTAAAAATACGAATTGATTATTGTTTTGTATTCAGTGTGAACTTACGTAAAATTCAGTGTAAGATTATGCAAAATCAACAGATTCGTTCTGTTTGAAATAATCTGTATATAAACATGTTTTTCAATCGGAAAAAACACTAAAATTGATTTCAAACGCAGTTCATTCATTGAAGACTTTTTTATTTTTATGAATCTTCAATTATGATGTGATGAAAACTCATTTAAAACTATTAGTAGAACCTGTTTTAACTCTGGAGTATCAATCATGGGTGGCTTTTAGATATGCTACATATTAATATTACAATTAAGACACTACTATTATCAACAGTATCAAGTTAACAATAAGCATTTGAACTAACAAGAGCTATGGTGTTTACTCATATCAGAAGAAGGCTGTCTAATTATGATAGACCATATTTGAGTTATTGTAGAAATAGTTTTATTGTGCAGCTGTGCTTTTAAGGGGATTTCTTCAATGCTTCCAATAAAGGGTGTTTGGTCTAGTTAACTTTCAGTAACTTGAGATTCTTTTATTATACATAAATTATATTTTTTTATTTAATCAATTTTATTATCACAGAAAAAAAATCTGTAAGAGTTTCATAATTGAAAGAAATTGTTTTTGAATAAACCTAATTGAATCTCATAATTTTTTAAAATATTTCACAATAAAAAAAATATCAAATATTACAGTTTTTTTAAAAATAAATACACAAAAACTGTTTTAATCCAATAAGTAAAAGACAGTAGGTGCAACATTTGAAATGTTTTTAAGATATCTGTTTAGTTA
Source organism: Pterobdella sp. o SKG-2022 (assembly GCA_964035795.1). Lineage (NCBI taxonomy): Eukaryota > Metazoa > Annelida > Clitellata > Hirudinida > Piscicolidae > Pterobdella > Pterobdella occidentalis. Next base: position 23,725,214 of record OZ038320.1, on the reverse strand, counting down.
ATGCTTGAGGGTTTTAGTGAACCCATTAGAAGGTGAAGTACAATAGCCTGAATCTAAAAGTAAGGACAACAAACACCATTAGAAGGTGTAATGGCTTTTGATTTTAAAAATAATTTAAATCAATTTTTATACGCCGCTTAGCTAAATTTTAATTCAATATTCATGGACCAGTTTTCATTGAGAATATTCTTATTTAGCTTTTTGAGTAGAATATATTGGCACTATTGTATTGAGAATGTAAGTTTCTCTTTGAGTTCTTAAAATTTAAAAGTTTAAAATCTTTTTAAAATTCTTTTTTTTAATAAATATTACTTGTCTAGTTATATACACATGTATAGTCATGGAAATCTTTTGTTTGAATGATAAAGTTTATAGCTTATAAATTACGTATGTACTACAGTAATGAGTTAAAAGTATTTTTTTGAGTTGATAATATAATTACTATTGTTATTATCATAACATATTTTGAAAATTTAGAATTTTTTTTTAACTATATTATTTTATATAGATTATTAATAACTTTAATTTTGTTATTGTGATTTCACACAGGCAGTATATTATCGGACCTGGACTTCAAGGGAGGTTTGAACATCAGTGTCAAAGACATCACTCGCAACCCCTATGTGCAGTTCGAGGAAATAACCAAAAAACTTAAACTCATCAAGAAACTATATGTGAGTTCTTCTTGATCCACAAATTTGCTAGCCGCCTATCATTTTGCCTCGAAAGGGTTTCGCTTGTGTCTTTATGAGGCTTTACAGAGAAATGAAATGTGATTGAATTAGATTTAATACTTATATGTTTATGAAGAAAACATCACATAGTTTAATCTGAAGATGAAAAAATGATTATAAAATAGTAGAAATTAACGAAGATGCAAAAAATATTGAACGCACTTGGAGATGGGAAGTAAACTTAATATAAAGAAGTAATAAAACCAACATTGACTATCAATAAAAAACAATTAATTCAATAACAATTTAATTAAATGAAGGATATAATTATCAATATAAGTTGATTTTTGTAAGCCTTCTCAAAAATTCAAATACATGGTCTGATGTGAAATTTGTGTTATGAATTCAAAACTAATAAAAGTAACTAAATGAAATAAATCTAATAAATCAATCATTGATTTGATCAAAAAAGTATTGCAAATAATAACATGAATATGTCATGCAGGTATCTCAATCGAACCCTTTCTATATTGACATTGAGCTGGTTTGCACCTTTCTAAAGAGCCAATCGGTGACCACTTGTTTTTATATGAACATACCTTGGAAATTTTTTTCTTATACTGGTTTAGATTAGGTTCTTATATTCAATATATTAAATTATTTTTTTATTTTTTCTTGTTTTAAGAATATGCTTACATAATTTTGCATTTGATTCGATCAATCTTTTTTGAACAAGAAAATCATTTTCAAGCATAGAAACACATTTTGATGATGTAAGTCTAATTTTTCATGATATTACAAACCGCCGTTTAATACTCATTTAGATATTAAAAACACAAAACCAAAACGGAATTTACATGATAAAACTAATATTTATTCATAGAAATCACTTGACCACCTGAACTAATATTCTCAAAGCTTTGTGCTTTCAATGAATAATCTTTTTTGACTAATATACTTTTGCCAATCATAATGAGCCAATATTGATTGTATCCCAGATAAAATATAGAGTGTACATTAAAGTTGAAGACACCAACGATCACTCGCCGCAGTTCCGAAATGCTCCTTTCCACTTTAATATCAGCGAGGTTAGAAAAATGTTGTAATGATATCCATTGAATTAATTTCAATAATTTTCAGTAAAATATTTTTGAGACAATAATGAAAGTGTATAAAGAGCTTTTTATGAAATTACGTTTCAAGTTTTTAGTAAAATAGCATTAAGAAATAGGTTTGGGAGTTCTTATAAAATATTTACTGTTTTGAAGTATAATAGCCTAAATCAAATGGTAACTTCAACAAACACAAAGTATTAATTTTAAAGAGTCACGAAACTTTTCGTAAGATTAGCTTACATTATCAAGTGATAATAATTGATAATGTAAGCTAATCTTACGAAAAGCTTCGTGACTCTTAAAAAAAATACTTTGGGTTTGTTGACCTTAAAATTTACTATTTTGTATTTTTGAAATACAATGATGGTTATACAGTTGACTAAAATAGTACTGAAACATTTTTCAAGTCAGTGAAAATTGCAAAAAATTGTTTGCATGATTCTAAATTTTGCTTCCAATATACCTAAAACTCAATACAAAAACTCAAAACATTGTTAACTATATGACTAAAACTTTGGCATTCTATAACTTTTTCAGAATTCATATATATTATTATTACGTTTTCTTCATGAATTATTTTGGAAAAAAATTTGCCTATTTGTTCACGTTTGAGTGTTGTGAGATAGGATTGTTATCGTTGTGATAATAGGTTGTAAATAAAACCTCTTCGTATATTTGCTCACTAATAACCTCTAGAGGACTGTTTAAATAAGTGAGGTATTTGATTTAACATATTGATTATTTTGACTATTCAAATCTTCAAGAGTCATTTAAACTATTATTTACTACCCAAAATGTTTTGCTATATATCTAAGATAAAATTTATGTCTATTCAGATATATGTAAATAAGTGAACTAATTAATAAACATTTCATATATGTGTCTATTAATATATATTTGACGACATGTATCTTTAATTCGTTGTCAAAATAAGATCAAAATCTCTAGTGGAGCTTAAGCCTTTAATGAAGCCAATTTGTCTTCTATCTCAACACATACATACAGCTGGTACAGAAAATTAGAGAATAACCCAATTATTTATCAATGGAAACTTAGTCCAAATCAATAAATGTTTGAATGTTTAATGTTTGTAACTGATATTTTAACCTTTATGTTTGTTTGTTAATTAAATATTGAAAATCACAAATATCCTTGAAACTTTTTTTCTCCAATATGAGGAGCAAAGCAAATATATAATTACTTTTACGATCTTGCTCAATAGAACTGTGAGGATCAAATAAATGAATTAAAAACCATTCGATTACAATCATACGAGCTGAGTTTTAAAGGTACCATCGTCTTACCAAAAGCCTTACTCAAAATGAAAACTCAAAAAAGCCAGGTGTTTGTTATTTTATTTTAATGAAAAAAAATCCAATCAAGGAAATTTAAAAAAAAAAAATAAACTATCAAATGATGTATTATAAATAAAAACCTGAATAAGCATGAAAAATGACTATAAGGCTGTATAGCTGCTCATGGAAGCCTTCAAATGTAATTAAAAACAAAGATTCCACACTACCCAAAATACAGCTTTGGTCTAAAAAATCTTACAAGTTTATTCATACAGACACTGATGTTGATCTCGAATTACCATTCATATAGATTAATCTTACATTATCATTAATATATAAACACACATTCAGCTAACTCCTGTTGGCCTGGTTCTCACTCCCGACATTGTGGCTGAAGATCTTGACCCCAGAGACAAAGGCCAACTCACTTACTCCATTGTGCCCGATAATGCTTATTCGGTTGGTATGGGTTAAAATTAAGTAAAATTGAAGTCAGTCAGTAGTTGAAAATAAGACTAATTTAAATTTCAAACATTTATTTTGAATTTAATTCTTATAATAATCATAATTAAATGTTTCTCGAAAACTTTGGAAAAATATATCACACTGGAGCGGCATGCTTTAATTTCTCTATCAAAGCATTGTGTTGTTTAATAGAAAAACCAATGTTACAGAGCTATTTCAACTTCACAATGCCGTCCAGAGGACGTCTATTTCTGCAGAAGAAACTCAACTACCACGAAATAAAACAACTGTCGATCACCATCCAAGTGAAGGTTAGAGTCTAATCAAACTCTTAACAATATTATAAAAATAATTATGAAAAAGTTGAATTTGGTGAAAATTTTAGTTGAATGAAAAATAGAATCTGAATATTGCCTCTTTGTGAAATTAATTTTAAAAACAATTTACAAAAAATTGCTACATGTTGTCTCTGAAGAAAAATAATGCTAAAATAAAATATCTTATTGGAATTCAATGATAACCACCCAAAACCATGAACATTTTATCGATTATTTTGGAAAAAAATCTTTTTGTTTTATAGTTTAATCAATAAAAAATGAATTTGAAAGTTTGAGTTAATTTGTTTATTAGACTTCCAAACCTTGCTAACATAATATCAATACGAGGTTTATAAATTTATTTAGATTGCAATCGAAAAACTAATTTAAAGTATAATTATTAATCCAAATATAATTTTAATATGTTTTTGAAGAACTTGATGTAGTCAAGTTATCAAGAGTAATGCGTGACTTTATGGTCTCCAAACATTGGGATGGAGTGTTTTTTAAAACAACAACTCTAGAAGCTTAATTTACATCTCAAACTATGAAACCAATGGGAAACTTGAAACTAAATCATCTGACCAAACACCCCTATTCAATCCACAGGACAACAGCTACAACTACAGCGTTTTAGGAAAATACCAGCCTCAGCGCACTTCAAATGCTACCGTGCATATCAATGTATTGTCTATTTCTACTGAATTACCGTTCTTTGTTGAAAAGTCTTATACGTTGAATCTGGATAATAGCTATGATGAAGTGAGATTTTTGACATTTTAGAATTACAACTTTAAGGCTTTTGTGGCTAAACTAGTTTGCAAAGTGTGCTCTATATATCAAAGAGAACCCCATAAATAGTTCACATTTTGAAATTTGAGTTGATAAGACATAATGATCATTTCAGTCGAAGGAAATTGTCATAAACAATGAATTCAGCTCTCAAAATGATCATGTGTTCTCGATCGTTGAAGATGAAAAACTTGGTTTGTTTCTTCGTGTTACACCTTTCTAATGAAAAGATATTTGGAAAAACTTCAAATGAGTGAAATTGCATAGTCGGTTATAACATGAAAATAACTGAAAGATTCAACGAACTACACAACATAATTGTCATAAAAAATGCTAATACTTTTTGAGTAAAAAGTTTGAAATTTTTCATAAATTCTAGACAAAATTTTCAAAAATTAAGTTTTTTTCACCAAAAAAATTCACATTTTCTTCTTTAACTAGTTGAAAGTATTTTTTATTAAAACAGCGATAATTGAAAGATTTTCATCAAAATTTAATTACAAAGTATTAAATATATGAGCCAATATAAATACTTAACACAGCTAGAAGTTAAAAAACCATTTATGTAACAAATGCATAAGCCACTCGTAGCTTTAACGACCAATTGTTTTAGACGACTGGCGGTTTTTCTCTATAGATGAATCCAGGGGAGTACTCAAAGCTAAGCAGAGACTTACTAAGTTACAATATATCTTGCAAATACAGGTACCTGTTTTTATTTGTTCATCTTTTTAATTTTCCATTTATATCAATTAATAAGAAATAATAAATGTTTTAAAAAAGATTTTTATTGCTATTGTTTAACTTAGAAAAAACTTCATCTAAGGTAAGAGAAACGTCCAGATCGTTGTTCGCCACTTCTTTATTAGTGATAAATCGTATATCAAAAGCAACATTCACTCAAGAAACATATGAAATCATTCTTCAAAAATCCACAAGTCCAGGTTCCCGAGTTGGAACCATTGAACTCTCCAACAAACAAGTTGGCTTTTATGTCTATATAACAAAATCTTGAATTTAGTTTTGTTTTTTTTAGTTTTTGAACCTAAATTGCTTTTTTTATTTGTGTTTTTAATCGTGTTCCTTGAGGAAATAGACTGCCTAATGCTAGGTGGTTTGAAGCAAGTTGAGTATCAAGTGTGATAAGGGTTTTTTGATTGCAAAATCGAAAGAGCTATCAGCCTATACATTATACCATTTATATCAAAAAAATTATAAAATGTCATTTTTGTTTTACAAATCCTTTCTTATCGTAAGAGAGGCAATTATTTATTAATTTTACTTAATTTACTAGTTCATCTTTAATATTTCCTATGTTTATATAAAACTTTTTGCTTGGTTTAAGAAAGCTCACAAAAAAAAGTTAGTTATTTTCCTTTCTGCATAGACCACTGTTTTAGCAATAATTAACTAACTTACCCGTAATATCGAATTGGGACAGCTTTTGTGTGGGAACACCAATCATGTCTTCAAAATAACTGAAAACAAAGAAAGTGCCTTTTTCGATATCACCAATGATGGGTGAGAAATTTTTAAATATAAGACCATAGTTGTTATATCAGCTTGAAACTACTGCATTACTGCTTATAATTAACATTCACTGCACATTTTATATTGCAGTTAACGTTTTTATTGTTATTATATAATTTAAAATAATTATATCGTTAAATATTCTATTGTTTGTTTTAATTCTCTAAAATATAATGGCATTACAATCTTTCAGTCGAGTCATCCTGAAAAAAGCTATTGATGCGACCCTTGCCTACAGTTTTCGGTTGATGATCAGTCTTTATGAAAACTCGGTAATAATTTCTGTACTGTAGAAGCATGATGGTAGCAATAACTTTAAACCAACTTTCAACAGATAGTTGTAGATGAGGCGTATTTGAATGTTTCAGTTGTAGATAAATTGTTCAAACGATTGAGTTTCACACAAGACATCTATGAATTCGAATATTATAACCAAACGTACATTGGTAAAGTTGAAGTAAGATATGTCTCTTTATAATAGCTTAAACTAAATTTTTCCAATATCAACATTTTTTATATGAAAATTCAATCGAATCATATAAAATTCACTCATCTCAGATAAAAAGCCAGTTTCCCAAAAGTGATATAACATACAGTATCATCAGCAAAACCAAGTAATGCTACTTTATTACACAACATCACTTTAAAAAAATATATCTCACCATTGATAAAACTACGGTTGAGTTGACTCGAAACCTCAATGACTAAACAGTACGGACGTGCAGATTGACAACAGCGGTGTGCTGAACTGCATTGAAGCTTGCTTGGACGGCCCAATCATGGTCACAGCACGTTATGGCGACTACTCCGATTCATCAATGGTTTTGTTGAACCGACCTTCTTCTCATACATCTGATGTTGATTACAAAGCAGCTTTTATAGTTTCTATCATCATCGCCAGCCTTCTTTTGTTTGCCATCGTCGTTTTTGCTGTTTTCTTGTTCAATCTGTATAGAAGGTATAGATTTTAATATATTAGAAGATTTGTTGGTATGGAGATAATTTACAGATATATAACTAATTTTTCATAGAAAATCAGACCTATTTGAAGAGAACTTTAATAACATATCGAACACATTTTCTGAAGAGTCTAGCGATCCTTTGAACCATAACAGGTTTCAAACTTGTTCAAGTCCTATCATCTATTCTCATGGGAATTTTTGACAAAAACCTTTTCAAAATTATGTTTAAAAAGCTCAAAAATCGTATTATTAAGTGATCGATACAGTTACATTCTTGTTCATGTTTCTTTAAGTATTCTTAATGCATTTTCCTAGAAAACCATCGAAGCTAGACAAACTACAGGGTATCTTAGTGAAAGAGGCCACAGACTTGGGTACTAAAAGTAGCAGACAAACAAACAGCCAAAAGAGTATAGACAATGAAAAGCAAACTAAGAAACTAGATAAAGTATTTCCCAATCCATTGAATGACCCTATGAAAATACACAAAGAAACGCCAGTCATAGCTGATCCTTCTCTTTTGACAAGAACGGATTTAAACACTTCTCAAGTTTGCAATTCGAAGATTTTACTTTAATACTTATTTAAATTTATACTTTTCATTATTGGTCAGTTACAGTTCATATATTGAAATATCTACCGTTTAACACGGTGAAGAGTTTTCAAGTATAATGATTATCGAAATGTTCTTCTAACAGGACACCATCAACGCCAGCATCATGACCCTCACTCGACCAGCTGTGGGCACAAATGGCATAACCGTTTACTACTAATAAAAATATTGTTCCTCACTACGTACATGTGAACTGTTTTCACATAAAATAGTTTTGTAAATTATAATTGAGTTTTGAATGATATTTCATAAGTTTTCATATTGAAAATTAAGAAAAAATCAGTTTTTTTTTGATTTTCAATATATTTTTATCGCTTCCTCATATTTTTCAAACAGTTCAACTCTCAAAAAAATTTTTAAATAATATTTGAAATATAATGATGACAATCTTGTAATGGATTTTTAAATTTTTATTTTAAAAATCTTTATATATAAAACAATTTTTCTACTTGCATCAATTATGATGTTTTGCTTGTGAAATTCTAGAAACAAAAATAACTTTGCCAAACAAACTTTTTTGATTGAATAAATCATGTTTTTTATGATTTGTTAAATGGAATATTTTTTAATATAATTCAACTTCCAGCGAATACTTTTGGACTTTAAAAAAGTATAAATTTTAGAAATATCGTATAAAGCTTTTTTTCAATAATTGTCTGTTTTTTTTTGTCAAGAATGAGGGTTTACAGAGACAATTTATTTTAAAAAATATATCCTTTTTTTCTTTTTATATATAAAAGATAAATTCTTCTTTATAAAATTGCTTATGAAGTAAAAAAAAACGCTTTTAATTTCGAATTTTTCTCGAAATGCTTATATCAACTAGACTTTTCATGAACATCAAACAACCATGGCAAGTTTGAAATAAGAAAATTGAGGTCTGAAAACGGTGATGAGTTTCCACTAAAAAGATTGAATAACACAAAAAAAATAATTTAAAACCAAAAAAAATAAATTATAAGTTCATTTTAAAAAGAAAAAATTTTTTCATCCTCATCATCTTCGGCCGCTTTTTTGAATTATTACAAAATAGCTGTGATTAAAGGTTCAAAACCTTTGTTTTAGAGTTATTATCTAAAAACTACGTCTTTTTATTAATTACAAAGTTCTTGAATTTTAACGTACTTTATAATGTCACTTTGTTAACGAAAAGCTTTGTACTTGATAAAATTACCTTTAGTGTTAAAATAATTTGCAGTTGGCTAAAGAAGATTATTATAAAACCTGAAGGTTTTTATTTAGAGTTTTTTAGTTTTTTTTATGTTTTCCATCAGCATCTAATAGGTCTTATATAGTTTTAAAAATTCGGGAATAATTTATACAGTAAACTTTAAAAACTTATTCAAGTAAATTCATAGTTTATTTTTAACCACCAAAACTAATCAAAGGCGCACAATTTCGTACTTACCGTGGAGGAAATCTATTTTGTCCGTTTAATATGGAAGTGGAGGCGAATGCAGGTCAGAAAATTTTGTTATTCACTATTTAAAAAGAACTTTTTATTAATATTTTTGTTTTATAATTCAACTTGGCTTCTAAAAATTTAAGTCGGTGAAGGGGAGTAATATTTTAAAGAGCTTATTTTAAAAACATTATTAGCATGTTATGAAAACAACTCAACTTTTTTCAGAAAAGCCATTTAGTATGACTAATTTTCAAATGCACAAAAAGAAGAAAAAAAGAAAAACTGATGTTTTATCTAAAGGTAGCATCAATATTTTTTTCATTGTTTCAGATTTCTATTGTCAGTCAAATTTTTGTTATATTTTAATTAGGTAAATTTTGTGAACATAAAATGGTAAAATATGTTTTCATTCAATTTTATAGTTCACCAAATGGGTCCATTGAGCCTTCTACATAGGGCAGTGGCAGGAAACATTAAAGTTAAAGTGTGGGTTAGAAGCTCTCATTATATCAGGTAGTTTTGTTTATAAAAAGATGCACTTTACCATTGTTTAGTGTGATCAATAAAATATCAGATCAATCTGTAATGGTTTCCTAGTGGCATTTGACAAGCATTTTAACCTTGTGAGTGCATTTATTAATTCATTATTTACTTAAAATTAATTTTTTTTTCAAGTGGCTTATTTATATGTAAAGTTACAATATAAGCTTTATATTTAATGAAAATCTTAATTTCATAAATTATAATATTTAATAATTTGTATTTAAATGTAATTAAAACAATACAATGTTTTGCTGGTCAAAACCACAAGTTTTTTCTCAAGTATATTTTACTTTATCAAGAACTAAGTAGCCATATAATAAAGTTGGATCAAAAAAAATATCAACTAACTGCAGCGTACCTTAGTTACTGGGGCATATAAAATAGTTTAATCTAATTTATTACTAGTTCATTATGCTGTTTTCAATCTAGAAATTTAAATTAATGATGATTAGATACTTATTCTTTGTGTTTATTTAAACAATAAGTTCATCTTACATTTCATTCATGTGTTTTCATTTGAATATTTATGTTTGGCTTGAATTTAAAATTATGAATTCATTTCATAACTGTAATTAATCCCCATAAAACCAGGCACTTCAAGATGTAGATGAGTCATACATCAATCCAGTTGCAATAAGGAAAATATACAAATGTCATAAGAAAAAAGAAAGAAGAAATAAGAAGAATAAAGATGATGCCAGCAACACAAAAAGTGATATTATATACCTGCCTTGTGATATATCTTCAAGGGGAATGAGTTTTTGTGAAGATGATAATTCTGAGGTTCCTAACAGTAGTATTAACAAAAATTCCATCACTGGTGAGGTTTCTGATAATAATAATAGTAATGATACACCGTTATATATGGAAAGGTACATACCAAAGTTGTTCTTGAGAGGTGATAGTGTGGTAATGGTTTCTTTATGCTCATCAGGTGTGTAAGGATAGATAATGCAGTGGTGTTTTGGATACTTTTCCTTCTTTAATCTTAGGCCCCATCTTAATGACATGTTTTTATAATATGTCATGCAAAGTTGTTTGACAAGAATGCCCATGTTAAAGCAGAAAAAGTATGAATTTGATTTGATTCTTGAAAGAGGATGTTTTCATTAAAGTGGAATCTCTGCTTTGTTAAACTACTGTTTACAATACTGAGTACTGCCATAAAGAACTCGTTAGATAAAAAGTGCCCTGCATATTGGAGATTGATTGCGTATCAGACAACTGAGGTAGTTGAATCAACATCAACAAGATCTTTAACTTCATATTCCATTAACTTTGCTCGTAACATGGATTATAATTATAGTTCGTTTTTGCTTCTCATAACTTATCAAGATTTCCATGCTTTTTTAATATTCTTTACAAAAATTCATAAAATTTTTCATTTTTTTGAATTAGTTCGAATAATTTAATTCAAAACACGTCCATAAAGTCCATAAATGCTTCACCATTCTCACGTCTCACAGCATGTAGGTCCGGAATACAACGTGTTACTTGCTTTTATACAATTGTATTATGAAATCTACAGTCTATTAATAAACTAAATTTCTTTGGTGATAACGTCCAAACAAAAAATTTAAATTATAAATTTATGAATAATTTGATATTTTAAAAGCTTTGTGAATCAAAATCGGTTTTAAAAGTATATTTGCTGAACGACTTAGATATTGATGTAATGTACACAAAATGTGTGCTTATGTCGTGTTTAATTACCAACTCCCTCGTGGTTTTGGTTATAATAATAATGTTTTACAAGAATTAAATATCAAATAACCAATATTCTTTCATGCTGTTTTTGTACAAATCGTGACATTTCAAACTATGTAACTGAATAAAATAGACATACTTAGATCACATTCACTCTTTATCCTATCACTCATCAATGGTTTCCCCTAAAATGTAGGTCTATATACAAAATTTGTCTTATGAATGAAATACTTTACTGTAACTATCTTTCCAACCTTATTAAACCTTATAGTTGTTCTGGTCTAAGATCCTCCTCTTGCTCTCAATTCTTCATCATTCTTATTTCCCATTCATTACATGCAAAATCTTCTTTCATTTATGCTGGATATTTTTTAGAGCTTTCTCTTCCCTCTACTCAAATCTTCCCTATCTTCTTTCTCTTCTCGCTAAAGCCTTAAAACCTGTTTTCACTCAGTTCGTAGCAAAGCGCTGTTGAACGCCACGTAAAAGAGACTTGATACGTTTCAAGTTATTTGATATAATACTTAGATTAAAAAATCTAGCAATGAAAAGAAAAATTTTATGATTCCAATCACAAAAGAAAAAAAGACGTCTATAAAAAACAAGAACACGCCATCATAGTCTCTCAGAAATGATTAACAATAGTATGGGTATTTTCATTTTAAAAATTACTAAACTTAAGATTATTGTTCAAAAGCTGATGACGGTTGAAACTCTTATAAGCTAATATTTGAGTTATATATGCAAGTGTATCTTAATTTTTTCAATGAATCAAATGACATTAAGTTAGCATGAGCTTTTATAGAACGAAATGTCATATGAAATAAATTTATAATGCGAAACAATTTTTAAAATAATGACCGATTGAATTGACTCATTGAAAACTCATGCTCAACTTTGAATAGAATTAAAATTTAAAAAAAAATAGATCAAAAAAATTTTTTCTTTAATTAAAGTGAATTCACGAAGTAAAGAATTTTATAAAATTTTGAATCAATTTTTTAAATAATTATATATATGCATGTACGTGGCAGGCACGCATATTAACTATTTAAATGAGTGCAACTACTGAATATTTCAATCATCCTCATTATCGTGTCATGGACAGGCATTACATGGTAAAAAATTTATTACATTATCTGTATTGTTGTTTTCAAATTTAATTCATATTAAATGCTACATCCATATAATTATTGGAGTTTTTCTAATCAAGTGGAATTATTAATTAACACTTTATTTTTCATAAAGCAAATTCAGTTATCGAATTCTTATGATTATATGGAATGTTTACTATTCACTAGGATTCTCAAGAAAAAATTCAATCTCCCCCTTATCCACATAATCAGCCTTATCCTGGCCAACAACCTCAACCTTATTTTGGCCAACAACCTCAACCTTATTCTGGCCAACCACCCCAACCTTATTCTGGCCAACCACCCCAACCTTACCCTGGCCAACCACCCCAACCTTACCCTGGCCAACCATCACAAAATTACCCGGGCAATTCTTACCCTAGTGCAACGCAGGTCAACATACCTACATATATTGTAGCTGCATCCACTCAAGTCAGTTTCACTGGGGCTATAGTGCTTTCCTGCTTTGTGTACTGGTGCTGCGGGGTTTTGTTTGGTTCGATCGCCTTTGTACTTGCTTGTGAGTTATCATATTTTTTCTATTTCTTACCTGATTCAAACCCTCATGATATTTCTGAAGCATTAACGATTGTCCTATTACTAACCGATTAGTTTTTTTGCATCGTATTGACAATGGCGCTTTTGTTTACGCATTTCGTCATGGCAAACATGTGCCTACGATCGACCTCAAGTGTTTGTTTAAACTTTATGATTCATAAGTTTGAGCTTTGCTAAATAAATAGAGATTTTTAATTGAAATTATATTCTATTTTTAAAAAAATAGTACCTGATGTTAGATTAACAAAAGGATTACTGTTCGGTTAAACATCCCATTGCTATTTCACATATTTTAAATCAAGTTTGTTCAAAAGTACTAAACGCAGAATACTAAAAATATATATTTGAAAATTTTATACTATTAAGTGACATTTTGTCAAAGATAGAAACATTTAGTTTTTAATCCTCTATTTTAAACTAACTTATCAAAGCAACTTTTGAATCAATCAAGAATTCATTCACCTATGATTATGAAAAATATAAGGATTTCAATCTTTCATTGAAATTCATAAAAATGTAAAATTTAACCCACCACTCGCCATATGGAAAAATTTAATTTTTCTCAAGACCTTGTCTAAAATTTCAAAATTATTAAAAATTGGTCGATTATAAAACCACTAACTCCAAAATTATCATGAAAATAGAAGTTTTTTTTCTTTCTTTCAAAAGAGTAGATCTATCACAACATATAGCACTTAAACTTTGAAAACATCAATTGTTTTTGAAGTTTAATTGCTATACAAAACATACATAAAATGTCTCTGAAAAATTACAGCATAGGAAAACTAATAAATCACTTCTACTATGAATCATTGTTGAAATATACTTATTTATTCACACGTCCCAAAAACAGGCTCATGGCGGTTAATGGATTTGAGACCTTTGGTAGACTATAGTATGATTATAAAAGCAAATACTTGAGTTTGCTTTGTAATTGAAATTTTCGACTTAATCAACAAAATTAACTAGATTTTATACTCATTTCTGAAAGAATTATTAATATATATCGATTATTTTCATACCATATGTACAACAACGCACGTTTTTAACATGATGCACTTTTTTGTTGATAAAACTAATGTTATTGACCACTTTTTAGTACAAAACTCTTGTTAAAATTTATAAATTTTATGTTGAATTTTAATTAGCAAACAATAAAGAAACTAGAAAAACCAAATGGTTCGATGCAGATTTTCTTAAGTAGAACTTACATTATCAAGTACTTGATAATGTAAGTTTAACTTAAAAGATTTTTCTTTATTGTGTTTTTTAGCGATTGTGAGACTTATGTGAATAGGAAAACTGTGTATCAAATATTTATGTTGAATGTACAAAGCTTCACGTAATTTGAACCTAAATTAACAGGTACGTGCTTGGTCATGTAAGTTCAACACACGCTAAGTTTCTCAAATAAGATGCAAAATTTTAAACCAGTGTCGTTGGTTTTGTTCATAAATGTATTGACTATCTTTTTGTTTTCATTACATCATATAAGCTGATTGAAAATATATACAGGTCTTTTTTGATATGGTTAAAATGTTTCCTGATGTTGACTGTAATTTTCATTGAAATTTTTGGCGGCTTCTATTTTGCTTGACATTTTTTGTCTCGTCTTTTGCCACGTTTATAGAATTAATTTATATGAGCAACTAAATTAGCCTATTACGAAACGGTTTAACTTAAATCGATTTATTTAAATCTATATCATTTTTGTAGAAAGTGTGTGTTCCAAAATTTTTAGTATCATATCATGTCTCGTAATGGAACGAAGATAACTTGCACTTCTTTAGTTAATATTTGTCTATCTGCTCGGAAAAAGGTTTTCTACAAAAAAAGCTTATCTCCGCTTGACAGGGCAATTAGGGCCCCACAAAACATTATCATGAGTTTAAATTTTATTTCTCGTTTTCATTTTTTATTGTTTCCCCATGATATTTTATGACTAATTACAGTGGTGGGGAATTCTGCAGCCAGTTCTGGAGACCAGGGTGGAGCAAGAAGTTATCTGAAAGCCTCTTATATATTTTCTGTTATAGGCATTATTGTTGGTGTCATCCTCATAATAGTTCTGGCAGTAGTGTACGGCTTGACTGCATCGACGATTGCAAATTAAAATTACAATCATCGTTATTATTAGATATCTACATAATTTCATTGTTTTGAAAAATGA
Organism: Pterobdella sp. o SKG-2022; assembly: GCA_964035795.1. Taxonomy (NCBI): domain Eukaryota; kingdom Metazoa; phylum Annelida; class Clitellata; order Hirudinida; family Piscicolidae; genus Pterobdella; species Pterobdella occidentalis. The sequence continues at coordinate 23,709,935 of OZ038320.1, read as the reverse complement.
CAAGAATTCCACTTGAAAATCTTCATAAGACATCTTCTTAAACTACTCGTTTTTATAACAAACAAAAATGAGCAATGATTTAAAAGAATTAATATCACGTTGCCACATTATGTTTCGTGCTGTTTTAATCTATCCCACGATCTTTCAATCATTTATACATTCATTTATTCATTCTTTGAAAACATTATAGCCTTTGATTATGCAATGAAACTTTGAAGTTTATAAAAAATTTTATGACGGTGATATTTGAAATAAACTCTATATTAAAAGTTTCAACACATTTTTGAATCTTCATATGAAACTTCAATTATTCTGATGTTCTTGAGTTTAAATTCCTTCGTCGCTTTTTGCCCCCTCCCCCCTTTATACTGAAACTTCGAATTACATTTATCAACCGTCGAAATGTTTGTATATTTTTGTGCTTTTTGCAGTCTCAAAAAAATTAAAAAAAAAAAATTCAGAAACTCAAAAAATATTTATTTTATTGAATATGAAATATATATAGTATATAATAATGTTAAAGAAAGTAATTTTCGAAACTGTGATTAAAACCATAATTATGGCATTAATTTCAAAACAGTGCAAAGTCGACCCAGCATTCACTTTTGCCTAAAAAATCTCACGCGTATTAATTGAAGTAATTTCAAAAACTTTGGAAAAATTCATGGTGTTCAACCATTTTTTTACGTCGCTTAATGGAAGAATTCTAGTACATTTATTGGACAAAAAAACAGCTATAATTTTCGATAAGTTTAGCTTTATCATAAAACATTCGCGAAAAAGTTTCTTCAGTTAAAAATTTTATGGTTATAGCGCAATTTAAAAAAAAACTAAACTTATTAAAATTAAGTTATTAACTAGCTTGAAAAGAACTTATTTTTCATTACTATCTTTTCAATGTTGTTTTGTGACTTCAAAGAAAATATATTTTTGAATGATGTAGAGAAATTAATCTACAAAAAGATTGGAAACCATAATACAAAATAAAATTGCTAGAACTAAAAAAAAGAACAAAATACCTGAATAAGATTATGAAAAAATATATCCTTCTGGTTCGCTTACTCCCATAGCAGACCCATTGATAAAAGCACACATGCCTTATAAAGACTGACTCCCTTGCCAGAAAAATAATACCGTACCGTGGTAGCCCTAAAGAGGCGCTTGCATCTTACCTTAGACCACTTGTAAGGCCAATAATACAAGATTCCACGCACATTTGAAAAAAAATCCAACAGAATTTGTTGTAAGTTTAAAAGATATATCAATTAAGGATGATGAATATGTAGTTAGCTTTGACGCAGAGGCGCTGTTTCCATCAGTTTCAATGCAAAAATGTGTGGAACTAATTACCAAAAAACTAAAAACAGATATGGATTTTTTAAAGCGAAAAAACTGGCAGCGGAGTAAAATAAATTGATGATTATTATATATGAGTACTTTAAGATGTTTTTAAAAAATTCCATTCATGGTAATTTTTCCGGATGTGTTAAGGACAAACCATGCAAACAAGGATAAACTATTAATTTATTCAAGTATTTAGAAATTGATGAAAAGCTTGAAAAATATGTAAAAAATTTCGAGAGGTTTCGAAGATCGGAAATCGAAAAAAAGAGTTAATATTTTGGCCAAGTCTTGATGGATTCTTCTTCAAAGTTAGTTTTTTGGTCGTATACCTCAGCTGGTAGAGCATAAGACAATAAATCTAAAGTTACCCGGCTCAATGCACGTGGTGCGACAATTAGGACCTTTTTGAATATATTTTGTTGCTCTATTAAATTTGTAGCAAGCGCTACTTTTGGTATCGTTTTATATTTTTAAAATTAGATTTTCACTAACAGGTTTTTAGTGTAGTTTAGAGCACAACAACTTAATGGTAAATGACGTTGCTTTGAATTTAAATAAAACAACTTTCGATAAAAAAAATGCATATAAAGATCTTGATTTTAAGTTTTATGCTGAAAATTGTCATACCCCAAACTTTCACTAGTTCATACTTTTACTTAAAGGAGCTCCATGGTTAGGACAATATTGTCCAGTAGTCATAACGATTTTAGCTCAAAGTTTAAGGAAAAAGATAAAGATCATGCATATAACTCAATTGAAATTATTTTATCAAAGTTTTTAACGTAAAATTTTTGAAAATTTATTAGTCATGATTAAATTAATTTAATTCGATGAAATTTTTAATTTATTTTGAGACCAAGCTTTTTGATATATTTCCTTTATCATCATCAGGTAACTAATGCGGTGATTAGTTATTAAAATGATAAAAAAATTTATCGAAAAGCTTTGTCTCATGAAAAGGTAAAAATTTTATTTTGTTTTTGTGGCCTACCTATTGTTGTCGCAAATATCAGGGATATGAGCTCTATGTAGTCTTGTGTATTTACAGCTAAACCAAAGAGACCATTGAAATCTTTCGACTACAGCAACATATATTTTAATTCACTCTTTCAATTGATTTATGGAACTGATCATAGAACTTTTCTGATTTTCAAGAGTCATTGAAATCTGTTGGAGCATTAAAAGATATAACGGCCTTGGGCATGATTTTTAAGAGCATCTGTCTTTGGCATGACAATAAATAGCACCTACTTAGTGCCCTAGCGTTTAAGTCTGCTTCGTGTCATTTAATAAAAACTTTGTGTTTGTTGTCCTTACTTTTAGATTCAGGCTATTGTACTTCATCTAAAAAATATGAGTTTTAAAAGATTTTTTCCTATTTTTAGTATACATTTCATCAGTTTATTATTGATTGTAATGAATAAATCAGTTTCTATCCAAGCAGCTTCCAGATGGCCAAGAATAACTGCAAACTTTTGTAGTTACAAATAATTTTTTTTCAAAACCTGAATATACTACTGTGAGAACTGATGAAATGTATACTTCCAAAAAAGCCTTGCATCAAAAATATTTTGTTTCATTGTGACAATAACGTTAAGAAGACCAAGATTGAGTTTCTTAAAGTAGTTTAAATTTATTACGTTCTAGCAATCGACTTGCAAAAACTTTTTTTACTGAGTATATTTGTATCTTCATGGTGAGTTATGACTTCTAAGAAGGATAATTATTGTTATCGTTTTTCCGAGAGAAAAGCTTATTTTAGCAAAAACTTTTGGTCAAAAATTTATTTAGAAAATGAAGTTTTTTTTTTTTGGAAAATTCTTTGGCTATTTTTTACTCAATGAGAGAATTTTCGGAGCCATTCATGAGCGGGCTCAACGTAAACCTTAATAAATATATTAGTTGATATAATGTAATGCGGCATTTATAAAGCGCTTTTTCTTATAGATCAAAGCGCTTGCTACAAATTTAATGTAGCGAAAACACACTGTGGAACAGGTGCTAATTGTCGGCCCTCGCGGGATCGAACACGGTAACTTTAGCTAATTAGTCTAATGCTCAACCATTGAGCTATAGGGACCGACAATATAGATATAGATAGGACTTTATAAACATAATAGTTACTTTAACTAGTAATTAAAAAAAAAAAACAAAAATCCTAACTTAATTCATTTATATTTGTGTAAATATATTTACATAATAATATAATTATTCTTTCGTGTCTCAAACTCCAATTACTATATAAAGCCATGAATACAATAGTCATTATTTTCAATAAGATTGGTGTATTTTTTTAAAAAAGCTTTTTTCTCATCAATACATTTATTGATTGCTTAGACTAATATTAACAATCAAAAATGCTTTTACCTCGAAGCTGCTCTTTAAATAATGTTTTTAACTCACAGTAAAACCCCAATGAAAGGGTTTAGAATAGAAATATTTTTAGGTCAATTTAAAATTGATTTATCTTATTATTATGTAATACAGCAATAAAAATTAGCCAAATAAAATATACATACTTGGGAATTAGAAAAAATTCATTAAAAAAAGGCTTTAATTTTTTGGTGAAATCATGAAACATTGGAGCAAAATAACTATTGTATTTATGGTTTGTATAGTGATTGGAGTTAACTTATGATAATGCGGTAATGTAGTTTACCTTTGTAACTTTTTAAAATATACATTTTTTACGATTGGTGTATAAAAACACAAAGTATTTAATAATCTGAATTACAAAGCTTTTCGTAAGTCCAAATTACGTTATCAAATGAGAAAATAATGAGAACTATTATTAAATGCTATAGAATATCATACTCAATGAGATGAAGAGTTTTGAAGTTTCTGAAATGTTTTTAGAAGAGATATTTTTAAAGGGACCGCAAAAAGCACAAAAATGTATAAACAGGCCATTTCGGCGGTCTATAAGTGTCATTCGAAGTTGGAAAACAAAATTACTATCAACATCATGGAAATGTAGAGGGGGGAAAAGCGACGAAGGAATTTAAACAACTCAGGGGCATCAAAATTATTGAAGTTTCATATGAAGATTCAAAAATGTGTTGAAACTTTTAATATAGAGTTTATTTCAAATATCACCGTCATAAAATTTTTTATAAACTACAAAGTTTCATTGCATAATCAACGGCTATAATGTTTTCAAAGAATGAATAAATGAATGTACAGATTGAAAGATCGTGGAATAGATTAAAACAGCACGAAACAATGTGGCAACGTGATATTAATTCTTGTAAATCATTGCTCATTTTTGTTTGTTATAAAAAATTTAGAAGATGTCTTATGAAGATTTTCAAGTGGAATTCTTGTCATTTTTCAAAACAATGAAATTATGTAGATATCTAATAATAACGATGATTGTAATTTTAATTTGCAATCGTCGATGCAGTCAAGCCGTACACTATTGCCAGAACTATTATGAGGATGACACCAACAATAATGCCTATAACAGAAAATATATAAGAGGCTTTCAGATAACTTCTTGCTCCACCCTGGTCTCCAGAACTGGCTGCAGAATTCCCCACCACTGTAATTAGTCATAAAATATCATGGAGAAACAATAAAAAATGAAAACGAGAAATAAAATTTAAACTCATGATAATGTTTTGTGGTAAAACAAATAATATAATAAAACTTGACTAGTCTTAATTACTTTTATGCTATATAAATATTCATTGAAGTCGATAGAATGAGGAAACTTAGTACATTTATTAATAAAAAACAGCTGGAATTTCCGGAAATTTCAGCTTTAGCATGAAATGTTAGCATTAAAGTTAGCTTAAAATATTTTATATTAACGTATTATGGCAAGGCTATACTTACCGAAAATTCTAGCTATTTTTGGTTGATAAATTTTCTCATAATAGAAACGTTAATGATTATAAATGATATAAGAATATACATAACTGAACGAGCCTATTACAAAAACGATTTGAATCAAACACTTTTATTAACTAAATAATAGCACGAAGCTTTTCGTAAGTTGAACTCAAGTATACTTGATATTATTTAGTTAATAAAACTTTTTAGAGACATCTTAATGTACTTATAAGCAATAAGTTGTTTCTAAATTAGTTAATAACCAAATTTTGTTACCTATAGTCTTTGTTTAAACTGCTTTATAACCATAGTTACTAAATAACTTTTTTTCGCTAATGTTTTATGATAAGGCTTATCGAAAATTATAGCTATTTTTTTTGCTCAACAAATGTACTAATTTTTTCCCATAAATTGAAGTTGAAAACTGTTGATATTAGGTAATAAAAGAAATTGTTTTAAAGCGTTCATATAATACTAATACAAAATGCCTGTCGGTGGAGATATTATATAGAATAAATCCTTTAAACGGGACAACGAATGAGGCAAAAAATGTCAAACAAACAAGAAACAGTCAAAAACTTTAGAAAAAATTACAATCAACATCACAAAAAAACTTTAATCATATTCAAAAAACCTCTCAATGTTTTTAATCCAACTCTATGATGTAATTAAATCGGAAATAAAATTAAAATATGTAAAATAACAATTTCATGCTTAACCGCACAGTAATTCCTTAATCAATCTAACATCAGATACTATTTGTTCAGAAATAGAATATAAATTCAATTAAAGATCTCTTCATTTATTCAGCAAAACTCAAACTTATAACCAGTTGAGGTCGATCGTAGGCACATGTTTGCCATGACGAAATGCGTAAATAAAAGCGCCATTGTCAATACGATGCAAAAAAACTAATTGGTAAGTACTAGGACAATCGATAATGTTTCAGAAATATCATGAGGGTTTGAATCAGGTAAGAAATAGAAAAAATGTGATAACTCAAAAGCAAGTACAAAGACGATCGAACCAAACAAAACCCCGCAGCACCAGTACACAAAGCACGAAAGCACTATAGCCCCAGTGAAATTGATTTGAGTGGATGCAACTGGTACATATGTAGACATGTTGAGCTGCGTTGCACTAGGGTAAAAATTACTCGGATAATTTTGTGGTGGTTGGCCAGAGTAAGGTTGTGGGTGTTGGCCAGAGTAAGGTTGAGGTAGTTGGCCAGAGTAAGGCTGTGGGTGTTGGCCAGAGTAAGGTTAAAATTTAGATAAAGGGGAGATTGCATTTTTTCTTGAGAATCCTAGTGAATTGTAAACATTCCATATTATCATAAGAATCCGATAAATAAGTTTGCCTTATGAAAAATAAAAATTTTTAATTGATTAGGAAAATTCCAATAATTATATGGATGTAGCATTTAATATAAATTAAATTTGAAAACAAAAATACAGATAGGGTGATAAAATCTTTTACCATGTAATGCTTGTCCATGAAGCGCTATTGATGATGATTGAAATATTCAGTAGTTGCACTCATTTGAATAGTTAACATGCACATAATGTTTGCATTTTTTTCTCCTAAACAACATAGTAGAAAAACAAAAGAAACGTTTCCTTGAAATTTTATAAACATTGTTTTTTAAATCCAGGGTTGAATAAATAACTCCGAGCTCTATATCTATATAGCTACTTACGAAAACATTTGTAGATTATTAAACCATTTTGTTGTGTTTTTAACTTCGTTTGTTAATAGAAAAACTATCCTTTGTACGCTAAGTATTTGCCATCGGGTAAACAACCCAACAAAAAAAAAGCGTCACCTTGGCATTTTATAAACATTGACTTTTTATCTTCTACACAACATTCAATAAACACTTCAAAAATTAAATTTTATGACGACTGGAACAATCAAAAAACAAAAAATTTCAAGTATGGTTGTAGTGACATTTTGTAATGGAATGCGTTATTTATAAAGCGCTTTTTCTGGTAGTTCAAAGCGCTTGCTGCAACATGTAACAATAACACACTATGGAACATATGCTGATTGTCGGCTCACGTGGGTTTGAACTCAGTATTTTAGATAATTAGTCTAAGGATCTACCAACTGAGCTATACGGGCCGACAACGCTAACGTAATGTAATGCGGTATTTATAAAGCGCTTTTTCTTATAGATCAACGCTTGCTACAAATTTAATGTAGCGAAAACACACTGTGAAACAGGTGCTAATTGTCGGCCCACGCGAGATTGAACCCGATAACTTTAGATAATTAGTCTAATGCTCAACCATTGAGCTATACGGGCCGAAAACTTCAGGAGTTTCTAGACAACTGAGTATTATGCACTATGAATGTAAAATGATTAAATGCATTCAAATTTATTGGAAGTTTTCATAGATGAGACATTTTTATGAAGAATTATTTAAGTGAATAAACAAGATAAAATAAAAAACAAAAATTATATGAGAAAAAATATTTTTTTTTGGAACTAAAACAAGCATGATACCATTTAGGAATGATATTTGAAAAACTGAGTTAATTTTATGAACGTACTATTCATAATTAAATCTGTGATGATAAACAAAAAAATAGATGGATAAAATTTCAAATAAAAAATTTTGAGCGATCAAATGTTAATGTTAGAAAAAACTTAAACAATTAACTTCATCGTCTTCATCTCCTTTTTAATGGCACTCATATACCCCACAATTGAAACCGAAAAGTGCTTATCTTTTTATTTTTTTATTGTAAAAACTTTTACAATAAATTAAATGTTAGTATTTTCTCTATCTAGCCTTTTCATCCAAGTAATGTCAGTCTTTAGTGCCTCCACAAAACAAGGAAGTGTATTGTTTGTTGTTTCATAGGATAAAACTGTAAATATTTACAATTTATCTTCATTCCATAGAAAGTAAAAAATCCGAATTCATCTTAAAAGAAAGGCTTGGTAGTTTTTGTGTTTTTTTTACTAATTTATCGAATGTCAAAATAAGAATGTGAACTCATTTCGAATAATATTATTTCAACATTTTTTCACTGAGTTTTTATGAATGAGAATCGACTACTTGAGCTGCAATAATAACTTATACAGGGCATTTTTGATTGACTTCAAAGAAGCTTTTCATGATGAAAATATCAACTTATCAAGTGATCACTTGATAATTTAGTTTTTTCAAAAAAACTTTATGTATTAAGTAAATAAATACTTTTTGTTTCTCACTTTTTAAAGGCTATTTTACGTAATCAAAATGGTATGGCATTTCTTTATTCATGCTTCTTTTTTCTACAACTTCGCTCATGAATTATGACAAGGTTTTACTCGTTAAAAATTTTAGCTAAATAAAAAATTTTTTCTACATTTTCTTAGAAATCCTCCTAATTTTAAGTTTACTGGTAAAATTATCGTAACTAATATCACAGGGGAGTTTTGGTAAACCCTTTTGTGCCAAGTGATCACAACTGAAATCATTCATAAATAACAACCTTACTTTTTATTTGTTAATATTTAGCTAAAAAAAATTTTTCATAAATTTTTTGATTTTTCAATCGAGTTCTGAGGTATTTGAGGTTAAAATTGTCTAAATTTCACCATGACTGACGTTTATTGAAAAATATTCATTTAAAGCATACACATTTATAATTTTAGTAAAAGAAGATAAAATTTTCTGAACTTATCATCAATTACTCTTATAAAATAACAAAAAAAAACAGTAGATGTAAATTAAGAGAATACAAAGAGATAACATTTGTTGAACTCATATGAGATCACTGGGCACAAATGGGCGTTTTACACCAAACACATTAAAACTAGTACGATTTCAAGGAAGGAATAACGCGAGTATAAAACTGCAAAATGAATGGATTAAAAATAAGGTAATAAATGAAATATTTTATAAGATATTGTTATTTAAGATTTTTATTCGAATTTTTATGCCAAAATTTAATTTCAAAACGATGGAGCTTCCACTGTTATTCAATACATCCAATAATGAGCATTTTAAAGTTGATTCAAAAACAAAAAACATTCATCAGGGGAAAGTTATATTATTATAAAAATAATTCGGTGTTACTCTAAATTTAACACCATTATCAATTCTATTAATTCTAATCATTTGTTGATGGCTGTTAATGCCTATATACCTCCCTTTTTCTTTCAGCTGTGCCAGCAACTGGTAACAAGTTTGTACAACTCATTTTTATAAGACAAAAAATATATTTTAAAATTGAAGTATTTGAGTTGAAAATTCAGTCAGTGAATTAAGAAGGATTGATGAAAATGTGTGCAAGACAAAACAATTTGAGCTAGGAATTATTGGAAGTTGTGTTTGTAGCGTAGAAACACCTGACCTATTATTACTTCTTAAATTTTATCTAAACTAACTACAAAAAAACTCAAAATAGTTATCTATGAAATTATTTGAAAACAAAATGATTACCTTATAAGGCAAATTCTTTAAGGCTCGAGGAACAACAATGACATCGTATGGTGAATGATCAGCGAAACCTGCCTCAGAATCACTATTTTGATGAATAATTGCATAATTTTTTTCTAATCTAAAATTCCTTTTAGTTTCTTCCTGGATGTTTGATGTATAGACACCGTAGGGATGCGTGGATACGACTAATCCTTTGGAATCCACCTTTTAATTTGTTATTTGTTTCTAGTTTGAAGAAAGTATCAAGTATAGAGATAAACAAAATCGTGACTCATTCATTTTACAGTATGAATGTATGAAAATTTTTAAGAAAAGTAAGTATTTAATTATGCATAAGCTTCACATTAACCTCATTAGAAGACAAAATATTTAAAAAAATTTTTCGGATTAAAACGTTATTTCTATAAATATTGAAAATATAAAATAATATAACATAATAAAACCATATTTCTAATGACAGCTCCCAAAAGCCCGTTCTCCGGGTGCACAACTAATACTTTGGCCCTATCAGCTAGCAGATCGTGCATTTTATCAAGAAGTACTGCAGACCTTAGCTGTGTCCAAATGTTTTACGCCCATGATATTTTTATATCTATATATAATATTTATAATTCATGTCTTAATTAACTATTATCCATATTCCTATTATCTATGTTAACTAATTATTTATATTTACTACTTGTTCATATTTACTACATAGAAATTGCCATGAAATACTATGGAAATATACAAAATTTTTCAAAAACTCATCTAACACTATTGAATTTAGAGTTTTTATCTACATTTTATTATATTGAAATATTTCAAGAATCGCGTATCTACTACAATAATGATTCAAATTCTGACTATCTTGAATCTAAGAATACTAGAGATCGTTCTTTTATATTGTGTGTACCCTCTGTTAGAACTACGACAAGATCCAACTTTTTATAAAAATATTACAGTTTGGAATATTTTATGAAAGCATTGTTCTTTTAGGTTTTTTCTTGTTGGTTGTTTTTAATTTTTAATTAGTTTTAGCATTACAATTTTTTTATAATAATTTCTAAATGATATTATTACATGTAAGAAATGTTACTTTTACTTCATAGGCTACCATTTATAATACCAATAATTTTTGCTCAGAACCAAAAGAAATTTCCATAACCTCGAGACTAAAACTTCATGATAAACTGAACTTATAGAAACTAAAAAATAATTAAGCTTATATACAAAATAAATTTGGAAAAATAAAATAAAATGCATATATATATGAAAAGGATAATAATAACAATAAATAAGAATAATTTTCCAAAAATAACTTAAGATAAGATACTTTGCTTGAGTATCTTTAGAAAAATATAGTTTTATAAAAATCAAATATTTTTATGGCTTTTTACATCTAAGAAAAAAAAAACAAAATTTAATTTTTTAAAAAGTTCATTCTAAATGATATTAAACTCAACAGTTTCACTCGCGTAAACCTTTACAATTCACAAACAACCAAAATGGTAACTATAGGTTGAATGGGAGATGCCTATCCCGTGTGAGCCAGCTCCGGCATATTGGGCGGACGAAATTAATTTGATCTAACGGCCAAGAAGGCGGTCTTGCAATGTTTTTGTGGAGAGTACAGGGCATGTCAAAGCACTAAGAAGACATGGCCATCCATTGCATCCTGACTTCTCTCCAGCCGTCTCGACATTGTCTTGCTGCTGGATATAGATGGGTCAAGACGAGAAAGTGAGGCTGACAATCATGCGCAACTCTTCCTCACTTTAAACCAATTCACGCGCAAGTCACAACTTCATTAAATTCCTTCAAGCCCTGCGGCGATGGCAACGTGGCGTAGTGACAGGCATGGATAGGCTGGAAGTCATAGTCACAATCCTACACGTAGGCAACTCAGCCCATATGGTCGTTCTCTATCGACAGAAGTAGCGATGGGTTTTGGCAGCCACCTGAGCGACAGAGCAGCCTTTTCTAGTACAACACTGCTCCTCCCATAGTCTGGGGAAGGAACTAGAAATGGTGTCTCAAACATTGCCTGCTTCACTCTATCTTGGTCAGCTAGGCGTGGCTGGCGGGAACCCACCAAAAGCGGTAAAAAACATTTAAAAACAACAAAGGTGATTCCACTCACCTTAGGCGCATGGAAAGACCGCACCATGATAGATCGTGCTAAAACCGACAAGCCTGAAAAAAAAGTCTGCACTGATTGCAAGAGAGTTGGCAAGGTACAGGGTACAAATCGCCGCCCTTAGTGAGACACGGCTTGCCGATTAGGGTCAATCGTCAGAAGTACACACTGGCTACAGTTTTTTCTGAATTGGACATAAACAAGATGAACGCCGTGAGGCAGGAGTTGGATTCGCCTTCAAATCCAATCTGGTCAACAAGCTAGTTTCGCCACCCAGAGGTATTAAGGATCGTCTGATGACCGTCCGACTGCCACTGCCCAAAAAACGGTACGCCACTCTGATCAGCGCCTACGCTCCACCATGACTAGCCCTGATAGGATTAAAGAAAAGTTTTACGAAGACTTGCAAGCAGCAATTGCTTCTGTGCCTAAAGCAGACAAGTTCGTCATTCTTGGTGATTTCAACGCTAGGGTCGGCACTCATGACACATCATGGGCAGAAGCATGGCGCACTGCTACTAGAATCTTGTGCTGCTCATGAGCTACTAATCACCAACACAGTCTTTTGCTTACCCAACCGTAACAAGACGACTTGGATGCATCCTCGTTCCAAGCACTTGCACATGCTGGACTACGTCATCGTCAGGCAAAAAAACAAGAAAGACGTGAGAGTCACGAAATCCATGTGTGGAGCAGAGTGTTGGACAGATCATCGCCTGTTTATTTCAAAGCTGAACATTAGGATTCAGCGACAAAAACGACCGCAAGAAAAATAGACCCCGAAACGTCTGGATGTGGACAAGCTAAATAGTGATCACAGCAAACAGGCATTGACTGAAAAGCTTGACAGCAAGCTGCAGCATCAGAACTTCAACACACAGGATGCTGAATCTGATTGAGCGACATTCAAAGATATCATCTATTCTGCAGCCTTAGAAGTGCTGGGTACCACTAAACGAAAGCACACAGACTGGTTCGCTGAAAACAATGAACGCATTCAATCTTTGTTGGATGAGAAACATCGTCTACACCGAGCTCACATCAATGACCCGTCATCTACAGTGAAAAAAGTTGCCTTGTGCAACATCAGGAGGAATGTACAGCTAAAGTTGCGTCGAATGCAGGATAAATGACTCAGCGAGAAAGCCGATGAATTCTCTGTTTTGCTGACCTCAATGACTTAAATAACTTTTACAGTGCACTCAAAACTGTCTATGGACCAACTTCATCTGGGTTGTCTTCTCTTTTTAGCGCAGATGGGAACGTACTGATCACAGACAAGGTAAAAGTTCTTGAACGCTGGGCAAAACACTTCAATTGTGTTTTCAACCATCCCTCCACCATTAACGAGGAAGCAATCGCAAGACTGTCTCAAGTCCCAATCAAGGTCTTTCTTGCCAGCGTTCCTACTAAAGCAGAAATAGAAAAAACAGTGAAACGATTGTCAAGTGGTAAGGCATCTGGTGCTGACTCCATCCCTGCGTAAATCTACGCCTTTGGTGGCCCAATCATGATCAGGAAGCTATGTGAGCTATTCGAGTCTATGTGGAAACAAGAGCCTATCCCACTAGAACTGAAAGATACTTCTATAGTCCCTCTATACAAACGCAAAAAAAATCGTCAGACATGCGACGACCATCGTGGTATTTCGCTACTCTCTATCGCTGGAAAGATCTTAGCTAGAGTTCTGCTGAACCGCTTGATTGACCACCTAGAAGACGGTTTATTGTCAATGCGGATTCAGAACAGGGCGTGGCACAGCGGATATGATCTTTGCAGCGCGTCAACTCCAAGAAAAGTGTCAAGAACAGAACGTCGATCTTTACACAACTTTTGTAAACCTTGACGAAGGCTATCGATACTGTCTGGATAAAAGGACTCTGGGAAATCATGGCCAAGTTAGGCTGTTCAGCTAAGTTTATTACTATGATCAGACAGTTTCATGACGGTATGCAAGCCAGAGTGCAAGATGATGGGGTGTACTCAGAGCGGTTTCCAGTCACAAGTGGCGTAAAACAGGGCTGCGTTCTTGCATCAACTCTTTTTAGTATGATGTTTTCAGCTATGTTGACTGACGCTTTTCGCCTTGGTGACATTAGAGTCAACTTCAAATTCCGAAATGATGGAAAACTGTTCAACTAACGTAGACTTCAGGCAAAAACCATAGTTCAAAAAGACATTGCCCGCGACTTTCTTTTTGCTGACGACTGCGCATTAAATGCTGGCATACAGTCGATTATGCAGGAAAACTTAAACCGGTTCGCCAAAGTTTGTGACAACTTTGGCTTAACAATAAGTATCAAGAAAACTGAAGTGATGTACCAGCCGGCTCCTGAGGCTCCCTTCACAGAGCCAGTTATCACAGTCAACGGCGAAAAGCTTACAAAGGCAGAAAAGTTCATATACCTCGGCAGCACACTGTCACATTCTGTCAGTATCGACAAAGAGGTTTTCTACAGAATCACAAAAGCCAGCTCAGTCTTCGGCACACTAAGAAAGAAGGTGTGGGAAAGAAGAGGGATCAGCCTTTTGACCAAGCTGAAAGTGTACCGTGCAATCATTTTTCCTACATTACAATACGAATGCGAAACATGGAATGTGTATAGTCGTCATGCCAGACAGCTGAACTTTTTCCACATGCGATGCCTTCGGAAATTGCTTTGCATCCGTTGGCAGGACAAAGTGCCCGACACATAAGTACTTTAAAGAGCTAAAATGGAGAATATTCATGCGTTTCTCAAGCGCTTTCGGCTCAAGTGGGCAGGGCACGTACTCAGAATGCCCGACGAACGACTGCCAAAGCGATTGATTTTCGGTGAGATGGTTGAAGGCAAGCGCTCCCTTGGAGGTCAGAGGAAGCAATATAAGAACACACTGAAGGCTTCTCTAAAACATTGCAACATTGATTCTGACACCTGGGAAGAAATAACTCGAAACCGGACTTTCTAGCGTAGCACTGTTTCCACTGGTGTGTCGAGCTTTGAAACGAGGCGTGTGGAAGAGCAGAAGCAGAAACGCCAGCGTCGCAAAATACTGCCTCTTCTACTCCAGCGTCTCTCTGTCCACACTGCTCAAGGCAATTTAGTGCAAAGATTGGTCTGACCAGCCATCTTCGCACTCACAGATCCGAGGAAAAGAAGTTGTGGTCGTCTTCGCCTGTGAAAGACGCATCATCATAATACCAATAATAATATACAAACTTGATTATAGTGATTTTCAACCCAGTAAGTTCACAACTTTAATAGAAATTATCTACAAGAATAGGAGACGCTGTCTACTCATTTAAATTTTCATAAGCCTCCTACCAATGATTCGTTGATACTTTTGAGATAGCTGCTGAAATTCCGCCTATCCATCGATTTAGATCGGTTGATTGTGTAATGTATACTCTCGTAAACCCTTCCGTCTTTGAGGTACCCTAGTCCTGTTTGCAAAGCGTCATTTTTTTTAAAGAAAAACTTTCTATTATTAATACAGGTGTACTATTCATAAATATTTCCTCTATTTAATAAACTAGTTAGAACTTTTGTGTTGTTGTTTTTTTATTCTTTATGATTTGGGTTGTTTGACCTCAGTTAGGTTTATTTTAAACTGGACTTACAGAATAATTGAATAAAATTAACTTAGTCAAAATCAATAAACCTTCAGTCATTTTACATTTCTTACTCTGATAAAATCAAAATTATCATAAATTATATTCACATCTATTAAATACGGGTGTATCTAAATCTATATAAATAATTTCAATTGAGTTATATGCATGATCTTTATCTTTTTCCTTGAACTTTGTGCTAGAATCGTTATGACTACTGGACAATATTGTCCTAACCATGGAGCTCCTCTAAGTAAAAGTTTGAACTATTGAAAATTTGGGGTATGACAATTTTCAGCATAAAACTTAAAATCAAGAACTTTATATGCATTTTTTTATCGAAAGTTGTTTTATTTAAATTCAAAGCAACGTCATTTTTCATTTATTTGTTGTGCTCTAAACTAGATAAAAATCCTATTAGTCAAAACTAAGTTATCTTTTTTTAGAGATATCGTAAGTATCTTGTATTTTATAAATTCAGTTTTTATTCTTCGAAAAATGAGAATTTTAAATATACTTTATTTTAAAGAAACTAATACATTCGATAAGTACAATCTTCTCATAATTCATTAAAGAGTTATTGTAAGAATTGTTCAGATATATATAGGGATAATCATAGATAGTAAGAGATTAAAATTAATGTTTTAAGAAAGGTTGTATTTAAAGTTATTGTAATTATTTATTTCAAAGAATCTTTATTGTTTATATATCTTCTTTTTTTTCTTTCCATATCATTCTTTGGTTTTCAATTTTTTTTAAAAGAGGATCCCATGCTTTTGATTTCACTGCCATTTGGGGATCATCGTACCATGGTTGTTTGAGTCCTGCTTCAGTATCTCAAGGCTCTCCCTTATTGTTAAGTTTCTTTGTAAGTTGTTTTTGTTTTTTTCTTGAAATATTTTTTTAAATTTTCGGCTTCTCCCAATCTATATGTCCTGTTGTGCAGCTTCTCGCATGCTTGCTTATGCTACTAATATGTTCATCTAACTTTTTGGACTCAACATCAGCCTTGTGTTGCTTCATTTTAGTGGCTATGTTGACTCTTGTTTGTCTGGTGTATAATTTTTTCGGATCACAGCTGCAATTTAGGCTTTAAACACCTTTTCTTGCCATTTTTTTTATTTTTGTTTATGGCACAGGATGTTTTCCAGTTTTTTACTTGAAAGGGTGTGAAAGGCTACATGATTATCTGTGAAAGCCTTTTTTAAATGGTGGTTTAAGTTGTTTATGTATTTTAATGAAATCCATGTAAATGTTTATTGTATTGTTTTTCTTTTCTGTTTTTTGATCTCAATCTGTCAGTATATTTCTCTATTTTATTTTTCGGTCTATAGTCTTCCATTACTCGTTTCACCTTTTTTTTTGTTGAAACCATTATCTTCAAAATTTTTTTGCAAAAATTTTATTTCATTTTTCAAAAACACTGGAACATATTTTACGGGCTCTGAATAAAGCTCCTTTCAGTACCCCTGTCCACATGTTTGGCTTTTGAATGGATTTTGGTTTAATTGTCGGGCCTGTATTGGACTTCTTGTATACTGTTGAGTTTAATCTCCCATTTTCCTTCTTTATTATGTGTGAGTCTAAAAATGGTATTTCTTTTCTTCTGTTTCAACTGTGAACTTCAGTGAAGGGTGTATTGAGTTAAGGCATTCAAGAAATTGTATATGACTTATTTTCTGAGTTTTGTTAGATTATTGCAAAAGTGTCATCCATATAGACATGTAGAGCTCTGGGAATTTCTAACTTTTCCTTTTTTGCTAGTTTTAAGACTTCCTGGATGGTGTGGTTCATATATATATATTTGCGATCGCTACCCTCAGGCTGAGACCTATGGGCCCTGAATTTTCTATGTTGTAAGGTTTGTTATCATATGTGAATGTGATGTGAGGCAGAGTTCCATTAAGTCTATTATGTCTTTTGTAGTTAGTTTTGTAACTTTTTTTTATTATTTTGTGTTTTCTAATTCCTTTTTTATTATATCTGAGCATGTTTTTAAGGAGTTTGATGGATATAAAGCTGCTGCGTCATAGCATATCCTATATTCATTTTTTTTTTATTTTGATCTTTTTTATGCCTAAAAGCTTACGTGTTGAAATCTCTCTATTTGTTTCAGATGCTTGCAACATGTAGTCCAAGTTTCACAAGCATAAAGAAGAGCAGTTAAAACAAACGCATTATACACTAACTTTTTTATTTAAAAGATGACACGATGACTCCAAAGACGCTTATGGAAAACGTCAAATGCGTGGCTGGCTTTACTTATCTTTGAACAAACTCAGTCCTTAAGGTTGTTACTGCAATTGAAAATACCTTTAAAATATACAAGCTTTGAGACGACTGTCAGCTTTTGTTTGTAGACATAGATTGATGGCTGAAAAATATTTTTCCAAAAATAGTTTGATACATCAAAACGGTTCTCTTCAAGCTGCTAGTCAGTTCCAACGCAGTTTAAGCAGCTTCAAAGGAATCCATCAGGTGCTGTATTTTCATCTCGGTGTGAGTTAACAAAGCACATCATCCGCGTAAAGCAATTCAAGTATCACGCTTCTCATTGTTTTGGTGCTGGAAGTGAAACGTTTGATGTTGAAAAGCTTCACAGTGGTTCGATATTGAATGTAAACACCTTCGCTACTGTCCATAGAAGCAAAAAGCGCAAAAAGTGATGAGGCTAGTGTAGCTCTCCGTTTTACACCGTTTCCTACAGTAAAAGCTTTTGCAAATTTGCTCCAAATATTCAGCGTAGTTTTCATGTTGTGGTGAAAAGTTTTGAAATAAAAATCAATTTTTTCTAGGCAGTCTAACTTTCCAATAATCAACCAAAAAGCTTCAAGGTTGATTGTATCAAAGTTTTTAGTGGGGTCAAGGAACATTTGAAAAAGATCTTTGCACTGTTTTTGACATTTTTCTTGCAGTTGTCTGATTGGGAAGATCATATCAAATGTTCTTTGACCACTTCTAAACCTACAATGTGGTTCTGGCAAAACATTATCGAAAATCTGGATTAATTTTTTTGAAAATAATGCGACTAAGAGTTTTACCCACAATTTTTAAGAGAGATTCTTCGGTAGTTACTGCGATCGTTTTTAGTTTCATTAATAAAGCACAACTAACAAAAATTTTTTCTAATCCTCAAGATTAGCCTCAGTTCTTCAAACAGTTTGTAAAAGTGTAGTCAGATTCCCCATCGGCGTAATGGAAAAATTCTGCATGAAGACCATTCATATCAGGTGACTTACCAGAGTTTAAATTTTCGAACTGTCTCTCCCACTTCCTGTGGTAGTTCGTCAGCCAAAGCATCTTCAATCGGTTTAGTTAGAATGGATCTAACTTGCTCTGAAAGAAAAACAGAAGACCTGTTTAGAAGATCATCAAAGTGTTTTTTTCACCTGTTTAAAATGCCAGATGGGTCGGGATTGAAAGGCTAACTAGCTTTGCTTCTCAAAGATTTGATAGAGAAACTTAAATAACAATAAACTTTTAAAAATTCTATTGTTTTTTGTATCAGCTGCGAAACATGTGCTAATTGTTGGCCCAACACGGATCTAGTCGGTAACTTCGGATAATTAGTCAGGGCTATACGGGTCATTTTAATTTTACTTTATTTTCTATACCATTGAGAACAAATCCAGAAAAAGACAAATAAAACTCGCCTATTTTTACATAATCAATTTTTTGGAATTATTCATGTTTGTTTTTTTTTATAACATTGTGTCAAGCTTTTCCCTTTCACTCTAAAACTAAAATCTTTACAAATCGCCTGTTAGATAGACCCTCTAAAACGCGCCACAAATTATTTGTATTTTATTTATAAAAACAACTCTAATTGTAGACAGGACGTTTATTTTTCATTTTCCGGTTGTTCTAAGTATTTCACAATGTTTAATAGGACTAATAAAAAAAAAGAGCGAAGCCATGACATGGAAGATTGTTTACAGTTCGGACCAATTCTTCTTTTAAACAGTAAGATTATTGTTAACTATAGTAATCGTTATGAGGATTTTATTTTTTTAGAGAATCTTATGGACCACAGTTTAAAAACAGTAAAGTTGCCGAATCCTAAAAATAGTTAGTGAAGTTGTTCTTTAATGCAAAAGTTAAAGAACTATTAAAACGCAGATACCTTAGCAACTTATTTTTGTTGCGAAGATATGAATCAAATTTTTGAAATTTTCAAAGTCGATGAAAATTTTCGTTCTTGGTTGATTGATGATTTATTACTTAAAGGTTAGTTATTTTTTTACTAATGCTTCAAATTTATTTTATTTAGTCTCATACTTATTTTATTATTCTATTGTTTATTCAGATCTAAAATTTTCTTAAATAATTATTACAATGTTTATTATTATGATTTTCAATGTCTGAATTATTTAATCAATACTTTTATTGAATAAAACTTGCATTATTAAAAAACTATTGTTCAACATTTTTTAAAATTTTTGTAGCTTTATATATAATCATTTTAATTATAAAAATTTAAATTCTAGAATCATGAAATGTATTTTTATTCACAAATTTTCAGATAGCTCTATACATATTCTTACACAAGTCAATCCCGTTTATTTTCTTCTTCCAGCACTCCTCAAAAATGTTCTTTATATTTTAATACTGATTTAAAGCTCCATTTCAAATTTTCTATTTTCAACTAAACTATTTAATGTTACTAATTTTAATTAATTTTGTTTAAACCAGAAACACCGGTTTGTGGATTTGAAACACCTTCTACATGAAAAGCTTGATGTTGGTTATGATGATGATGTTGAAGAGACTATGTATTCAGACCTTTCAAGCATCTTAAACATTTCCTATTTCCAAAGCCTTAAACACATCACTTCTTGTGAAAGTTTGAGAGTACACATTTTTATATATTTAATAGTGGTTTATTTGCATTATTTTTCAGGAAATCAGTTCAACAACCTATTTTACTATAATAAAAATAAGTTAAATTAGAAGTTAGTAAAAAATAAAAATTTTGAAATCAAAATATTTTATACAGTCTATGTAGCAGGTTAAACCCCATAGAAATGGGACTATAATATAAAAAGATGGTGATAATAAACTAAAATAGCTTTGTGGTATCAGAATATCTTTGTTTTAGGTAATTTCTTTAATGAAGCTTATAAATAATCATCATCATTTTATTATAGTCAGCATCTTTCTCTTTTCCAAGGGGTCACTGACTTCTTTCCATGACCTAATCCTCCCTCCATTTCATCCTGTCATAGCCATCACCAAGAACTAATCCAAGACCACAACAAAGGTTTTCCATCATTCCTTTCCAGGTTAACCTTGGCCTTCCCCTTCCTCTACTACCTTCAACCTCAAACCTCCATGCCTGTTTGACACAGTCATCATCCTCTTTCCTTACTACATGATCCAGTCATCTCAAACTCCCTTGCCTCACCACTTCAACGATCGTACAATCCAACTCCAATCTAACCATCAGCTCCTTTCTACTGCACACCACACATCATTCTAAGTATCCATTTTTCTGCTCTTCTCAAAATACTCTTTTCAACGGATCTTACTACCCAGGTTTCTAAGCCATATATCTCATAACAGGCCTCACACATGTCCTATAAATTTTTCTTTAATATTCCATGCATGTCTTTTACCACATAACATAGAAGACACACTGTTGAATGCTTTCCACCCCAGCCCGATCCTTCATGTAACAGCTAGCTCACTTCCTCCTCCACCATTCACCTTGTCTCCTAAATAACAATAACTATTTATCCTCTCCAACTCACCTAAACAACAATTTGAAGCATTCTTACATTCCACATTTGCACCATTCATACAAACCTTACATTCAAAATTTCCATTAATTCTACGAGAAACTCTCTTTACCCTAGCACACCGCACATGAATCCACTTCTTACATGTCATGCACCTCACACAATTTACCTTAGCCCTCTTACCACACACCACCTGGATCAATCTTAGCCAAGACAACAACCCCACCACCACCACTACTCTCCATGACCTTTGTCTCACCCAGATTAACCTTCAATCCTTTCCCTTCAAAGGCTGCCTTCTAACGTATGAATTGTGCTTCTAGTTCTCCCATATTCTCTGCCATCAAGACCAAATCATCTGCATAAAGCAGTTCATATAAAGCACCTTTTCTTCCGTCTTCCGACAATACGTCTAGCACTATTGAAAACAAAAACGGCGAGAAAACCCATCCTTGATGGACACCTACATCAAATTCTTCCGAATGTCTATCTCCAACCTTAAACCGCGTTTTTGCTTCTTTGTACATCGACATTACTGCCTGAACCAACTTTTTTCTCAGCGCCCATTCAATCACCCTTCTTGGTACCCGATCAAAAGCCTTCTCCAAATCAACAAAACAGATAAAAAGCTTCCTATTTTTCTCAAGATAGCTTTTCTGCATTCTCCTAAGAATAAAAATAGAGTCTACTGTGCTTCTGCTAGGCATAAAACCAAATTGCATTTGGTCAACTTTCACTAACCTTCTTAACCTCTTCTCCAGCAACCTTTCCACCACTTTCATGCCATGCTTTAAAAGCTTTACACCTCGATAGCTCGCACAGTCCATAACGCTAACTTTCTTTTTATAAATGGAAACAACTGTACTCATCCTCCAGTCATGAGGCATATCCATTCCATTGAGGATTTCATTTGCTATTTGCAAAATAACTTGCTTACCATGTGGAGAAGCATCTAGGTGCTCCTTGACATTTCCAGTTGGACCACTGGCCTTGCCATTCTTCATGATTCCTAGCGCTCTTTTCACTTCGTTCATAACAAATGGTTCCATGGGACCTTCAACCACTTCTACATTCACCATTCCATCCCATGGATTTTCCTCATTCATGATGGCCTCCATGTGCTCTTTCCACACTCTCTTCCGACCATCCTCGTCAAATACAATATTCTCATTTTTGTCTTTAATGCAATTATTACCTGCTAAGTCGTTTGCTTCTTTCTTCATCATTCTAATTCTACGGAATACGACATTTCTGTCATTCCGTATCTTCTCCATCTCTTTCACCGTCTCATTCTTCATTGCCTCAGCAACAGCTCTCTTGGCTTTCTTTTTGTCAGAGATAGCAAGATTTATTTTCAGCCGATGGAAGTTGCTTCCACCTCTGAAAACTTTTCCTCTTCTCTGAGATGGCTTTTTTCACATCCTGATTCCACCACCAAGTTTCACCGTGCTGAGGCCTACCTTTACTCGTACCACACACTTCTTTAGCAGCTTTAAGAACGGAAGACGTATATTTTAACCATGCATTTTGTTCATCGCATTTCTCATACAAAACCTCCATTTTTTTTGAAAATTTTGTTTTGATATCTTCGTTCAAAAGTTTCCACACTTTTGTGCGATATTCCTTTTTAGCACAGCTACTTCAGGCATTTTTTAAGCCACCTTCTGTCTAAGACTACCTTCAGAAGCTTATGCTGAAGTTCACCTCCAATTACCCTTACATCCATCAGAAACTTCCTCTGCCTTTTCTTCATCAGCACAAAGTCAATCTCTGTCCCACTACACCCCTCATTAAAAGTTACCTTCCTACTATCCTTTTTCTTAAACCAACTATTACCCACACACAGATCCTTTTCAACACAAAATTCTAAGAGCAATCTACCCTCCAAGTTTCTCTTGCCTATTCCGAAACCTCCATAAACACCTTCAAACCCATCAACCTCTTTGCCAATGAGTCCATTGAAGTCTCCTAAGCAAATCAAAACTTCATTTGCATTTTCCACTTCACACTCTCTTGCCATCTCCTCATAAAACTTCTCCTTTTCACTCATTGATCTTTCACATTGTGGGGCATACGCGCAAACAATTCTTACAACCATTTTTACCAAAAATAATTACCACTACCGTTACCCTATTTGATATCCTATTTATTTCCACAACATTCATACATAAATCCTCTCTAACTAATATTCCTACACCACCTATCTTATCTTCATTACCAGACCACCATAGTTTGAACCTTCTACCTGAGCTACCTACAGACTTTGAACCCATGCTTCTCCACCTCATTTCTTGGATGCAGCAAATACCAACCTCCCTTCTCACCAACTCTCCACACAACTCCATACTCTTCCCATTTAATGAACCAATATTATAACTACCAAAAAAAAAAGACCTCCCAAAAGAACAAGAAGAAAAAGAAGAAAGCCCAGGGATGCTTAGCATCCTCTGTCCATTCAAGAGCTGCTGGGCACTGAGGGCCATTGCTTTATTTTTATATTCATGGAAAAATTTGTGGAGCAAAAAAGTGCTCGATGGGGCATGCCCTTGCTTCCACTTCATAGCACATGTTTCATGACTTCAAATAACCAAATAAGAATGCAGCTAAATGAATTTTGTTTATTTACAAGCAATTCATTTTATATCTGCAAGTCATGCTTAATATAGCGAGAAAATTGAACAAAAATCAAACTATCACGATATCAAAAACTCGCAAATAGTAATCAATTACTAAAGAATATTAATTTTTAGTTTTTATTTGATTTTTATTTATCATCATGAAAATAATATATAAAAATCAAATTATGACTAAATCAATATTCTTTAATTATTGATGTAGTCTTAAATAAATTTCCCATTGATTTGTTTAGTTTCACAGGATGTTACTTTTTTTAAATAGTTAAAACACATTTGCATGAATTGAGTTTTAATATACTTCCACTTTTCCAGTTGTAAGTGAAACAATTTTTTACAAGTTTGAACCTGTAAAAGCTTTAGACTGGCTAAAAGCCAAGGTATTCAGGTTCAACTTCTTAAAAATTGAACTTAATTTAGACACTAAACTGTGATAATGATTTCAAGATCATTTTTGTTTTAATCATTTCTCATAAATCTGCTTATTAAATCCTAAAATATTAAATGGTGTTTTCAAAAATTAAAATTTATTCAGAAATTTATTTCCTAAATGCTTAAAAACAATACATTTAATGTCTCTTAATATTTTAATCTTAAAGCCGAGTTTTGATAAATTAATGAGATGTTTCCAAAGATATTAACACAAACTTGCAATACAAAGGTGAAAATTTTATCTGAAGATCTGCAAGTTACTACTCCTTCAATATTACCTGGTTTTGAATCACAGCCAAATAACCGTGAGACTTTTGTGTATGAAAACTATAAAATATTTTTATGTTTTTGATGTAATGTTATATCTTAGATCATTTGTTTACTTTTGGATTTTCAATAATGCTGTAGGTTTAGCTCAGCTGGTGAAGCATTAGACTAATTATCTAAAGTTACCAAGTTTGACTTTTGGGGTAAACAATTAGCACCTGTTCCACAGTGTGTTTTTTGATACATTAAGTTTTTAGCAAGCGCTTTGATCTCTAAAGAAAAGCGTTTTATAAATTCTGCATTAAATTCATGGTATTTCAATTCTTATATGAAAAAAATTTTTAAAATCGAATAATACAGAACTTTCATTTGAGAATATGAGTTTGTCTTACGAAAGATTCCGTTGAATTTTGTTCAAATAAGTAATTTTTTTTTAAACAATTGTGTCAGGCTATTCTACTTTTTTCCATAATTTTAGTTGCGCAAAATACTTCTTATGGATAATATCTAAGTAAAACATTATATTAGCTTAGTCTAGCCATTGAGCTAACTAAAAATAAATCAACCATTGTAAGACATTTAGTTCTTTGTTATTCGAACTTAAATTATTGAGTGCGCCATGCCATATATGGTTGTTCTAACTCTAAGGATAGTTAATGAGCTGTCTTGAAACTCATATGATTCAAATTCATGGAGATTTTTGGAGCATTTAATGTGCGAGGGAGCATGACCTTGCCTTCCCCTCATAACATACAATGTTTTATTGCTTATTTGGAATAATAAAAGTTTAACTATTGTAAACCTCATTGTTGATAAATCTAACCTTATCACAAGAATGGGAATTTATTTAAGTGTTTATTGAAACTGCGTATCAATTAACATATTGAAGTTAAATCATTTAATCAATATATTATAAACTATAAAAATTTTCTATATGTTTCACTGCCATTACTCAACTCTGTTCCTCTAGGTGGTATCTGATAATATCATACAAATAATAATCAAATGCTAGATAAGAAGAGTGCCGAAAAGGGGATAAAGGCAGCATGGGAGCTGGTGTCAGAGTACCTGCCCAAGCCTCTGTCTGACCAGCTGGCCCAGTCATTTGATATCAAGTCAGTTTCTACTGAATTGTTTTCGATTCTTTATTTATCTTCATGCATATGTAGGTGCAACAGTTTGGGATATTTTTAAAGGTGTTTTTTGGAGATTTCGATTTCTTTTTGATTAGTATTTTTTCTGGATAAGATTTCTAGTATGCCAGAACGAAAATCTTGATTTTTTCTCAAGGATCTCATTTGTTGTTTGGATAGGAGATCAAAATAATGAAAAAAATTTATATCAAAATTTTGCAGTGTTGAAGATGAAAAAAATCAAAGAGAAAATCCTGAAGAACCATCAAAAAAGGTCATTTGAATCTTTTATGTACATACACTAAGTTTAAGGTTTTATTGTTTTCACTAGCGTAAACTTCTTTGTTCATCTATATAAAACTATTATAAAATTTGTGACATTCCAAGTATACTCAAACAGTTATTTCTGAAACATCAGCTTTGACAATATAAGCAAGCTATAAATTTGACTAGTTATTTCAGGCACACCAGGAGCATGTGTAGCTTAAGTCAAATACTTGAGATATTTGAGTGATTTTAAGAAGTTATTGAAGTATTTTTTTACAAAGCTATCCAACTAAACTTTCAGCTTAAGTAAATGTCTTGATTTTTTTGTATATATATATATATTATATAGCTTAGCCCGTATAGCTTAGCTGATCGAGCATTAGACGAATTATCTAAGGTTACCGGGTTTAAATCCGCGTTGAACCGAAAATTAGCTCCTGTTTGACCTTGCGTTTTTGTTGCATTTAATTTGTAGCAAGCGCTTTTAACTGTATAAAAAGGCGCCATCTAGATACAAAATTATACTACTAAATCATTATGTTATTATGAAGACTTATATGTACTATTGGAAACGTTTAGAAATTCAAGTTGGAGGGTCCCTTGGAAGATTACAGTCTCAACTTCAATCCTGTGTGTGATAAGGTGGTTTTATGCTTTTGGTATGTTTCATTTAGTGGAAAACATCATTTGTTCACCTTTTGCATGTTACCATGACTGTTTTGAATGTAGCTGAATATGGTGTAAAAAAAACTGAATGTTATCACTTGTTGCACAAAGTTTCGCTACATTAAATTTTAATGTTTCAACATTAGCGCAATAGGCGCTGAGGTCGTATTAAAAATGTTCTCATTTTTGTAACTTTGAAAAACTTTAAGTATGTGATTGATTGGTTGTATTCTGAATCAAATAATTACAGCCAAAGAAGTTAACGGCATCGCAAAAAAGCCTTGAAAAGGTCGATAAAACAGGCATCAAAAGCATCACATCTTTCTTCACGAAGCCTATCAAAAAAAAATCTTGATTTTTCGCTTATAATGCTTTTTCCTAATAAATTTCAAAAAATTATATGCTTATAAAATCTTTGTAATATATTTATAATAATTTCTATTTTTTTGCAGTTCTTATCGAGTATTTTAATCTAAAGATCAAATTATATATTGATGATAAAAGTTTTGAAGAATTTTTTGATTCAGGTTGGTGTGCAATAAATCGTAATCCAAGCGAGCACTTTAATGAATTATGCTATCGTCTTTAATAAAACTGATAGACGTTTTAATTATTGAAATTCTTTGACAATTTTCTTTTTCGTTAATTTTCATTCAATTTAGTCTTAAAGACTAAAAGAAATAGAATATGTCCCAGAAGATCTATTGATAAGACATCTGTAAGAGAATGACTTCTGAATGGATGTATTTAGATTTTGCCATCCAGTTAAAATTATGGTGCAAATTAAAATGCCTGATACAAGATTTTTGGGGATTTTCAAAACTTCAGTACTGACAACCCTCTGTTCGTTCATTGTAAGCCGTATAAGCGTAATGCAGTTACAGAATTGGAATGATTGGTTGGTAGTGTTTCCCAAACCCATCACCCTTGATAACCTTGAAGATCGAAGACCATAACGTAAAAACACTATTATAAACTTCATCATTGAAGATTAGCAAATTTAAGACTCATCCAAGTGTATCAAAAAAGCTAACGTATATGTCTTCAAAACGGTATCTGCTAAGAGCAGTTAAAAAGACTGTCTAACTGTTCGATGGGAGGTGCAAAATTATTTATATTTCATTGATTACATTTTGATGGCAATTTATTTACCGTTTCAAATGTAGTTTTCCTCATTTTCCCCATAGACTTCATATAAGTTTGTATATTTGAAGTATCAGTGAAACCGAGTTTTTTGAATAAGATTAAAACTGGAATAAATACGATGGCACACTTGTTCGTATGAGTTGATATAAATTAGTTTTATTCTCAAAGATAAAATTTGTTCCAAATCTTGAGCATAAAACAAAATCATTATTAAAGATACACTCTGAGTTCGTTGCTACCATGGAATCTTGTGACTAATAAAATTTGATAAATTTTTATACAATATAAATTTTCATCTATAAAAATTATAACATCGAAAAAGGTATCAAGACCAAGAGTTCTTTATATGTATATGTAAGCATAAGTTTTCTGTTAAAAGTCATTTCAAAGTGATTTCTTCATCAATGTTGAAAATAGAATTAATAAAAATTATTAAATGGTTTCAAAGAACTTGAATTATATTTTTTCTACTTCGCTTTTTGATTTTAAAAACTTTGGCCATGATGAATATTATTGCAATTGTTCCTATGAGTTTGTCTAAGGTTTATCATGAAAATTGAATAGATAGAACAGCTTAAAATTTTAAGTTGTGAAAGAGTGTTCATATAAAGATTTTTATAAGAGATCGAAGTACTTGCTAAAAATTTTATGTAACGAAATACACACTGGAACAAGTGCTAACCGTTGGCCCAACACTGGATTGGACCCGGCGACTAGTTAATTAGTCTATTGCTCTACCAGCTGAGATATACGGACTAAACAATCATTTGGAAGTTTTAAAAAATTAAGACAAGCTCAATTATTTTATAATTTTAAATATTTCTCATGAATAATGAATTTAATTTTTTCAAAAAGAATCAAACTGAAATAATGTTTGGCTTAATTCTTTACTAAATAATTGACATCAAGACCTACATAGCTCATCTGGTAGAGCATTAGACCAGTTATCTAAAGTTACCGGACTCAAACCCGCGCGGGCCGACAATTAAGTACACACCGAGTAACACTCTGTGAAACACCTGTTGAGCTACCGAAATACCAATATGGAGCGACTGATGGTCGATTTAAAAAAACCTTCAAGATGAATGGTACCATGTATGGACCTCTAACAGTGTTGGTGCTAGACACTCCATTTTAATAAAATTATGCTTATGATAAAAGGTTAGCAAAGTTTGTTTGGGAAACTTTTACGCCAAAATAAGAGGTTTTTGATTCATTTATCTGAAGCAAAAAAATAATTTTCGATAAGCCTTCTCATAAAAATTTTCCGCTAACGTCTTATGTTAAGGCTGAACTTATAGAAAAATAGCTTTTTCGATTTAAAAAATTTGTTGAAAAATCTTCTGTTTCAACGTAAGAGTTTCAAAAAATATTAAAGTTGAATAACATATGAAACAAAAAGCTATTGGGGGTATTTTTATAAGCTTTTAGAGACGTATGTTTTTTTCTGAAAATTTTTAATTTTAGGCCCCAAAATAAAATTTTTCATAATTTATAAAAACTATAAATTGGACAATGGCATAAGATATTGACACGAATTTCTTTTAATAAATAGCAACACCAGAATTACTCATAATAATTTTCTTTTTAAAAGTTGAAACATATAGTTTCATGTTTTGATATATAATTACTCTTTCAATTTGAGCCCCGTTATTTGTTCACTCCTGTAGCGGTTGAGACTTCTGGGGTTTTTGGCCCAATCACTAAAAGTTTCTTATTAGAGCTGGGCAACAAAATGAAGGAGCATATCTCTGTCAATCTGGAAACAAATTGGCTTTTTCAACGCTTGTCAATTGAGATTGTCAGAAGTAACTACCTGTGCTTTAGCATGTCCTGCAAAACTGGCAAGTCACATGAAGACGCAACCATGAAGGTGTGAATCAGTTTTAGTGAATTTTGTCTGAAGATTGACACAGTTTCTACAAGAATTGAAATCTGCACTTCTTATTTTGTTAAAACAATATTTTTATTGATAGTTATTTTCAAACTTATTGTTGAATAAAAGCAAGTTTTCTTGTTAAAAAAAAATTTCAGAAGTATTGATGAAATTTTGATTTGACACTAGTTGCAAAGCTGTTTTGGTAAATTATTTAGTGTAAAATTATGTAAAAAAATTATTTAAAAAACAGTGAAATAAATTTTTCCGAAAAAAAGATGAAAAGTTAATATCATATATTTTTCAATATATAAAATAAATTAAAAATACCTATCAAACGTCATCATAAAACGTTTCATCTTAATAATTTTTGCGACATTTTTAAAAAGATTTATGGTAATTGAAAAACTTTTCAAGTAAAACTAAAGTGAAAAATAAGGTTTTATTATATTAAAAAGTCTGTTTATACAGGGTCTTTAGACATTGTGTGGAAGACCTGAACAAAATATAAAACTTTTGCTAATAAAATTATCAAAGTCCTACATAGAATAAATAATGAATACAGCTTCAAAAAAAGTTGAGTTGGAAAACTACTTAAAATGCTTTTAACTCAACGTAAGAGATATGTTAAAACGATATATTTTAGAAAAATGTTCCCAATTTCCAATTGTCCGTCAATTCATATTATTTTATAAATTGTGAAACCATTGAGGAAATTTTGATTTTTATTAATTAACATTGCTTTTTACTTAACTCTGTGTCATATTTTTTATACAACATGAAAACAAAAAAATAAAAATAAAAAAGCAATATTATTGACAAAATAATAATGATGACGACAAAACAACAGTAATAACAGAATAAGAGTAATAGAAAAAAAAGATTTTTGAAAAAAAATAATGGTAATGGATAAAAAATTATTTGAAAAATAACTTGAATTTATGAAAAATAATAAGTAAAAATACCAAATACTTTATACGTGTATCTAACTAAAAAGGCACTAAATTATACAATAATATAAAAAGCTTGTGTTTTCCAATTATAACGATTATTATCTTTTCTTATAAACGTCTTTTATGTGCAAAAAACGGATTTTCAATTTTTTTTTCACATATTTTCTCTAACAAGTAGAAAAACAACTGATGAGCAAAATCATATAAGCAACGTTAAAATTCAATTAGAAATACTAATTTTTCTTATTTATATTATTAAAACTATAATAAAATATTTCATTTTATTATTAGCATATCTGGCCACTTTGTTAGAACATCGAATTTTTCCACACTTCATGTGTCATTTACATTTCATCTTCATAATTAAGTGGAGCCTTATTTGTCTCATATTAGTGTTTAGACAATAGCTGATAGGCTTTAAATGGCATCTTCATGTTACCATGCTTCTTAATTGAGTGTTAGTTGATTGGAATTATAAGTTTTCATGGTGTTTATGATGGCTTAATGCTTCTCTTAGTTGATGATGGTAGTTCGACTTGCCAAAAACTCCGTGACAGTAGAAGTTTCATATCTGTGTTTTAGGTTGATTAATTAAATAAAATAAAGATAACAGATTATTTTTTAAATATCGCATTACTTGCTTTTAGATTAATATCGATTTTAGTATGTGTAAGCATCACTTGGCAATGTGTTTGACCTTCGAAAAGCGGTATGCTCTCTAGTTAATAAATTTATAAGATTTCAATTTTTTCGAAAATGAGTTTATTTAATAAGACTTTCATAGATAAACACCACTCTCTTGCATGTGTTTCTATGCCATAGTTTAGAGTCATTAATATTATCACGATAATGTTTCCTCAAAACATCTTTAAGCTTTATAGTTGAATTAGTATAATTGTTATTTTGCGACGTTTTCTCGAATTTATTCATTAGACACTAATTTTCTACATTATAAAAGTGAAATAAAAATTGGGTAGAAATGGATATTTATAAAAGTTCATTTAAACCGTATTCAAAAATTAAATCAATAAACAAGCCCTTATAGAAAGGGCATGTGTCCCGATTCGATAATCACACTAATGATAAACCGCAAAAGGAATCCCTAAATACTCAGTTTTTTTTTGGTTCATCTTGAAATACTAAGATTTTGATTTTTTACAATTTTATTCATGTAAAAACATTTATAATAATAAATATAAAAAACTTTTAATAGATGAAAATGAAAAATAAGAAATAAAGATTATTTGTTCTCCTTCCATCGCAAACGGATAATAACGTTTTCTCAGGTGAGTGACAAAACCTATTCTCAACTACATTAAGAACAGGACCAAACGTTTAATGCGGCTACACCTGCTTTATTGTCTTTCAATATTTTTATTTGATGCATTTGATTGGATCTTTTCATCAGACACCCTTTTTTCATTGAGATCGATTGCTTGTCAGGTTGTCAAATTAGCTGGATGTATTGCAGCTTTTTTCTTTGAACGTCAAACGTTGGATTCTTTAAAAATGTCAGTAGCTAATTGTTTGAGAGTTTCTCACCATTCATTTGGACAACATGACCCGCTTAGAAGCAATCAGTATGAAACTGTTGGAGAATTTCCCTGAGATGAAACATCAATTCGTGTTTTTATCTTACCATTTTATTTATAGAATATGTCTCATATAGCGCTGTTGCAGTTGGTCTAGCTTTGTAGGTGTTTCCGATAAAAACACTTGGTTCCACAACCTTGCATAGGAGTGGAAAAAACGACTGCTCTGTAGACTTTCAATTTTTTAAATTTCATAGCCTTATCTTTTCAATATTTGCTTTTGATAGATTATATTCTTTCGGGATGTTAGCTCTAGTTTTCACAAAAGCTTTTTTTGGACTTGGAGGTTGGTTGCATAAGATGAGATTTTGTCTCAAATTGAGAAAAGTCTTGCAAAGTAAAGATTTTTTTTTCAAACCAATCTTACTGTTTGAATGTAATTTTGCCTGAACGCAACCTTTTGTTTTTGAGCATCTTCCGATAATTAGTGCCCCCACCTTGTGAAATGCTGGTTGATCAGGTATGTAAGAAAACCGATAATAATAATACAAATAGAAACAATGTGATTTTTCACTTTTTTTACGCTCAGCTTACATAATCAATTATTTTTTAGAAACATCGTATGTTCTTTTGTAAACTTTAATTTCGTCAGTAAAACTTCAGATTATGAGGATTTATAAGAACATGTAGAGAAAATTTTATTACGCTAAAATTTTCAACAAGTAAAACCTTGTCCTAACTTATTAGGCTAATGAATTATGACAAGGTTTTACTTGTTGAAAATTTTAGCGTAATAAAATTTTCTCTACATGTTCTTATAAATCCTCATAATCTGAAGTTTTTACTTATAACCATTGTGTAATGTTATTGAGCATGATAATTAAATTACTTTTGTATAAAAAATTGAATTAAAAGAACAAGGTCGATAAACTTTCTGCTTTAATGGTCAGTTAAATGGTCATTAGTTCATAGTCAGTATACCTTTGTAACAGTGTCCATAAAACACTCTATTAAATATACCTTATTTAGTAGCATCACTTTTTCTATTTGGTTTTGAATATGAATATTAACTTGTAGTCATAAAGAAAAAAATATCTCAAAAGAAAAATAACCAAAGATTGGATGAGTTTTTAAACAAAAGTTTATTGAAGATAATTCTTTCAACAAATAATACAACTGAAATTGATTGTAGAATTTAAGGCTTAAAATAGCCATGCATCTTTGTGAGATGCATTTTTTGTTTAAAGAATATATAGTTGAAAATACATATTTTTTAGTGAAATCAAATTTTTCTTCATAATACTAAGCTTCAATTACTTATTGTTGTTTTGTACAAGCTATTCAAAGAATTGTGAATCATAAAAACACGACAAAATTTAAATTTTTTATTTGGAAAAATTTTTTTTATTTAGTCAAAATTAAAAATTTAAATTTTGCATTGTTTTTATGGTTCACAATTTTGATGCTTATTGTTCAAAACTATTTAAAGGAATAATACAAAAAATTGCTTAAAAATTGCTTTCACAAATTTTAAGTAAAAAATTTATTGCAAATGATTATCAAAAAATCATGGAAAGTTTTTACACAGAAGTAAATCAGTTTCGATATACCGAAGACTTTAATCAGGAAGTAAGTTTAATGTTGATGTACATAAGACTTCAAATTCTTGCATTTAACAAGTTTTCTGTTCATTTAGTAGTATGTGAAAAATGTTTTAAATAAATTCAAATAAGGCTTAATTTTCGAACTTCTAAAACAAAAGTAAATAAATAAAAAGCTCAAAATAAAGTTATATGAGGTAAAAAGAAATTAACAAATCAAACAAAAAATTTACATCGAGGAAAAAATTTTAAACAGAACTACAATAGACTTCAGTCCAAAACTTTTTTTTTATTGTTTCTTACCCAACATCTATTAATTAGTCCATTCAATATGAATAATTACATATTTGTACCTCCACTTGATAATGTAAATTCAACTTACGAAAAGCTTCGTGGAATAAAATAAACTTCTAAAAGTGTTTTTCTTTGAATAATTAAAAAGACATCCTTAAATTTTCAAGTTACACTATTACTCAGAAAAAACAATTTTTGAAAAAAATTAATATGAGTGATATTTATCAAACACCATGAAACTACTAAAATAAATATCATTAATAGCACCTGGGCTAATATTTATGATAATAGGAAAAATTTTTTACAAAAAAATACTAATAAATAATAATAATGACAGCAGTATAAAAAAATAATGATGAGATAAAGTAATAATAACATTAAAAGTAATAATGATAATGAAAATAATATTTGGTTATTTTGAAATACTTTGATTTGAAACGTATAATAGGTAGCTCATTTGATACATCTTCCCTGGTGGAGTGATTTCGAACCTGCCGTAGGCCAGCCCTGAGATGTTTAACTTATTGATCTTTATATTTATGATTCTTTATGTGCTAGAAAGTTTTTTATTATATGACAAGAAAAGTTTTTTAACTCTAATATTGAAAACGAGAGAGTTAAAAAAATGATTTATTCAGCATATTTGAAGTTAATATATAAATTTATTCAAAGGTTTCTTATAAAATTGAGAAAATAAATTTAACGCACACATATTTTATAAATATATATGTATACTTTCATTATATATTTACCGAAAGTAAGAGCATGTGTGAAAACCTATACAAGATTAAATTCACGGAGACTCGAGTAATGTGCGTCTGCTTGATGGAATGGGCAGAGCTGTATCTTTAAAAATATTGTATGTCTGTTTGATGAGGTTCAAATGATTAAAGTATAAAAAAACTTAAATTTGAAAATTGAATAACTATTTTTTGGAAAACGTTTATAGTTTTAACAACACATCTCGTATGATGTTGCGTATAAAATAATTGAAAAGTTCATAGACTCGAAGGATTTCGAAAAACTTGTTGTAATTTACTATTCTACTTACAAAAAGTGTTCAGTTTGAAACAATAAAAACTTCAAGGTTGATAATCAATTGAAACTAAGGTACGTTGATCATATTTGCCAGTTGTATAAGGTTAAATAAGCTTAAACTTTTCATCCTTCAGCCACATGCTGAAGGAAAACAGATCGAAAATCAATCAAACGATAGCCAGTCATGTTGATGATTATGCAGATATTGACAGCAAAAGTAAGACATTTTTTCCATTATAGATTTCATGCCTGTTTAAAATTAATTGTTCAGTTTTACGTTATATATTTTTGGGAAATGTTTCTTTATATATTTTGAAAATTCTGATATGAAATTTTTAATTTTTAAAAAATAAAATCCAATGTCTATCTACAAATAATGGGTTTTTGTTTTGGAAACATGAAAAAATCAAATTTAAAGATAAAAAATTTCTCAATCAATCACACAAATTTAATTGCGCTTAATGTTATTGACAAGTTTGCCAATTGATCTTTGCAACAATTTCGACCAACTACAACACACTATGAACTACTAAAGATATGCCCCACCTCAATACATAAATTTAAAAATTATTCATATTTTCAAAAAGTCTCTTATTTTATTTTAAACTAGGGAGAGAATTTAAATTGGGATACTTCAAATAATAAACGTGATATGAATTTAAAATTTGCAGGCATGCTTCCTACACGGCCTCAGCTTATATTCATCATTTGGTTAATTTTCAACGAGATAATCTTAATAAGTCTATTTTGAAAGATTGAGCTTTTTTATCCAAATTTTTGAAAAGGAAAATCATTAAGTTTTTAGCTTCTGTTGCAGTGAAAACTGAAAAAATCTTCAACAATATAATTAATTTTTTGTTTTTAAGAAAAATTCAATGTGAAGCATGTGAAACTTTATGGTTTTTTTTTGCAGTGAAAAAATTACAATAGAAATGGTGAAACTATTGGAGATTATATAAAAACTTTCTGAATTCATTTTCTTCTCATATTATAAGTGTAACCTGAAGTTAATTGATGCAATAACATATTGCCATAAATTTCGAATAAAATAAAAATTAAATAACTATAGTTAAAAATAAGAAGAATTTATAGCTCAAAAGATTGCATGGTGGAGCAACAAGATAAATTCAGTTTTATGGAAGATATATTATTTGAAAGGCGTTCTTTCTGATATGAAACCATTTTATCGAAAAAAAACCATGAAGCGTGTTTTAGTTTCAAATCTACATGATATAAGTAACAAAATTTTATAGAAATTTTATAACTACAGATCTTCAGTCTTTGTTGGGATGTATTTTGTAGTAACAAAAATCAGCTTTTAGGGGTTTGTGTCGGTCACTTCTTCATCCTTTACACCCTTCCACATGCCACCATCATTCGCAAACATCACCATTAGACTGATGATATAATCATTACATGAGAGTTCTCTTACGATAACCTACAATTTGCTATCGAACTTATCTTTGAATGCATATTTACGCAAAAACTTAGTTTTTTACAATTTTTTCAAACTTTCAATTAATAGTGTTATATACATTGGTACATATCTCTGATTGCACATACTCTTTAGAATAGTTGACGTAAATGTCTCTAACATAAGCACATCCACTGGTTTGGGAATTCTAAATGGTATCATTTATAACACCATTATTTCAAAAAAGATCTTTTGGAAATACTAAGCAATATAATATTCAGGTTCAAGGCATTAACGGGTATAATAGAATGTCACAAAACTCAAATCGCAAACAATCTTGCTTCTGCATTAATCATATCCGGGTTTGCCTATTGCAATTCTTTTTCTACAATTTTTTGTTTTTTTTTCGACAAACTTTAATAATGCTGAACCATATGCCCGTATTATCTCCAACTTTGACTTGTAAACACCGACTCAATGCTTTAAAAACATTTTTTAGCTTCTTATTCGTAAAAAAATTTTTTATGGTTATTTCAACTGTTTTGTAAAATAAGTCCAAAATACTCTTGCCAACTTGCAAGCCAAAAAGTTTTATTTTGATTTATTATGGCCAATACATACAAGTACAGGTCACAAAAACAAACTCCTTTACGCGATCTTTCCCACCTCATGTAAGGTCAAGTTCACCATCTCTTGAAACCCAAAACCTACTTCTAAACTCATTAAAACCATTCTTGGAACATATAAACTTCATTATTTTGAACGCCTCTATATTGGACCATTGATGTGCTGAGCGCGTTATGCAAATTTTAATAATAAAACTCATACTATATGGCACTAAAAAAACAACTGGAGCAAGACGCCATAACTTAGAGGTCTATTTCAGGTTCGTATATAGAGTGTGTCTGGAGCCCAAATGCACCAGCCACATTACATTTCATAACCTTTAAATCAACCACAAGCCAGAATAAATGTTTTCAAATCAGCATCATAATAATTTTTATTAGTTTTTTAAAGCAGTTTTTAAATAATAAAATGACTTTTATTTGTAATAAAATTATTAATTAAACGCACAGGTCTGGTAGGTGAAAGGGCAGAAGAAGAGTGTAATGAAGGTTTGTTGGTCTCAAAGCCTGTTGGTGCGTTTTTCAATTATTTTAATACTTTTCAAATGTTCATTATTTTGTCAATAATGCTTGATTTGAGAAAACTTAAACGACAATCAACTTATAATGAAACAACATATCAAAATATTTTACTCAAATTAATTCATTTAGTTTTACTTTTCAAGTCTCGTTTTTGAGATCTACATAAACTTTTGTTTTGAAAAGTTTACTGAAATTTACTGAACAAATTATTGTATGTTAGCTTAAACACATTTCACTTTCCAACGTTGACAACGCAATTAAGACGATGCTACACTCACAGACAACTGAAGGTTGTGTGAGAAGTCAGGGTGTTATGCTAGGTGATGCTCTTTAAAATGATCATAACGATTTTTTTGTGATTAAAATTCCTCAATGCGATGTTTAAGTGCTTTTTTTCTATCAAACTTCCATCAATAAAGTCGTTTGAGTTTAAGTAACCTTCCAGAGCTTTTCTTAATTTTTATTGGTTTTGTTAGTTTTAACTATTTTTATTATTGATCGGGATCATTGTAATGCTATTTATGGGGATACAGAAAATTGGAAAACGACAATGTAAATAAGAGATTGATGTTCAAAATCTTGAGAAGGTTTTTTGTTACAAAACTATATGACAAATAAAGAGAAAAAAGATTTAAATTTTCAGTGGTAACTATAGAAACTTTTAAACAAAATTTCAATCGAGTTTGAAATGCCTCATAAACAAGAAAAGTATTTAAATTTACATTTGATAATTCGGTGTAAACAGAATTTTAATTCAGCTAATATTTCTGAAACTTATTGCTTCAAATAAAAATGAAACATGACAGAAAACATTGTTTTTGTTTAAATAAATAAAATTAATTAAGTGAATCATTTCTATAATTTATATAGTTTTGATAAAAATGAATGCTATATTTTAGTTTAAAGTAGTCAGTTTTTCACGGTGCTTGCGTGTAGGAAAAATTAACATGATAGTTTAAAAAAATAATTAATTTTTCTATTTAAAGATATTAATAGAAATTTCAGCCATAGTGACAAAAAAATTCAGATACATGAAGCTTCCGAATTATTTTTTCCATCACAACTTTGATACCAAAACTTCCCTCTCTTCGTGCAACTTCAAAGAGAAATAAGGCTTAATCATTAAAATCAACAGCAAATACTTTAAACTATATAAAATTATATCTTGAAGCTAATATAAAGTTATGAATTTTTTTTTTCCTGCGCTGGAATAATTTTATTTATAAGTGTCCGGAAACTCCATTCACGTGTTTTTAATAAGCCAACTAAGTTTTTGATCAACACGCTTAGAGAATTTCTTAATAACCTTCATTCAACTTACTTATTAAATTCCTTGTGCTTATTACTTTTTACGATCATTTTATTAAGCGTTTTTCATTTGAAGATTTCCAGTAATTAGAAACTTCGAAAGATGATAATTTTTCTGCATTTCAAATACCAAGTGGCTGAAAAATATTCTTCGTTTGATACTGTGTTTTTGTAATGTCTTCAACATTAAATTTGAATCAATAAAAGTTTTCAGTACCGTTTTGTCATTTCATTAAATATTTAATGGACAAAATTAATCGTGATGATGTGATGACATTTGATAGATAAGATGATGAGTTGTGTGAGATTCTGCTTGGAATGCTTTGAAGTTTTGAATGGAATATCAGTCTGCTTAGTATTTCCATTAAACTATTCAGGGTTTTTTAAAATGACAAAATTTTCTAAAATTTTTACTTTTTCTATGAAATATACTGAACTTTTTGGCAATTCATTATATTTTCAATATTCTAAAGCTAGACTTCAAGTAATTAAATTTTTATTTAAAGAACTTGTATAAATTAACAATAATAATATGAGATGGGCTCAAATCACTTTAACGTAGTTTCAAGTTTTTTTATGGAATTGAAAAAGAAGACTTCAACGAAAAATGACTTTGAAAGCTTTCCAAACAAAACAGTTTTTGAGAATGTTTTAAGCAAAGCCTCGAGTAAAATTTTCCACTTCGAGAAGGTTTTCGAAAATTTGAAAACATCGGGAAAAGCTTAGAAATTTGAAGTAGCAAAATCATTTTTAATGAAAAATGCATAAAATTCGGGAAATAATCTGAAAGAAGTTATTCATGAAAAAGTTTTGAGTTTCAACATACCCTCAAAAAGTAACTATCGCAACTGATTCGATTGGACGGCCATATTGAAAAGTCTATGGAGCAACCAACAGAAATTATAAAATTCTCCAAATTATCTTTAATTTATGTTTAGTTTTTATAACTTTCAATTGTGCTCAATTAATAACTAGCAAAATATTTTTTTACTAATACTTCTCAAAAATGTATGATGGCCCGAAGGTCTGTTTTGTGAGGGTTTGTTCGACATGGTGAGGTGTTGGAATCACACAGCTCCCGACACCAATGTGTCTCAAAAGTTCCATTTCCAAGACCTGGGTGAGTTTTTAGAACGAATATTAATTGAGAATACACACACAATTATATAAATCTTATTTTTTAGTATTTAACCATGCAGATGATTTCCGATTCATGATTTTCATTCATTGGAATTTACTATTCTTTTTTTGCAAAATTTATTGAATTTCATTTACAAATTGAACTTCTTATCTAGATCACTTGGTAAATTGAGTTCGACTAGAGAATAGCTTCGTGAAATTTAATAAACCTTGGAAAAATTTTTATGTAGAATATTTATGTTAAGCTAAAAAAATCATATTACCTGATCTATCTTTCCTCTATCTATAACATTAGCACAGCCTAAACCCTCTACGGGTCATCTAAGGGTTGACTTATTTATGCCTGCACTTATAAGAATCATTCCAAGGTACAATGCATTATACTAATACTACTATTTAACTATTTCGAGAAATTTTAAATTTTATTTAAGTTTGTCTACTCTGTTTTTACTTTAGTTTTAAATTATAGTTTTTAATGAAAATCTGCACTTCATAAAATACTCTCCAAGTCTTTAAGAAGTTTCAAAATCGTGAAAAAAATTAAAAAAAGGCGTGATTTTACACTGTAAATAAATGAAGAGACCGGAAAACATAAAAAAATAGGATAAAAAGCCTCGAAACTAATATGAATCTCTAGAAGCCATTTGACATTTTTTTTTGGCCCTTTTAAAGTAAATTTTCAATAATTCATGGCTTATTACTAGTTCATTAATTTCAGTTTTGTTTCTTCAATATAAAACAAAAATTAAAAAAGTGTAAGAATAAATTTTTAAATTAAAAAGTATGAAATCTCGTTTTGGTGGTCACATTTTCCAATACTTTCTTGAAAATATAAACTATTGTTTGAGATGTTTTCAGATTTTCATCAAAATACAGTAAACCTCGTTTATGTCGGATTTGTATAAGTCGGAAATTCGTTTATCTCGGACTAAATTTTTTGAACGCTTAAATAACTAATAATTTAAATTAAAAATTTGCTCATAAGTCGGATTTTCGCCTCTATCGGACAAAATTCATTAGTACATTTACGGAGATTTCTGTGCAAGAAGAGATCTCAACTGCTTCTTTCAGAAACATTTTGGATCGGCTGTCATTAGTTTATGGTGACAATGTGTGCCAGATTGACGAATATCTGGCTGTTGATGAGAATGCAGCAACTTCATTCATCATGACAAATGAGGAGATAATCAATGCTCTTCAAAATGCGACAGAGAATGCTAGTAACAATGACCAAGATGATGAAGATGAAAATGAAGAGCAGTCAAAAGTTAGACTGGCAGATGTATACTCAGCATTTTTTACACTTCGAATGTATGGCCTGCAGATGCAGAACCATGCCATGGAAGACGTCAGTGTGAGGATGTCCTTCTGGGAATAAGTCAAAAAAATCTCAAGCAGAAAAAGTTAATCGAATACTTCAAATGAATGACTCATGAAATTCAATGTTGTTACAGCTTTAAATTAATTTTGATATACTGAATAAATGCACTATGAAACTCACTGTTGTTCCAAAATTACTTTTTAAAATATTTTCATTCGTGGATAAAAAATTTTTATTGCGGTTACAGTATCTCAATAGCCTGAGTTTGTGATTATAGTGTTTAAATAACTTATTATTGCTTTACGATGGACATGTTTCGTTTTCGCCTAAGTCTGACCTTCGCCTAACTCGAATTTTTTTACTTGGCCCATTTGAACCCGACTTATGCAAGGTTTACTGTATTACAACATATTTTGATTTATTAAATAAATATCTCATAAAATTGATATAAATTGTCATCTCACTCTAAAAAAGATATAATAGTTTTACTGGAAATAAATAGAACCCACTTGAGGTTATTTTTCACCAATCAACCCTTTTAGCTCCCGTTTAAATTAAACTTGAGATTTAGTAGTTAACTCATGAAACACCTAAATTTTTTTTTGCAGAAGTCACAGGATTCCGATATTGTAATGCTTCTGGATTCTGGGACCCAAAAACTACCTTCTACACCTACTTCACAATTACACCAGCTGACAACCATTCGAACGTAAACTTTTATCCATTCTTTTGAAGTATAATAAAGCAGATTTGCTACAAAGACCAATGTGGTATCATCACCATAAAAACCTTATTAATGGCTTGTGACTTGTTGTTGTAACTGCAAATATTTTTTAA
The DNA here is from genome assembly GCA_964035795.1 of Pterobdella sp. o SKG-2022. Taxonomy (NCBI): domain Eukaryota; kingdom Metazoa; phylum Annelida; class Clitellata; order Hirudinida; family Piscicolidae; genus Pterobdella; species Pterobdella occidentalis. The sequence goes on along the minus strand of OZ038320.1, from coordinate 23,667,863 downwards.
AATGTATCAAATCAAATGAAGGTTGTCAATATTTCGGCATTTATTCACTCAATAAAACTCAATGCAACATTCCTGTAAGACAATAACGCTAAATAATCTGAATTTTTAAACTTCAATATCTATCTACATTAATAATGACAAATTATTAAAAGATATTGTAATTATATCGGTAAATTTTTTCAAGTTGCCAACATTATAAGCACATGTCTTTTCAGAACGTTTTTTCAATCTCGTTAGTGGTGACACAGAGCTCTCAAGCTTACCAAAAACGCTGTATAAATTGTTTATTATTGGCGTGTGTTAGATGGCCCAGTTGACTGAATTTTCAAATGGGATTACCTTTCAAGATTCGAATTTCGGTCCAAGAACGTCTTATTCGATTGTTTTTTTCTGATTAATAAATAGACACTCATTGTTATTGTAGTTTATTGCCTTATATAAACGGCATCAACTATCGTAATTCATATTAAAAGAAAATTTATAAAAAATCAATAAACTCTTAAAGTCTACAATATAATTATAATTTTTGATGGAAAAAAAAGTTTAACATAAATTTCTGAAAAAAATCTTTTACTTTTGATTTCAGATTTTGAACCATGATGTAGACCAGTCGTTGGATTATAGAAACCTTGCCCGTGCCATGTCATTTATTTACTTCTTCCTCTCTCTCATATCTTGTCTCACTCTCCTCGTTACCCTCTTTATCTTCTCGTATTTTCCGTGAGTTTATTAAAATTATTTTTTCGGATTTAACAAAAAAAATAATCGCTAAATATATTTTTTAATTAAAGATTGAAATTTCTTATTTTTTTTGCTCAAAAAAAAAACTATGAAACAGTTTTTAAAGTTTATTTTAAAAATAACATTTTGGACTTTCTGAATAAAAAATATAATCATTTTATCTTTAAAAAAACAAATCAAATACTCATCGCTCATGGTTTATCACTCATCAATGTTTGAGTTGTATCGTATAAAAACATCTCAAAACTCTAAATTTGAATTCAATCACACTCAACAGCTCCTTGAAATGCCCTCGGATCAGCATTCACAGGAACCTGGTGATATCCTTCATTATAAGGTGTTTGGAATATACGTACCTAGTAATTTATATTTATCTTTTAACATGTTGAGTTCAACTTGAAATAAAATGAAAACATGTATTTTCTTCAAAACTCCATCAAAATGGGAATTTTTTAGCAAAAGACACTAGTTTAAAATATAAAGACTTGGCTATTATTTAAATTCAATTTTTACACCTTATTTATTCAAAAAAGAATTTTTTTAATGAACGAAACAGTGAATTATTCTTTTTCACCCCCAATTCGGAAGTGATGAAAAATTTTTTGAAAACAATCTAAGTAAAAAACTATTATTTGCATTTAATTATGATATGCCTTACCAGCATTCCATGTTTGACTGCGCACTATACAAAAAAATGGTATAAATATAAATGATGGTGATTATAAAAATACCTATTAATTTCTATTAAGTTATATACTATACCTTTATAAATATTTTTTCATTATGCCATTTTATCATTTTGAAACATGGTATTTTTAAATTTTTAAAGCTAATTCTACCCATTGATAACTTACTAATATGCTAACATTTTGTAATTGTGAACACCCTTTTTAGTATTTTATATTCAATATTGAGTTTTTGTTGTTTTCACGATAATAAAAATTTTTATGATTTTTCTTTCAGTAGTCACCACAGAGAATCAGTTTTTCCATAGTTCTCTATATTTGACATACCCCCACCTGTTTTAAATCCTTGATTATGTACATGAATCATTATTTGGCCTATCTTTAGCTTTCATTCTAAAACTTTTTATTCTTAAAAAGTGCTCAAAACCTCTCAACTTATCTTTACTTGTAGAAAACCATCAGCTTTTTTTTTATTCTCTCCAACCTTTTTAGCTTCATTGATAATCTAACCATTTTCAGTTCTGCTTTTTCAAATTCTGTTTCTTATTTATCATTTTTAGTTTTTGTGATTAAGGTCAGTTTAAAAACCAAAATCCATTTAGGCTGTATTACTTTTTTGTACAAACAAAATAGCTATCATCCCCTTCTTCATCATGTCCACTAAACCACCATTTCTGCCCAAAATTGATCATAAACTTAAACTTCTATCTGTTTAAATTAGTTCGATATCCTTTTTCGCTGAGTTTTAACACCACATCTTATGAGTGGCTCATTCTTGGTGCAGGTATTTCAACTGCTTTTCTTAAAACAACCATTAAGGATTTCATTTGTTAAACCTTTTCAGGAAATACTTTGTATACAAAAAATAGTTTTAAATTTTGGTGTATAGATTAGAAAATCTTATTCTTCGAATGAGACATCATACGTGTGGTTAGATGCGTCAAAGTATTGAATGACTTTTGGAGTTGTTCATTAAAATTAAATCATAGCGTTTAAACTAAACTTCATAATAGAATCATCTTTTTCTATGAGCAGTGAAATGAAATGCGAAACGTGTGTGTAGGGGGTAGAAAGTTTAGTTTTTTTTTTCAAATAAACTGCTAAACCTATTTTTTAAATTTAATTAAAAATTAAAGAAAAAACAATCGGTATCCAAGAAGCATAAACTTTTTAATCCAACTTTCTTAAAGCTTATGGTCAGGCCGGAAACTAAACCAAACATTCAAATGTCTTCATCCACTTTAGCATAATATTATTAATACGAATATTAATAATAGAAAAAATGATAATAATAATCTAATTGGTGGTATTAATAATAAAAAAATAGAAAAAAAGCAAAATTAAAATTAATAACTAAATAGTAATAATAACAATAATAATAAAAATAACATCAATAATCATTAACCTCGATATTTAGAGAAAATTTTGTACATTTATTAATCAAAAAAAGCAAGAATTTTCGGTGAGTATAGCCTTACCATAATACGCTAACACAAATTTGATGCTTACTTTTATGCTAACGTATTAAGTAAAGGCTATACTTACCGAAATGTCTAACTTTTTTGATTAATAAATGTACTAAATTTTCTCATAATATCGACGTTAATGATTATTGATATTGATTACATTAAGATGTCTCTAAAAAGTTAAATAAGAATGACAGTAATATAACTAACAATAATTCTTATTAGGTTAATAATGGAGACACTAAAGTTTTCCTTCTACCACTTGTAAACCCCTTTAAAACAGGTACGTAGTGGTGATAGGATACTTCACACCTTTCGTCACCTTTAACTACACTGTCAACCATTTCGTGAGTCATACCATTCCACATGAACCACCATTAGACTTGATTAAAACGTGTTTTATTTCCATTGTATTACTATGCTTTATAGAATGGCTTGTTTAAAAGTAATTTCAACCTATAATGGCATTATAGGCTTTTCGAATGTTTTCGACTATTTCTGTTTCTTTGTGATTTTTGTATTTTAACGAAAGCCATTAATGGCCAACTTACAAATGTAAGTACTAAGCTTCTTTATTTTTTTTATTAATTTTCCCAGAGACCTCGTATATTCTTTTGTAAACTTGAATTCATGCAGTAAAAACTTCAGATTATGAGGATTTAGAAAAACACGAAGAGAAACATTTTTATTGAGCTAAAATTTTCAACATTAATTTATTAGGCAAAGGTATTATGACAAGGTTTTACTTGTTAGAAATTTTAGTTCAATAAAAAGTACTAGTTTCAGAACATTTCAATATAATTTTTCTTCAAAAATTCTTTTTATTTGTTTTTTTTTCTTTTTTAATTAATCTGAAAAAAACTTGAGTTTTGTGCTCGAACAAAAATTGACGTCTTCCTCCCTAAATTGTCATATTATTGTTTTGCTGTTTTTAGCACAAAAGTACGTTTGTTCATTAATTAAACAAAAAGCGATCACATGTAACGAAAAAGTTTTTTTGCATCAGTTATTCACTAAAATTTAATAAGTTACGTCTGGTCGACTGCTATATTTTTTCCTTCTGGGTTTGGCAAAGAACTCAGCGCATAGGCCAAAGCCGATGAAAAAACAACACATAAACCATGAGTATGTGCTTCAAGTCCATTTTGGAATATGAGGCTGTGTATTGTTTGAAGCAAGGTGTATATTTTTCATTCATTTAAATTTTTATTAATATTGCTTTCAATACTCATATCAAATCAATTGGCAGAATGGAAACTAAAATTTCTCTCCATCTATTCTGTCTTAGTCAGTTTGATAATGATTTGTGCATCATATTTGTGACTTGGCTTTTAATGCCCAGCATCGTATTTTTTTGACTTTTTTTCCAATTTATAATTTTTTCGACAAAAAATAATTTTGATTTATCAGGGTTGATTATTTCTGCGTCAGTGCCTTTTCACGATAATCTTTTTCAAGAACATGATAAAGATCGTGTTTTAGGGTAGTTTAGGATTGGAATATCTCCGAATGATTTGAGCGTTTTTTAGTGAAAATTGAAAATTGACTGATGTATTGTTTTGTCATTTTTCAACATGTGAGTGTGACAGCTTGATGAAAGTGTTGACGACGAGGGCACTTCCGAATAGAGGTTGTGCTTCTGGAACGTTCCTTGCTTGCTTAGCTAGTTAAGAATTTTTTCTACCATCACTATTATTACCATGGTACTGGAAGAGAGCAACTCGTGTGAGCTACACGTGTGTATGAAGTCTCACTTAGATTGGTGATGGTATATTTGTTGACCATGATTTCTATCTTTTGCTGACTGATCTTAAGTCGTAACTGCAAGTCTATGAAAAAGTTTTGTCTTGCATGTGAATAAAAAACTACTGCTAGATAAACTGTGGTTTCAAAGTCGTCATGAGTAAAAAATAAACAAAGTTTTTCAATTAATACAACAATGTTATAATTTAGAAAACTAAATGCTCCAAAACTCAATTGGAAAAATCGTTAAGAATTTTTTTATTTACATTGAAAAATTTTTCAAAAACTCAAATTTTTTATATCTAAGCAAAGAAATAATAAAAGCCACTCGCAAGTGTTTTGTTAAATTATCAATGGAAAAGATTCAATCAATTTGACACGCAAACAGTCATAAACTGTCTTTTTTGCTTAAATGTATTCAAATATATCTTATGTAAACTGTCAATTTTTATAAGTTTTTGACGTTGCATTTACATTGTTCTTTACCTTTTTTAAATTTTATCAAAAAATTCTCGAAAGTAACAATTAAAATTTAGATAAATAAATTTTATAAGAAAATTAATACATTCATTTTGATGATATGCACTTGGCTCAATAAACTAACCCAACCACATCGGTACGAGGTACATTAAAGAACATATGTATGTCTCGATTATAATGGGAGGGTAACAACGTTAATTTCACTTTGGAGTTTTAGTCGTAATTTTCATTTGTATGTTATTTGACATGAAGTTTATTATTCCAAGTCTGTAAGATCTCATTTATTATAACTGAAGAAGTTTATGAAAGGTGTTGAAGGTAGAGAAGTTCTATGAAGAATTAAGAAGGATGCTAATGGTATCAATAGTTTTTTTAAAGATTAATGCAGTATCATTAACTAATTAGGAACTTCAAGAAAAAGAGTTTCTAAAAATATTGAAAAATCACATGTATTATGTGCTATAAACTGAAAATGGTCTTTTATTTGTTGTAAAAATGACTCAAAATAATGAACAAAGTCGTTATTTGTCATTAAGTACTGCCATGTAAAAATAACCTTCCAATCGTAACAGCTTCAATATGAACTCATACCTGATGGTGTACTTTTTTGCAGAGTTTGCAAAAAATGTTTTATTAGAAGTATCCATCAATAGACAAACTTTAAGTAATATCGGTTCTATGATGTAAGGTTTAGCAAACTAGAAATGTTTTCGATCAGTTTTTGAACAATTATGATCTCAACTACCTGTTGAATGGATTTTTTCATTGAAAAGTTTATGAAAATCGAGATAAAGTTATGAGCACTGTTTCAAACTTTTTAGGAAACAATCTATCTATCTATCTACCTATCTATCTATCTATCTATTTATCTATCTATCTATATCTATCTATTTATCTATCTACCTATATCTATCTATCTATCTATCTATCTATCTATCTCTCTATCTATCTATCTATCTATTTATCTATCTATCTCTCTATCTATCTATCTATCTATCTACCTATCTATCTATCTATCTATCTATCTATCTATCTATCTAATAAATCTAAGAAAATGTTTTTTTTATCAAATTTGAAAAAATTCTCTAAAACATTTCGAAAGTAATCTTATTATTTAAATTAGGATCTTACCAGAATAATTTTTGATACTCTCAACAGATAGATTCCAATTTTTGCGTAAATTTTGTTTGAGCATGTGTAAATGGAAAGCTGAGCTTCAAAATAAATTGTTTCAAAATTGACTTTTGTTTTTGGTTTTTTTTGAAATTAATAAAAGTTTTTCGATCATTGACTTGTTTGAAAGTTCATACAAAAAATTTCTTTTGATAGTGAAATGGAGTGAAACTTTGAAGCTCAAATAACTGCCTAATGAAACCATGAAAAACATATTTGACGTTTTGAACAACTTTAAATTTGTTTTATTTTCTAAAAGTTTCTAACGAGGCGAATAAGTTAATCTAGATCTTTCAAAACAGAAGCGTTAAATCGAGGTAATCTGTAAACGTTCTTTAGAATCTGTTCTTTTTTGCACATTTCGATAACCCTTCACGCTCATCTAAAGTATTTCTTAGTTCAATTATGTAAGTGTAAAATTTATGCAATGCTTCTAAAAGATTCTTTTTTATTGGAAAAATAACGATAGAATGTATATAAAGGTTCTAGCCTTCGTGGTTTTGATCTTTTAGATAAAAAATCATGAAAATTAAAAATAAACTTTATTATCTTTATTGTGTTTTTATACCATATTTAATTTTTAACTTAAATTTCAGTATATATTCAATTTAGGAGCTTTAAAAATATTGAAGATTAATTTGATTATTTCAAATTAAAGCCATCAATTACAGAGCTGGTTGTGCAAAACATTTTCTTCTCTTTTGGAATACACAAAAATAGCGAACATTGCATGGATGTTCGTTGAAGGTCTTTTTTTACACAACTCCGTGGCAGTTTCTGTCTTCAACACTAACTTTCCATACAAATTGTACCACCTAATTGGCTGGGGTAAGTTTAGCTTAAAAAATATAAAAAACTTTGAATATATTTTTGAGTTTTACACAAAAATCTTGAATCAAGAAAACTCACCACACAAATCAAACCTTCAAAAACTCAATATAATGTAATCAGCGGAAAATCATATATCGATTAAATCTATCAGCAAAAATTAATCCTCCAAAAAATTTGTCAAAAGAAAACGCATACTCAAACAGGGAGTGCTGTTCCATTCGTGTCTGTGTGGATGATCATGATGCATCTGCACACGCAAGATCCATGCTGGCGGGACAACAACCCGCTTTTCTGGATCATTTACGCTCCTCTGCTCTGTCTTCTCATGGTCTGCCTTATGATGATGATTTACCAATTCAATAGACATACACGCATTTATTGTTCAAACAATTTTTTCACGAAGCTTGTTTCAAGCTTACTTTACATTTTCAAGTTCAATTGATAAAGTAAGATAATTTTAAAAAAAGCTTTCATGAAGTTCTGTTTTATTCCTCTTTCTCAATTGTGTATTCTTCTTCATCACAAAGGACGAACTTGATTAGAGTAATATTTAACGCAGCGAGTTTTAAAATCTCATAATCAGTTGGCTTATAACATCACGAAAATGTAAGAAAACCAAGTTTTCCAATTTTAAATGGTACCAACCAAACTTCCAATGATGGAGTCATCAAAATACTTCTCGAACTTTTCAAGATAATTGAAGTTTTAATTCATTTTTTGGATGATGAAAAAATTGGTACAAGGGATTCTGTCAAATTAACTTACATTATGAACTCACTTTATATAATAATATATGAAATTCTAACCGAATACAATGATCCGTGTAGGAAACAGCTTCCCACTGCAACGAGATTTAATTTTTTAAATTATTTGTATTTTTTTTTGAATATTGCTTAGGGCTTCACATCAAAATAAAAAAAAAGTTTATCCACAAATTTTTTCAGTTTTGAAGTAAAAATAAATAAAATAAAATAAATTTTAACTTCTTTGGAGACATTTTATGTATCTTTTTAAAATTCAATTTGAAAGATAAATTTTAACTTATATTCATAATGACAAAAAAAGCATTATAACCGTATAAAAATTTTCATTCAATTAATAAGCTCAAATAATTTCAATAATCAGAGCTCTAGTGAGAAAAATATAAAAATTTAAAAAAATATTTTTGTTAAAGAATGAAGCTTTTCATCCATCATCAAGCCACTTTTGGTTCTTGTTCGAAACTTTGAAATTTTTGATTTTCTCACACAGACGAAAATGATTTTTTATAAAAAATTTTTTGCAGATCTTAGACTAGTAACCTTGTTTGATTGATGGCCGGTTCAGTGTTTCAATATAATTTCATATAGCGGCTGGAATGAAGTCATCCAACTTTTTCATTTCATGAGAAACTCATAAGCTAAGGAAAGTAAGTTCATTTCAAAGATAATCAGGTTTAAAAAATAGATTATAAACTATGAAAAAAAAGAAATTCAAATGATGATTCCACAGTAAATGGAAAAACTCCGTGCTTTTATAACCCTCATGAGCCATCAGCATTAAGTTTGAAAAAACTCTAATATATATATTTTTTTTATTCTATAATTTTATATTGGTTTACTCAAAACTCTGTAAGTTTTTGGTAATTCGATAAATTTAGAAAGAAAATGTTTTGGACCGTTTGATTATTATTATGTTATGTCATTACAGAAAAAACAAAAAAACAAAAACTAGAAGTTTTCAGAAATTCTTAAAAATGTCCAATAGAATTAGCTATTAGATAGAAACCATTAAAAAAGAACAAAAATGTTACAGATCTTCTTTTCAATATATTATTGAAGCGGCGTTTTGAGTTAAAAAAACTATCTCTTTTAGAAGATGAAAATTTATTGCTATCTAAAAATGAGGAACCTTTTATTTTCAATCATTTATAACAAATGAAAAAGGTAGTTTAATTAATTTTATTTCTAAAAGATCTGTTTTTTGAACATTTCTCATGATGGTTTGTTTAAGAAGCTTAAAAAAAAATTTAGAGTTTTGTATTTTTGTTGCTGCGTAAATATCTAATTTATTTGACAAATGTTGTCTTCTTACATCTCATGATCACCAGCTCGTTGCAACTGGTTGCGCTAATTAAATTATGCCCGAAAAAGCTTTTGATCTCTCTCAACAGAAGAATATATTCTTGCAAAAATTTTTGATTCTATGATCATTTTTTCATTTTTATCGTTTTACTTGTAAACCAAAATTTTTTAGAATTTAAGTTTAAATTTTTTTGTATTAATAATTAAATTTAACAAAATCTGATGAAGTAAAATAGACTGAATCTAAAAGTAAGAACAACAAACACAAAGTAATTATTAAATGAAACGAAGCTTTTTGTAAGGCTAGCTTACATTATCACTTGATCATCACTTGATAATGTAAGCTAGCCTTACGAAAAGCTTCGTGTCATTTAATAAATACTTTGTGTTTTTTGTTCTTACTTTCAACAAAATCTGTTTAAAATCTTCAATAATTCTATAAAACTCCACACTCATAACCTAAGTATGGAAGCATTCTCCTTTAAACAAAAGAGCGCCATTGATGATTATGTTGAGTTTTTCTTCAAGTTGATATGATCATATATGTTTACCACCCCCATGTTTTTTAATTCGGTAAAAATGTTTTTATTTAATTCAAATTTATGGTATGATAAAAGTGAAGAAAATAATTTATAAGTTTATTAATGCATGAAACTTTCCACTTTGTTGAGAAATTCTTGGCAAGTTGAAACTCATGAGCCTTTGTGATTAATTTTGCTTTGCTAATAAGCTAAAACTTTAATCATGCTTCTATGTGTATGAAAACATAGAAAAAGATGAGAGTTTCAGAACAAGATGAAATTATTTTAGCGTGTGTTTCTCCTGTCACAGCAAAACCGATACACACATAGCGACAACTTCACAAAAAAATATTTGATTGGTTGATGATAACCAAATAAATCGAAAAAATTATTTGTTTGCGTAATAATATTGATTAATAAACAATTATACTCAATTATAAAACTATAAATCAAGGATAGGAAAGGAAAGCTCAAACATGGCACGTCTATCAAAAAAGGTTTAGAAAAATTCTCTTACTATTTCAACAAAGATGAATATATAAAGCATGCGTTCTTAGTTCTCTCCTTTAGGAAAACGAGAGCTGGACCTTGTACGTGCGTCAAGAAGCCAGACTAAACGCATTCCATTTTCGTTGCTTAAGAAGGTTTTTGGGCATCTCATGGCGAGATCGCATTTTAAATAAAGACATTTTAAAGAAGGTAAGAACAGAGAGCATGTTTTCACTGCTAAAAGAAAAGCGGTTACGATGGTTAGGTCAAGTCAAGCGCATGAAGGATAGAAGACTTCTGAAGGACATCCTTTATAGCAAGTTAGCTGAAGGTAGCAAGTTAGCTGAAGGTAGCAAGTTAGCTGAAGGTAGCAAGTTAGCTGAAGGTAGCAAGTTAGCTGAAGGTAGCAAAGCTATAGGCAGACTCTTTCTCCGTTTCAAAGACGTTGATGTAGCAAACTGGGAAGTACTCTGTACCGATCGAAGTTTCAAAAAAAGATAAAGTTTTTTAGCGTTTGTTTTTCCTTAATCTCAATCAATATTCAAAAAATTGTGTTATAAGCGAAACTAAAAAAGTGTATTAGAAAAATTAAACTGCGCCGAATTGGAAGTATAAGCAAATGAGATAGTTCGCTAATTGCTTGGCTGACCACATCTGAATAAGATAACAAGAATGCAAATAGAGACGAAAGTGTGTCAAATTATACCCTGATATATTAATATTGGATTACTATATTATCTTATGATAATTCATCTTGATTTTATAATGATTTTTCTAATCACTATAGGCGTATTTCTTTTTTTATGTTTTTTTTATAAGCTCTTATTTCTATGAAAATTTACGATATTAATAATATTAAGGAAGGATAAAACTTTAGAGATATTTTATTTCATTTTTATCTTTAAAAGCTTTAGTATTTAAACAATCGTTAACTTACAAAACGCTTATATTTTCAAATAACTTCCTTTCAAGTATTGTTACATAACATTTGAAAAAAGCTTTGATTAAAAATTCAGAAACTTTCTATTATTTTTGATTTCTTTTTATATCCAATGTAAAACATCTAATTCTGCAAGGGATTTTGAGCTCAAATTTTGACATTTTTGATGACTCAAAATTTTTTTATTCAAAACATTTAACAAAAAGTTTCACACTTCATAAATATAACTACTTAGTTTTGAGTGATTTTTTGAATTTAATAATGTTTTAAAATATTTTAAAAACATTTTTTTTGAATTTATTGTAATTTTCTTTGTTTGTTACTCACAATCTGACTCAGGCTGGTTTCATTTGAACAAAAGTGAATTAATTTTAGTTAAAATTTTATATATAGAACAAAATTTGTTAAATGATGTTAGTTAAGATCACAAATAAATTTTGCAGTAGAAACTTTTCATTGGGAGCTTAAATCGAAGGATCATGTAAAAGTAGTCTTACAGAAGTTATTCTACCTAAAATGATTACTCAAAAATAGCTGTTTTATCTTTATTAGGATTTTTATTATGATTCTTATTATTATAATTATTATTTAGATTATTTTTTTTTCATTTATAACGTTTGTATTATATCACAACATTCATAATTAAATAAAATTAGCTATTCTGTCATTTGAATCAAAAAATAATAGCTACTTTAGAAATTTAAATTATTTTGTATGGTTTGAAACGACCTAGTCATATATATTCAAATCATGCTTTTCTCTTCTTCCTTGTTCCATACTTTCTCTTTTTCTCCATCCAGACTAACCAAAGATATTTTTAAACTTTGTTATTAGAATGATACTTTTTATGAATTCTTTTTTTTCTTGTTACCACTGAACAAATTTTAAAGCTCTGTCATCATCGATAGATTTGGCCTACAAAGTGATGCACTCAGTTACTCATATTTTTTTCTTTTTCAATTCTTTTTGTCTATTTGGGTTTTGTTTTCAAGATTCTTAGTCGATATGTGATTTTGGTAAAAGATTCGATATATCTTCAAAAATTTTCTCTCAAAAACTTTCAAACTTTTGAAGGGCTCCAAGTTTAGCAACTGTATGTTAACATTTATCGTACATGAATTTTTAAAATATTTGAGCTAATAATTTCAGATGTCAAAATTTTGTGGTGATGGAGGTCTGCTATAGTTGTTTATTGTATTTTTCTTTTGTTTCTATTGTATTGTTTATTCTTGTTTTCAATATATATGTTTTTTGAACAAGTGATATTGAATATCTCTGTCTTTGGTTTGTTTACATAGGGTCTAGATTTGATGTATTACTTTTTTATTTTATTTTTTGAATCATCTAGAATGGCATCGACGCGAGATTAAAAGCTCTGGTCACCTGTATAAGTTATTCCAGATACATTGTTGAAAGTTGGTGTTTCGAATGCTTTGAATACATAAACGAAAACTATCTATGAATGCTTGTTAGTGAGGCACGTCTATATTAGTCTTCAGTGTGTTTTGGCAATGTTTTCAAGGTTTTTGCAAAGAATTAGGGTATGATACCATTTTGATTTCTACTTCACCGAGATGCTCGTACGAGAGTTTTAAGCTTTTTTGAGATACCGCGTCAAATGCTCATACAATATCAATACTTTTTAAAAAAGATGTCAATGAAACCATAAAATTTTTGAAAAGCATTCATCATGAAACGCCATCACACACAGGTGAACCTCATATTCCTCATCAGCATCATCCGGGTTGTGGTGAGGAAACTCAGATCCAATAACAACAATCTGGAATTCATAAATTTCAAGTTAGTTCTGTTGTTTTATTATAGAATTTCTCAATTGCATTCAAGTCACCAACAAAGTTCCTTTGTTGGAAATGTTGGAAAACATTTTGCTATAAGAATTAAATTATAAATCTTCTAGCTGCCCTGTATTGGGATATTTGCTGCCTTTTGCATCCTAAATTAAGTTTTGTATTGACTCGTGTTTGACAATAGTGTTGCAAAGTAAATAGGAATTGTTCTATTGCTTTATTTGTATGGCAATAAAATTTGTGTTCTTCAAATGACTTAATAAATAACATATCTTTTCACTTAAGATATTTAATTACAAAGGAGTAAATGTAGAATTCAATTTGCTGAAAAGTAGATTATTAAAATTTTTGTTTTTATCAATGGTTTGTTTAAATAATGAAGCGAATAAAATAAAAATTAAAAAAATAATGGAAAAGAACCAATCACGTTGAGCACACAAAGGCCAATTAAATTTATCATGAAACATAACTGTCAAAAATTTGAAACGAATTTCACTCTTATTTAGTTTTTAAACTTTCAATTTTTAGTTTTTAATTCAAACCGAAATTCACTTTTCGTAGAATATATTTCTAAATTCTAATATTTTTAAAATAAGCCCTATGATTAATCTCTAGTACATAAATCAAAATGTTAATTTTGTATATAATGAAAAATAATTCGAGATTAAAAATGGTTCTGAGAAAACCAAAATAATTTCATGTCTGAAACACATCTAATTTGGAAGTCAGAAGACAATCCGAGAAATAAGACAAAGTTATGAAACACTCAAGTAAAAGATTGAAGCTTAGAAGATATTTTAAACAATGGTTATAAATTTAATTTTAACTCATCCAAAAACCTTCACAATAAAGTTGTATAGAAAATATTCGATCACTTGAGAAGTGTTAGAGATATGACTATTTTCATTTGATGACGAGTTTTGTGAGCAAATTGTATGAAAACCTAAAACTCCACGTATGCAAGAATGCTTGATGACCTCACTCAGTTATTTAGTTTTTTTGGGCTCAAAGCACCAACCAATGCTCTTTATTAAAAATATAATAGAAGATTGCGCAATCTAAATCATTTTTATTGTTCTCAATGAATTTCCATTGCTAATCATTATGTTTTTTACTATATATAAAATAATTTTATAACAATTCAACTAAATTCATATTTATATAACGCTTAGTTGAGCGTTATTGATGTTTTCTCGACCGAGGTTCAAATTCAAAAGCTCAAATATTGGGGCTTTTAACTGATCCACCAGACTGCATATTATTAGCAGAAGAAGCTTATCAAACGAATCACTTTTCAACTGTTTCTAGTGATAATTAAAGATGATTAAACAGTAAGCAGTTAATCTTTTGAACTAGTGCAAAAACTACTGAACATCAGACTTTTTATGACTGAAAACTTCGTTTTGACAGAATTTGTTGTAATGGAAAAATTGATTATTCCAATTGGAACACCGACCCAACTCAATTTCGAGAATTATCTAGGAACTTTAAAAACGTTGTGACGTGACTAAATAAAAAGGAATTCTTATGCATTTCAATTTAATAATTCTTCTCTTTTCTTTAGTTTTTGCTTTAGTATGAATTAATGGAAACACAATGTTGTTTCAAACATTTAAAACTAAATTTTAAAAAATGTTAATAATAGAGGTTTGAAGTCATACTATATTCTACTTGTTTTTGAACAATAATTGAGGATCAAAATTTCAAATGATCGAAATATTAAAAATTGAAAAAAAACTAAAGAGCAGAAAAACTCCCCACACCGAGATTCGAACCCAGAGACTATGAATTAACCTCACAAACAAATCCTATATGCCTTGAAAAAATTCTCAAAAACTAAACCTCATATTTTCAAATATTATTTAAATCCATATAACAATACCAGGAAAACGTTGAGAGCTACAGCAGTGCTATTCCCTCTGTTGGGACTGACGAACACCCTGTTCTTGGTGCCACCGCCCCACAACTACTACATTTTGGTGCTCTTCTACCGCATCACCAACGCTGTCCTGCAGTCCTCTCAGGTTTGTGTTTATGAGCTCGGAGTGCCTTGGAAGTTTATGCCATTGTGATCATAGTTTTTAAATTACCCAACATTGAAATGTTCTATTCAGGCACCAAGTGATTACTTTTTGAATACTGCTTTTTGTGTAATGTATTATTTATTATTTTTATTCCAGTACTTATTGGTCTTTCTATTTTAACGCACTTTGTTTTTTTATTCTGAAATATTTATTAAATTTTATATTGTATGGATTGCAGTGCATTGCATGGCGTTGTAATTCCTTTATATTGTATTGAATACGCCACATAAATCCACATAGGACATTGAAACACCAAGACATTTATTAGTTTGATCATTTCTACGAAGTTCAAATTATTCAAACTTTTTATTTATTTTTTTTATTAGGTTTAAAATATTGGTTGCTCATGTGGTAGTACAGGCAACTAATTAAGTGTAATAAAAGCAGTTTGCCAATTGCGCAATATAATTCATACAAATTACTATTTTGTTAAACTATTTTCATTTTTTCCAAGTTGAAACTTCATAACTAAACTGGAATTTTCAGATTTTCAGGTAACTTTAAACATTCAATTAAACTTTTAAGCTTTTGCCTACGAATAAGTTGCCAGCCGCATACAAGAAAAATCTATATACCAGCTTATTTTTAGAATATCATTTGTTTTCGGTACAAAATGAATTGATTAAAACACCATGGATGAAGAATTAGAAAGAAAATAGTTTATTATAAAAAAATAGTAAAAATATTTGTCAAAATTTTGAATAAGGTCAAAAAAAGGCTTGTTACAAAATAGAATGACAGAACCTGAAATATTGGAAAACTTGATATGCATCATGAAAGTATTGAATTATTTTTAACAAACGCAAAAATTATTAATAACAGAAACGTGGTGATGAAGCGACTATTCTTACATGACTGTAGGATGTTGATGATGTCGACTGGAAAAATGCTCATAGAAACTTATTTATGATTAAATAAGGTTGAATAATAGAAAACAATTTACTTACACGGATTTTGTAAACTGCATTGCTAGTGACATGACTTCAGAATAGCACCGTTATTATTTTGGAAGGTAGTGTGTTGGTAGGCCAGTGATGGCTTAAGACTCTTTCATGCTTGAAGGAAAATTTTCTCTAGCCGTGCCGAATAAAAAACAAGATAATTAAATGTGATAAAACCTTATTTTGCTATATTTTGTTGTTTGGCAATAAAAAATTGATAAGAAAAGTTTTTTTCAACAGAGTAAGGCTGCGATGCACACATTGAATAAAGCCGAAATTTTGTCTTCAAAAAATGATTCAATTTAAGTTCTCAACTGGTCACCGTGTAGTTGAACCTCAAGCCAATATGGAATATGAAGACAAAAGCAACTTGAATGTGCTCGTGGGCGTCATTTTTACTGGGTTTTGAGCCTCATAAGACTAGACTCTGGTTTTGGTTGTCAATCTCTGCAGAATATTGTGAATGTTTAAATGCATTTAAACAAAAACACAGCTTCTCAATAAAAAACTGTGTAATTTTTTATTGTTAAACGCTTATACGTATTCATTTTCTAAAATCGTTGAAATTCTTTGAAATTTAAGTTTCATGAAAATAAAACTTAATTGAAAATTTAGTCCAATTATAAAACATGAATAATTAATGAAATAGCGATTTATCCTTTTTTCTTATTTTTCGAGTTTTAACTCCATTGAAAAACTATCCAATTAGTTTTCAGTTCTCTCTGTACTGTACAAAATCAAATTTTTGATCCGAAATTTTTGTTACTATTGTTATCGACTTTTAATCAAAATTTCTTCTCAGTAAGTGTTATTGGTTCATTAAGGTAAAATAAAAAAGCAAATACGATTGGTGAGGTTCTATATACATATGTAGTGATAATCTTTGAGTCGTCACTTGATAATGTGATCTTAACTAACGGAAGGTTTTAGGGTTTTAATACAGATTATGTGAATTAAAAACACTCAATTAACAAGACATTAGTTCAAATAAAAAGTGGAAATTAAACAAAAAGTTAACTAACAATAAACTGCTGATGATAATCAGTAAATATCAAAATTATTTTCAATAAAAAATTATATTTAATAGATTATTAATTTTTTTAATTCACCTTTTTGAGCTTAATAATTCAAAACAAACTGCCATGTACTGATAATTTTAATTAGAAAATTTAGAGAAGTTTTATCCTCTTCATAATTATGTTTCAGAAAGTTTGACATCAAAACTTTATGATGAACCCATTTAAAATTATAGCTTCGCGCTTAATGACTTTATCAACATTTTCAGTATGGAAACTTGATTCAAGTTGTTTAACAGTAAGAAATTTTATAAAACAGAAATGAAAAACAATATTGAAGGTGGCACAATGTTGTTCAATTTAAATACGAAAAAATTCATAAAAAATAAAAATGTTATATAACATAATAGTGGCATAATATAATTATAAACTTGCAAATAAAATAAAAAATAAAGAATAATTTCAAAAGTGGCTTGAGCTACTCTTAATACTAGAGCCCAAAGTTGACTGTTGTAAAGGATGCACTTACAACATTAACTCCAATATACATTTTTAATAATAATACATAAAACACCTTTGGGATAATGCAGCAAATGATATGATAGTAATGCTAACCCAAGTGATCTATATGTAATGTAAATATATAATGATGTAAACTTTGCACAGGCATTAGTACTGTAAACTTTTTTATTAACAAAACTATTAACAATTTTGATAATAATATTTGAATTTCTCAAAATATACTTCTTAGTTTATTGAGAATTTTTCGAAAAAACGTGTGAACAATTTTTATTCAATTAAAATTTTCGATAAGTACAACCTTAGTGATAAGATAAGGTTGTACTTATCGAAGGTTTTAGTTGAATTAAAATTGTTCATTTGTTCTTTCAAAAAATTCATCATAAATCAAGAAATATATTTTTTTTAAAATTTAAATTTACTAAAAACATAGAGGTCTCTTAATCATTACAAAATAATATTTTTTAAAAATACAAAAAATATCATATAAAAACTATCAAAAATAATAATAATAATATCAATAACAAAATTAACAACAACAATAATAATCTTAAAAATAAAGTAGCAAAATAAATAATTTTCACTGAGTCCTACGCCTTGAGTGCCAGAAAATAAAAACATGAAAAATAAATAGAACTGTTGAATATATTTATTAACATAAACACAAAAGTAATAAATACATCCCTTGTTACATGAATTAGACACAAAACCTATTGGTTTCTGTATTCTCTAGAATTGTTACTGATACATAATTTGAATGATTTGTATTTGGCAAAACCAGCAAAACAATAATCTGAAAAATACATTTATATAATAGTAATTTAAGTCATAAGTTATATAATAGTAACCTAAATGGTACTACTATCTAACAGTATAAGGGACACATTTTTATAACGTCACATACATCTAACAGTATTTTAAATATTCCACAGGGCCTCTTCGTCTCGGTAATCTACTGCTTCATGAATGCGGAGGTTGAGCGTTTGAATGGCATTTGTACCTTTGTGTTTGAATAATAGCCGTTCATTTGTATCAGTTATTTATCCAAGAAAAGAATTTATGTTAATGCTTCTAATGTTATGCTTTTTGGTTATTTTTTTGGTTGAACAGCTATATATGAATAACTATATCTGAATCAATTATTATTGTTTAGCTAGCTGCAGTTTGATCATGCTTATTTGTTTTTTTTAACTAAATAGACCATAAGACCACCGCAAGTGGTTTTGGTTGCGCAATTTTATGCTTCAAAAAGCGCCACTCAATGAGTTTTAGTTGGTGTGTCTGGTTAACGTACGTGAAATATTCCACAGAAGAGCTATGACGAAATATTAATGAGAAGAATAAATAAAGTAGATAAATGAGTGAATACAAAAATTAATCAATCTTTTTTAAAGAAGATAAATATTTCATTGGAAAAATATTGAAAATCATTATATTTTCAGAAAAGAAAATACATATAATTATATAAAAACATTGAAAAATAAAATAACAAAAAGTGCAAACAAAACTATTTGTAAACAGGTTCGCAACACGATGAAAAGGTTCATGAAGAGGTCATGGAACTCCCGAAGAAGGTCCTCTCTGCCCAGAACCGTTGTCTTCTCGTCCTTGTCACATGTGACATGTTTTATTGTTTCCATTAATGTTTCAAGTTTTTGATTTTTTGTTTGTTTCCATAGTGATTAATTATTTTTTATTTTTTACATAATATTGTTTTTGTTCTTTTATTTTTTTTTATTTTCTCTATTATTATACTATTAGTTTTATTATGATTGCTCCTTAAAAACATCTTATATATCTTTTATATTCAAATTTTCTTGGCTTTTATTTTCCACAATAAATTATAACATGGTTGTATTTATCAGAAATTTTAGTTATAAGGAAACAATAAATGTATTTAAAATTTCCTCATTAAAGAGAAAGAAAAACCAAGAAAATTACGACCGCTATTTTCATTTTTATTTCTATTTTTGTTTTCAAATTTTTATTTTTCAGTTTCTTCTCCATTTATTTTGAATTTATATTCTAATTTTGTTTTTTTAACTATTTTTCATTTTTTTATATTGCTTTTGTTTCAGTTTATTTTTTTCTTTTTTTTGGTAACTTTATTCCGTTTATTCTGATTTTTTCTTTTTTGTACTAATATTTTTATTTTAATTATAATTATTATAAAAGAATAAACGCTGTCATCAATTTTCTTAGCAAAGATTTATTTGCAATTTGATTGTGGAATAAGGATAAACGCGTGTCAAAAAACTAAATTTTTTTTACTTTTCTAGGCTTCCTTAATTGAAATTTATTTGTAAAGTTTAGGCCTTCGATCTAGAAACGTCACAGATATTTATCATCACAAAAAAAACTTAGAAAGATAGAAATCCATCATTCATAAGTTATAAAAAAAAGTTTGCAACAAAAGTTGAGAGATTCTTGTAAACCAATAAGCCCTTATAGTAAAGTGGAAGCTATGATGGCATTTTTGATGATTTTTTAAACATTTATCTGATTATTAGAAGCGTTATGTCACTTTGATGATCACAGTGACAAAAAGTTTTTTCAGGCGTGTCGAATGAAGATGTTTGTTACCAAACCCGTAATAGGATATGTGTTCAAGAGAATAACCAGTTGTTTATATGAAAATCTACGTAAAAGAAATCCAACTTTTTATTCATTATTTTTAAAAATCATTTACAAATTCTTTTTATAAAATTTTAAGAATTTATTGTTTATTATTTTTTATTATTCAAATGAATTGAGAATTAAAAAATATTTATGAGTAATAAACGTAGAAACCACACGTTATCATTTTCATAAGAAGTGATAATAAAAAAGATTTTTATCGGCTTTGATACCCAAGCATCTATGAAACATAAAACAGCTTTTTCACAGTCTATATCATGGTAAAAGAGTTAATAAAATCAACCTTTAAAGTTTATTTATTCAAATAGAAAAAAAAGTTTTTGAAAAATTTTGTAGCACTGGTAGAACGAAATTCGAATCATATGTAAAGTTTTAACCTGTTATATTTAGTTAGTAGAAAACAATAAATTTCGCAAAAGTTATTCATAGGCAATAAGTCCAGAAAAATCATCATTCTTTTGAACATTTGAAAATTTGTGGAATTTGTGGAATGAATATTTGTTATTTTGTCAGCCACCTTTATATCGATTTCCATAAAATTTCACCAAGGATATCACTTTTCAAACACCATAATGCCTTCAAAAATCATCAAAAAACGAAAACGTTTAAGGTTTTATGATAAGGCTAAATCTATTGAAGATTATAGCTTTTTGCTGTCTTATTAAATCTATTAAACTTCTCATATAATCGAATTTGAATTACTGAACACTTAAAATGATTTCATATCATCACGTGGAATTAAAGCAGGTTAACTTACGACGATCGAACGAAGCAGGGAGGACAGTGGAAGATGGAACAAAAAAGAGTGAGCGCAAAGTGGCTTTCAGCTGAACCCAATCAAAACATTTTCAACTGTTTCTTTCTACTTATCCTCTTGATGCGTTCGCCAGATATCCGGATTTATTTTACTGTTGATTTTAACGAAATCTTTTTTATCTAAAATTTACGGCCCGTATAGCTCAGAGGTAGAGCATTAACTAATTATCTAAAGATACCGGGTTCGATCCCGCGTGAGCCGACAATAATCACCTGTTCCACAGTGTTACAATAAAATATGTAGCAAGCACTTTGATCTATGAAGAAAAGCGCTATATAATACCTCATTATATTACGCAGTTAAAATCGAAGAACAATCGAAGGGCTATAAAGTTCCAAAAAACTTGATTTAGATATAAACCACTTTTTTTAAAGATACTCTCGGCTTTGAAATATTTTCAATTATTTTTAAATATTTGTGAAATTTAAGGATGATAATAAAAATGTTGCTAATAAGAAAAAGCTAATACAAAGCTTACAAATCATGTAAATCAGAATGCTGTGAGGCTCACATGTACTTGGAAGGATTGTCTTAAGAAGTGCTTCCTACAATAAACGGTATCTCAGCATTTTCCGTTGCGATTTTTATTATATGCTACTACAATCATTATCATTATGGGTTTTTCTCATTCCAGTCGTTTTTCATGAACTAGATCAAAATTGTTTGTTTAAAATAGCATTTATGAATGAACTCTAAATAAGCCTTTTATCTTTGCGTACCAAGCAAGTGAAATTCGTCTTTGATTTTTGGCCTTAATTCATTCTCATCGTAAAACATTAAAAATTGTTGTCGTTCCTTTTCAAAGTGTAGAATGAAAGCAATTCTTCGTCGTTAAAACAAGCATTTGTTATCGTTACAAATTGCAATGCCGTCGTACTGAATGCCATTTATGCTATTCTCTATATTCTCAATTTTTTGAAACTTTTTTGTCCCAATTTTTCATTATGAAAAGAATTGGAGTTTAACGTTTTGAATGTGGAAACTATTTTTCAGAAATGTAGGTTTTCCCGTTGAAAGCTTCATTTCAATCAAAATAAAAAAATCAAAAGCAATGAGAGAATGAAATTTTTATATATTCCAAAAATGATTTTATTATTTCAATTTTAAATGCTCTTATTATCATCATCAATTTGTTTGAATATTTTTGATCATTATATTTATTAATATCTTTTTAATCATATTATATCAAATACAAAAAAATAGATATCATTAAATTTTTTTGGTTTCGCATTTATTGATAGTAGGTGGGGAAAAATTGGACATTAATTATTTCTATTCTTTATGTGATTATTTTGGTTCTAATAACTTATATAACTGATGGTTTCAATTGTTAGTTTGAAATAGTTTTAGTGTTAACTAAATATTGTGGAGTTAATTTCAATCATGTTTAGTTTTTGGAAAGCTGATAATTAGTGAGAATAAATGTCGAAAGTGTGTTTACATGCTGTTTTGTTTAAAATATACAGTACCAATCATTTTTAAAGAACGAAAAGATAATAAACTAAATAGTTTAATCCATATTTACAAAAAACATTGTTTGAATTTTAATTCAGTTTTATAAAATATTTTCGAAATAACAACATAAATATAAAATGACAAGGTAATTTTGGATTAAATTTTGCTGGACTTTTTTTTAATCTTTTTTTAGGTCCAGCTTTCAATGAGACTTGGTATTGTACCAACTCGAACAATAATAAAACAAGAACCAAGTTTGTTTGATTATGTTGTGAATGACCCGATGTCATTTTGGAAATATTGAATTTGAGCATAAATTAAATATTAACAATATAGTAGTCCGACCATCAGGCCTCTATAAAAGCCATAACCGTTGAAAGTCAGCCGCATAAAAGAGTATTCATTAAAAAACAGAAAAATTTCATAAATGATTCATTCTGCAATTGTACCAGGCTATTCTACGTTGTGTAACTTTTCAGTACATAACTAACTACATAAGTACTAACTCAGTACTTAATGACTACAAGGACTCACAACTCCAAGTCATCACAAAAGCGTGGGCCCAATACTTAGAGAGCTACAAATAAAAGAACAAAAAGGAATATTCAAAGACGGGACCAGAGATTAAGTTATCTGAACATTCTTTAGCATCGTTTTAAAAATTATTATCTCTACAATCCATAATATACATAATTAAGAAAAATTTTACATTATACCTATTTGAACTTAGTTTAGTTAATTTTTCGTACATAAACTTACGTAATATTCTAAACTATCTTTTTATGATTTAACAGCATAGTCATTTCATGCTTATGTTTCATTGTAAGGCCATACTTACCAAAAAATATATTTCAAGTTTCAATAAATTTATTAAAATTTCTCAAATTGATGTCTTATAGATAGCATTCTAATTAATTTAAGTTCTTTCTTTTTAAAACTCATCAACTGTAATTCATATTGAAAACAATGAATAATTCAATCAAACTTTCTATAATTAATATTGGTTATATAGTTTTACCTTGAAGCGAAACTCATGTAACTGAAAGATTGAGAAGCACACTGAGCACACTGGACTCCAACAGATATGCACGCCAAAATTTTCAGTTGCTTAGAGGAACAACGCTTTTGCTATATATTATTAATAATTAAAGCAACTTTAAATGACTCCAATAAATGCGTCATAATTTATATTTAATTTTTGATGCGCAATTTTTTTGATAGTTGAGTTAGAACCTTTTAAAATTGAGATGAAATTAATTTTTTGCAAGGGATCAGATGAATGCTATTTAACTTTCAAATTAGTTTTTGTTGAAAATAATAAATTTCAATTTTTTCGTGTTTTTGCTTCTAATAATGCAAAAAAAAATTTTTCGTCAAAAAAAACTATTATAGAATGAGTAGGATGTAAGCAGATCGAATGAGATACTGAGACAATAAAAGACATGTGTCAGGTTTTTCCAATTCATTTATTGAGTTTTCCATCAATCATTTTTATGCAATTTATGAAATTTATTTTAGTTTGAATAATTACCAATGCTTTTGAAGAATATTGTGCATGGTTATTTGAATAAATTAAAAAAAGCAAATTTTTTATGGCTATTGAATGAAATATGAAAAATAGCAAATAAATAATAAAACGCCAGTTAAACAAAACGAAATAAATTTCGTACTTGCTTTTTGTCTCAAATTGGTGGTATTACAGATAAATGTAGTCTCATGAAATATTATTGATTTCTTCAAAGTTTTTTATCAAAAAATAATAATTTTATGAAACAATTTAAATAAGCAAAAAAATTTATTATTTGATAATAAAAATTCGAACTCAAAGGATAAACATTAAGATGCACATTTCTTTGAGCGATAAAAAGATTATTATGATCACTTTAAATAAGTGTGTGATCAAGTTGTGACGCTGTTCATTACATTCATATTCAAATCTATATTGAAGAAAGTTATCTGGAAAATGAATAATTTTGAAGAAGATAACTCAGGGGAAAAAAAATTTGAAGAGCTAGGCTTGAAAGATTGGTTAGTGAAGCAATGTGCTGTGGTTGGGATTAACAAGCCATCTCCTATTCAAATGAATTGTATTCCTAAAATTATTCAAGGTTTTTGAAATATTTTTTTTACAAAAATGTTAGCTATGTTCAGAAAAAAATTTATATTGTTAGGTCGAGATTGCTTAGGATGTGCTAAGACAGGTAGTGGTAAGACTGCAGCATTTGTGTTGCCAATTTTACACACTCTTTCATCTGATCCGTAAGATTTTTTTTGATATTCAAAGTAATAGTAAAAGTTTAACCCCTTTAACCAGTCTGCTTTAACATAACTCAATTGTAACAATTTAAAGATACAGTGTTTTTGCATTGGTATTGACTCCTACAAGAGAATTAGCTCATCAAATAGCTGAGCATTTCATTGTACTAGGAAAACCAATAAATTTGAAAATAGCCATTATTATTGGAGGAAGAGGTATAATATCATTCTGAAAATTTAGATTCCATTCTAATATAAAAATTTAAATATGATCAGATATAGTGCGACAAGCTGCAGATTTGAGCTCAAAGCCCCATATAATCATAGCCACACCTGGAAGGCTTGCAGACCACCTCACAAATGGAACTGATTTCAGTCTCAAAAAAATTAAATTTTTGGTATTTGGAGAATTAATTTTGTTTAAAATTGATGACCAATGTGTTATTTTCACATAAAAGGTTTTAGATGAGGCTGATAGGCTTTTGGAAGATCGTTTCGGAGACCAATTACAATGCATCTTTTCACAACTACCCACTAAAAGACAAACTCTTCTTTTCACAGCTACTTACACAGGTTAGTCATTCAGTAATAACACTTATGAGTAGATTATTCAATTTGTTTGTTGGTTTAATAATTTAGTGAAACTTCCAATAAAATTTAGTAGTTACATTTTATTTTTTTAATTTCAAAGTTATGATTTCACATTCCAAACTTCAATAACCTGTTTTAAATATATTTAAAATAGTTTATTCTCCAAAACTATTCAAATGCCATTTTTAAAAAACACCAATCATTTAAAGATGTCATCAAAAAGCTTCAAGCATCTTCAACAAACAAGCCATACTTCTGGAAATCAAAAGCAGTAGTAGCAACAGTGGAAAACCTTGACCAACGATTTTTGTTTGCTCAGGGAGATGTGAAAGGTGCTTACTTGGTTCATGTTTTAGATAAGTTCATAAAGGAAAGACCCAAAAGCTCTGTGATAGTTTTTGTGAAAACATGCAAATACTGTCAAGTCTTATCTATTGTTCTTAAAAGGTGATTTAATCAAAATAAAAATAATAGTTTAAGTTGTGTGCATTGTTTTCAGTTCTGAATGGAATTATAGGAATATAAGGTCTAAAAAGTATTTATATTTTATTTCTAGTTTTTTTTTATAGGCTGGCCATTATTTTGAGCTGAACTTGCAAAGGTGTTTGAGACATATTGAATTACAAAAATTTTTGTTGAATAAGTTTTTTATTATTTTTGAATGAAAGTTTTTTTTCAATTTCTTAACATATTTAAAGGCTTGGATTTGAATGTGTTCCATTGCACTCACTTCTTCCTCAAAAAGAAAGACTTGACTCTCTGGCTAGGTTTCATTCACATTGTTTTTTTCAAACCAATCTTATAATTTGATATACCTCATTAGAGTATGTTGAAACAGTTAAGAACTGTAAAATGAAATCTTAGGGGTTTTCTGTGAAATTACTTTGACTAAAGTCATCAATCTGATTATAGTTGCGTTAATTGGATAATTTTTATATCTCAACGTGGTTTAAAAGTTCAATACCACCTTTATAAATTTTGGAAATTATTGTTTTTTAAAATTATTATAAGTATTGTGAATTTATCCAAATGTACTTCATCAGATTCAAAAGTAGTCAGTCTAGGATCCTAGTGGCAACCGATGTGGCTAGCAGGTTATTTTTCAGTTTGAAAAATTCAAAAAAAATCTTAATTTCGAAACCAATAAAAAACCTATAATCCGACAACACAGGGGCTTAGATATTCCAACTGTAGATTTGATAATTAACGAGAATGTGCCTACTCAAGCGAAAAACTATGTGCACAGGGTGGGTAGAACAGCCAGAGCTGGCAGAGGTGGTCTGGCCATAACCATTGGAACTCCCCATGATAAGGAACTTCTAGATAATGTGGAAGAATACATAGGTTTGTTCTTGGGTTTTTCATTCAAATCTGTCCTATAATTTTGTCTATTGATTCATTAAAATTTCTGTATAATCCATTTAATTCTATTCTATGATAAAAATCACTCATCAATCAATCATAAAAGATAGACAGCATCGTTACTTTTTCAATGGGTCACTGATTTTTTTCATTACCTTTCTCTTTTTATAATCAATTTTATTTTGTAGAATGTCAATTCAAGCAAGTGTCTATGAAATTATTTTAAATATAATGTTCAATGACAGGAACTACATTGAAAGTATATGAAGTGGATGAAGAAGAAGTAGCGAAGATAGCCTTAGAAGTGAGAATGATAACAAGTGAAGCTGAAATTGTGAGTGATTATATGAAAATATAAAAAAATAAATCTTTTTTTTTTCATTGTTTATATTAACTTTTGGCTGTTTCATATACTTAGAAAATCAAGCAATTAGTAAGGACTTTTTATTTTTTCCTATGTTTATTATTGTTTTAATGCGAATCATCAAGAAATAGTAAGCATTATCTATTCCTTATTAATTTGAGTGATATTTTTTTAGAGCTTAGAAGAATCCGACTTTGGAGAAAAGCGTGAAATTAATAAGCAAAAAAAGAAAATAATAGAACAAGAAGCTGAAAAGGTCTTAAAATCACATTTATTCATTTTCAATAATATCGAAAAAAATTCAAATCTCATATTTTTCACAGGAAAAGAAAAAATCAACTAATAAAAATAAGAAAAGAAAAGTCGAAAATACTTGATTTCTAAAATTTTTAATAAATTTCACTATTTGACTTCATTTTTTTTTTTGAATAAAAAAGTTTTAAAATAATTATTATTCATTTCAATTCTAAAGTTGGTAGAAAAATGAAAATATTTACAAAAAAATGTAAAAAGATGAAAAAGTACAGCAAAAAAAAAATAATATCGCCATTAATGGCACTAGTTAAAACGACAGGGAAAGCTAAAAACTATATTATACATATAAGTCGAAGTTGAGGTATAAAAAGTTAGCTAAACATAAACTTCCAATGACAACTTGTAATATTGTCTCACCAAAAAATTATATTTCAAATAAAAACTTTGCAAAACAGGTGATGCGTGTTCATAGAGCTGATAAAGATCTTTATTGTTGTATAGAAATTTAAGAAGAAAAATTACATACGAGAAAACGCGTTTTTTTTTAATTTAGCACACTTAAAAATTGCTATAGATCAATATGTACATTGGAATTTCATCGTCGTTTGATGGTATAGATTATATTTAATGATCCATAATGCTTTCAAATCATTTTAGGTTTTATTATTGCAGTTACTTTCCCAAATTAAATTAGGTTTTCATTATGTCAGATATCAAATGTGATTTTCAAAATCTCACCACGTCTCAATCAATCCAAGTAGATTATACTGCTATACATGTCCCAGTAACTGGGATTGACAGCAGTCGGTCTAGATTATTGATACTATAAAAGAGTAATGTATAAAAAAAACAATTTTCATTTCGGAAAAATTTGTATAGACTGCCAGCTAAAGTCAGATCTACGCTGGGCAGGGCATGTCTCCAGAGTAAACGACTATCGCCTGCCTAAGATGGTTTTGTATGGCGAGCTTTCCACTGGTCACTGTGACAGAGGGGTACTAAAAAGGCTACATATAAATTCTTTGAACAAGTGCCTTAATACCTGCCACATTGACTTAGCCAGTGGTATACTCTGGGTGCCAACCACGGCATTTGGCACTACATCATCCACCAGGCTGCCTCCTCTTTTGAGGATTATCGCAAAACCAATCGAAAGAAAAAAAAGCCGCAAGAAAAAGTATTGGAAAGCTTCAGCAGTCATACCTGACGTAACCTTCTACTACAGTCTCTGTGGCCGCCCCTGCCTTTCTCGCATTGACCTAGCCAGCCACGAGCATGCTTGCAGTATACTTGGGAACCCTCTTTTATAAAATCTATGTTTGCAAAGTCAAGCCAAGAGAGAGAACAGTATGTTTTATTTTTTCAGGTCGTCACTGAGAGTGGTTGAAATTGTTGTTTTTGGTCTTTCTTTGAATTTTTCGTAGTTATAGATGTCCTCGAAATAGACGTCCATGGCAATCTGAGCTGGGATTTCTCTTGGCAGTCTCAGAACATATCCAAAAAGTTTTTATCGACTTAGCATTATTTTCCTGTTGATAAGACTTTTTTGTTTTGGCGTACAAATTTTATTGGTTATTTTTCTTGGGTAACTAACGTTTAATAGTTCACGTAGCTGTCTCCTATGAAAGGCGTCTACTATATCCGTATGCTCCCATATGTTAGCATTGTAGGTTAGTGTAGGCCACACTAATGCTTCATACATGTCTATTCTCGTCCTTTCGTTAAGTTCTTATTCCATAGTTTCGTAAGTTTTCCAAAAGCCGCAATAGCTTACATTTTTATGAATCAAAAAAACTTTTTGTTTAAAAAAAATTTATTGAAATAGAAATAAACTAAAAAAAACTTAATAATAATGTTCCTACTATCTGATAAGAAACCCCTTGAATGCCACTTATACGTCATTATTCTGCACAAATTAAAACTAGGTCTTGCATTGAAAAATTTATATATATTTTTTTTATGAAACTTTGGTAATGAAAAATTTATTAATCGTGTTTTGACTCAAAAAGTAAAATAACTTAACATTAGATATTCAATAACATGTTTTAACCCATATAAATATTTGCTTATTCCATCTTTTTATAAGCATTAGTTTTTGAAAAAAAACTCAAGTACCCCAATCAGAAGTTGAAGACAACAATTTGAAACATTGTTTCTACTTACTGATAAAAATGAAGTTGTTGTTCTTGCTTCGATTGCTTATTGTTACCATTAGAAAAGTTCGTTAGGACTCTAGAATATATCTAGAGCTTATCAGATGTCACCACTTCTTAGGCTGTATATAAAGAATTCTTTTGCTTTTGAAGACAAGTTTTTGAAAACTATTCAGAATGAAGACTTGCTTCTTTCTTCTGTTTACCGCTTTGTTTCAGTTTACTGATGGTAGATCAAGATATTTTATAACTATTTTGAATATAACCAAAAATTATATCTTTCCAGGTTTGACGTTAGAGCCTTCGCCTCTAACTGACATGTTCATAGTGAATGGAAAAGAAGCTCAGGTCCCTATCATACATTTTGATTACAGTTATGGGATATAGCATATTCATGAAGTAAATAACAATTGTAAATAATTGCACGTGAATCTCCACCGAACAGATAGGAGAGTTCCCACATCAGCTGTTGTTGGAAAAGTCCTCAAGGAGATGGAAACCCGTGTGTGGAGCTGTCCTCATCAGTGAAACTCAAGCCCTCACAGCCGCTCACTGCGTTGATTTCGTGTACGTTTCAGTAATTTAATTTTTAACGAAATGCATAATCAAAGTATTCATGTTTTAATATGTTATCAAAAGGTCA
The DNA here is from genome assembly GCA_964035795.1 of Pterobdella sp. o SKG-2022. Classification (NCBI taxonomy): domain Eukaryota; kingdom Metazoa; phylum Annelida; class Clitellata; order Hirudinida; family Piscicolidae; genus Pterobdella; species Pterobdella occidentalis. The sequence continues at coordinate 23,637,829 of OZ038320.1, read as the reverse complement.
CCGAGAAAGCTGAGAGTTATTGCTGGATTGCACGAAAAATCGAATAGAACAAACACGCAAACGACTGTGTTGAAAAAAATCGTTGTGGTAAGAAGTATACCCAAATGTTTATGATGCTTTGTGAACCTAATCCTCAATAACACACAGCACCCTACGTGGAAGCAAGAAAACTCCACATTCAAGGGGGACATTGCACTCATCACCTTCAAAACTCCCATCAAATTCACTGAACACATTCAAGCCATTAAATGGAACGATAAGGACAAAATCACTTTTGAGCATAAAAAATGCACTATAACTGGATGGGGGCTGGGTAGGAATTTACATATTTCAAATAAGTATAGAACTGCTACATTGCACGTTTTTATAATTTCCATCACTCACCAGATGAAAATGCCGAAAGATCAAAAACTTTACTAAAAACCTCAATGAAAGTTATTTCAAATTTCAAATGTCAAATGAAACTCTTCCACGTTTCCAAAATCCACGATGGTCAAATATGCGCTCAAAAAGCCAATAGAGGAATTTGTAAGGTGAGATTCAAACTCTTTAATATTTGTATTAAAAATTCATTTCCATAAAATAAGTTCTTTCTACACCTTCATACTGCCATAAACCTCTTAGGGTGACGGAGGAGGTCCACTGACGTGTGAATGTAGAGGCAAGGTGGTGTTGGCTGGTCTAGCTTCATGGGGAGTCACTGACGAGGATGGTGAGTGCAACACTAAGTTTCCTTCCGTCTATTCCAGAGTGTCCTTCTTCAAAGACTTCATCCAAGAGAACCTCGAATAATGAGCAATACCGATACATTTTTCTTTAATTTTAATTCAATCATTTTTTTTGGCTCCAGTTCAAACGGGATTTTTCGAAATATTGATAATAATAAAATATGAAACTCGCTCTGCTTGCTTTTAATTTTGTTTAAATGAGTTAAATTTTGAAAAACCAACAGTATTTCACCATTATTAAGTAATTGATAAAATTTTCAAGCGTTTTGAAAAAAGTTTTTTGGATATTCTCACTATTGGGAAATAATTTAATATTTGCAAATATGTATATAAAAATAATATTGCTCAATCGTTTTCGAGATCTCTTTCAAAAAACATGTTACGAAGCAAAGAAATCCTTATGAAAATATTATTTTTTGGAGATGAATTTCCATAAACAAAAATTGAGATTCAGTCTTTACTGTTGCCCATCAAAAACATTTTTCAAAAAGGATACATTTGAATGTAATTGATTTAAAACAAAGTGGAATTAATAAATTAAATATAAATATAAATATTTTAATAATTTTACAAAAAGATTTGAATAGTTCAGTATTTAATTCAAGTGCTTTTTTTAAGAGAAAATTATTGTTTCTTTGAAAACATATTGAAATCTTTTAACAAAGTGATTTTGCGTGTTAAATTTTTCTACCGAAAAATGAATTGCTTTAGTGACTATCAGAAAAATAATGTTGAATTGATGGATGTTAATTATGCTACTAAAAAAGTTACTCATATAAACATTATCTCATCATCAAATAAAATACTCGAGCAATAGACAGAAACGAAATATATCGAAACAATAAAAATTTTGAAACTAAACAACCTATTGTTGATGATGGAATATCGCCAAACATGTAACAATCAACTGCAAAAGTGCATAACTTCAAATAAGTTGTTACCCATATTTCAGTTACACTTTTGAACTCACTCTAATTCACAAAAATCAAAGCCCATCTCCATCATCCTATTGTCTCTAACAATCATCAAGTAACAAAAAATGATAGAGAAAATATATAGAAATAAAACATAGAAATGATACAAAAAAGATATAGAAAAGCTTTGCCTGAATAAAAATTTTAAATATTATCGTTTTTTTGTGATTCACTTTTTGGGGGCCTATTATTCACAACTCCATCATTCTTAACCCGCTCAATCGTTTCCTAATGCCAAGCCTTATATGTCAACAAGACCATAGTCCTAGATCAACAACAATAATAATAAGCAAATAACTTTCAAAAACTTCAAAATAATCAAACAAAAAACCACCTTTTAAAAACATCTACAACAATCATACAACCTTCTTTCATTCAAATTCATCGTTATGCAGGACTGCAATCTACACATTTAAGTCTTTTTGTAATACCAGCTTATTTAGGCAGTTATTGTTTTTGTTCTGCTGTATTCTCAAATCGAAACTTTTTTTTTCTATTTTATATTTAATTAACAATATTTTTATCTAAAAATTTTCCCTTCAATCGCATATAAGTTTATTTTAAAACCTTTCACATTATATAAATAAAAACAGTAAAAAGCAATTTGCGCATATGAAAGATACCTCATGAAGCAATTTTTGAATGAAAAAGTTGAACACAATACGGTGAGACGCCAAATAAAAGCCACACTATTGAATCAGTCAATATCAGTCATAAAATATAAAACTGGTCCGATTTTAAAAAAAACTTTAAGGCCTATGCAGTGATAATTTACTAATAAAAATCTTCACTATAAAAAGACGTGAAAAAATACGATTAAAAATTCAAAACAGGGAACACAACTTTGAACATGTCTAATGAGTGAATATCATAGCTGCCTGTGAATATACATAAAATAGTTTAAAAAATTGATTAAAAGTCAAGCATTTGAGCTCAAATTTCTGCGACTATTGAATGTGCTTTGAAATCATTTTCAAGGATATTAACTATATCTTTCTCGTTTACTTGATTACCACATTCAGTATCATCAGCATCTACTTCTTTCTTTATACAATCTTCATCAACGCTGTGTTTCAGACTGTAAAATAGAATGTATAAAAAAAGATGAATTAATTGTTGAAAAACAATACATACATAGTGTAACTCCTTCTCCTTATCCTAGCATTATGCGGGACATCTTCCGTGAAGGTTGCGTCATTTATCTTCGATCCTGTATCATCCCTCTCATTGGTTTGATTGGCTATGATTTCTTCACAAATACTTGATTTCTTATTGATTTTCCTTTCAACTTTCAAATCATTTGACTTTTTGAAAATATTTCCTTTTAGTTTTCGGTGTATTTTTGTAGAAGAAAGATTTTTTTTCGTCTGAAAACTTGATAAGGTGGTTTTTGAGTGTAGTGATTTTTGATTTGGTTTACGGCTATGAGATACTTGATTTTTTTCAATTTTTTCTGAAAGATCGTTTGTTTGAAAATTTTCAGAAAATGTTTCAGAGCCATCTTCGACATTTTTTGATGTTTTGTTATGACAACATAAATTGATTTTGAGATCATTAGCGTTTTGAATAGCTGTAGAAAAAGAGAATCGTTCTTTATGTTTTCTCTCAAATTGTAAATCTTTTATTGAGTTGTTTCGAAGCTTCATGGACAAAGTGTCAAGTTGTCTTTGTAATTTCCCAACTCTTACTTTGGATTTTTCTTCCTCACGGGTCAATTCCAACCTTGAACTACGTGCCTAATAGAATAATATTAACAAAAAACAATATTAAAAAATTATGTAACTAATTTTATTTATTTAAAATGTTTTAAACCTCAGACTTTTCTTTTTTCAAGCATTTTTCCATTTCAATTAATTTCTTTTGCATTAAATCTTTTTGATTTTCTACACAGCCCAAATCTTTCTCCATTTTTTCAACTTTTTCTTTCCATCTGTCACATTCTCTCCTTGTTTGACTTAACTCACTAGACACTTTTGTATAACTTTGAAAAAGATAAATGATTAGATAGAAAAATTAATTCATATAAAATTATTTAAACAAAAATAGCTATGACTACAATAGTAATTACCATATAATTACTATGATTATATGGCATATATAGTTATTAACTCCTATAATAACTCAAAAGTTTAATAAAAAAAAAAATTTAAATTAACCTATCTTGCAGAATAGATTTTGATTCATGTGCTCTTCTCAGTTTTTTAACCATTTTGTATGCATTATTTATCACCCAAACAAGATTTTCTACATTCTTTAAATCATTATTACTTAGGTTTTCTACTTTGAATGCATTATTATTGTTGTTGTTAATGAATTCATTAACTGAAAGAAAATTTTTCATTTGGTTGTGAGATTCAACTTCACTGAGACCTGTAACTCCCAAAGAAAGAAATTCCTAGGATAGAAATTCATTAAGTGGTTATGAATATTAATGAAAGATTAATGTTGAAAAAACCTTTGTGAGGTATTGAACACATTCTTCGACGTTATTTTTGTTACAAAATGCACTATCATTTTCAGTATAAATGTCATTTATAACTAAATTCATAATCTATAAATTTGCTTTGTCTATGAGGAAAGAAATCAAAACAAATCTTCAGTTTAAAAAACTAACAATATGAATTTTTAATTTGATTAGTTTTAGTTAGTTTAATAAATCACTAATTTTATTCCATAAATTTGATTTTCCACATTAATCTATAAGTTAAATTTTAAGATTTTTCACTGGTTGATAGCATCAACCCAAATTTCGAAATTTTTTAGGTTAAAAGTAAACATTAAATAGAATTTAGTGATTACTAAAAACTGATTATTAGTAAATAGGTTGAAAATACAACGATGCTCAAAATTATCATTGTTATTTACTAAAAAAAAATTGTAACAAAGATTTTTAACCGATTATCTGGAGCACCAGAATTTTCAAAATGCAAAGAAAATTAGTTTGAATGGCTTTGTTGAAGTCACATTAGATGAAATACTCCATGCTATCCAGAGACTTCCAAACGAACAGTGTGAACACGACCCAATTCCAGACTAGCTATCTTTTGCCACTTGAAGGGTTCCGTGTTGACGTCACACTGCTTTTGAAGAAATCAGATCTGTTACCAAGAAGCTCTTTCATCATATCGACCACTTTCAAGCTTAAGCGTGCTATCAAAACTTTTTGAACAAATTATCTTCTCAAAAACTGTCAATAACCTGAACATTTTATCACCATATTTTCAATCAACTTAACGCCGCCATCATTCAACAAAAACAGCTTTACTAAAAAGGTTTTCACTGATATTTTGGAAGTAGCTAACAAAAAAATATTCCTTTTTGTTCTTTTTGATCTTTCGTCAATAGATCACCAAATACTAATCAAAAGCAACAACAACATTCAACGTCAAATGCCACAAAACAGAATCAACGCCAAACGTGTACTCTACTGGGGCAACCCAAAGTTTTCTTTTTAGACCGCTTTTGTTAAATTTGTGTACATCTGATTTTGAAAGAATTGCAGTTTCTTACAATTTGAAAATTCATCAATATGCCGATGACACTCAATTATATGGGCATTGCTCATTTGATGCATCAATTTGAAAGAATGTCAAAGTGTATTGATGAAATTGTAGTTTGGATGCAAACCAACCAAATGAAACTCAACAGTTCAAAAACTGAAGTAATTTAGTTCTCAACATGTAGAAGCGTATGTAAACTGACAACTCAACCAATTCGTGTGTTAAATGATCATATCATTTCTTCTGATTCACTTAAAAATCTTTTTGCTTATTTTGAAGACTCATATAAACAATTTATTGCCAACAGTTTTTGAAAATTTTGTTTGCATATTGGTGGAAGGTTACATGGAGGTTTGAGAGGTTGTCAACAATGGACATGTCGCATGCGAAAAAAATCAGGTTTTGAACGATCAGGAACATAGTAAGATATTTTTTAAACAAAAAATGATTATTCTCAAACGGAGTTATTAAATAACATCCTAATCATCACAATAATTATTATGATCCAATTTCATATTTCAAAACAATACTGAAAAAATAAAGAAGACGGAACTAGATAAAGTGCTCAAAAAATAGCCTATTCTTTTTTTCACTTAGTCAACAAACCGCAGCTGGCGACTTTCCCATTCTTGCGATCAAAATAAAAAACTACACCACTCTAGCATCTTGAAATGTTGCTACCTTGATAGATTCAAACAAATGGGAAAGATCATAACGCAGAACATTTTTGACAGCCAGAGAGCTTGGGCGTTATCAAGTGGACATTGCTGCTTTCAGTTAAACCTGTCTTTCAGACAAATGACATTATACTGACTTTGGTGGTGGTTCATTTTTTTTCTGGAGTGGAAGGAACACTTGAAAACGAAATAGTGAATTAACTTTGCAATGTCCTGAAAGGCTCAAATGACCGTTTTTTCAAACTGAAACTTTTTTTGAGAAAGACCTGCTATTCTCATAAGTCCATCCTATGACTGACCCATATGACGTCATTTCTATAAAAAATTTGAAAATTTCTTAGTGTGATTCCACTCGGCGATTTCAACGTTTGTGTCGGTAAAGACCACTAGGCTTGGGAAAGAGTTTTAGGCAAGTGTATTAGCAACGATTCACGACTGCTTAAAACCTGCACATATCTATATATATATATATATATTATCAGCACTGTTACGACTTCCAACACGCAGCAAAATATCTTCGATGCACTTCCAATCAAGGAATTGGCATCTCATTGACTTCATCGTTGTCAGATCTAAGGATCGACAAAATGTGAAAAAAAAAAAAGCTAAATTGGTACAAAATGTTGGACAGGTCATCGGCTTTTTGTTTCGAATACTAAGATACACGTTAGTTCTATAAGAAGGCCACAGAAACAAAAAGTTCTAAAACGACTTGACGTTGCGAAGCTAAAACTTTCTACTGTTTAAAATAAAATCGTGACTACTTTTGAACATCAGCTGTCAATGATTGAAAACATCGACTGGGAAGCCATGAGAGGCCATCTATTTTCTACCTCAAAAGTACTAGGCTTAACCTTCAGAAAACATCAAAACTGGTTTGGTGAAAATGTTATTGAGATTAAAACTTTGAAAAAAAACTTCAGGGACACAGGGCACACGAGAATGATCCGGATTTTGATGCAAAGAATAAACGCAGTACTATCTGATTTAGCCTATTATAGGTCAATAGGTGCAGTTTTTCAAAAAAAGTTTCAGACTTTAAAAACTTTTGGTTCATTTAAAGTTGGCATAGAGCGCTTCCATGACTCTTCAAGTGCCTTTATGAACCGCACACATATACTAACTTCTGATGGTTCAAGGTTGATCACTGACAAGGGGATCTTGGAAAGATGGGCCGAACATGTAAAAAGCGTTTTTAATCGACTATCGAAAATTATTGACGAAGCTAATCATCACCTACACTAAGTTCCAATAAACAAAGGCTTTGATGTACTTCAATCCGTAGATGAGGTCACCAGAGCCGTTAAAAAAATGTCAGTAGGTTCTGATGCTGTAAGAAGTACTCAAGTCTGGCGGCATTTCGCTTACTAAAAAACTCACCAAGCTGTTCTGAAAAAAATCATTTTCACATGCATTTGAAGAGGCTACAATTGTACACATATTGAAGAGAAAAGGAAATTGCGATCATGCGGCAACCATAGAGGTATCTCTGTTCTTTCAAGCACAAGAAAGATCTTGAATTATTTTTTTAAACCACTAAAGCGCTTCAAGCAGGGTCATCTACCTGAGAGCCAATACAGATTCCGAGCTGGTAAAGAAACAATTGAAATGATCTTTGCAGCTCGTCAACTCCAAGAGAAATGTATGGAGCAACAACAAGATCTGTTTATGACTTTTGTCATTTGCATTTGATTTAGTGAGCAGAAATAAATTGTAAAAAGCTTGGTTGTCCAGAACTTTGTAAGGTTGTCAACCTTTTTCACGACGGCATGGAAGCTAGAGTGCTTAATGATGGTCATAGCTCAAAGCTTTTCCAAGTGACCAATGGTATCAAGCAGAGATGTGTTTTTTTTCCAGCACTGTTCAGTCTTGTGTTTTCAGCAGTGCTAACTAAAACATTCAACGACAATTCATCTGGAATTATCATCACATCTCGGTGCGATGGAAAACTTTATTCACAGATGAATCAAAAAAACTTCAATCAGAGACTTTCTCTTTGTTTAGAATTTTGCGCTTAACGCTATCACTGAACAGAGGATGAGATGGTAGTAGAATAATTTTTATCCTTTTGTGGAAATTTCTGGTTTACCATCAACACCAAAAAAAGAAAGTGATGTATCAGCCTGCTCCAAAAAATCCTTACCAAGAACTTCAAATTTCAGTGAAGGAACAGAGGTACAGGCAGTCAACTTCACTTATCTCCGCAGCACCCTTTCTTGCTGTGGTCAAAAACAAAATTTTCAAAGCCAGTTAGGTTTTTGAGAAAAAAAGTTTGGAATAAGAGAAAAATTTAACAGTCCACGAAAGTCGAAGTCTACGAAGCTGTGGTATTGAACACACTACATTATGGCTGTGAAACCTGGAAAATCTTCAGAATTTTTGGAAAAGAACTCCAACAATACCATACTCAATGTCTTAGCAGGATTCTTAACATACGCTGTAATGGTATAATCTCTAATATTGATGTTTTAGAGAGCAAATCTATCCAATGTTGTTACGATGATCCGTAAGGCATAGGTGCGATAAACTGGGAATGTTTCTAGTATGGCATACTCAAGAATTCCATAACAACTTTTTTACGACCAACTCAAAAATGGTTATAAAAAAGTTGGAGCTTCACGCAAACGCTAAGAAGACTTCTTGAAGGCGCATCTAAAAAACTTCAACAGAGACGTCTTCACATGGGATAATGCTGCTTTAGATAGGCCTAACTGGCGTAAAACAATTTAAAATGGTGCACATCTTTTAGGAAAAAAAATGCTGCAAAACAGAAATGAATAGGACGCAAAGCTGGAAGAGGTTCACCAGACAGCCTCTACTCACTAAAACCAAACTTATAAAAAGGTTTTTTTGCGCGGATTGGATTGTTTAATAATTTTCGAACGCACAGGTAAAAATAAAAATTTGCTGTTTATATGCAGTTTAACTAATGAATATATTTAATTTCTCCATATAACTTTTGTTGCTATAGTCATATTCGAAGAAGAATCGACGAACAACAAAGACTATAAATATAAAAAATGGGTTAACTAATTTATAAAATAACTTGTTTTTCTATCCTATTTTTTCAATCTTAATTTGTACTTCAAAGAAAAATATATTTTTTGATAATGAAGAGAGATTAAGGTCCATCCTATTTGATACCACTTAATGCCACTAAGTCGAAAATCCACGCACATTTGCAGTCTACAGATTTTATATAAACCCTAAAATCAAAACCACCAAAAGAACTTACAATATAGTCAAAAAATATACAAAGACAAAAAAGAAAAAAAAAGCCTATTACCTGGGTCTCAAAACCTTACATCCCCCATATGAATCCACCGTTAAAGTTTTAGTGTGTTGTTCTTACAATGCTTTTTTGGTCCCAAACTGGGAAACATTCTTTTTTATTTTTAGGAGCCGAACATTATTCAAATAAAAAAATTTTCAAGAGTTTTTTTTATTCCACGAAGCTTTTAGTAAGATGAACTTACACTATCAAGTGGAGGTATTTATATTTGTACTTCCACTTGATAATGTAAGTTCATCTTACGAAAAGCTTCATGAAATGAAATAAACTCCTAAAAGTGTTTTCATTTGAAACATTTTATGTACTGCAAATAAAACAAGCAAAATAGATTAGACCAAAAGAAAAGATAAAAACTTAAATGTTCGTGCAATCTTGAAGTGTTGCATAGGGCAGAAAAGATTCAATGTAGAAACAAAATGAAGCAGATTTAACATAAACAATGACAATTTCAAATATTATCAAACGGGCGTGGAACTGCTGTCATGGAAAAGTGGAATGGGATAAGCCAGAGAGTCTAAAAAAATAAAGGAAAAAAAATTCAAATGAAATTATTCATATGGGAGAACCTGGATAGAAAGAAAAATAATTCATTAAGTTGCTAGGTAACGGATATTTAGTTTATTGCCTGATGATGAAACATTAGTTTCGAAAAGCTTCGCACTTCAATAAAGTTTAAAATCCTGTGTTTATCTTTATACAATTCATTAAGGAATGGCTCCAATGATCTACAGCTGCAGATAGACACAAATGCCTGGAATCAAATACAGATTAAATCACAAAGAATGGGCAATAAGAACTTTGGAAAGGATTACCAGAGGAAGCACGAAGATTAATTTCTCTACATCATGAAAATATATTTTACTTTGAAGTCACAAATTAACATTGAAAACTTTGAAAGTTAAGTTGGTTTGGAGTACAATAGCCTGAAACTAAATATAAGGACAACAAACAAAAAGTATTTATTAAATGACACGAAGCTTTTCGTAATGTAAGCTTGCCTTACGAAAAGCTTCGTGTCATTTAATGAATACTTTGTGTTTGTTGTCCTCATTTTAAGCTAGTTTATAAATTAGTTAATAACCCAATTTTCATACTTATAGTCTTTGCTTGACTTGCTTTATAACCATAGCTACTAATTAAATTTTTCCGCTACAGTTTTAGGGTAAAACTGAACTTAAAGAAAATTATAGCTTTTTATGCAAATAAATGTATTAAAAAACCTCCTTTTTTTATGTAAAAATTTCGAAAAATTAATTACTGAAAATACTTTAAGATGTCTCCAAACTTATAAAATAACCATTAATTTTAATTAAGATATTTTTAGCTTACCTTATCGACTCAATTGGGATACCAGTTTTCACATGTGCTTCAAGTCAAAATCGCTCAATCAATAATTCAATCACCCAAACCTGCGAAATATACTTAATTTTTAACAACGAACATCTGGCATTGAACTAGTAATTAGTAAAAACTAAAAAAAATTTAAACGATAGACTTTTTTGAGAAAACAAACAAACGAATGAACGAACGAACAAACATACAAAAAACAAACGAATGAATGAATGAATGAACAAACTAACTAACTAACAAACCAACTAACTAACAAGCAAACAAACAAATAAAAAAACAAACCAACAAACAAACAATGATTACTATTATTATAGTAGCATGAAACTGTTAAAGACTTCAAGGCTACTTTAGTATATGTTTTATTAGTCAGTCAAAATACTCAAACAGCCAAACCATTTTTGGGAGCCACACTTTCATGAGTACCAGCAAAACAGAGTGCAAGTTGAAACATTTGGAGCAAATTTTTTTAGTAAAGCTTGTGTAATCTTCTTTGTCGCCATGAAGTTTAAATTCAAAAAGGAAAAAACAATGTTAATGACGTTGTAACGTAAGTTACATTGAAAAGCGTTAAACTAAAAATATTATGTCAAAACTAATGAGGTACCCTATTTTACTATTGTTAAAAAATTTATTTTAAAAATAAATAAAAAAATGATAAAGAAAGAAAGGGAAATGAAAACTAATTTTTCGAAAAGTAACTGATTTAAACAAGTTAAAGTTTCGGGAATGTAATATAAAATAGAATTGAAAAAACAAAAAATTTCGTTTTTGAGCGTAAAAAAAATTATCAAATTTGTAAATCTAGAAAATTAAAAACCAAACTAAGAAGCCTTACTGTGAAACAAACTCCAATTGGTGAATAGGTTTTAAAAATTGTTTGATTGGAAAAATATGCTTTTCAACGTTTTTTATATTTATTTTCTATATCAAAGATCGGCTTAATATACTTTATCGGAAACAAAGCTTTTTTCAAATATTTTTTCATGATATTTAAATTTTATTTATTAATAATTTTACGTAACTTCTTGAATAAAAACGCATGCAAAATAGAATGTGTTATACATTTAATCTGAACTGAAAAAAAAAACAGTTTTGGTGTCTATTTGTATGAAACTTTGTTTTCATCTTTTATTCATAATAAAAAATAAATAAAAATTAATTTAAATTGAATATTAATTAATTAATGGTCAAAGGGTGGATATGATGATTGACATCATAGACTTTCGATGATCTGAGCACTTTTGCTGCATGGTTGAGTTGTAATGGTGTGGATGGGTGGTGGTTGTTTGGCAGTGATAAGGCTTCTCGTTCTAGCAATGATGCTAAAGATGGAAACAATTCAAAAAACCCAATGCTTAGTGCTGCTTTTCTGACTCTATTCAATTCCTGCAGTGTTGTATATAAATTCATAAATATCTCAACTCCTCTCGTGTTGAAAAAATTAATTTTTTTATATTCTTTAAACTAAATCGAAATATTAAATATGAGACCTTATAAAATTGCGACTGCTTTTCTGGAATTTTTCTACCATTTCGTATAATCTTCTGAATGTCTCCCTAAAATAATTTGTATAACAATTATACTTTCAACCAACTTTTATCAAACAATACAGTGGTCTGTAAAAGCATGTGAAACATTGACTAAATCCCCGATAACAACGTATTCAACTCACTTGCAGGCCTACATTGTGGGTCCAAACCACACAATTTTGAGAATAACTTTTCTTTTCGGTGTATGTGGTGACAGGGAAAGGGGGCTTTTCTGAATTGACGGGCTGTCACAACATAAAAGAGCTCAGTGAATTTCAATAAAAATAGTACTTGTACTTTTGACAAGCATTACAAATCCTTAGACAAAGTACTTAGTAATATGATTAGTCTTACAAAGAGCTTCAGTGTTGTTTATAATATATTTATTTGTAAGCTAATTGATACCTTGAATAGGAAAAGTTAACAATAAACTTTAAAAAAAGATTCCATTTAAATTAAAATTTATCAAATATTGCTAGAAATTAAAAATACTTAAATTCTCTTAAAATTGATTATTAAATTGAATATATCAAACGATTTAATTATACTGGCGTGAACCCAATGAAATTCAATTTGAATATTGGATTTGATTAAATGAGGGTTTAAAGCATTCATATCATGGATTAATAAATTTTTAAATGCATTAAGACCGTGGTTCCATCTGATTCAAGAGGAGTTAGATCACTGAAGGAGCCCAGCCATGGAACTGATAACTGACCTAAAGCCAATATAGAAAACTTATTATTGCTTTTGTTTTGTTATTAGTGAAACTTTTTCAATGCGTATTGTTATAAGGGTGAAGTCGTGGAAACGTTGGTTAAGACCTGAACACATAAGTTCAAGGTCTTGTTGTCAAGCAGTAATGAAAAATTAAACATCACAACATAATTTGAATTCTTTGACTTCAGCACTAACTATGTTATATTTAAATTAGTTTAATGACTCCCAAGCTTTTCAGTTTAATATCGTTTCTACCATAAAAGATACAACTCAATTTTTTTAAATTCTTTTAAATCACTTCAACCTAATAAACTTTATAACAAAATCGGCCTAAAGACTTCTTGTGAATTGCAATTCAGAGCTAGACCCTTTAACAGTATCACTATCGTTTTATTAGTCAGCCTGATTTACGATAAATCTGTCTTCTTTTTCATAACTTCTATGTAACTTTGCCTCTTCAACTCAAAGCATTTTTTAATTTTATTTTCATAGATATAAATTTTTTTAAATAATCGTGAAAAGAGCTTTTAATCAATCAAAAATGCAAATATTATGTTATATGCTACATTAATTGATTTATTTAAAAAAATGGCCAACCATGCTTGAAAAGAGATAGATTCAAGTTAGACTTTTTTTTTGAGTCCGACTGAACATAAAGAATGCCATACCAATCTGTACTGTTGAGTGATTTCATCAATAAACCATTTTAAAGATGATCTAACAAAGATTTAAAGAATTATATACTTAATCACAATGCTTTTCGATATTCAAGCATAACTTTTTAGTGACATAGTGAGTACAGTTGTTCCCATTTATAAGAAGAAAGGTAGCGTTATGGACTGTGCGAGCTATCGAGGTGTAAAGCTTTTAGAGCATGGTATGAAAGTGGTGGAAAGGTTGCTGGAGAAGAGGTTAAGAAGGTTAGTGAAAGTTGACCAAATGCAATTTGGTTTTATGCCTAGCAGAAGCACAGTGGACGCTATTTTTATTCTTAGGAGAATGCAGAAAAGCTACCTTGAGAAGAATAGGAAGCTTTTTATCTGTTTTGTTAATTTGGAGAAGGCTTTTGATCGGGTACCAAGAAAGGTGATTGAATGGGCGCTGAAAAAGAAGTTGGTCCCGGAAAGGTTGGTTCAGGCAGTAATGTCGATGTACAAAGGAGCAAAAACGCGGTTTAAGGTTGGAGATGGACATTCGGAAGAATTTGATGTAGGTGTCCATCAAGGATCGGTTCTCTCGCCGTTTTTGTTTTCAATAGTGCTAGACGTATTGTCGGAAGACGGAAGAAAAGGTGCTTTATATGAACTGCTTTATGCAGATGATTTGGTCTTGATGACAGAGACTATGGGAGAACTAAAAGCACAATTCATCCGTTAGAAGGCAGCCTTTGAAGGGAAAGGATTGAAGGTTAACCTGGGTAAGACAAAGGTCATGGAGAGTAGTGGTGGTGGTGGGGTTGTTGTCTTGGCTAAGATTGATCCAGGTGGTGTGTGGTAAGAGGGCTAAGGTAAATTGTGTGAGGTGCATGACATGTAAGAAGTGGATTCATGCGCGGTGTGCTAGGGTAAAGAGAGTTTCTCGTAGGATGAATGGAAATCTTGAATGCAGGGTTTGTATGAATGGTGCAAAGGTGGAATGTAAAAATGCTTCAAATTGTTGTTTAGGTGAGTTGGAGAGGATAAATAGTTATTGTTATTTAGGAGACAAGGTGAATGGTGGAGGAGGAAGTGAGCAAGCTGTTACACGAAGAATCGGGCTGGGCTGGAAAGCATTCAACAGTGTGTCTTCTATGTTATGTGGTAAAAGACACACATAGAATATTAAAGGCCAAATTTATAGGACATGTGTGAGACCTGTCATGACATATGGCTTAGAAGCCTGGGTAGTAAGATCCATTGAAAAGAGTATTTTGAAGAAAGAGAAGAAAATCGGATGCTTAGAATTATGTGTGGTGTGCAGCTAGCTGATGGTGTGAGTACAAAGGAGTTGATGGTTAGATTGGGATTGGATTGAACGATCGTTGAAGTGGTGAGGCAAGGGATTTTGAGACGGCTGGGTCATGTAGTAAGGAAAAAGGATGACGACTGTGGCAAACAGGCATGGAGGTTTGAGGTTGAAGGAAGTAAAGGAAGGCCAAGGTTAAGCTGGAAAGGGATGATGGAAAACCTTTGTCGTGGTCTTGGATTAGTTCTTGAAGATGGCTATGACAGGGTGAAATGGAGGGAGAGGATAAGGTCATGGAAAGAAGTCAGTGACCCCTTGGAAAAGGGAAAGATGCTGACTAAAATAAAATGATGATGATGATGAACTTTTTGGTGACATCGTATGTATTTCCCTCAAAAATAATTATCTATAGGCGTTTAAAAATAAGAAAAGTATTTATTAAATCCTATTTATAACCCGTTTTACTTCGATTCTTAAATACTCATAAACGAAAATTCAAAAAATTTTTAAAATAAATAACAGTTTTAAATCTTCTAGTAATGATCACTAAGATGATATGTATCAAAACCTGATCTGGACCACCGCCACCATGCCCTCCACTTTCAGACTGCCATGCAGTAGCACTGTGAAGGTAGCCTGCTTCTCTATCGTTTCCTTCGTGTCTGAGGCAGCTGAATCATTGGCCACTTTGTTAAAACTTCATTGTGTTTACAGCTTTTATTTATTTTTCATTGTACACTTGTATAATTTAATAAAGATAATAATAATCGATACAAAAATGAGCGACAAAGATGCTCATTTAATAATATAAAAACTATATTCTCTATAGCATATCTTGAAGAGAATATTCAAAAACTCACCAGTAACCGGCAAAACAAGATGTCTTGAGTGGAAGGGCGGGTTGGATAGATCTGATAAAAATAATGTGCCGCACACCACCATTTCATCCCATATTGTTTGTCTGCATGAAGATAAAACCTTGTGTAAACATAAAGAAATAAAATGATTGTGTCGAAAAAATGAAGTTAGTATAATACATCAGCAAAAGTATTGTAGTCATTTAATACTTATTGAAATTAATAAATGAATTTATAGTCCAATTTATACAAAATAAACAATAAATTGAAAAAATTTTTATGATGAGCATTTTTATTTTCGCAATTATAATTATTATAATCTTTGAGATGATGGTTAGTGCAAATAAAAAGTCATCTCCACTTTAAATCTAACTGTGATGTTAAGTGACAATGATTTTTACAATGATTGAATACACTTTGTTGAGTGTGGACTTGAAAGAATTAGTACATATGGATATAATATTATTAATCCAATTAGATTATAATGCTGTACATGTCCCAGTAACTGGTATTGACAGCAGTTGATTTAGGTGATTGATAATAAAATAGAGTGATGTATAAAAAAGACCATTTTATTAGAAACAAATTTTTATAGAGTGCCAGCTAGCATTCAACTTGAGATTATTGAATTCAAGATTCACTATTCACACACTTGGGCAGTTTGCCTTACAGTTGTCAACAAAAAAAAGATCATCTGCCAAGCCAAATGACAACGATACCAGAATATCAGTTTGTTGATAGCTGCTATTGGAATCTATTGTTATCCAGGTTATAAAAAAGAAGCAGTTTCAATTTAGAGACGCTATTATCGGTGCAGTTTAACGTCATGCCCTCGACCTACCTATAAATATATATGTCAAAATTTAATAGTTAACTTACTTATCGGGACAGATGATTGGTGGATACACATTAACACTACAACTATGGTTTCCTGATTTCAGTTGGAAGTTAGAGAGAGAAAAATGATTATTGAAAATTGTTGTGATAGTTTTCATTACAGATGATACAGTGAGTGGAGTCTCGGCTGAGTAAGTACTTAAATGTGATGAAAAATGAGCTATGAGGAAGCTTTTTATTGTTGATTGAGGGTGGTCATTGTCATTTGTTAATGAGGTTTTGGCATGGTGGAGATTTAGAATTATTAATGATGTTGTGGAATTGAAAAGAAGAATATCTTCTTCTTTATTGATGCTTTTATCCTCCAGCCCTTCTTCCCCATCAGTTATCATAAGGATCTTGAAAAGATCGAACATTAATTGATTTTTAACTTCATTGGTTGAACATTATTGTTATAATTACTATTAATATCCATATTAAATGGAAACTTAGATATTATATTCATGAAAAGAATTAGTATCAAAGATTGCATTATTATTATGTTAGATAAGATATATATATTTATTTAGAACATTACATCTAAATTTCTAGGTTCTCACAACCTTAAAAGAACATATAAAACTTGAGGTTTTAATAAAACAATAATTAAGCCAATTTACTTATTTTCAATTAATTTATGCCCCAGCTTATAGAAGAAATGATGAAATAAAACACCTTATATTCATTATTAATTCTTTTACTATTTCCCTTATTATCATTATGAATACTTGTGTGGGAAGCAGTAATCCCCATTCTAAATGAATAGAAGTACATGCTGAAGCTAGAGCTGTTTTGATGTTTGTACTGTCCTTTGTAATAAATTTTTCAATTTTAAAATATGCCAAATTTTATTTAAAAAATGTATCTGATTAAAAAATAATAAATATTATTAGAATAGATTATTTTCTTAACTATTTGCAGTTCAATGATTTATAGTATAAATTTTTTTATAGAAACCAGTTATGAGATAATATACATTACTTCATTGGGAAGTGAAGGAAGAACAGATCTGATTTCAGTATGATCTCTTGTGAATGATACTAGCACATTAAAAGTTGAAGAAAAGGTTGACTGTGGGTGAATTAAAAAAAAAGTAACCGAAAATATATATAAAATATTGAAAAAAGTTTTTAAAAATTTATTAATTTTTGTTAAATTACCAATGTCACAAGTTCTAGAGGATTGTTCTGAGAAAGAAGGTCTAAAAAAGTGTTTATAGCAACAATAGCCAAATCTTTTATGGTTGTCTGACCATCATTAGTTAAGCGACTCATTGACAAAGAATTATCCAAAAGTATTAATGTAGGCATTTTAGTAATATTATAAAATTTAGAGTGATGAAAACAAAAATTTTTTTTTTACATTAATCAAAACTTTTATAACTATCAATTAAACTCTTTTACTACTCTAAACTAAAATTTTGAAAATTAGTTTGAGTAAAAGAAAACTCCTATTTAACCCATAAAAACTTGAATAGTTGAATAAATTTTTTATGTCATACAAATAAAACTATAAAATAAACTTAAATATTTGTAAGTAAAACAAGTTTTTTTATCAAATAAATTTTGTTGCAATTTTTGGGCAAACTTAAAAATCTACCTAATTTGATTTTTTCCAAAAGCCACAATAAAATGAGTATTATTTTAGAACATTAGTTAGTTTATTAAGATACAAAGATTTTTGTTATCAACGTAACATTTTCAAGTCTACCTAGTTTGAATAGCAAATATCTATTCAGCAACTAGAGCTTTGAATTTATTGAAAAATAAACCTTTAAGTTCAAATAAAACTAGATTCAGGTTGACATAGATCAAACATACCAAATGTGTGTGGTTAAGGAGCGCTTCTACTTTTGAAGGGACCAAGGAAAATATAAAACACCTCAGAAACTGGCAGCTCACATTCAATAAAATGTGGCTACTTGTGATTTTTCATCAGTTAATGATTATCTTAGCAAATCTCTAAAGCGAAATTTCATTTTTTCTGTTAACAATGAGGCATGTCGGAAAGCACTTCTAGAAGCAAATGACTCAAACTAAGCTACGCTGGAGTTGTAAAAATTGACATCGAAATTTGGAACTTTGGATTGAGTGTTAAGCATCCGAAAATCTCCAATATCATCAATGCTTCAGCAAGAAATTTAAAGTTGTGAGAATATTTCAATTAATTAGAGAATTTCAATTGTAAAAGTCAAAACTGAGTGAAATAGCTGATTAGATAAATTTTTTTATGGTAAATTTCAAAACTATTTTCTGCACTTATTAAAAACAAGAGTTTTTGGTTTATTTCTTTTAAACTCTTCAACTTTTTAATAAGGTTCAATTCAAAGAAGTTCCAAGCTGCAAAAAGCTGTTTTAAATTGGACCAATCATAGGCTTTGAAAATATTCACGTATCATAATGTTTAAATATTCACGGATTGTTCAAAAAGCTTTGTTAGTTGATAAATGTTAATTTTTTTTTCATAAAACTTCTAAAAATGATTATTTTAGTACTTTCACAATTTTTTTAGAGTGCTATGATTGTTTCATCAACTAGCCTAAAGCTATTCAATGCTTTTTGCGTGAGCGTGAAGTGCCTGTGGCTCAATGCGCCTACAACAACAGAAATAGTTTTGACTGAAGTTCCATATCTTTTCAATTTAAATTTTAAGGTTTTTTTTATTTTGCACTTTTATCGAAGATTTTTGCTGCAACAGTTTTGTTTGATGGTAAGCTTGTGTCGATGAGATATCATTTTTTTCTTGTTCGTTTTTGACCTGGGAGGTCTGTTTGGATAGAGGTGTTCTAGGAGATTGTGAAGCCTGGTTATTATGTAATTCCCAATGGTTTGTATTCATACCAATTTTTTACAGTAACCAACTAAAAAATGTTGGATCATGTTGCAATTCAAGTATTGTCCAACTCTGTCGTGTCTACTTTCGATCTTGCCAAAAGACGATATGGATCAGCCAGAAACAAGACGGCCAACTATTTCATCAGAAAACATACTTTTAGCTTCAGTTTTATTATGCATGATTTCTGTCAGCAGCAAATTTTTTGACTTAAACCTGGCCACATATCAAAAGATACGGCCCTTGTTTGACTGCGTAAAAGAAGATGCGGGAGTCTTTTTATTATCAAAATGAGATTTATTTTTTTATAGAATTTTTTCACTTTTTTGCTTTGTCAAGTTTTTCAACATTTTCATCATCACCCGTATTATGAATTATTGTTATTAAAAGATTACTAGAAAGTTTACCATATATTATTGTATCACCATCATTATTGAAATCTTAGTCCGACATAATTCCGTAAATTATTGTAGCATTCTCATTTTCATTCCTCTTCTTTCAAGGTTTTGGGTTCTAACTGCTTTTGGGCATAGTTTTATTTATTTCAATTCTGAAAAAATATATTTTTCTTCAAATATTTACTTTCATTTGTTTTGGTTTTTTATTAAAAATTTCAATTGAGTAGTTTCAAGTTGGTAAATTTATTTCTTTGCGACTACCTGCTCTATGGTGTTTGCCCAATCAAAATTGAGTAGCCATGTTTTTCTTTCAAAATGACTTTAAGTTCTGATAAACCTTTCATGGAAATCTGGTTGATTAATTCCTATTTTCGATAATTTTTTTTCAAGTTTTGTTGTTAGTTTAATTTTTAAGCTTTGTTTGTTTTCATGATGATTGTGATTTTTTATTATAACTATATTTTTCATTAATTATTCTAATTAAACTTGTTATTCGAAAATCCGTCAGAAATAACAAATTTTCAGAAAACTTATTAGAATAACAAAGTAGAATAGCTTGAAAAATCATATTTCAAAGCAATATTAAGAATCGACGCGTGTCACTGGAGTATGCTAATAAACTTTTAGTTATTTGGTCATGATCATTATTTGCTGCGCTGAATGATGAATACTCCAATTGTAGCTTAGTGAAATGCAATCAGTTAAGAGATGGGCCTTGCTCAAAACTTTAAAGAAATAATCTATTAGATGATAGTTGCTATCTTCAATATTACCATGAATAATTGCTACTAACCTATGAATATTGTAAAAATTTTTACAATCGAATAAAGTCCCTGATTTTTGTAGAGTTTCCAAGTTTAGTAGAGTTTTTGTTTAGATTATGTTCTATACTATTATTTGATCAACCATTTATTGAAACTGAGTTTTCAGCATTTATGGGAACAGAAAAAAATCATTATTAGTTTTTTGAATTCTTAAAACTCATCTAAATGTTTTTTCAAGTTTGAAAAAACGTGTGCAAAACAACAATCCCCTTTTTCTCAAATCTGGACTTTGGTTTTTTAAAGATTTTTTTTTGAAGCATTCATTATTAAATTCAATAAGTTTTTTGAAAATATGATTTAAAATTTTTATGAATTTCCTTTGAGCTTTTTCTCTAAAATATAACTCAGTAATGATGATGATGAATTTTTTAAACAACTCGAGCCATTTAGCGGCGCGAAATGACGCTAATTAGTGACTTTCGGCAAGTGGCGTGATGAAGCGATGAATATTATTGTAAGTTGTTGGTGTATTTTAAGAATTCTCCTAGTTGAGTGAGCCACAGTTTGTTCAAAAGCTTTTAATTTTTTAAAATTGTTTTTGGTACAAAAATTACAGTTTTTTGTGCTAAAGTGAACAAAAAAAATTTTAAATTTGAAAATGTCTAATTTTTAGGTAAGCTGCACAGGGAACACGTTTATTGATATGTATACTTGTTCAGAAAAACTTTTGAACCATGTTTAATTGGTTTTTGCTCATTAATTTCAAAAGTTCTCTTTCGGGTTCAGCTCGTAGAAATTTAAATTAGAAAAATGTGTTTTCTTCCTTCACATCTGCTTTGAAAGATAGTAGACTATAGAGTCATTTGTTCACTTTTCAATTTATTTATGCTTCTTAAAATAAGATAAAAAATCAATTTCATGACAAACGACCTCAACATGAATTGTGACTCTTCTAATTAAAATAATCCAAATAAACTTCTAAAAAACGGAGTATCACTTAAGCTACTTAGCGTCAAGCAAATTAATTTTCTTCCAACAAGTATACCTTGATTCAATAAGCGTGTTTTATTCTAATTGGTCAACAAAGCCACCAAACCAAGCTATTTTATCGTTCGAATCTTGGAAGAGTGATGCACGTGATAAGGATAATTTATTATTTGCCAGATTCTTATTGAATTTTAGTCTTATTGGAAAACATAATTTATCTGTTTCATAGAAAAGCCACTTTTTAAAATTTTTCTTATTGAAATTAAAGCTGTTCCGATATAAATAGCTCATCTACTGTCACTCTTCAACATTGCATCCAGACTTTTATCACCCTTTCTAGAGTCACCTCCCAACGTCTTCAGAACTGTTTTGCTTCCATTTTGGAGAGTTTAGGTAAGATCTTAATTAACTTTCCAAATGAACAATGCATACTGTATATACAAAACGCATCAAATACCAGTGAAAATATGAATGTTTGGCCTTTTTCGGAAGGTAAAAAAAATAAAATTATAAAACTTCAGTGCTAAAATTAAACCCCCAATCAATTTATGCGTTAATAGAGGCAGTCGGGCATTTGTTGTGGTCGTTGTATCTAAACACAAAAACTCAATATTACAGCTCAAAAGCTAACAATCCCCAGTAACAATTCATATACGATGGAGTTTTTATATAAAAAATATTTTAGCTACTATTTCAAAGCTTTAAATATGCCTTTTTTAAACTAATCTAATATTTAGAATCTTAAAACTTGTTCAATTGGTATTTAAATATTAATAAAACATAGGAATGTTCATGAAATGCAAAAACAAGCTAAAAATTTATATTTTTCTTCATCTACATAGATGCGATTGGCGTGGACACCAAGCATGAAAAAAATGAATAAATTAACAATATCATTCATAAAAAAAACCTTAAATTTTGATATGAAATATAAAATTTAAAAAATGGAGTTGAAACTGCAATGAGGGATATTGTGCAAGACACAAATTTTCTTACATGCAGCTCTGGTCCCGCTTCTTAGGCCGCCTATATCTCTTTCAATACATTTATTTTTATGACTTTATTAATTCTTTTTCCATATCATACTATTTTATTATTTTTTTTGTATATTTTATCTTTACATGTCGGAAGATTTCTATTTTTTTCTGTTTTCTTACAGCTTTTACTACATCAGCATGCAGTTGTTAGCAGGGCTTAGCTGACAGGCCCAATCATTTATTTATTTGAAAATATAATTTCATTTTTAATAATGCTAAGAGGATTTTGAATGAAATATATAAATTTAATTTAGCAAAATGAGATGTCTTTTAATTTTATCATTTGAAATATGAATGATCTCACAGTGTTGAAATGCTTGTACATGTTTTTATAAGTTCAAAACACAGTATTTAATGAAAAATTCCAAAAATTATAGTTGAGTATATTCGAAATTAGCTTTGAGTACAAGATTTATATTAAATGCATTTTTTTGCAGAAGCAACACACGTAGCATTATGCGAAATTTAGGCGAAAACAATAAATTATAAAATCTAATGCATGAATGAGAAAAAGTGTTTGCAAGCTATCATGCATAAATAAAATATATATAATGGGCCAAATTGTGAATTTTCTATCCTTTACCATAAATAACCTTAAACATGTACATTCCCTTCGTCTATCGTGTAACGCACAAACTAATGCTAATAATTTGATGCAATAACGCGCTAAAACGACATTTTCTGGTGGATTATTCTAGATTTTGAAAAGAATTTTTTTATTTTGTTGTATTATCACAAAAACCTCCATCTCAGCAAGTGTTGAGATAATCTTCAAGGACCATTAAACTTTTTCAATCTCAAAAAAGTGATGGCACTTGAAAGACGCTTCATATCACATCGTTTTATGAAATATATTTTTTTATGGTTTCCTTTTGATAATGAAACTTTTTTCAAAGCCAATTTATTGCTAATCCCAGAGTTAGTGGAATGAGGTCAAATTTGAAGTGAAGAAGACTTTCATATAACTAGGAAAAGTGTTCAATTTATGAAACAATAAAGAAAAATGTTTGAAGCAAAATGTAAAAATCACTTTTTATAGACTTATGTTGGGCTGGTAAGTATTGTCTGTATTTCAATATGCATGATTTATAGGCTGAAGCATTTGAAATCTCCCATATCACTCAGTTAAAATTTTTCGAGTCAAATCGATTTTTCCATCGTAATAGGTCAAAATAAAATGTTAATAACCCAAAATTAGTTTTGGATTTTTTATTTTCAATTATACTCAAGGTATAAATAAGTTATAAAATGGTTCATAAATTAAACTTATATTTCTAAAGTTCTAGTAGTTTATATTTATTTACAGCTGTTGCTCTTATGAAGCATAAAAATTGATTAAGTTTATGTCAATAAAAAATCAATTTCAAAATTTTTATTCAAAATTAGGGAAACTGAAAATAGGTAACTAAATAAATCACTACTGCAGCATCTAAATTCCTCCAGAAGTCTTTGTTGCTTTGCTTATGCGTCTTCGTTGCAAACGATTATTAAAAATAAATTCAATTTTTTGAATTGCTTTGTAAATTTTGAACAGTATTGGTGGAAGAAAATAAGAAAACTTCTGATTTAGTGGCACAAAAAACTCGTTTTGAAAGTTTTAAAATTGGAAAAATATAATTCTATTTGTAAAATTACTTTTTTATTTTGAAAAATTAATTTAATAGTAATTCCAAACATCTTGCTCAGATAAGTTATTTTTTTTTGTATTCAGAAAAAATCATCAAAACAGTCCTCTCTTACCAGTTTGAAACTAGAACAAATTCTTCACGACTTTTGATAGAATAGTAAAATTTTAGATTCACAAACTATTAGCTATGAGAACTTTACTTTTAGTCTCCAGATTCAGATAATTGTCCATTCTCTAGCTACAAAGAATAATGCTTCATTTTATAAAAAAATACTCATAATAAATTGAGAAAAAAATGAACAAAACTCGAATAATTGTTCATTTTGATATACAAAATTAACTCAGTCATTAGAAAAATTCAAAACC
This sequence comes from Pterobdella sp. o SKG-2022, assembly GCA_964035795.1. NCBI lineage: Eukaryota > Metazoa > Annelida > Clitellata > Hirudinida > Piscicolidae > Pterobdella > Pterobdella occidentalis. Next base: position 23,613,371 of record OZ038320.1, on the reverse strand, counting down.
AAGCTTAAAATGTTCGAGTTTAAAAAATTTTGAATTACATTGCTGCGGCAAAACGTGTCGCGCCTATCAAAGTTCCGCAGCGTTTGACGAATCTTCGGAGCATTCGAATCTACGCACAAATTGCATTTTAATGATATAAAAATGCAGCATCTAATATATTTAAATTTTTTGCTTTTTTTCTGAAACTTATTCATACTTTTTGGTATTGAGTAAAAACTTGAATTAGGCAAAAAATTTGAATGAAGAATTAAAAAAATTTCATGTAAATTATAAAAGTTTTTTCAAATTTAAAAAAAAACTTGAATATTTTTTGATAATTTTTCGAAAAAACTTCATGTTCATGCAGAAGTTTTTTTGTTCTAGAAACTTCCAGAACAACACAGTTAATTAACTTGAACAAAACTTTTGTTTTAATTAATTTGAAAGTGTTCATGAACAACAGTTTTATAGATATGAATTCTTCCAATTGAAAATTGTTTGAATTATCTTCGAGGTATTTCAATCTATGTAAAGAGATTGAGGAAAATCAATAAAATCAATATACCCATATACACATAGGGTAATAAGATAATATAATGGGAAACATGAATTTTTATATATCCCTTGAAGAATATCATAACTTTGTCCAAAGTTTTTTAAATGCAATAAAACGAACAATTATTTTTGAGGCTAAAACTTGCTCGCCTCGTCAAATCTTCAGACTATTGGTGTGTGTAGAATCTTTTTATTGCTCTATTATGTTTCTTATTGTTTTATTATTTCTATTTTTCATTCGATTTTTTAAATTTTTTCATTTTTTTTTATTATGCATATATGTTTCTAGTTGTATTATTTCTATAGTAATATAAAGCCAAATTTTTTTGCTGTCTCTTCAAATGATCTTTTGATACACCACACACCATCATAAGCAACTGAAATAAATATCTGAAGTCCATTGTTTTAAAATTTAATTTTTTATAAAAAACGGCCATATATGTATTAAGTGCACTTTTGAGGCTTTTCTTTCGTTTGCTTTTAGTTTCGAACCGTTTTTATGAGCCTTTCTTGGTGCCATTTCATTTGAAACTAGTACAAAAAGTTCACATTTTAATCCTTAAATGTCGCTTCAATGTAAATTATTTCATGATGCTCCAAATAAAATAAAATTTAAACTCAAATTGTGAATCACTTTAACCACAATACACCATCACATCCACTGAGGAATGCTATGGTAAGCAATATTAACCATTATTAAAGAAAAAATATTTATGTACGATGGAATCTCGTTATGATGTGAATCGGTAAATGAGACTCTTCAGATGAAAGTGATTCGAGTTGTCTTTCAATTATTCAACTTCCAATCATTAGTTGAAATTTCCAATTTATACTTCATAAAATCTACTTTTTCAAATTTAAAATTGAATTTTCATTAAACATCATCTATAGTAGCGTGATATTTTTATCACTCTTCAGTTTTCATTACATTTTTTTCTGGCTTTTTTGGCATACAAACACCGCATTCTTAACTAACACTTTTGTCAAACAAGTAGTATCAATAATTCGACTAAATTAAATAGTTTCTGAGATTGGAAACTTTTTGAAAAGACTGTATAAACCAATGAAATTAAACTTGTTTTTGAAATTCAAACGCGATAAATAACAATTAACTTTTTCTTAGAAAATTTAAATTTAAAACCAACCATCAAGTCAGTACAGAACCACATACATTGAAGAAATCATGTATATGAACACCAGAATACTTTAACACGCGTTTGTATTTAAAAAAGCCAAGCTAGCCACAAGCAGTGTTTTCCTTTAAGTTTTAATCAAAAGTTAACTTTCAATCTATTTGACTTATAACTGCTTGAATATATTTAATTTTTTAAATATTTAAAAACTTAGAAAAACTTGATAACTTCCAAAATTTCCTCTAATAATACTCGATAAAACAGTTCCTTCCTCGAACTTTTCCAGTATTACCCAGGTTTCTTTATTATTTTTTAAATTTGGTATTGAATTATGAAATTGGAATATCAAATTTGAGTTTTTAAATCACGGAATGTTTTTTAATGAACAAACTCTTAAGAAAGCACTTGTATTTAACTGATAAGTATCAACGGGTGACTGATATTAAATATTCTTTCAATTATTTTTCGCACAGAACTTTATGAAGTTTCTTGGATTCCACTGAGATTTTATAGTTATGCACCTCAAGCAGTATGAAATATTTGAAGATTTCATAAATTAAATATTCAAAGCTAAGAAACTCATTTGATCTCAAACAATATTACACATTTTTTTCATCTCTTCAAATTCAAAAATAACTAAGAGATAAAAGCAACTGAAAATTAGAGAAAAATTTGTTGGTGAGCACAGAACTAAAAATAAATGTACCACAATATGAGGATTTTCTTGGCTTTGTTGTTGTGTTTCTTAGGAAATCTCTCCACCGCTAATGAGGATTTCTCGGATGAATCCAAAGGTGAATGTTTCCTATTTTATTCTTATTTTAATATTATTAACTTTGTGTTGCTGAAGTTTCATATTTTAATTAATCCTTTGTACTAAACATGAAGAGGTATAAAGATGGTGAAAAAACTCTGATTTAACGTCTATTTTCCGTATGAATTCGAATTAAATATTTAAAACTTGTTGATTGTTATTTAAAAATTTCTTTACAAAAGGATTTTTAAACTAAAAACGAAAACTCAGACAACTTTTATGAAAAGTGACGTTTAAAAATTTCGCATTTCGACCTAAAACCATGGAAGTTTTTGAAAAATTCAAAAATTCAATTAATTTTCAAAAAATTGATTTTTAGATGAAACTCAAGCTATTAAATATTTTTCTTTAATAGACACAATGGGATTTTATTTAATTAAAAAGTTTCATCAGTCTGTCTTTTGTGGGTGCATCTGCTGCTCAATTCTTATAAAAAAAACTCAAAAAGTCTCTTTATTCCTTTAAATTCAACAAAAATAACTTCATATTATAATTAAGTTTCAAAAGCAATTATTTATAAAAGAAAAGTATGACGTATGATTATTGAACAACGAAGAATTTTAATTTCCACAAAAATGGATAACTTAAGAAGTCATTTCTTTTTTTTTAAGCTTTTATTCAAGTAAAAATGGTTGGACTATCTGAGAAATGTAATAATATTGAAATCCGAAATGAGTTCTTAAGGAGATAGTCCTTACAAAAAGCCATACTACAAATAAAAGCTTTCTTTTCGCAGCTTGATCTTTTAAAAATCTTAGATTTCTCAAAAAAAAATTTGTTTGTAATGTCACGAACAAAACTACGGCGCGGGTTTTTTTAGCATTAAAAGCTTTTGTGTACGCTATGATGTGTACATCAGAAGGCGACATTCGTACTATTACTCGTCTTCCAGAGTCCCTCTAGAAAAATTTCAAACTTTTCTCAACTCAAATTTATACGTTATCTTGGCTATAAATTTTAATTCCATCTAAATTCTTTTTGATAGATTTTTGACTGATACGCTTGAATAAAATATTGATATTTTTGATAATAACTTTTGAACTAAGATTGGATCCGGGTATATAGCCACAATGAAATCATTATTACAAGCACTTAAGTAGTCGTAATGAGTGTGTTATAGCGAAAATATTCCACGAAAACGTATATGAAACGCCTCAGTTCATTTGACGCTTTGCACGTCGAAGATGATTCTGAAAACTCACTTTTAATGAGCTGCAAGTTTTGAGCGACTTTTCATGTTTGTGTGCTTATCGATGGACGTTGTCAAAAAATTTGAAAAAAATTTTCAATAACCTTTTTTATTTTTATATATTTTAAAGTTTCCTCAAAGTACATGAATATAACATTTCAAATAATATTTGAGCAAGTTTTCAATTTTGAAATAAAGATCTTAATGAAGAGAATAATCAACCAAAATACTATATAAAAATACAATACAAAAAATTCAAAAACCGTAAATTAAAGAAGAGTGACAGATGCGATGGTTAGAAGAAAAGTGACTTGGTAATGGAAACTTCATACCAGTGCACCGAGCATTAATATTCATGAAGTCTTATTGCTGCGAAAAATATTTTTTTTCCACAAAAAATGTTGTATTATTAACGATTCTTTTTCAATAAAAAATTTTATCTTTAGACGCTCTTTCTTGGCAACTTATCTCAGCAAAAAGTACATATTTATATTGTTATAAAATGGCTTAAAAGCAAATTTTCAAATATATAATGAAAAACTTTGAAAATAATATAATGAATGAATTTTAATAGCTTCATTTTATGTTTAGTTATGGAATTAATTAGCTTTTTATTCAGTGTTATTTATATTTGTCCTCCATACTCATTTTATGTCTTCAAAAACTTTTAAAAAAAAAATAATGAAAAAGTTCCATTAAAGCTACTCTACAAAATCTAGTAAATACTTCTAAAATTAATTTTTGATCAAATTTTTCTCGCATCTGGATGCAACAGTAAGCCGATTCGACTGGCAGAAAGCCTCTGTACTATTCATAGCTTGCAATTATAATATTGGAGAATTGATGTTTCTTGATAACTGATTGCTCAATAAAATGATATCTTTCCTGTAAAAAGTGAAGCTAGATAAAATCTCGTTCATTCTGAGGCATAAAGTTTTTATCGTGTATTATCTCTATGGTTTTTGAAACTAAATCTAACAGTCGTCGTTTTCTTTATAACTTTCATTGTTTTTTTATCTTTAATAAGGCAAAACATGCATTAACTTTTTCAGTGTTCATCCTTCATATCTGGTTGATTCTTGCTCAAAGAAAAAAATTATAGTTTCTTTCATATTAGCGTGTTTTATCGTTTTAGTGGTTACTAAAATTGGAAATGACAAAAAATACTCAACAATATGCATGAATTATTAAACAAGTTTGAAACAAAATTTTCGACATCTTGAGAAAAGTCATTAATTATATAAAAATCTCTAAGCCAAGTTTTAAAAGTGAAAATTTAGTTATTAATTGAAATTTAGAGTGAGTGAAATGGGATGTGGCCAAGCAAGAGCCATTGATTGATCACTAAGTGTTGGAGTCCATTAGACGCAATCAGACAACGCAATTGAAATTTAAACCAAGAAATTTTTTTAACTCGTGAAACATCTTTTTTTATTTTTGGCAAACAATTAATTACTGCACAAATTTTCAAAAAAGTTGAATTAAAAGTTGCATAATGTAAACTTAATACCTTGTAGCCTGAAATTGAAACCTCTGCTCCAAATTAGCTTAAAATAGTAACGTTTGCTATTTTAGTGCACATTTGAAAACTTCGTCAGTTTTTTTCACACGGTTTTAAAATAAAATTAAACATACGCAAAATAAAAATTAGGGAAGTGAATATGAAATCGATATAATGAAAAGAGAGAATCCACTGAAAGATCCAAGATGTGAAAATATTTTAAATTATAGCAATAGCTCTTCATTTGCTTGATGCTTCATCTATTATCTGTGCTAAATCTCCGTGAAATTGTTGTAAAAGCGCAAATGTGGCAAATTCAAAATGGGATTTTGATGGATGAAAAGTTTTGAAATATGTTTGCTCAAGATTGAAACAGTTTTTGACCGAGTAAAGTTTAAATCGTCTGTAGTGTTGACTCGATCTTACGCTGCCTTAAAAAATGCTTTTATAAAGCAAATTATTAATAAAATAATTTTAAATACTATTTCAATTCATTCTCAATTGGGATACTTTTTGAAAATAGAAAAATTTTGCCAATTTTTCGGAAACTTTGAAGAAATCGGTTAGATGGTTGATGTAGCGTGGAAACTGATATACGCATGTCCAGCACCTACAAAATGTGTTTGAAAACTATTTCAAAAGTAATTAAATTCACTTCAAAAAACACTTTCTTCTAATCAATTTTTTAGATTTAGGAAATTTCTTTCTAAACAACTGCAAAAAAATCAATAAATGCCAAAAATATCCTATTTGAGACTGAAGAGCTTAGAGAATTCAGATTAATTCATAAGAAATGTAAATTTTTCAACTCTATATTCATATATATAGAAGTTTGAAAAAATCGGCACACTGTTAGTAACTAAAAAAATTTTTCAAGAATAATTCAAATTTTTTTGATACTAAATGTTCTCAGTCCCAACTTCAAAACAATAAAGAGAATTAATTGTCAACCTATATTTATTGTGCTGGTGCTTAGGAGGCGGGTGTTAGCAGGCTTTAGGATTTACAAAGGAATAACGCCTTTGTTTTTTTAGTTTACGATCACACAAATTTTCTTTTTTCATGCTTCATTTCAAAATTTTTTTGATTTTAGTGAAGGGAATTTTTTCTTGAGTTATATGGTTGGCTTCATCCAATTTTAAATAAGTGTTGAAAATACGGAAAGAATTTTGAAATAATCAAAAATATTTTAAAAATTTTTTAATACAGAAGTAGAAGTGGAAAATAAATCCATATCTCATAGCACGACAAAGCTTATCATTGTTTCAGGGAGGAAAAGTTTGATGAGTAATAAACATTTATTGCTTATAGTGTAAAACACTCCTACTTTGAATAAAAATATTTTTCATGGTAATGACATCACAAAAAACAACTTATCACAATAATAAAATGAAGACAAGAAAAATGTCTTGCTAAACCTGTTACTGCTTGCAAATTACAATGCAAAAATAATTACCATTCTCATGTGAAACTTGGAAACTACTATATTGCGAGAAAATTCTTCAGAGGTTGAATCAGTGAAAACATAGTTTGAAAATAAATTTTTAATTTTATTCAAAATGATTTTATAAAATTTTTAAACTTCTTCAATATTTTTTTGTGTAAATAAATAGCAAAATAGAGGTATTTAAGATCTGAAAATAACTTTTGAATCGAAGCTGAAATAATACATAAAATAAACTTTGACTATCTTATTAAAAAAATTTATTTGTATTGAATTGAGATAGAATATCAATTTTTTATATAAAAACAACGAAAAGACAGATTTTTTTGTAGTTTCATGCTTAAAAGTTATGCAAAATGCCCAGGGAACAATAAGTAAATAAACTGCAGATTGAAACATAATTATAACGTCGTGATTATCAGAATACGATAATTTAAGTTAGCTTAAAATTTGTATAAACACAAAAAAATTGTGGTTTATCAGTCGCAAAAGCCAAAAATTTATTTTATATATTAACACAATTTGTGGCAAGTTCTTCTCTTATATCTTTTATTCTATAGAATTTATAAGCCATATGCAATCAAATGCTCAGCTGTGTATTGTTTACATTGGCATAAGCGGCAAACCATCCAGCTTGAGCCCAATAACAACTTGAAATGTCCATGCTTGCCTGGCTAGTAACATTAAGCGATGAAAAATCTGGTAGAAATGGTTTTTTAAATTTGAAGCATTTTAAATAGCTCCGAAACATAGGCTTGAGAAAGAAATAGGGCAAAAAACAAATATAGAGCTTGCACTCAAAATATGAGCATTTTAGGTTTTTTATCCAATAAATTCTCAGAAATTTTATTTCCAAGTAACATATAAATATTTAAACATTCGTTCAAGTCAAAGCAAGTGAGCATTATCTTTGACGATTTATAAACTTTTAGTTTATGCATGAAGAATTGCAAAATTATTCATGTGGCGTGAGTTGTTTGATGCTTAATTCTATGGAAGTGGCTTGCTAATAATTCGCTTGTAATTGCCTCTTTAAATAATTTCCACCTAGGGCAGAAAATGCAAACTTATAGAATTGAAACTATAGATTTAAATTTTAAACAGTTTCGTTATTGCAGAACCACGCTATTTGAAAGTTAAACAGTCTGATTTTCATCAACTTTAAAGATATTTAAAAAGTTTTGTCAGTTATGCTCGAAGGTTCAGTATGTTATAATGGCTTCAAACTCCGAATGTTGACTGCTTCGACCAAACACGATGCTTCATTTTAAGTAAATTAAATTTGTGAAAGCAGCCCACACTTGATTGTTTCAAACTTCAATAAAAGTTACAACTTTGCATGTGGCTGGGCAATCCAAACAAATTGCGTGAAAATAAAAATTTATGAAGTCGTAACTTGCCTGCAAATTTAGATGCGTTCAAGGCACACGCTAATTCAAATAAAGTTGCCCGCTATCATTTTTGATTCTTATCTAGGCTGAAATAAATTCTCTTTTTAATTCAAAGCTGAACTTCTGAAATGCTGCCGTTATAAATTTGATTAATGTCAAGTTATTTAAATTTCTTTTCTTTTAACCAAATCGTTTTATAAATTGTGGGTAATTTCGAAATGATAAATCGGCCATTAAAATTGGAAATTAATTCGATTCAATCTCATAAATTAAAAATTATTTTGATAGAAAACTGAAAAAAAAATTTTAAATGAGTTAAATGTTTAAATAATTTTTTTTCAATAAGATTCTTTTAGAAATGATAGGAAAAATAGAAGAATTATGTTAATTCTTATGGCACACTAACCTCACACTTATATGTAAATGAGACCTGGCTTGTAATCTTTTATGTTAAAAATTTTTTGGCGTCGAACACTTCGGTTACAGAAATTTTGTAGCTAAGAAACAAAAAAAATTAAAAAGAGCAATTCCAAAATTTATATGGGTGAAATTTTTTGTGTAACCTTTAAGAACTTTCCATTTTTTTCAACAGCAAATTTGGAAGGTCTTTTGTGATATATATTTCTTTAAATTACGCTGAATATGTGATTTATTTTGATTATGAATATATTTCAACCTTAATATTTTTTTAGGTTTCTAGAATTTTCATCTTTATGCAAACTAACCTTATCAGCAGTGACCATTTTCATTGTTATTGAAAATGAAACGGTTCTATATTAGTTATAAAAATGCATTAAGAGTTTTTTGGGTCAAAAGCAATTTACGCTAAAACTCTTGAAAATAGTTCTGAATGAGAGGATGAAAAATATCTCATTTTTGACATGTTTGAGTGGGAGACAAATAAGGTAAGGATCTATTGAGTCTTTGTGCAAGGCAAAATCCTGATGTGATCAAGTGGTGGATCCCAGTGGAAATGAATCACTTGCTAATGATCCTAATGGCGCTTCTGCATTCAAATTAAATTATCATAAAAGTTTCAAGTGTTTTCAGCTCAATTGTTTTAAAATTTATAGTAGTTTAAAATGGTATATTTTGTAACATTTGAATATATTATTGAATTAAATTAATGGTTTAAACAAAAAATATATTAAAAATTGTGAAAGCTGCTAGAGTCTTTAAGAAAATTTTCATTGAATTAACTTTTACGAAAAGAGAAAACGCCTTGTCTACAAGAGAAACTTGTTGCTAATGTATCTTTATGAGACGTTTCCGTGCTTGAAAGTTCAACATTTCAAAATGCAAACGTCATGTTTTAATGCTTGTTTATATATACAACAACAATCAATTTCAGTCATATATCATTCTACGAATTTACTTTCTGCAAAAACTGTTTGGGATTTATAGAAGGAGTGATAAAGAAGTATTTAGCCAAGCGTACAACATCACGAACAAATTGCCACACACATACCCGCATAAGAAGACTGCTCTGTACAATGGTGTGCATTAAGATTTCTATTCTTTTTTATTTTAATTTCATTGGGATATAGTGAATTTATTGAACTTTTATAGGTGGGTGATTCTAAATTAAATCTTTACTTTCATAGAACAGTAACCAAAAGAGAAATTAAATTGTTATTAAAGAAACCGTCATAAACTGTATGTTTGTGAACTTGTAATAGAATTGAACACGCAATTTACAACGAATGCATATGATAAAGCCTCATAAAAACTCGATGGCGTTTCAGGGAGACAATCTGCGATTCCTCCAGAAATAAGACATTTGAGTTGCAAAGTGCCACATTTTCATGGCCACTTCTATTTACTTGCTAATCTTACACTAAACTTCGTTAAGCGTAATCCAATAGATGTTTGTGTTTTTGTCGATACTAACGTTTTCAAAGTTTCAAAGAAGATATTTATGAACAAATCTGTGATAAGTTCCATTAAAGAAATGTTAAAAAAATGTTATTATAAAGATTTATATAGTGCACAATTATCAATTCAAGATTGCTTCAGAGTCGCTCAAGGTTTGTAAGAGATTATGACTGGAGATGCTTATGGTATAAGTGAGTTTTCAAAAGTTTGCGAATGTTCATGAGAGAAGGCGATGAGCGCAAGTTAGAGGGAAGTGAATTCCACAGACGTGGAGCCTGGTGAGAAAAAGAGCGACTAGTAAACAAGCCTGAAGAAACAGGTTGATGAAGCTGGAGACCAGAGTGCAAGGATCTGAGTGGTTGACGTGTGTGTCTGATTGACAAAAGATCAAAAAGATAAGCAGGTTGTTCAAGCTTGAAAGTGCATGCAATGAGCCAAAGTAATTTAAACTTGCATCTTTGGGAGACAGGTAACCAGTGCAAACGATCAAGACAGTCGCTGGAAGAGCTGAAATAATCAGCTTGAAGAACCGTCTTGGCCGCGTGGTTTTGGAGAGCTTAAAGTTTGCATAAAAGATAGTTTGGCTGCCCGCAAAAGAGAGAATTACAGTAGTCCAATCTAGAAAGAACTAGTGAGATAAAGAGGGCATTAGCAGTGGAAAGAGGTATGAATTTGCGTACTTGTTTTATGGCATAGATATGGAAATTGGAAGATTGGATTATTTGAGAAATAAAATGAGCAAAGTTCAAATTTGAATCTAAAGTGACACCTAAGATTTTGAGCTTGAAAGATATAGGAAGTGTGGTGCCGTCGAGAGTTACCACAGAAGGGAGATTCTATTTTGCTAAAAGACGAAAGCTGCCGACAAACATCACCTCACTCTTAGTGGGGATTAGTTTCAGTTGGCTTTGGGGAAACCAGGAGCTTAGAGCGGAAAGACAACTGGATAATTTAAGGAGAATGGGGCTAGAATCTGGGTGAAAAACTCCGGTGAAAAGAGGGATGTCATCAGCAAACTGGTGAAAAAGCAAGTCGTGCTGTAGAATAATGCTACACATGGGTGATGTATAAAGAGAGAAAAGGATTGGTCTAATGGAGAAGATTTGTTGGGTAAAGAGCGAATTAGCCTATTCACTTCTTCAATACTGACAAATGAAAAATAAAAGAGTGGTGTTCGATTGTCTGGTAGAATAGGGTCTGTGCAGCTCAAAATGGACGTTGGCAAAGATTTGTGAATAAGAGCGATTTTCTTTTTAAAAAAGCTACTGAAGGTATTCCCAAGATTGATAGCTTCTGAAGAGCTGCGTGGCGGAAAAGGAGAAGAGCTATGTTAGATGGAGTTGGCAATTTTCCAAAAAACTTTCGAGTTTGGTTTGACAGATGCAAGCATGTTGTTAAAATAATCTCCACGGGATTTGAAGATGAGAGCGTGAGCAGTCTTATGAGATTCCTTGAGGGCAGCAAGAAGACTGGCTGGAACAAGCTTGGATGGCCTTAACAATAAGGAAATTTTTCTCTCAAGTTTCGTCTTTTTCTTTTGGCGGCAATGACGTCAGTAGATAGCTTGTGATGGGAGTGACTGCTGGGGCGAAAGATGTAGGTGCCAAAAAGGGCATGGTGGTCGATAAGTGATTGCAAGGAGTTCTTCATTGTTGTATAAAACTTTTCAACGAGAACAGCAGAAAGGTTAGTTAGTATATTATGGATATGTCTGAGATCTTTCTCGAAGACAGCATCATCAAATACTGAAACTACTTCTCTAAATAAATTATTTTTTAATTAGATTGAAATAAGTTTTTTTTGATAATAAAAGGTTTTTTTTAAAAACTTTCAATATTAAACTCATTTGTCAAAGACGATTTGCACGAGTCTTCCAAATTGAAATCTAGAATGAGCATTTGTTGTGAATTTGAAAGCTTTTAAATATGAAATCTTTTTTAAGAAATCGTTAAGAAAACGTTTTTTCTATAAAAAAAATAATTTCGTAAGCACAATTTCATATTTTTTAATTTTTTTCGCTTACGAATTTACTTTTTACATCATGCTCAAGACTGTCAAGATAACATGCAAAACTACGATTTGCAACATAGTAAAAAAGAAAAATCCAATTTCTAGAAACTTTCAAATCAAAGAAATTTATAAAACTTTATAATAATGAGGAAAGAAAGCACTGTTTACAGTTTTTTAACGAAGACGTATTCGAATGATAAAAAGCAAAGATTTAACAGGTGTGATGGTATATGGCGAAGAGCAATAATTTGTGATCATTAAGCAAAAAATTCTTAAAAAAATATAATAATTATTTTTCTAAAAAAAAATTTTGATTCATAAGAGCATGTTTCACTGCCGTGAAATTATTATAAGCTTTCCTTGCAATAAATTTTAAGCTTTTTCATTACGCATCAGTTAATCTCTAATTTTTTTCCAAATTTTGCAAAAAATTAAAATATTTTTCAAAAAATTACTTTTTTTGCATAATTTGTTTTTCATAGCTTCAGAAGTATAAAATATTGTTATGGGCCAGTTGACCTATGCATTCACCTCATCAAAATAATCAATTTTCAAACCCATTGACTATTGATAAAAAATTTTTCAAATACAAAAAAGTACATATTTTATCAAGAGTTTCATGTATTTCATATCACAAAAAAATGCTCAAAAATGTAAAAAATGGAAATAACTTTTCAGACTTAGTTCTTTAGAATTTTTCACAACTTTGTTTCCATCAATCTATTTTGGTAAGCCTTATAAAATTGTTTTTTTTTTGGATTTTCACGCCGTGTTTTGTATTAAAAGTTTTTTAGAGGTCGTTACAGTTTTTTCTTATTTCATTATTATTATTATAACTTTTGGATCGAGTTTTTAATGAAGCAAAATACACTATAAGTACATTTTTTTGAAGTTTTGCCGATGCAACTTTCAAAATAGAATGAAGAAAACAGCACAAAAAGAAATAGCATTTTTTATTAGACAACAATCAATCACAAACGCAGCTAAAATTTTTTGTAATTTTGTCTTTAAATTCTCTTTCAATAGAAAACTTTTATACTAGTGCCGCTTAATCCTTTATACTCTATGCATTTTGAGCTTGCAGCTCGTTTTGAATCCGAGCTCACAATAGATTCTGCAAATCATGGCTTTGTTTAAATTGAGAATTTTATAATTAGTGGGAATATTTTTTCTACTTTTAAAAATGTTTAAGCATATCTAATTAGGAAAAAAAATATTTTTTTCTTTTTGAATTAGTTTTTCAAGTAGGGCAAAACAGAGATGTTTATTTTTTCTCATTAAAACCTTTTTCGAAACTTAAAACATTTTCATTATTTTATATAAGCAACAACTCGAGATTCAAGTCAGTTATATACGTATATGTAAAATATTTTTGAAGGTATTTTCACAACAAATGCTTGAAGTTGTTACGACAAAACTTGAAATCCAATTGGTAAAAGCATGATCGGATTTTGAAAGCTCAGTTATAATGAAACACGTAAAACTGTAATACAGCCTAATACAAAACTAAGTTTAAAATGAAGACAGTGAGATATTTTCACTTGCGCTTGCAACTGTTTCATCTTAAAACTTTGCATGGAAGCTTTTTCTGTTGCCTTCAAAAGGTCTTTATTAAGAAACCACACATGAAAGTGGACGAATTTCATGGTGCAATGAATCGACAACTGGAAAGTGGGATGTGCGGCACTAAATCATTTTAAGTTATTTGGTAGAAGATGAAATTTTTAGAAGTTGAAACAAGCAAAGTCACCAATTATAATAAAAAATTATCTTTAAATAAAAATTTATTTTTCCATTTTACATGCAGTCCCAATCATAATACTAAAAAGAATCTGTTCAGAATAAACACAACTTCTTCAAATCTTTGTGGGGTTAAAAACTTCGGATGTCCAAAAATGAATTTCAAACACAGTAATTGATCACAAATATGAGTCTAATAATTCATTCAAGGGGAGTACAGGGGTGACATAAAAGAGAATCAAACAATGTTTAAAACTGTTTGCATACTTTTCCGCTTGTTCTTTTAAGCCTTTGAGCAAATACCTTCTTTGGAACCGTTTTTGTAAGAAATTTTATTGGAAGTGATAGTTAAATTTTTTTAAAAATAACTTCTCATACAGAGTAATAAAGGGATTGAAATTTTACGTTTTATGTGTATGAAAGTCAATTGACCAGACTGTAAAATATAATTAATTTTTGATTATATAAAATATAAAAATAACCAAAGTGAAAAATAAGTTGAAAGATACCAAACACCGTAGTAATTTTTGTTTGTTTTTCTATATGTGTTTTAAAAATCCTTGGGTTGATGATGTTTGTAACATTCAATTTAAACTGTTAAATCAATTTCCTATTCAGTCAGAATCATATTAATGGCATAACAAGTTTATAATTACTCGACTGTAATTTTCTAGCAAAATCATTAACAATATCTTTCACAATATCCTCAAGAAGTCGATTACAATAGATTATATGAAACTCAATCAAAATATTGTAGATTTAAATATTTAGATAAGCATAATTGATAGAGTTCTTTTCACAAGCAGTCATTTGTGTTTGGGTCTGAGTCGTTTGATGCGAATTGCGGAAAATTAGTAAATAAACATGTGTTACTGTAAATAATATTTCAAAAGCATTAATAATAAATTTTTCATTTCCAAAAGAATTAATCAACTTTTTTCAAGTTTAAAAGTCCGAACTAGGTTTAATTTATATTATACAGAAAGTTTGTTTTGAACATATTTCATTTCTCAAAACGTTTAAGCATTTAATGCATACTTACATTATTATCCAATGAGCGATTCTAAAACTGAAATTTAATAAAAATGCTAGAAATTTGTCAGTTTTGCCTTCAAAAATGCCAAAGATAGATTTCAAAACGTTTGTGGATATTTCGAAGGTCTGGGCACGATTGTCCAATTAATGTGAGAGCAACTTGAAAAGTAATCAGCCCAGACTGATTGATGCAGACTTTAAAAAGAATTATCAAAAAAGTAAATGAATTAGCTGGATGGGGAAAAAATTGTATAAATAAGCAGATGGCAAGCTGGAGGTGCGAGGAAAAAAAACTTGGATACTCAAGTGGCTGGTAACTAGCCTAGGTGCAGTAGGCATCTTCTAAAATCCTTTTATTACTTTAAATTTTGTTATTTTTTCAATTAAGTTTCTGTGAGGTTCAAACACATTGCTGCAATGTGAAAATAAGTTTTTGAAAATAATATTGCTGAGAATGGATTTTTAAAATTTTTATCTAGAATATTACATACTGAATAGAGTGGTTCTAAACAATGAAAGCACTTGAATTAATGCTTGAAAAAGATTGATTTTTTATTGCACCAAAAATTAGAGCAATCATTAAAAGCACACGTTTTAAATAATCATTTTTTTAGTTTTTTTTATATTTAATGAAAATTAAAAAACTACCATTTAATCTTATATTAAACTTTTGGAACTCAAAGTTTGTATGTAATTTTTCTATTAACTCAGCCAAAATATTTAAAAATTCTGTAACTCAAAGTTTATTAAAAATTTTTTCTTATATTTGTTGGCATTTTTCAAGAACTTCAAATAGCTGAAAATATTTGATTCTGAAGCGTTCAAAGGGGATTCTTTAGCATTATGGCATTTTCTTTTGTCTTCAAACGAACTAATTAATTTTTGAAAAGTTACCAAAGAAATAATCAACATGCTATTGTGAAGCTTTCAACACAATCTTCTGTATAAAAAAAATCATAAAACGAAAGTATAAAGTGAATATATTTTTTATTGAAACTGATGTAATGCTTAAAGTTTTAAAGCTTCGAAATGTCATGCTTGTAGAGATTTCAGTAAGTATATAAGCATCAGGTTTTTAACACTAAAGAAAAAACCAAGAACATCGTTAAAATGATCAAAAGAGATCCCGAGTTGATTAGTTCACATTGTTGGTAAGCGAATAACAATGTTTCAATAACTTCAATTGCTATAAAAAACTTATTTAGGAATTTGAAAGAAATAAGAATAATTTCATCGAATTAAAAATATTTTGATGCCAACCATATTTTTTGATGAAAATTCAATTATATTGTCAGAAAAAGTTATTTTCTTACTTGAAGATGATAATCTCAATTACTTGTTTAACTCAGTCTTTTAATCGTCGTAATTTTATAACTTTTAGCTGAAAATTTCTAATGAAAATTTATAAAAAGTTGAATTTTATTGTAAATCGAAACATTTACAAAGATTTTTTCAATTAATTACTGTTTAAACTCGATTCTCTCAAATTTTCCATACAAAATTTTTAAACCTGGAAAAATCAAATTTTTTAAATGAGTTATTTTGAAATAATTTTTAATAATTCAAAATTGCTTTAACGCTTCAATAAACAATTCAGTGTTAGAGTTTCCAATTAAATTTCATAAATAGAATGTTTTTTGTTTTTGAGTTCAAAACTTGGGAACTATTGGAGCATTTAATCCGCACCATTGCCACAATCTGTACGAGACATGATAAATCGATCGACATTGGCTATTAATCATTGCTACTACAACTTGTGTATAATCGTTCTAATAAACAAACTACTCTTGCGCACAATAACCTCATAAGACCCCAGAGGTTGTTCGAGCCAACAATCCATCTTAATTAACTACGAGTACTATTTTTAAAAGTATAAATATACGATAAAAAGTCTTAACCTTCAACATATTTGTGAATTAATATGAAAGGTGCTCCAATAGCAATGTCAGACGAGAAGAGACTGATCAAAAAGTTGTTGGACGACTATGAGAAGGTAGGAGTGATTGGGCGACCTGTGTATGATACTTCGCAGACCATCAACGTCAGCTACGGCCTCTCTCTCATTCAAATCCTCGACTTGGATGAAAAAAACCAAGTGCTCACTACTAATGTCTGGAGCAGATATGTGAGTTTAAGTTGGTTTTATTTGCATTAAAAATTCTTTCATTAACGGAGGAAAGTTTAATTGAATTATTTTGGGTCGGTAAAAAAAATTAGAAAAACCATAAAAACTAAATTTTCGAAATTATTAATATACGCCTCATTAAAATTGCGAATTCACAAACAAAAATCGAATAAGCCTTTTAAAGGCTTAAAAATATGAATAGGCAATTCTCTGGTTGGCTTATAAACAACTCCTCAATTTTCCTTTAGTTAATTTCAAAGCGAAGGTTAAAAATTTCGTTTTTTCCTATTGAAAATTCAGACGTTTATACATTTTCAATGAGTTTTTGAAGTAAGAACTCATTATTATTGGCTTAAAACCGCTCCATCAAGTTTAAAAAAAGTTTTTTGAACTTTTTTTATGAATTTTACTGCTCGAAAATTAACTGAAAAAGTAAATTTTACTTAAAAACTTGGACAATTCTATAGTGAACCCAGGCATTGTTTCGATAAAAATATAATTATACATTTTCAAATGTATTTAATCCGCAATTAATTTTTTAATTTCAAAACAAATATGAAACATCAAAATACTTGGAATATTAAATTAAAATTTTTATATCATTAACCTTATGGAAATAATTTATCAAAAACTAAATTTAAAATGTATAAACATTCAATATGCAAAATATTAAACGTGTATGTTGCGTGGAAACAACTTTGAAAAGCATGATAAGCTTTGCAGTTTTGTGATGAATTCTTTGACGAATCGAGGTATTTTGCACTTTATTAGTATAATACATTGTTTCCGATTGACACATTTCGTTACAAGTTTTTTTATGTTCTTTTTTTGAAAATTCACAAAAAATTTTACATTTTGTTATTTGACTTTCAAATAAAAAAACTCAAACTTTTATTTGATTCCATTGTTGTATGCATTTGGCTCACAATTGCTTTCATAACTATTTCTGTGTCAGGTATCATCATTATATTGGATGAAATTACATTATAGCAGACATTTTGAAGTTTTTTAACCTTTTATGGAGCTGTGATGGCACGGAACTAACATTTCTACCGCCAAGACATGTTTTCAGAAACGTGAGTCGATATTTTGAAGTTAATTTTGATTATTAATGTCAGCATATACAAACTTTTAACGTTAATTTTGATTATTGATTATGAGTTATGAACTGCAAGCAAAAACAAGTTCTTTCTTAAATTTGAGAGACCGTATTTTCTCGAAAAAAACATTTTTCCAGTTTTTTCAATTTGAACAACTGAGCTTCATATTTTCATGCTTTATTGAAACTTCTTTCAAAACATTTCAAAATAAAGTATGCTTCTAGAAAGAATTATTTTTGTTTTTAAATGGATTTATTAGGCTGGTCTCAGGTTCTTAATTAGAAACCTTAAATAAACTAAGATGCATTTATTGTTTCAAATCACTTAAATTTTCATAAGTTTTCTGTCATATTCCCAATGTTATTTTCATCAAGTTGAATAAGTTTATTTTGTGGTGAATAAAATTTTCAATATTATTTTTTTGCAAAATTTTTTTATTATGCTTAAATTTCTCTACATTATGAATATAAACTTACACTAACAAATCTGTGCGAAAATTATTTTTAAATATTATATTATACTCTATTATTATTCTATTATAATCGATACTATCCTTTCTCTTAAACTTGACATTATTGCTTTGAAGGAAACTTGGATTCCTGAAAACGCAGACAATGTCACAAAATATGACATTGTGCTTCATGGCTTTCATGTCTTGCACTTACACCGACCCATTGGTAAACGAGGTGGAGGTATTTCTGTAATTTCCAGAAACTCCATTAGATTGGATGCCATTAAATCCCCGTCCCACTCGTCTTTTGAATCATTTATAGCCAAAGAATCTTTTTCGTCACACTGTTTCTATCGGTAATCTACCGTCCTCCAAACACCGGTAATTTTATCTGTGACCTCACATCTCATCTCTATTTCTTTTATTCTCTTTCTTCAAATTTTATATTGGCTGGTGATTTCAACACCCCAAATTGTACGTCTCATGACAACCCGCTTAGTGTTCTTTTACGTGAACTCGAGCTGGTGCAGCACATAGACTTCCCCACCCACAGACTTGGTAACATCCTTGACCTCATCATTACTCCAAAACCTAACAGTCATCTCATACAAAAAATCGGCAGAGAAACTTTTGACTCCGATCCCTATCTTATTTTATGCAGTCTCAACCTCGCTCCTCCTCCCCTTCCCCCTCGCATTGTAATTTCCCGCTCTTTTGAAAACTTTGATGATGCTGTCTTCGAGAAAGATCTCAGACATATCCATAATACACTAACTAACCTTTCTGATGTTCCAGTTGAAAAGTTTCTTACAACAAGGAACAACTCTTTTCAATCACTTATCGACCACCATGCCCCTTTTCGCAACCACATCTTTCGCCCCAGCAGTCGCTCCCATCATAAGCTATCTACTGACGTCATTGCCGCCAAAAGAAAAAGACGAAACTTGAGAAAAAAATTTCCTTATTGTTAAGGTCATCCAAGCCTGTTCCAGCCAGTCTTCTTGCTGCCCTCAAGGAATCTCGGAAAACTGCTCGCGCTCTCATCTTTAAATCCCATGCTGATTATTTTAACAACATGCTTGCATCTGTCAAACCAAACTCGAAAGTTTTTTGGAAAACTGCCAACTCCATCCTACATAGATCTTCTCCTTCTCCGCCACGCAGCTCTTCAGAAGCTATCAATCTTGTGAATACCTTTAGTAGCTTTTTTAAAAAGAAAATCGCTCTTATTCACAAATCTTTGCCAACGTCCATTTCGCACTGCACAGACCCTATTCTACCAGACAATCGAATACCACTCTTATTTTTCATTTGTCAGTATTGAAGAAGTGAGTAAGCTAATTCGCTCTTTACCCAACTAATCTTCTCCATTAGAATTAATCCCCACATCCTCTTTAAAACGCTTTTCTCACCTCTTTGCTCCAATAATTTCCAAACTTACCAACTTGTCTTTTTTACAAGAAATATTCTCCGCCTCCTTTAAAACAGCACAAGTTCTCCCTTTGCTTAAGAAAGGCAATTTGGACACTACCATTCCTTCGAACTACCGCCCTTTTTCTAACTTGAGCACCATTTCAAAAATTATCGAAAGACTCGTTCATTCCAGAACAACTTTTCACGTTTCATTATCTCCTAATTTTAATCCTTTTCAATCAGCATATCGCAAGCACCACTCAACAGAAACCACACTTGTGTAGCATTATTGTACAGCACGACTTGCTTTTTCACCAGTTTGCTGATGACATCACTCTTTTCACCGGAGTTTCTCACCCAGATCCTAGCCCCACTCTCTTTAAATTATCCAGTTGTTTTTCCGCTCTAAGCTCCTGGTTTTCCCAAAGCCAACTGAAACTAATCCCCACTAAGAGTGAGGTGATGTTTGTCGACAGCTCTCGTCTTTTAGCAAAATAAAATTTCTCTTCTGTGGTAACTCTCGACGGCACCACACTTCCTATATCTTTCAAGCTCAAAATCTTAGGTGTCACTTTAGATTCAAATTTGAACTTTGCTCATTTTATTTCTCAAATAATCCAATCTTCCAATTTCCATATCTATGCCATAAAAAAAGTACGCAAATTCTTACCTCTTTCCACTGCTAATGCCCTCTTTATCTCACTAGTTCTTTCTAGATTGGACTACTGTAATTCTCTCTTTTGCGGGCAGCCAAACTATCTTTTATGCAAACTTTAAGCTCTCCAAAACCACGCGGCCAAGACGGTTCTTCAAGCTGATTATTTCAGCTCTTCCAGCGACTGTCTTGATCGTTTGCACTGGTTACCTGTCTCCCAAAGATGCAAGTTTAAATTACTTTGGCTCATTGCATGCACTTTCAAGCTTGAACAACCTGCTTATCTTTTTGATCTTTTGTCAATCAGACACACACGTCAACCACTCAGATCCTTGCACTCTGGTCTCCAGCTTCATCAACCTGTTTCTTCAGGCTTGTTTACTAGTCGCTCTTTTTCTCACCAGGCTCCACGTCTGTGGAATTCACTTCCCTCTAACTTGCGCTCATCGCCTTCTCTCATGAACATTCGCAAACTTTTGAAAACTCACTTATACCATAAGCATCTTCAGTCATAATCTCTTACAAACCTTGAGCGACTCTGAAGCAATCTTGAATTGATAACTGTGCGCTATAAAAATCTTAATAATAATAATAATAAATATAAATTTTCTTCACATTCGTTCAGTTTTCAATTAAAACTTCATTTTACACTGCTTAATATCGGAATGTCTACTCTAGACATTTGTGGATATTTGAAGTGTTGGAGAGAAGAAAAGTTAAGCATTATTTAAAGAATCATATTTCCAATTTCAATATAATGTATATAAATGGTAAATAGTTTTAAGATTTTATCGAAACATACAAAAAACTGTTTCAATTACACAATTGCACTGAATTTCGTAAAAAACATTAAAAATCAAATAAAAATGTTGGAAATAATTTCAAAATCAATTTTTTATTAACTTATATAAAAATGGTTCAAGAAATTCATATATGCAAATGAAAAAATTAGGTGTTCGATAACGTCAAATTTTTGAAAGATTTTTTGAAAGTTTTAATTATTAAAAATGTTCGACCAAACTGATTTTTTTGAAAAAAAAACTTTGAAATGCAAATCGAACATGAATTTCTTGACTCATTTTGAACTTATTGATACCCTCCTCTCGAACACCTCATTTTTTTGCTTGCAGGTTTAAGAAGATGGCCAAGCTGCTTCTCGTGATATTCGCTTAAAGCATTCTTTCATAGGCTGTTTCGTCTGCACATGAATCTATTTGAATTCGAATTTAAAGTTTATTTGAATTTAAGATTCATTTGAATATAAATGTAGTTTATTTGAATTTGAATTTTGTTTGATTGGTTTTTAAGAACCTTTTGATTGTTTTTGGTGTTTCAAGCCAACATCTGGTATTTTAGATTTTAAAAATTATTACGGAATGTTTTGTAAACTCAAAATTTGCTTTAAATCTACAATCGTCCGTTCCATGAAAAGTGTATTAAAATTTGACCGATAATTTGTCATACAAATTGATTCATCGTTCACGTTTGAGTCGGTTAGATAGGAAATAAATGAAGACATTTTTGCTCAAAGATATGTATCATAATTAGTTTTTTGGATTGTATTTTTTTCTATGCGCATAAAAAATCGCCCCGTAATAGCTTGAGACCTTGTATGGTACTTTTTCATTATGTTCGCTGTTATTTATATTTATGAAAAAGAATTCATAGATATGCATTATGGTTTTTCGATAATCAACTTTCTGCCTTGGGCGGACTGTTTTTGAAAAATAAAAATTTTTTCGCATTTTTTCTCTGTGTTTTTCAATTTTGCATAATGCTTATAATTTGTTAAATGTTAGAATGCCTCTGTTTCGGTATATTGCCGAAGTATGAAACCTTATTGAAAAACACAATATTTTCATATATTTTGTAAATATAATGATATATAATGGCTACTTAGGTTTTGTAAACTTTTATTTTGAGAAGAAATGAGCATTTTTTGCAGATTAATGAAAAAAGCATTTTTATCTCTTCCAAAGACTTCATGATGCATCCTAATTTAATATCGTTTTTATTGAATTAATACCTGAAAAAAGCAATAATGAGAATATAAGTGAAGCTATAAAAAATTTATGCATTTAATATTAATATTTTATAAAATATGTCTCAGAAGACATAAAATTGGTAATACATAAAACCGAAAAGACCAAAGTCCCTAATGTCAGTGTATAAAAAGTGCATAAAATATTTTTATGAAAGCTATATAACATACTAGTAATAAATCTAATCTTTTATATATTATTTTTTTACCAATTTTACTGCTTCATTTTTTTGCTTGTTCATGACAAAACTATTTTTCTCCATTTCTTAAGATACACTTTCTTCTTGATGGGGCTTTGAGTTTTTTAAATTAATTAAAAGAACCTTTTTTTAATAATATGAATAAAAGTACAATAGCTTAAAAAAGTATCTTAAAAATTACAAAGCTTCACCTAAGACAATATCACATTTTGAGGTACGTTTAAAATGTACTTAAGATGTGATATTGCTCACGAAAGCTTCGTAATTTGAATTAGATTTTGTATTGCTCTAATGTGTTTTCACATCAACTAAATACTGTATTTATTTTTTTTCTATATTAGAATATTAAATATCTTTTTTTTGATATTAACTATTTTATTTGTTAGTTTGTTTGATAAATCTTGTGATAAACTCAAAGTAAATGTTACTTTGTGAATCTTATGAAAAGCATTGCATCAACCTTATGGATAAAGTTAACGCTCTTTATGTAAAGTCATTAAAATGCTTTTGAAACGATGTTGCTGCTTTTATTAAATTTAATTTTCATTCTCACTGTTTCTTCATTTGCTTTCATTCAATGTTAAAAGCTTGAACTTAAGTTGTAGAGTAATATTGAAGTCTAGTGTTGTAGCCATCCATTTGGTAGGGCAATCAAGTGTTGCTAGATGGTATTTTGCTTGCAAACGCTGAAAGCTGATAGAAGTTTTTGTTGAAAAAACTAATTTGAATTTTAATGAATTTTTGTCTTTGAACATTATTTTGTAATCAGTGACCTTTGAAGTATTTTTCGTTTGATCTCAACTTTAAACTTAAAAGCATATTTAAACTTGAGTAAATTTTAAATAATTTAAAAACATTTTTTAAAACCAATATTTGAATACCAAATTTGAATAATTTTTTTTCAAATTTTTAAAGCATCAAAATCTTTGAAAAAATATTAAAAATTTTATTTAAAATCATCTTTTCTATGCTGTTGAAATCTTTCTCCAAAGGAATGGGTTGACCATCTCTTAGAATGGGACCCGGAGAATTACGGAGGGGTTGACCTAGTGAGGGTACCTAGCACCAAGATCTGGACTCCCGACATTGTGCTTTACAACTAGTAAGATATTCACTGCTTCACATTTGTACTTTTGAAACATGTTTTTGTTCATAATGTTTAATCAACTTTTCAGAGACATCTTATGTAAGTTTAGTTGGTAAAACGTGTATTCAATATTTTCCTAGCAATCATACTTTATTTGTCAAAACATTAAACTCTCTTTTTAAAATCAAAATTCTGTGAGGGTTTTGGAATATTCAGGTAGAAAAAGAATTTAGCTGAATACTAATAAATAAACAATCAACTTTAAAATGCTTACAAAATACACACATAAAAGCAAAGTTAATTTTCAGCAACGATATATACGATAATATGAAAACACTTCGAAATGAAATTTTTTTCTTCAATGGTAAGTTACCGCTTTTAGATTTAGATGAAAAATAATTAAAATATGCCCAGTTTACATTGCGACCAGCTACTAATTTAAAATCATTTAGAAGTGCAAATATCATGAGTTTAGAACTTTTTGAAAACTCTGCATTAAGTTTTTTGCATTAAAGAGAAAAGTTAGGACACGAAAGTTCTATTGAAACATTTTGACTTGCAAAAACCCATAATTGACGAATCGAGTGTTCAATATATAGATTATTGAGGGCTCACTCTATTAATGCATTTAGATTTGTCATATTCAATGCCTTATTCATAAAACTTCTAGTTATTGAATAAATGATTAAGAAATTCTAATGTATATTATTCTAACTATAATCAATATAGACTTTATCTAATTATTTTTTATTATATGCGCTTTTTACTTCTATCGCAATATTTAATATTACGGTAACTTTGGAATTTTATTTTTTTTTTTTGCAGAATAATTTTCAAAAATTTGAAGATCTATTAGTGGTATAAATAGTTTTTATTGTTATTGCACCTATGAAAAAAATAAAAAACCACTAACTTTTATTCTTATGGCAAAAATTCATTTCTAAATGCGAGGCATCGTTGTCATTAGAATTATCATTAATATCTTTTTATTTCCTAAAAAATACTATTTGTAAATCTTTTTTGCTGACTCTTATTTTTCACTAATAATATTTTCTAATAGGACTGAGACTTACTTTTCAAAATTGCCCTCATTTTGAGTTATGCTGCAGTTTCCACCTCCTAAGTTGCTTTTTGCTTCCTCCGATCTAATAACGAAAAGTTTTGGAGATACTTTGTTATATTTGTATTGCTACGTGTGAGTAACCTAGCTTTTACAAAAAAAGGCTTCGTAATTAACCAAAAAAAAAAACTTCTAATTCACGTTGGAAATGATATTGTCTAGAAGTAATTATCTATAAGAATTTCTATTGCACATTTAATTGAAACAGTAAAGATTTTGTAAAGGTTGTATCGCAAGAGTTTCAAAAGTGTTAGGTTTCAGTTTTTTTAAGAGTTATAACTAAGGAAACAAATTAGAAATAGTATTCTTTTGAGAATACATAAAATTTTTTAGAAGTAAAATCATTATTTCAACAAAACGGCATTTTTAGAAATTAATGAGTCGGTATAAATTGAATTTTCTCATTTAAAGAACTAACAATTCAGCAACTCAATAGCAGAAACAACTTCTTTATTTCTGAAACAAAATTTCATCAGTTTTCTAATTGGTTTTTTATATAATGAAATCTTTTCATTTATTTAGTTTTTTTTTCTGAGTTTTGAAAGTTTATCAACAAAAGTTCAAGTTTCACATTTTGTTCTAGAACCAATCCTTTTTTCTATATACATTTCCCATTTGTGAAATTATTCATCGGCTTGGCTTGCTTTTTCGTCTGTTTCCAAAAGATATTCTTTTTTACTAAAGTCTTTCATCAAAATCTTATACCCACTCTTTCTGAAATACAATGTTGTTTTTCTGCTTCTTACACTTTTTTCAAACTCGACTGAAACCAAGCCCTAGCAAAAGCAAAATTTTGTATGTTGGCACTCTTATTTTCTATCAAACTACAATCTTCTTTCTAAGTTTACTTTTATTAGTACTATTTTTACCTTATCTTGAATATCTTAGGTTTCACGCTAGATTTCAATCTCAACGTTAGTTACTTTATTTCTCATGTAATTCAATCTTCCTATTTTCATGTACAAGCCATTAAACAAGTACAAAATCTCTTCCCTCTGAAACCGCTTATACTCTCACTAGTTTTTTCTATATTGAACTATCTTTCGCAGACTTTTCCAACCCTTCAAAACCACGTAAATAAAACGATTTTTGTAAGCTGATTACTTCAGTTCCTAATGTGACTGTCATGATCGTCTATACTGTCTAATATTTGCCTAAAAACACCATTTTAAATTTTTTTGGCTTCTTGCTTGCATTTTCAAGTTTAATCAACCTGCCAATTAATATAATATAATATAATTTTTTCTTTAGCAGACATATTCATCAACCACTCATGTTACCAGCTACATCAGCCGGTTTTCTCAAACTTTCATTCAAGCTTCTATCTCTTTCATAAGTTCCACGTCTGTGTACGCTTTCCTGTTCAATCTACGCGCATCATCTCACCTCTGAACTTTTCACATGCTTCTGAAAGCCCATTTATACTATGAAAACCTTTATTCATAATTTTTCAAAACTTTTTAGTGCTTTTCAAGCAAGTCTTGTTTTAAAGGGTCTTATAAAAACTTTATAATTGAGAATTCCTATTAGTCATGAATAAATATGAAGTTTCACAAATCGAATAAGATATTTATATACATTCATTTGATGTATGTCTTTTAGTTAGATTAGATTTTTTTCCTATTTAATATCATAAATTATTTTATTTCTGAAATTTATATCGTTAAATTATTGAATAATTTCGTTTTTGTGACTAAAAATCTCATATAAAACTGATTCCATTGAAGATATAAACTATTTTTTATCACCTTAATAACTTCAGATTTATTAAATAGAACATAAAAAAACTATTTCTATAATAAATAATGACATTCATACATAAATCTACTCACATGAAAAAGTGAAAATTTAATAGGGTAACCTTTTGAATATCATTGCAAATATCAACTAAATAACTACCAACAGCGCTGATATGAGACTTAAAGAACACAGAGAAGCCCTGGTTCTGGTTGACAGCAATGGGACTGTTAGGTGAGAAACATTAACTTTATATTCATTAATGATAATGAATATTGAAAGGAAGGAATAAATAAGAGTTTATTGGAGTCTTCAATCATCATTATTAATCTGTCGTAATTTGAGACGACATGTAATGATTTTTTAGAGAAGAAAATGGATATAACATGTTTACTTTTATGATTAATGCTTTGATAATTGATTGATAGTTTTTGACGGGTTGTGCAAGTGTTTTTGCTAACGTTATCATTAATAAATGGTCAGTTCACTTTTTTGAATTTTTTACAAGAGTTTTGCTAATATATTTTGAAACTTCAACAAAAATTTTTTTTAAATTTGATAACTTGAATTCAATAATGAAACACTTTTTTATTTTTTCATTACGCCCCTATCCCATGTTCCATTTTCATAAAGAAACATGAAAATATGTGTTAAAAAAGATATTTAATCTTTTCATTGGAAAATTTTGATTTGGAAAAGCTTAAAAAATGAAATTCAAAATTTCAATTATAAACTTATTTTTAGAACTTTAAAGAAAAAAATTTTTAGAATGATGAAAACCTAGATTGTTTTATCTTCATTAATTTGTTAAAAGGTATAAAGCAGGTGGTGGTTTAAAATTTAATGTTATGCTTTAATATCACGGTATAACCATATGTTGTTCCCATCTTTGCTTAGTGTTTAGTTTATTATGTATACATTTTGATCTATAGTAGGGTCTTGAAATGAAAATTTCTACATATCTGGTCTCATTTCTTTTTTTCTTTGTTGCCTTTTGTGTACAAAATTGAAAATATTTTTGAGATAACATAAAAGATTCAATCTAAAATAGTAAATATTCATTTTTCCAAAAACTGTTTTTTCAGAAGCATTAATGCTTTTGAGCTTTTATTTATAAGAAATTAAGAAAAATATTAAACGTCAAATTTTATTCAAGTCGAAATTTTAAAAAAATTTTGTGAGAAATTTTTCCGGTTTGGCAATTTTTATGTTATATAAGCTTTTTTAAGCCAAATATCAAACAAATTCTAATTTTTTTAGATTGAGGTCAAGATTATAACATGAAACAAATAAGTCTTATATGAAAATACAAATAATGTGGTGACAACATAAAAAGTTCTTAAAAAATTCTCATAACTCTCCAAGTTAATGCTTGAGAGGTAACTGTTGTTTTTCCCAAATAAAAGCAATTGATATTGGTTAAATGCGTTTGGTTGCAGCGATCTTATTTAGTGGTAATTGTTTTGGAAGAAGAGATGTAAAGTTGACACATTAAAAGTGTCCATTATTTAAATGCCGATTCTCTGTTGGTATAACTAAAACTAAGTTATAAAGGTTGAAAGTATAAGAGTAATTTGGTATAAAGAGTATAAAAA
The DNA here is from genome assembly GCA_964035795.1 of Pterobdella sp. o SKG-2022. NCBI lineage: Eukaryota > Metazoa > Annelida > Clitellata > Hirudinida > Piscicolidae > Pterobdella > Pterobdella occidentalis. The sequence goes on along the minus strand of OZ038320.1, from coordinate 23,585,181 downwards.
TATCAGTTATTGTTTTTGAAGATTTATCAAATAATTCAATTAACTAGATTTCCAAATTAAGAATAAGCAATAACAAATTTTTTCTCCAAAAACTTCTTACTTCATATTTCCTAGTTGTTCACGCTCCGTGAAAACATAGATGCTTTCTGATCATGATGATGCAAATTTAATTATACCTAATCAATTCCTCAATGGAAAACTTATAAAAAAAAGGAGGATATTCTTTGGGAAAATGTGGTTTTCGTGTCGAAGTAACCCAAACATTAGATGAAAGCAATGCACAAGTTATCAAAAGTTTAGCTAGCTTAATACGTAAAGTGTTTACGTTGTATTTATTTTGAAATATTTTTTGAGTGATGGAAATGTTCAATAAACTTCTCGTTTAATTCACCATAGATTTCAGAAAAAATCATTTGCATTTTGCCACGAATATCTCCTGCATTGCTTTAATGGCTTTTTAGTGTTTTTTCACATGAAACTAATGATTTTTGAATCTTGATTAAAATTTTATTTTTTTATAAGATTCATTATGCAAAAAAATTAATAGGAGTAAATTTTTTTCATCAAACATTTCCAAAAAAAAACATTAACAAATTTAAGAAGGAATGGAACTTTCAAGATAATTCCACATAATGGCACTAATATTTCAAATTTGTTTGCCATCCTTGGTAGCTTGCAGGCAGATTATTTACTGAGCTACAATAACTGCCATGGTCCGTTCTTTGAGGTTGGCAGTGGAAAAGAAGATATACTTAAGTAATTTATGTTACTTCCAACAGTTGCTCATAAAAAACAGACGCGAAATTCGATGGTGGATAGAATTATGGAGGTGGTTTAAGAGAGTATGGGTATGCAAAGATAAAGGAAAAGTAATGATTTTTTATCAAATTATTTTGCAAAAAATTTTGTAAATAAAAAACACCGCCTCCGGGTGGATTCGAACCACCAACCTTTCGGTTAACAGCCGAACGCGCTAACCGGTTGCGCCACGAAGGCAGGGTTACAGCATCCATTTATATTAACTATATAAAACGAATAAGTCTAAAAAGCGTGTTTGCATCGCATTATGAAAAAAATTGTGAAGATAAAATTTAAATTTAATCAAAACCATTTTTCAGGTGGCTACCCCAAGCTATTTTCAAAAGCACTTGTAATATAGATATAACCAACTTTCCATTTGATATTCAAAGATGCCATATGAAGTTTGGGTCGTGGACTTATGATGGATATAAGCTGGATGTCAATTTTTTAGGTACTTTTACATTTTTTTGATTAAACAAGAAACTTATTGTCCATTTTTTTGAATAATAAATTTTTAATGGTACTGCAGTCAAACAATCAAAAATATAGAAACATCAATAATTTTAAATAAACGTTTGAAAAAGTTTTAAAATTGAAAATAATTTTTCATTTTAGTAAAAAGTGAGAAATATCTTCCATTAAACCTTTTTTCTGTCATTCAAGTCTTTCATTTTGTTAGCCTGTAAAGACTTTACATCACATGAAAATGTAGCCTAGTGTCGTGGAAAAAATTTTTGAGCAAAAACTTTTTTGACTTCAATTAGCGTTGAACAAAATGTGTTGAAAGCAACACTGAAGCATGTTAAAAATTATGTTAAGCTCTTCAAAAGACTGACACATCATATACTTGAAAATTGAAGTCTTATGAAAAGTGCCGTTAGCTTTTAATAAACTTTTACGTATGTCATGTACATTTCATTTCCATTAAATTTCAAGTATATAAAACTTGATATTTTTCAAATCACTTTTATTCAGCTAAAATAAATTTAATGATTCAGAAATATTAAAAAATTTATACACATTAAGTTCGGAATTTTGAGTGTCTGTCTGCAACAGATCAATTTTAATAATGATTCATATATTTCCTTTTAGATCTATCGTCCTTTGACATTTCGGAATACGTGAAAAGCAACGAATGGGATTTGTTGGGTTCTCCTGCAGTCAAGCATGTTATCTATTACCATGGGCTGAATGAACCTTATATAGATCTGACATTTTTCGTTATAATTAAGAGAGTTGCAGTGTTTTACAACTACATTCTAGTCCTTCCTTGTGTTCTTCTATCGTTTCTCACACTTGTCATATTCTGGCTTCCCCCAGAATCTCCAGCCAAAGTCATGCTGGGTTCGTGTTGCTGATTTAATTATTAAAAAGTTTTTTGAGTATTTTCTCATGTAAAGTTACCCGTAGGTAACTTAGTAAATGGATAGTAATATTAGTTTATGCCACAAAACGAAACGCTAAAAGCATGTGAGTTATTTTTAAAATTTTCGTGCTTTTTGTAGATTTTTTGCAAGAGTTGTACGTCTTTAAATTTAGTACATATAAAAATATTCTAGTAATTCAGTTTGTATGAAGATTTTATTCGATGTTAATAAATGCTTTTAAGTTAAATTTATATTTTATCACGGTTTACTTTCTTAATGATTCAAAGTTTTGCTTTGAAATTTATTTTAAATCTATAAAACTTACCCTAAAAAGTGTTTTCTGGTTTCATTTACGTATAAAAAAATTATAAAAAAAAATTTTCTTTGATCGTAATTTTGAAATATTTCCAGGAATGAGTGTGTTCGTTGCATTCTTCGTATTGCTGCTCTTACTTGCAGATAGCACTCCACCAGCGTCAACTTCTATTCCTTTGATTGGTGACGATTTTTAATTTTTAGAAATATTTAAACCTAATTTGCTCCTTCATGTATGTTTCAAATCAACCGATTTCGCCAAAAATATACGAAAGTGCTTTTGAAAACGACATCGAGAAATTTCATTTTGTTCTATTGTGGTCAATTAAAAAATCGAGCAAACATAAAATTTTCTTGAAGCATAGATCGATCTCAGTTAAGATAAGTAACGATCCAACGCCAACATAGTACAATCAGTGTCATCATAGAAATACTATTATCTTTCGATTTCCCTTGAGCAATTTTAAATTTGTAAAATAATTTGTTTTTCTAGTAGTTAAGAAAGTATTTTGAAGAACAACTAGCAATTTTGAACATTTCTAGTACAAAAACAAAGTTTTCTTGTTAAATTCAACATCCAAAAAACTACTCAATACCTGACTTGTGGAATCACCCGATTAACAAATATTAAAAACGCTATTATAAAAAAAATCAGTGTAGTTGAAAACATCGCCAAATTTTACCCTAATAACGAATTGTTTGATAAACTGAGAGCATTTGAAAAAAGCGAACTATGTAAAAAAAATTGCGAAAAAATAGTAAAGTTAAACACTAAAGTTTGGTTTTCATGCAATCAAAAGATCAAACAAAGAAAACACCAAACAATGCAACTAATAATAGGAAAAGAAACTAATTCTAAATGAAGAGGCAATGAAATTAGTAGAGTTATTGAAGAAACTAATTTTGATGCGTCTATAGAGCGATTTAAGAGATCACCAAAGTCTCTCAATTGCTATCTCAGCCATACACGCTTTTTTTCAAAGTGAAACACATTAACAGTGCTTGAAACAACGAAATAACGTTTAAAATAAAAATAAAATTCAATGAAGCCTCAAAAAATTTCAGAAGCTCAAAACCAATATTGTTTTTGGCAACGACAAAAAATTTTCTTTTTTGTGATAAAAAAATGAATTAGAAGCAACCTGATGTATGTTACCATACAAATCACCTTACTGAGAATACAGGTAAACAACAAGCAAAATTTCGCACTAAATGCTTTAGGGGCAAACTTTCTGATGGCAATAAAGCTTGAAAATGTATTCAATTGGGAAAGAAAAAATTAAGGTGAGCAAAAGATGCATATAAATAGAAAGGTTTGAAGATCTTGAATGAGACGCAAAACAGAGAAAAGACTAAATACATCTGTGAATGAAAGTATACCTCTTCAAACAACAGGACACATTCGAAACTTTGAAAAAATAGATTATTTTTGGTTAAAAATATTCAATTCTTCTGAATACAGGAGCTTATTTCTGTGCGAACATGATTCTAATCACACTATCAACCTTTCTTGCTGTCATAATCATTCAAAATCACGTCAGAGGAGATAGGAAAAATAAAGTTCCAGATTGGCTCAAAAAGGTTCACTATTTACAAAACATTTTTTGATTAAATTCCAAATTAACTTCCACTATTGTATGTTATATGTTTTTCAACAAAATTTTATACTATATATAGTGATAATTATAAGAAATCATGAAAAAACTATGAAAATAAATCCAATCTTAAAAGAAATATTACAGCTAGACAATAATACAAAGAAAAAACTAAAACCTTGCATAAAATTGTTCAAATTGTCACATGCCTGTATACAAATGCCTTCATCGATCAAAAAAATTTTTATTCATATCTTTGTGAATAATTAGGCTCTTTAATACTAGAATAATAATCTAAATCTAAAATTTTCAGTTTATATCCTTCAATACTTTTATTTTTGTAAACTTTACATTTTGAAATTAGTTCAAATTCATTTATACATTTTTTGATTCCAGAGAAATAACAAAATTTCCTTTTTGTTCAAGTTTCTTCAACAAATTGAATGTGAAGATTTTAATTAAAAATTATCTTTGAATAATTTTCCCACCTAATCATGATGTGCTTAGTACTTTGAAACTATTTTATGCTCATTCATTTAGTCAACAGCAAAACTTTCAATTAAAAAGTCGGTAAAACATGCTTAAGCAAAAAGAATGGCTTGAAAAATACTTAAATTCGGGTCAATATTTAGACTAAAAACCAATAAATACAGATTAAAGTAACAATGATCTATGGCAAAACTTTTAACATTTTATAAAAATGTTAGATGGCATTTAATAATGTGGAGAAATTCCAGATTCCTTTCAGAAATATCTTCTAGAAATTCATTTGTCTTAGAACGATTATCTTCAAAAAATTCGTTATTGCAAAAATTAGAAAAATAATTTGAATTGGAAATGCATAAGTTTTCCAAATAATTTTTCATCAATTTCATAGTTAAATGTATCAATAATGTTTAATTCAAATTAATAGTCTTTTTCGGCAGGTTTTTTCATATACACAACAGTTCTTCTCAATATCTGTCTTTGTTACCAAAAATTTTACTACTATTAAACTGCTTTTTCCGAAATTGTTTAAAATGCATAAAAATAGTCACAAATGTATGTCTGTAATTATTAAAAACTTTCACGTCATTATTATTTTTCAGATTTGAAAATTTTTATCTTTAGAAAGTGAAAATTTCCAAAGTTCTTAATATTTCAAAAATTTTGAATATTTTGAAGTGCAGAGACACACATAATTGAATAAAAATAGAATTTATTACATTTTTTTAAAAACTCAATAATGAAAAATTCACAAATATCTTTAGGTTGCAATAGACGGACTGGCAAAGGTATTATGTATGTCAGAATTTTTGGATAAAGACTCTCAAAAAACAGCTAATAATGCCAAGGCTAGTCGCAAATCCCAAAATCAACGCCAGCAAGTGAATGAAACTCATCAATATTATCAACCTAGATTAGGTAACTACATGCATCAATCCGCAATGGTACCTCCGCTGAGATCACAGCCACCACATTTACATCAACAGTTCAGTGAAACTTTAGGCAGCAGAAGAGGTATGTTCAAACCATATCTAGGGACCACCAATACCACTTCTGCGTCAGAAGAAGGGGCTCTTTTGAGCAAGTCTTCGTGTCATCTTGCTATGCCGGCTCCTTCCGATCAAAACCTCCATTATCATACCACACAACAAACTTATCCAAATCAGTCAGGATCTTTATCAGCAGCTCCAAACAATGTCACTACAACAACTTCCACTCTCAAACATAATTCTTTCCCTGTTTATTTAGTGGGATGTTCTTCTTCTTTAGAAAGTGATGTAAGAGAAATAAGGAAAATGCTTAAAGCATATGTTACTAGAATCGAAAACAAAGACGTAAGTGCTAAGAATGCCAAGGAGTGGAGGCTCGTTGCCAGAGTACTGGACAGGATATTCTTTTATGCCTATATCGGTACTTTCAGTTGATAGTTTAAAGCATCTTATTTTTTTCTTTTCGTGTTTTCAACTGTACTTTATATTGTTGCTCTTAGTTTTTTAATTTTTTATAATCCAACGATTTTTAAAAATTTTGCCTCTTTTTTTATCAAAATACTTTTTTATTAATTTTAATTGATAATAAAAAATCATAATTGGTTTAAAGTTCGGTTAAGTTACCACTAGTTTTGATTTTTTCTTATTTCTATAAATTTCACCTTTATTCAAATAATATAAAACCTATTCCGTATAGAATTTTCTATTTTGGCTTCAAACAGATTTCTTCAATAAATCTTCTTGAGGCTATTAACACTTCACGAACTTCAACCCTCGATTCACGCGAGGGATTATCTTTAGCAAACAAATTCCTTCAACTTCTAAAATTCTTTCAGTTCAAATTAATCGTTAAATATAAGAAATGAAATTAATCTAAGGTTTTAAAATAATTTTTTCCATTTTCTGCTAGTTTTCAATTTTTTTATTTCGAAAATACTTTAATCCTTAAATCTTTGTAAGGATAAAAATAGTACGAGATTTGTTAAACAATAGTGTTCTGAAAACTATTTTTATCTAACTCTGTTGAAAGAATTAAATAAAAATTTTAAATTTTTTGTTCAAATTATCTTCCAATTGCATAATTTCATTAAAATTCAATTGACTAACACTTAAATTTGACAGGTACCATAATTGTTTCTCTGTGCACCATCTTCCCTAGAGATATATCTGACTATTCTTCTTTCGTCAACCTTAGGACCTTATCTCCAGCCCCTGAATCTATGGTAACAGAGAGGCCTATACTAAACAACGTAACATCATTTCCCTAATGCCTCCTTTTCTGGTCGTCCCTGAAACGTGGAGCTGTTTTTTTTGAAAATAGTATTCAATTGAAAAATTCCAAATATGGTAATTGTTTGAGGTAGAAAATTTGTATGAATACTTTCATAAAAGGTCTAAACCGATGTTTTAGTTTCATTCTAGTAAATCCGGCGTGATGTTTGTGGCAAATTTTAAGTTACATTAAATAAAACAAATAGATCTAGAATTAAAGTTCTATCTATAGAATCATTTGGTTAATTTTATTCATATTTGGAGTTGTATATGAACCAAAATAAAATTTCAACACACAATAAAATTTTAAATTCAATTATTTTTAATAATTATTTGAAATGTTAAAGTTCATCCCAATATTATGAGCATCAGTGTCAACTTTAGAAGTAATTTTTAGGTTTTCAAATAGAATTAGACCTTTGAAGTTATAAAACATTAACTTTGAAATTGTATCTAAATGAATTTCATTTTTTCAAACACATTTGAATGGCCATATTTTTAGTATTTCTTCACTACATATTTTTTCATTTTCCACTATTTGGAACTCATTATTTCAAATTGAAAACAAATTCCTTTCAATCAAAAGGTATTTTATTTTTGGGGAAATTTTTGTTCAACTCTATATTCTAATTAATTTATGATTTCTTAAAAAAAGACTAAAATATTTAGTTATCAAAATTTTTTCATCAACATTTTTTTACCTCCATACATTTTATAAAGGATCAACTGCTGAAATATCAGTAAAAAAACAAAAATGATAATTTAAAATTGCTTTGAAATAAATTGATCATTTTTATAAAACAAGTAAACTTATTCATTTTTAAAATATAATAAAGTTTATTCTTTTAAATAAAATAATGTAACATTATACATTTAACATTACATTACATATATTTTCCATTACTTTCAGATAATTTTGAGCAATTATTTAACGGAACCTTACATTATTATGGGTAATTATAGTAGGTGGAAACTTTAGTTTTTGTTAGAAACCATCCTTTTTTGTTGATTTATGACACATATTTCTTATTCTCATATTTATTTGTTTAAATACTAATTGGGGTTTCTATCATTTTAAAATGTAAAGTTGATTGATAATTCTTTTTGAATTTTATCCCATAAAAAATTCATGAATAATCATTGGGTTGGAAATTGTTTCAAACATTCATTTCCAGGTGGCCACCTACGTATTTAATCAAGACTATACATTTTTTTCTTTGAATCTAATTTGTTTCATTTCTTCAAAGGTATTGTTATATTGCTATATTTTTTGCAAAAATTTTATGAAATGTATGGTTTTTATTATTGTTTTCCAATGTTTTATAACTATCTTTTTAAAAAAAAAAAAATACTTTTGCAAATTTTTAGTAATCAAAATAAAAACACTAATAATTTTTTAAAAATTCAAAAAAATACATTCATAGAAATCGATGGAAAAATCGAAAATAAAATCTCAATAATTGTTGCTATAACATTTTAAAAAAGTTTTTTTGAAAATTAAAAAGTTTCATTACATTTTTTCTAGTTTTTGGTAGATAATCCGATCAATAAGCTAAAATCATTTATTATGTACAGATTAGGCGGGTTTCATTTAAGATACAGCATACAAAGAAATTTAGATACAAATCTTGTAACTTTCAAACGGTCATTAATAAATATTTATTTTGAATCACTTGATAGAAATGGAATGACCGGATGTTGCATTGGAACCCAGATGACTATGGAGGCCTGGCAGCCATCAGAGTGCCCATCTATAAGATCTGGACCCCTGATATCGTTCTCTACAACTTGTAAGTGCATTTTTACTGAATAAAAGTTTAATATAAACGTTATAATATAAATGGTTTTGAGGAAATTTTAGTATACTTCGTCAGTGATAAATTAAAACTTGGAAATGAGAAATGCGCTGAGCTCATATATAAAAGAAAATTTATTTTGATAATTCTTGATTTATTAGAACAACTTCAGCGGTGTATTATATTTTCACCCAAACAAAATAAAGGTCTACTTTGGAACTATAAATCCGTAAAACATAAAAACTTTTTAACTTATCTTGTGTTCATTCTCAAAATTATCTGTCTTTAGTGCTGATCAGCGTTTGAAAGAACAGAGAGAAGCACTGGCAGTGATCGAGTTTACAGGAGACGTCAAATGGCTGCCTACATCCTTTTACATGAGCACTTGCTCTGTCGCCATCGATTTCTTCCCTTTCGACATCCAAAACTGCCATCTCAAATTTGGTTCTTGGACGTTTAATGGGTGGAAGCTGGACCTCCAACAGCACGATGACTCCGAAGGATTGGTGATAGTTTACCGTTGTTTTTTTCATTCATGGATAATGATAGAAATTGAAATCACAAAAATTATTCTACTTTTTCGAGTTATTTGTTAATAACTATTGAATTTATATCAAAAAGCTTTGTGTTTTATATTTGTTTTGACCCCGTTTTTTTATTCAAGTTAGCTAAGCATTTTCATAAATTAATAGAAAAAATGAATAAATTGAATTTTATGATTCAAATAATCTACTTCATGTTGTTTCATTTCATGAATGTTACTAAATATGAAATTGTAACGGCAGATTGACTTGAGCAATTATCAACCTAGCAACGAATGGGTGTTACTCAGCTACCCAGCAAGAAAAAATACTATTCGTTATAATTGTTGCCCAGAACCCTATGTAGATTTGACTTTTTACATCACTATCAAAAGAATTCCTTTCACTTTTGTTTTTACTCTTATTATTCCTTGCTTCTTACTCTCTATTTTGGCTTTAGTATCATTTTGGCTTCCTCCCGAATCTGCAGCCAAAATTCTTTTAAGTGAGCAGAAGTTTCAAATATTGAGTGAAAACTATTTTAACTACTTTAATTTCAATTTTTAAAATTATATCAAATCTTTTTTAAGCAAATATTGCTGATGTTTCAGATATGAACTTGTTTTTGGCATTTTTTCTTCTACTAAAGATTTTGTCAGTTTCAACTCCTGCTTCATCTACTATCCCTCTCATAGGTAACATATTATTCAGTATATCTATATAAATAGTTTCAACTTATCAAATTTTTTCTAACTGGGTGACTGAAATTTTAGTTTTTGGCGTGAAGATCGATTGTATTAAAGATGTCTCAATAGGATGAATAAGACAAATGGATTTTGTTGGTGAAGTCCACTTAGTCGTTGTTTCAAACATGAGTGCCACTGACACAGATTTTAGTTTTTCACAACTGCAGAAAAAATATCTTGTTCTTAATAAACCCTTTCCTACTTTTTTCGTTGAATTTTAAAAGGCTCTTACCAGTTCAAAGCGGTCTGGTTGGCTGAAAAAAAGCTCAAATAGAAAATTTGCGTAGTTTAGTTTTAGATGCAAAAAAAGTCAATGTAACAAAAATTTTGATGTAAATGTAAACATACATTAAAGGTCTGTCTTGGGTTCATTATTTTTATTATTGTTCAAGAAGCAATCTTTCGAGAGTCAGAAATTTGGAAACATTTTTATGTTGATGCTCTAGTCGCGATTGCAAAAACACAAAAAATTGTATTTCCATCATCAAGAATTTAAATTAGGAATAGAAAGTGAAGTATTGTAGGTGGACTCCAAAAAAACTAAATTCCTAATGAATATATGGACATGACTGAAATTATAAGAACTCATTTCAAATAATACATAAGAATAAAATATTTTTTTTTTTGAAAATTAAAATTGTATTTTCAGACCAATCAAGTCTGATAGTAAATAAAAGGCAGTAGCTTTTCATTAAAAACTTGATGTTTGTCTTGGAAAAAATTATAAAGACGATTCTTAATTAAGGTTGTTTCTCATCAATTACTTGAAGATTTTTTAAGCTAAAAAAATAAATGTAAAAACTACTGAGTACTAAATATCTTATTTGACTATATATTTTTCTTTTATTCAAACAAAACAGTTATTTTTCAGTAATTTTTGCAATATAAGACTTGTTATTTGTGGAATTACTGGGTAAATAATCAGTTTTGTTTTTACTTTTTTCACAATCGTCTGAATAAGTTTTTTATGTATAGATAAAATGTTCGCGGCAATACTTTTGTCAATATTTTTTCCATGCAACTTCGTTTTTTAAGATCGAAATGCAAAAATATCTTTTTACACCACTGCAAGCTTGACGATAAAAGAAGTTTCTCTAAGTTTTCAGTGTGGCTAAAGTCACAAGACCCAGCAGTTCACATTAATTACTTCGATATTTTGCCCTTAAAAAGTTTTTTGTGGGCTTTGATGTGTGAATCAAAGCCTTATCTTACTAAAAAACAACTTTTTTCCAAATTGGCTTAAAAAAAATGCAGCTAGTCCAATTACGTTGCTAGATAACTTGCAGGCTTGTTTTTTTTTTTCATTATAATAATTTTTGATAATTCTTTAAACAAAGTCATTCTTAAACCATTAATGATCCATCCTTATTTTGCCAGCGCAAAAAACTCCGGATTCGGTCTCAAGACCATGCAATATTGCTGGCAACCGGCTTAATCCTCTAACTTAGCGTTTTTATTCAAAAATTTTATTCTTTGTTCCACATACAAATGAGTTTGTTGACAAACATAAAACTTTGCACTGCTTCTTGAAGTTACCGTTCGAATTCAAATGCCTATTAATTTTTTTTAATAGCGGAGACGTTAAAATGGTTTCAATGTTTTTAAACCCAAGGCTTGTTTATATTTTGAAAATAATTTGCAGGTATCATGAAAATGAAACTCTTTCCGAACTTTATGTTGTCTTATAGGTTTCTGGCATTTGAAAGAACTGAACTACTTCGCTCTATAATTTAAACTTGAGATTTTGTAATGGTTTGCAATAACCTTACTTTTTTTTTAGCTGTAAGAGAAACCCCATGAGGCATTAAAAATTATTGGTCAAGTAAGTAGTAAGTCGATACTTAGATCGCTCCTAACTGAGGTTTCTGCTGCACAATTCATAAATTTCACAGAGCACTACTCAATGTTATTAAATGGGAATAAATAATTTATATTTGATTTTTCAAAATTGGTAGAGGTAACTGAAATTCGTAAAAAAAGTTTTGAATTATTGAAAATATGCTAAAATTAATTCTTTTTTATAGAATTTTTGCTTAACAGGAATCAAGATTTTAAATTTCATTAATTAGCTTATATAAATATCATACTAAATTTTGTTCTCTCTATGCTTGATTTGTCAATATACTTCGAAAAGTGGCCGTTTTTATACTTTTGACCAGCAGTATATATACTGATTTTGTTTTTATTTCTTTGGCATCTTTCTTCATTAAAAATGTATATCATTAATTGTTTTCAAGGAATATATTTTTGCATCAACATGATCATGCTGACGTTATCGGCTTTCATCTCTGCAATAATTATGAATCTGAGCAAAAGAACTGACAAAAAAAATAAAGTTCCCAAATGGCTCAGAAAGGTTTGCTTAAAAACTTTAATAAAAAATAAAATTTTGTATTTTGAATGTTGATGATTACGTTTTCAACAAAACTCGTTATTTTAGGAACATTCAAAGCGAAGATAATTTGAATAAATATTTTTCATGATAAAATAAATGTTTGCACAATAAATACAACGTTTTGATTTGTGAAACTTGCACAAAATTAACTTTAGACTGATATTTTCAATTTTATAAAACTTGTAATTACAAAAATAATTTAACGACTAGTGAAAATAGTTATTGTAATCAAACCTTGAATACTAGTAAAGATTAGTCACTTTTTTATTCAAGCGAGGATTTGGTTGCTAGGTTGAGCTAGAATTATAGCTGCTGAACTAAATTGTTTTTTTTTCAATTTTCAATTATTTTCCAAACATTATAAGTTGAATATATTCAGTTTTGACATTTGTATCAGCTTACAATAGACGGCTTTTCGAGAATTTTCTGTATGGAGCAACGTAAGAATGTTCAGCGACTGAAGAAATCACGTCGTAATCACGTGACTCACCACATCACACACGTTATTGATGGAACAACAAACAGTCGAAAAAGTCACCATGAGAAAACAATAAAGTCTCCAGTACTCCCTTATAACAAGTGGGAGCCCCCTTCCCCGCATGGAGGCCACACCAACAGCCTCTTCGCCAGGGATAGAAGCAACTCAGGTTTTTATTCAATAATGTATATTCTACAGTTTCAGTTTTTATAAATATTTCAATCATTATTATAAAAAAAATGACTATTATTTTCAACAAAGGTCGATTAGACAGTCCTATCTTGACCAAGCCTCCTCCTATATACTGTTTGTTGCCTGCTCCAGTGGCGATGGTGACACCTAGTGGAGAAAGCGCACAACAACCACAACAGCCCCCTTTTCTTTGTTATTATTATGAGCCTAAACTCCCTACTCCTCCTCCTCAACCTCCCAGTTTTGTCAACAACTTTCAATCCAGCATTGAGTCTGAAGTGAAAGATGTCAAAAAGGTTTAGTCCAAAAATATTTTATCAAATAAATTTTCAATATTTCAATGTACTTATTGCCTCGAACATAAATTTGAAAAAAAGAATAAAAATTTGTGTGCAAAAAATAGCACTTTGATTGCAGGTGCTGAAAAATATAATGAACAAAATCCATACAAACGAAACGAAAGAAAGGAATGCCGCGGAGTGGCGGTTAGTTGCACTGGCCATCGACCGCATGTTTTTTATTTTGTATCTGGCAACAATTTGTCTATCTACAATCACAACTTTTTTCATGTGTTTTTTTTATTACAATGGACATGAAGCTATTGGAGCTGGGAAGTATTACATACATGGTCTTAATGAAAGTGAGTACATGCAAGGAATTGGCAACTAGAAAGTCTCACAGACCTTTGGTTTTTTGAATAGAACTATGTAGAATTATTGTTAACGATTTTTTTTCTAAAATTTTTAAATGACTGAATGTTGGCGATTGCAAAATGAAGGTAGTTTTAAAATGATTCATATCGATAATTCCCTAGAGGTTACAGACCATGATCTTGATAGATAGTCATTCATTAATGATCATTTTAAATGTGCTCATCGTCGTATCCAAACTTTTCCTGACATTCATTTTCTCATAAGCATGTTTTATCCAAATACTGAAGAAATGTTTGTTCTGAGTGAAAAACGTTTTATAGATTTAGAAAAGACTACCCAATAATGTATTCAAGTGACATTAGTAGTGAACAATGTGAATATGTATGTATATATATATATATATATATATATTTATATATATATATATATATATATATATATTTTATTTGATCTCGGATAGAAAATTTATTTTTATTAGATATTGTTCATCAAAATGTTTGAGGCGCTTCTAAAAAATCAGAAAAAAAATCTTTAGAAAAATTTTTGAAGGTTTTTAGATTCTATGAAATTCTTCCAAAATAATCTTTTTAAAAAATACAAAACGACGAAATCTCTTGTTCATTTGAGAACTTAAATTTTTTAATTCAAAATCTTGTTAAAACCGTTGATCATCTACTCTAATATCTTTTAAATAATGTTATACTTTTCAATAAAACATTCAGCGCAGCTTAAACATGTAATACTATATATTTATATTAACGGTGAATTAGTGAAGTGTCAACTAATTGTAAGAGAACATTTAGTGCAAAAAATTGAAGTTTTTGTTTAGGCTCAATTTTTAAGCTGATGAAAAAAAAAACTATTGTTGGAGTTAGCTATACCATTTCATGATGACTGGAGTATTTTAGAAAAGTACCTGGGTTTAAACAACATTTTTGTTGACTTGAGCAATTTTTATGAGTTTTTATCAAAAAGCAGTTGAGAAAACTTTACAATTAAGTAATTTACAATTAGTCAGATGTATACTTATTTTATATCACGGAAAGAAGGTTTAATAAGATCGCCTAAACCAGCATTATGAATACATGGGAATTCTTTGGGACAGTTGAACGTATCTTAGTGAAGTTCTTTGGAGCATTTTAATACATTGAAAAACAAACCTAAAACAATTCGAGTAAATCAAAAAACCTAAAAAAATCTTCTTTAAAATAAACTTGACAAAAATATATAAATACCCAATCTAATAGGAAAATGTGATATAAAACACTGTACAATAAGTTCCAGTCTTAATACTGTTGAAATGACTTGAAAGTAACAGATGTTGACTTTTATACGGAAAAAACTAGCTTTTTAATCTGAAAATTTAATATTGATTGATAATAATTTTCATTTTAAATAAAATTTATCGCATTTTTATTTTTTAATAAATTATTTAGACAGAAATTTATTTTATTAAATAATAAAATTTTTTCTGATTAATTTTTTTAAATTTATAATTACACATAGGAAAAAATTAAAAAAGCACCATTTAATTTTTTAAATAACCACCAATGAGATAATGAAATTTCGATTCGTATTTAGAGAAAATTATTTTAAATATTTTGATCGAAGTGTAATTTAAAAAAAAATTAATGTTTGTAACAGTTTGAAAAGAATGAGCTTCATTTGAAACTTTTTCAAGCAAGCTTAAAAAAAAAACTACATAACCTCCACAACTTATTCACCAACCTTGACTCTTCTACCATAAAAGAATGGCTAACTTTTTTTTTTTTCAAGAGCACCAGAATGAATACGAACACAGCCATCATAACTGCAATCACAGTAACAAGACTTATTATCAAAGTCTTCACGCTGACATAAATGTCCTCTGAATCCAAACTCGAAGATGCCGAAGTTTCTGGGTGTAAGTTAAAAATATATCATTCGTATTTATTAATAACAGTTAAATTTTTGTAAGTTCAAACGAAACATAAGCTGTAAAGTATGGTCTAACGAGTGATGGATAAATATGTGCTTTCAACGTAAGACTCTCCATCAGTTTCATCAAAACCTTCGAGAGTACATTTATAAAAACCAGAGTCAAGCACTGTTACCGAGTTGAGTTTTAATTCAAAGTTATTTGTTATCAAATATGATTGATCGTTTTCATCAATTCTTTCGAAATTCTTCATTGATGAAGTTTTCCTGCAAAATTTTACATTGCCTTTGATGTTTTATATATTATGTCTATTTTGAACTGATTCTATTAATATTCATATATGAAAATTTGATATCAATTCTAACCATGATATCAGTATAAATTAGAGAAATTTTAATTTATTTGTGTAACTGGTGGTTTCAAATTTCGTTCTCATGTATGTATGTGTTCAAACACAAGCTCTAAATATAATTTTAAGCAAAAAGAGATTTTGAATTCAATTATGAAAAAAGTTTCATGAGTCTAAATGCTGATATAAAAGCTTGAATGAATGATAATGACGGTTGGGTTTGATAAACAAATGTTCACAGGTCACAAATTGATGAAAAATAAGTCATTACATAATCTACTTTGAGAATAAGGATATTTTTGATCCAAAATAAAAAAAAGAAATTTTTGAACTTTAATAGTTTTTTTCATAAAGTACGAAGCTTTTTTTTACAATGTAACGTTTTGAAGTCAGTGCTACTCTAAAGAGATTTTAGTGAGCTATAAATTTTAATAGGCTCACCTCCACCATATTACACTAGAATGTTCATCCATTTTATTTCGTTTGTCCATGTATTGGCATGCTATGACAACATTCTCACCTACAATTGCATCTATATCTTTGCTCCTCGATGGCTCATAGTCTAGTTGGATGATATAATTTTTAAAACTATTTCATTCCTTGTTATCAATAATTTTGCACCAATTTCTTCATTAAAAATTTGAATCAAACAAAAAAAACTAAAATTTTTTAATGATATTTAGAGATTTGGTGAAAAAACATTACCAGTAAAAATATTTTAATTATTAATTTTTAGCTTGAATAAAACAGTTTGACATAAAAAGTATAAAAGGTTATACTCAAAGCGATGATTTCGGCCTCATTAGTACCCAGTTCATTGTTTGCTTTGCATTTATAAATGCCTGGGTAAACAAATACATTTTTTTTTAAAATATTCTTCCGGCTAGATGAATATTCAAGTTATTGAAGCTAATTCATGATTTTAAAATACTTAAAAGTTCAAATAGACATTTCATTATATTTAACTAAAAAATTCAAAAATAATTGTTTTTTATTCATTAAGAAAAGCTTTAAAGTAACCTTTATCTTGTTTCTTGAAGTTATTGATAACCAAGTCAACAATAGTGCTTGTTGATGAAATTTTATGCTCAAGCAAACTGTACTTTTGTTCAATGACATTCTCTTTTGAGCTTTCATAAAAACCTTTCAGTGTTTTTCTGCTTGGTGTTTGATGCATAATTCAAGTCCATACTTAATATGTCATTTATAATGATTTGTGCAAGTATTGAAGAGGTGCAATTAAGGGCAATTTAATCACACGCCCGAACTTACAAATACTTTATGAAACACTCAGTGAATAAATAAACTATTTTTTACTTACTGCATTTTTGTTGAAATTATAGGATTTTCATTAAAAGTCCATTCCAACGTTCCCTTCGGACTCCAGTAGATTATGCATTGCAAGACTAACTTTTTATTTGTTTCTTGAGAAACCTAAGTGAAATGAATATTCCTATATGTTCATATTGTTTTCATAAATGCATGGGGCTCATAATTGATTCTAATTAGATAGTTTTTTAAATGATTTAACTAAGTGTTTTCAAATATGTGGCAGTTTAAGAGATACTAGTATATTTTTAGTCTATACTATATATTTTTGAAAATTTTTTTCCATCAATCCTCCAATGCTTTGTGTCAGCTTGCATGCTTTGTTCAGATTCCCAACCTCTTTACTCCAAATTACCTAATATAAGATCTTTTTGACGTTCTTTATATTTATGCCTAGCATTACCATGTGCTAATTCTTTCGCCATTGGAATGTTTGGTCGCTGAAGTATATTAATAAATTAAATTTATCTATATTTTAATACTTTTTCATGTCATAAAACTTTTCCATTTCATTAATTTTGACATTTTTACTCAGTTCAGGTTGAACACTTGATGCGTCTTCCAAACATTCGACAGGTTCGAATGCACTGATGTTTGCTCCTCCATGTTTGGCACTTTTACGGGACAATAGGTCTACGTGTAAAATTTTTATTTATAATCTGTTTGTTTTCTGTATCTTTTAAAAACTAGATATTTCCATTACAGTGTTTAGTAACGTTTTTGGAATTTTGCTTGACCTTGAAGTTTTGAAAAAAAATTTTTTTGCTTTCAAAGATATATTTTGGAAAGATTTATTCGAGCTAAATGATAACGATGACGTTGTTTATATTTTTAATACGGACAAATGGTCATGGTAGAAAGAATGGCTTGATAATATGGCTAAAAGTGTCAAAAGATTATCCACTCAGTAACTGGGGTTGACAGCAGTCGGCCCAGGTTATTGATACTACAATAAAGTAATTGAAAAAAAAGTCATTTATTTAGAACAAATTTTTTTAAACTACCAATTCGAGCTAACGTCCAACTTGAAATCATCGAATTCAAATCCGCCGTTCCCACTCTTAGGCAGTTTGCCTTGCCGTTGTCAACAAAAAAAAAGCTCATCCGTCAAGCCAAATGACAAAGATACCTGCTAACAGAGTTTACTGTTATCCCGGTTATAACAGAAAAGCAATCTCATTTTAGAGACGTTATCTTAGGTGCAGTTTAACGTCGTACCCAGAACCATAAGATGATCTTGAAATGAAATATAGAGAAAGATTGAAACTTAATGAATGTGAACAAGCGGCCAGAAAACTTAATTATGGTCTCATGCCACCATAATATTTGTACTTGTTTGTTTTGAAGCTGTTGACGGAATACTGATTGAGTCGTAGGTAGAAAAATGCTTAGAAACTTCTATTATTGAGGTTAGGAGAGCTATAGATCTAAGGTTTTTGTTTTAGGTTAAGAGGTTGGTATAAAAATCATTTATTTTCGTAGACTTTTCCAAATTTTTGATGTGTTTCAAGTATTTTTTTTGTATAGTTTCACCAGTTTTAAAGCAAAAATGAGCGTGTTTTCAAAATATTCTTATTCAAAGTTGGCAATATTAACTTTGTTAATTTTTATGCGTATAAGCATTTAAAAAGCAGAAACGTTCATTATTCCGAAATATTTTTTTAAATGCATTATTAAAATTACTTTTTTAATTATTAAAACTAGGATTAAATAAAAGAAATAAATAAATTTTTGACAGTTGTTGTTTAATTTTTAAAAACTTCAAACAAAACAGTTTTCCTTAAATATTTACATCTTATATAAAATTTCATGTCAAATATAAAATATTTATCCAGAAATATAAAATCTGGAGTACTTGAAACCTTGAAAAAAAGTTAGGGATTTTTGAATGTTCATAATATGCTACATACCTTGATATATGGAACTTCAACTTTTGGAATAGCTGAAAAAATTTAATTAATTTAATTGCAACTAAATTTTGATAATATATGCAAAAAAAGAAAATAAAAATAAAATATTAGATAAAAAAAAAAATAAAGTTGTTCCTGATGAAATCTTACATTCAACTACTAGGTTGTAAATACTTTGGTCCTCCGGAAGGACATCGTTGTTGGCTGTACATATATACAACCCATTTGAGGTTACGTTCACATTGGACAAAGTTAGTACAGAGGGATCTTCAGTATTTAAAGCTGTTTTAAATATGTTTGAATTTTATAACGTTTTTTATAAAAATTTATTAAAGCTATTTTGTTTGAGATAATATTAGAATGATTTTTTCATCTCAAATTAATGGTTAATGTTCAACAATCATATAAGTTTGAAACACTAGCAGTGTTTAAGTTGCGAATGAGTGTGCTTGAAACTCCAAGAGAGTTTTGGCTTAGGATCCCCCTCAGCCTTGCATTCCAAAGCTACGTCTGTTTCTGTGAATGATAACAATACTTGTAGATTTTTTTTACTTTTAATTTTATCAAACTATCACCTTCTTTAACTACCATCGTTTGATTATGAGGTGTAACCATTTTTGGAGGAGCTTGAAAATGTGTTAGAAAAAGTTTTATTCAGAGCACAAAATTCATGAAAATTTTTAAATTATCCAATAAAGTTCACATTTTTAAATTTCCGAAAACTGTAGATACTTCGAATATGCAATATGAATTTGTGCTGGGAGATCATATTCTCGCCAACCACTGCCTTGCACACATACTCTCCCTCATCTTCTTTTTTGACTTTTGATAATCTCAAGTCGAATTCATGGTTTTGAGAAGTAAAAATTCTAAACCGATCATCTGTTGTTTTTAGCTTGTCATCTATTGAAATCACATCACGCTTTGGATCGAGCCACATAACCTGGTAATCAGCGTTAAGAGTCTATTAACATTTTATTTTCAATTTTAACCGCATTCGTAATCTGACATAGTAGTAAAAAAAGCTACTGGTACTAGGCATATCATTTTCATTTTCGGTCTTTTAACATTTTAGTAATTTACCACTTTAAGTTGGAAAAAAATTTTTTTTAATTATTAATTAACCGATTTACCCTGCTAAAGTTGGCTTATCCCCTACGAAACCAAGCCAAATAAAACTAACTTAACAACACTTAAAATTGATTTATGGGAAAATTTCAGTACGATTATTGAACAAAATCAGCAAGACTTCTCGGTAAGTACAGCTTTACCATAATACATTAGCATCAATTAGCAAACGAAATACTAACGTATTATGGTGAGGCTATACTTAACGAAAATTCAAGCTGATTTTTTCCAATGAATGTACAAAAATTCTTTCATAAACCAACGTTAAAAATTGTTTAATATTGTTTATAAGTAGATTAAGATGTTTCTAAAAAATTTAACACTAAGATCAAAAAAGCGACTTATGTTTCAAGAGATTGAATTGTTTTAGACATGAAAATGAACTCACTTGTATCTGATCGTTAAAGTTAATCTCGAAGCGGCATTCAAAATAAGCATCACCAGTAATACCGCGAGATAGTTCGTAAGTGTTTTCAATTGAGAAGTGTATTGTAAGAATGAATACTGACAAAGAAATGATTTTTTAGTTAGCATTAAATAGTTTTTATAATAATTTATTTCGATAATTGATAAAATGTACTATAAAATATTCAGTGTAAAGCAGTTTCACCGAGGAATTTCAAATTAGTTTATAGTTCATTCGTATCTACTCAAAAGAATGTTAGGAAAGCACTTATACAGAGAGAAAGCTACTTTTATTTCGAAATTGATTAAACCTTAAACTAAATAAACTTTTTACTCTAGTTTGTATCTTTTACATTCTTTTTTCTTAAAAAATTATTCCAAGAGTACAACTTCAAGAAAACCCCCATGAAAAGTCATTTTAATTTGGAAATTCATTTTTTTTTCATATTTTGATAAACTCACCATATGGAAGACAGAGCGATTTCATCTCTATTACGATGTTTAATAAAAAGTTGACTTTATCTGTATTGGAAATATCCGTCTCAATATCAAATTCAGTCCCTGTAGCTTTTCTATTATTTTGATTTTGTGTTTCAATACTAAAACTAATCAGTTAAAAATACAATATGATGATAATAATCTAAAATTATTCAAGTATGCAGTCTTATATTTTAGTTGATCACATGCAATTATGATTAATTACGGATTCACTTTCGTGTTTTATACTAGATATTTGCTAAAAGTACTGTTTGTTGAAGAACATTTTCAAAGTAAAAATATTATAAAAATAAATAATGTGAAAATATATGGATATGTTTCTTTAAGTTTAGAATCATGATAAAATAAGTTGAAAAGTAATTAGCTTACCAATTAATCTCTAGAGATTTCTCTTCTAATGAGTTTCCTCAAGATAATTGTATTTTGAATATAGAAGAATTTTATTTCCTAAAATATTATTTTAAATGAAGCTACCGAAACAAAGCTCTTGCGTAATCTTAAAAAAACAAAGGGAATATGGTAACGCTATATTAATGGTTAGCACTTTCATACAACAAATGATTTGACTATAACATGCATATTCTTATAAAAGATCATATACAATGAAACTATATTCGTCGATCATATACATTGCTGAAGTTGTTGTACATTTGAAGATTTACTTAGTTTAAAATTTAAAATATTTTTTAATAAATGAAAAGAATGCAGTTTAGTATTTGTGAAAATTTGAAAAATTGTTGCAAATATGAATTAAATTTTTTGGATAATTCACAAATTCAAAATGAAAACTAAATGGATATGGAAATCATTTATAATAGCTAATTAAATGCAAATTAATTTACACAACGTTTTTAAAAGTTTTAGTTGATTCTGTAATGAGTTTATCACATTTTTGTTTGAGCAAAAAGCATGTCAAAATTATTTCCTTTCATAAAACTTTGACATCTTAAAATATTTGCCTCCATGACTTGGTAGTTATATGAAGTCTTGATAGTATTGAGTGATGCTTTGTAGAGTACGAAATGAAAAACTGCAGATTTGTCAATAGTTCAACATCTCTGATGCGTGCTCTGTTCTCCACTATAAAATGTTCTATATTCTGTTTGAATTTTTTAATATGAAGAAATATATTATTCACAAAATTATTTATCTCAATTTAAAAATTTTATGAAATGAATGTATCAAATTCTATTATCAGAAATGTATTTATTTTATTTTTCAAACTTACTACGTAAAGAAGTGAATAATCTTTCTCAGAGTTTGGTAAAATGAAAGTGAGACTGTTCAAATTTGCTGTTGAATTGTTTTCAGACACTGGTAGAATAATAATAAAATAGTGGCTGGGTATGGCAATATCCCCTACAAATCTGAAATGCAATTTTCATAAGTAAACTTTAAAACAAGCAACTGACGCTATTTTTGATGTAAAACTTGAGATGTGGAAAAAGCTTGAAAAATTCATGTTACTCAATAATTTTTTTAATTGCATTGATTTTTGTACTTATGAGGTTTCTCATCGGCAAGACCATCAGAGTCGTAATCAAATATGGGTCCCAAAAACACATCTCTGTCCCCTTTGAACTGCTCTATGAGTTTCTTAACTCTTGGCCACACATCTTTCAAGATTTATAAGATATGATCATATAATAGTTGAATCTCTTTGATAGGTAAAAGTTTTTTGTGAAAAAAATTTTTAAACTAACATTTTAAACTTTAGATGAGCAAAATTTATAAATTCATTTTGAAGGAACAAAAGTTAAAAGACTTACTGCCATGGAAGGTTTTGTGCATTGGGACCATGTTACTCAAGAGAGAAACCTCTTCACCGCCTTGGTAAAATATATACAATTTTTATTTTATTTTCAAAAGATAAATTCTAACTTTCTAATATTCTAAAATTAATTGTCTTGAAAACCCGTTGACCAATTCATTTAATAAAATGAAATTTAATTTTGAAAACATTTTACTCAATTCTCACCATATTCAAACAAAGGGACACTTAGGTAATGCATTTGGGCAGCTAGTTGCCATTGAGAGCAATTATATTGATCGTCTATTTCCAATCTTACGTCCGGAATATAGTTTATAGGTTTTGGAGTAGGGGTGTATGAAGATGACAATCTGAAAGAAGACCATTTGGGGAGTTTAGTTTTTTTGTCAAAAAATGAAACATATTCATCATTGTGAAGAAGGCACATGCGGTCATGATTTTCAAAAAAATCAGGAACTCCCGTTGAAACGTGCTTTTGAATGAGTGCTCCTTTTACATCATCGTCTTTTTTGAGCCTTTGAAACTTTTGTGTTTGCATTTCATTAAATTTGAGTTATTTTATTAAATTTTCAGTTCTTTTATAAATGTTAGTTATTTTTTCATTTTATGTTAAACTATCCTATCATAGATACTTCAAGTTTGAAACGATTTAAATAAATAAAACATAAACATACATCATAAGAAACTACTGGACATTGATAATAAGAAAAATTTGATCTAATGCTTAGATCCGGATCAGAAGGGAATGGACAATCTGAAAGGATTTTGGGCTGAGTAGTTTCAAGTGGAGGGGGTTTTTCAAGGAAGTGATTCAGAGATCCCTTTGTGCCGTTGTTGCTACTGGGAACCACCCCTGTTAAATCTGCAAACAATTATTTTATAATGTATAAAAAAGTTAGCATAATTAATATTAGAAGAACTAAAGTTCAGTTATCCCTTTTATATAACTTTCATATAAGCTTCTACTTAGTTATTTGACAATTTTTTGAATTTTTATATCCCAGTCTCATTTTCAAAATATGTCGTTTTTTAAAAGTTCAAATACATCAATTTTTACTTTTCGATAGTTGCTATTAAAACTATAATCTTTCATCAAGCGCTTTACAAACCTCTTCAATATCGCAATTAATAAATACATAATTTCTCAAATATGGAAGACAGCAAAAATAGTATTCTTTCATTTCCAACCTCATACAGACCTATAGCATTGTTATCCTTTATAGCCAAAACACTCGAAAAAATAATACTCTTTGAAATCATCCACTACATCACTTTTCTTTCCCATCAATACGGCTTTAGGCACCAACACTCAATAACAAAAGGAGCCGGTTGTGCACTCCAACAGGAGTGTCGAAGAAGTTATAAACCACGTCAGCTTCCAACCACAAAGCATTTCGAGAATTCATCCATCATTTATTACTGCTCACCAAAAGTCACAAACAACTTGAAGCAACAAGTTTCTTTGGGTACTCACTCCAAGAAGTGTTGGAAGAGTATTTGGAAGTTGGCGCTCAACAACAACAACAACAGCACTACACTCAATAAATAACATAATCACAACAGGTTTCAATAATAAAAAACTCCAAAACGAACATTATTTTTTTTCCTTAAATCTTTCCAAAGCTTCATAAAAATACACCTTTTAATACTAACATTTGATCTTAAACTTACTTATTCCACACATATCAAAAAAAACCCACACAAAAGCTATAAAAAGCTTTAAGGCCATAAAGCTATTTACTTCAAGCAAATGAGGTAAGAGCAAAAAAAGACTTCTTACGACATTCAAAACACTCCTACTAGCTATAATAGAATACTCCAATACAATCTGGTCTTTCATAGCTTTAGCCTTTTCCATCAAAAAAAGACAATCGATACAAAACTTCGCTCTAAACACAGCAATTCAATATATATGTAACACCAACATGCAACACCTACACGTAGAAACTAAAACACTTTTTCGAACATCATTTCAAGCTACATGCATCCCAACTAAATCAAAAATCTCATCTCATCTTCTACATCACCTAACCAACCAGCCTCCACACCCAAGGTACAAAAAATAAAACAACACTTAATAATAATAATTATACAACAACAGTACCTACCAACTCAAACAAAATCACGTAATCAATTATCAAAAACAACCTCAAACCAATTTACACCCTCGTAGTTCAGAATTACATTCTATCAACCCATTATAAGCTTTTGACAAACAGCCCCCTCCAATTAATCCCATAGAAGTTATCATAAATTCTACACGTCGCATCTTTGCCCAACTCAAAACCAATAAGTCGCCTTTCATTCTTAGTTAACTAGATAAAGTCTCGCTAACTACTCAACCATCATTCTCACGTTCATTTTGTTTGCATCAATGTCACGAGAATCACCACTTCTTCAAGTACCATGATATCCCATCATCCCTCGGTTCCGAAAACCTTTGAACAAACCTATAAAAGCCTAAGACCTGCTTAAAAAATGGAGAGTTTTTATGGAACAAAAGAAGGATCTTCAAAATAACTAAAGACTCTTGGGGTAACAAAAAAAACAAAACTACGATCATTTATTGATTTAAAATTCTTTACAAAAATTTTCTTTATTTAACTATGTTTTCAGAGAATTAAAAAACTCACGACAAAACAGGTTGTAGAGTTCAATGTTTTGAAACGGTTCATCAAAAAGGAAATTTGATTTGAAGGAGACACCCCATCCAATGAACAAACTCTGTTGTGTTCATCATTTTATAATGGTCAATGCTTCAGAAAAAAATTTTTTTTTTAAATTATTGCCACAATTCTGTTTAACTAAACTGCAAAATTTACTTTTAAAAACAAAATGTTGTGTTACATGACTATCAAATGTTTCTGCATTATCTGACGATCAAATTTGCATTTAGTTCGCAAAACCAGTACAGAAATGTTAAAAAGTTTAATTTTGACATTGTAATAATGATATCGATTCCTCAATGTTTGAAAAAAAAATTTACAACATTGTTTCATAAATGGTTTTCAGACAATTACCTTCATTGTTTCAAATGTTGCATCCCAACCATGATTTCCAAAATAAGGCAATTCTAAATAGCTGTTAAGTGACATACAAGTTATGAGATCAAAAAAATGCTATGAGGAATATATAAAAAAATATTCAATTTTATCTCACTCTGTTACTTGATATCTCTCTGCAGGCAATAGTATTATTTCATCAATTCTTTCACTATTACCGTAATGGAATCTCTTAGGTAACGAATTCTTGTTGAAAGCAATTATGTTTGTATCGGTTTTATTGTTTATATGCTCAATAACATCTTGAGGATTCACTAGAAAAAATAGTTAGAATGAATGATGATTATTTTTTGATACTTTTTGAAACTGGGAATATAACTAATATAATTAAAAATATACATCTCTTGTTTTCGGGAATGAGATTCTCCTTAGAAGGATACGTGTAGTGGGTAGAAATTCTTGCATCTGTTTCTTTATAAATATATGTTAGTTTCATTTGTTCAGAAGTTAAAATTTCAGACATTTTGATGTTTTTGCTTTTTGGAGTATCAGCCATCCCTAAGATGAAAAAATTTATTCGCTTAAAACAATTATTTAAAGTACGATGTGAGTTAATTTAAAAGTGAATATGTTTTTTATGTTCATGGATTCATTTTTGGGAAAATATGTATAACGACCATGAAGAAATGAACCGACCATGATCAGATAAGAAGACAATATTGATACAAGAGAGCAAGTCCCTTCTCATTAAACCATTCATTAAAATTCCCATGGCTTCATCAGTTTGCTTTAAAGCATCATTCACCTGAGAAAAAATAATTGATCAGATTCACATTTTACGATCTTATTTAAAATAATTTTTTTAACTTTAAAAAAATTTTTTATATATTCACCTAAAATTGTTTCTATTTTCAAGAAAAATTTTTTTAATGGCTAATTAACTTAAACAACTGCAAAGACTGAACAACCTTGATTGAACTAAAAGCTTGAAACGTATTTGACGTATATAAATTATTCCAATATATGAACATTATCAATGCTTTTCTAAAAAAATATTTGTAGGCTTAGAGAAAAACGCACGGTGAAATAAGGTTTATAAATGAAATGAAAAGCAGATCATCAAAGTGATTTGTTACAAACAAAGCTTACTTTGAGCGAATCGGGTCCTCTATCGTGGCCTGCTGCGTCAACGTCGGGGAAATACATGGTTATAAAATCATACGACTGTGAAGCATTGTTGAACATTTCTAGAACGGCTTCTACTTCTGTTTTTGCAATCAACTGACTGTAGCAAATAAGAAAGATTTTGAAAGGAAATTGTAAATAATATTTTGAATAGTTTTTTTATTAAATGTTTCCAAGTTTGTTAAATCGTTTGATAATACTTGATTCATATAGCCAAAAAATTCTACTTGGCAAATCTTATGAGGTTTCTGGGAACTTTATCTAGAAAAATCAAATGCACCATTCAAAATTATTTCATAAACGTTGTTATTCAAATAAAATGAAATGAATTTATTGAATAACATTCCTTCATTGAATTTAATGCTTACATGAAGGCCAAAACATAACGTTAGCACTTTTGTTATTTCTTCTCAATGTATTCCATAGCTGAAAAAAAAATTTTATCAATTTTTTTACATAAAATTTCAAACAATCAACAGAATCGTAGTCAAAAAATCAATAAAAAACAAAATGAATGCCTACAGAAACAAGTAAATAGTGATAGAATGTTCACTAACTGGGTCTCCAAGATACCAACTAGGAACAAATGTCGAAAATGAGTATAACATAAAAGAAGAGTTCGTTGTAGGATCAAACATATTATTGCTCACGATCCCGTTTGACTCAGGGTACAATCCCTATGAAACATGAGTGGTTCATAAGAATAATTTAAATTGAAAATTTCAGTGATGAAAAATTAAATGTTAGTTTTTTTAAAAACAAACGATAGCATAGTTTTATTTTATTTCGGAGTAAACACAAGGTGTATTTAAAAGCTCGACTACAAGCTGTTCGAAATTAAATATTTTAAAAGTTTAGATAAAAAGTTGAAATAAGTAGAGATGTCATTGGTAAAAGCCTGGAAACCAAAGGCTGGCTTAGCACAGTGATGAGAACATTAAGAATGAGAAGCGGAAAATAGTTTGAGTTAGTTGAAAGTTTTGAGGTGTAAACGAAATAAAAATATTTTTCAAATATTTGAATAATAAACCGCAAAGTTTGCAACAAAAACAGTGGTAAAAAACCAGTGAAGATTCGAAAAATGGGTTGAGGTTATGTCGGAGACTAGAACAATCCAAAAAAAAATACGCTGGTTGAAAAAAAATGTGTTGGAAAAAATTTTCTAAAAAGTTTTTATAATTGATTCTGAGAAAAACAGCCGCCAAAAGTTTTATATAAGATAGGAAAACCTAAGATATTGGTTATTTGCTTAAAAAAGCAAAAAACGTTATATTATAGATCAAAAATCAACCAATGATGTTTGGATTTTTGGAATATTTTTTCCAAAATATTTTAACTCTAACTCACAGTGACAATGGTGTTGTGGTTAGGGTAAGTGACAGATGGATAGGAAGGGTACATAAACTTTGTTGAAGAGCCATCATCTCTCAATCTAACAAAAACAAATTTGGAAATTCAAAAACAAAGTTATTTTATGTGAAAAATCAAAATATTTAACTGAACAACTTTACTTTTTGAGAACCGGCGTAACATCCCGGTCAAGGTAGTCTGGTCGAACACCATCAAGAGAAACCACTAAAAGAGGAACTTTATCGGATCCAAAACTAAATAAAAAGCTTTGAATTAGTCATATTTTAGAAACTAGAAAAACATCAAACAACATTTTAAAAATAACTTAAACACATTTTAGTTTAAAAAGGAAGTATAAACTAACCCTGGAGGGCATTGAGGATTTTTCTTAATTTTTTTTAATTCATCGTAGTCTTCAAGCCAATTCCATTTTGCCCATAAATGTTCTTGTAAATCAGTGATATGTTCTGCTCTCGTGAATTGATCAGCAAATCCAGTTAAAAAGGTGAGACCTGTTAATAATTCAATGTCTTTTATTCTGGCTGAGTGCTCTCTCGTGTAATCCTCTTTACGTTTGTCCTTTGAAATTATACGTATATCAGTTTTGATAGAAATCAAAATTTTAAATTTTTTGTACTTTTTACTTTTATTTTTTTTTTCAAGTTTAAGATTATTATGTAACCAATTCCCATAGTCTTACCCAGCAAGAATGAGGATTAGGAATGTGTGGTAATATGAAGGATAATAAATCAAGTGAAGTGAAACAAGCCATATTCGTATCGAATGAGCTACATTTTTGAATTGACACATAGTAATGTGTTGGAATAGGAACATTACCTACATTGATTTCACGACTTTGAGGGTAATAATGAGTTAAATTATTATCCATGCACTCACAACTAAGAGCTTATTGTATAAAAATAACAACTCAAACCTTTCAATTTCTTCTATCGAATCTCCTAAGCCATCAGCGTTGTAATCAAAAATTGGACCCATGATAACATTAATGCGTTTATACTTTTCTGCATACTCTTCTACCCTCTCTAATGCATCTTTCCAAACTCCTTTTGATTGCATTCATTTCATTATAAGTTTGAAAAACTGTAATATGCCAAAGTTATAATCCTAAATAAATCACTTTTTTCTATTTTCTATATTTTAATTGGATACAGAAAATCATCAACTACTTGGACATTCGATTCAAAAAACTCACCGTTCTTGAAGTGGGTGTACATGGGGACAATGTTCGTTAGGAGATGAGCATCAGATTTGCGATTTGCATCTTGAATAAAACCTGTGCGAATATTGAAGTTTTTAATGCTATTATTTGTTTAAAATCATAGATATTTCCAAATATTTACCTGGAGGGAACAAAAAAGTTTTTTCGATGCCTAATGTTTCGTTATCGTACATATTGTGGTCAACAGCAACTTCAATTCGGACATCAGGTCTTAAGCAATTCATTTTTTGATCTTTCTCATGAAGATAGTTCTTTTTTAAAACATTTGAATCATTTATGGCCATCTTGAAAGTTTTGTGTAAAATTTTTCAAAATTATTTTTTTAAAAGAATAGAATTTGAAAAGATATTTATACAAATTTTTTCGTTCAGTTGTAAGGAATAAAATTGAAAATTCTTACACTTTGAAGTCCAATAAAACTTCAACAGATGTTCATGTTTTGTTGAGTTCTAATACTTATAAATGATTATAGCAGTTTTAAGCACCAAAATATTTTTTGTTTTTGAAAACACGAAGCTTTTTACAAATCTTACTTGAATTTTTATTTGGTGTTAAATATTTCATCTTTTTTATTTTTTTATGATGTCAAAAATAGCATTAAACGTTTTAAAAACCTGCGTAAAATATGATAGGGTGAAAGCACTCCACGAGGGCAGTTGAAGTTGAGTGCTGTATCCCATTACGTAGTCACGATTCATCAATAAACAACTGCTCTTATAGCTTTTGGAACCCAATCTCCCTAAAGGAAGGTGGAGGTTGATGGTATCTCCTGCCTCAACAGCAGAAAGTTTCATGCCATCGTCTAAGTCATTAACCTCCATATTGAACTGTGAAAATTCACAAAATTTTCAAATAAAAGTATTATCAAACAAAATAAATAAAAATTCTAATAACATTATTTTTGAAAAATCCACTAACACATTGCTTATCCAAAATTGGCAATTTAGTATGTTGACGTCTTTGAACTTTCTCTAAATCCAAAACAGGAATATTACATGTTAAATACTTGATACTTTCGCTGAAATCATTTTCAATTTTTACAGGATCTCTCATTATAGAGTTCAATCTTCCTTTTGTCCCATTGGTCGGAACGGGTTCAATCATCATAAGATCTATTTAAATAAAGTTTCAAATTACTTATAGAAATTATTCATTTTAATAATGAGTTGTTTTAATTTTGTCCATTCATATATAAACCCAAAAATTTTCTATGAAATAGGAAATTGAATTTTCTCATCCACCTGCTAGTATATTGTAGACTTCGATATTCTCAAAGGGTTCCAAAGTGACCTGCTTGATAGAAGTTCCCATAGCTATGAAAAATGCCTGTTGAAGTCACATTTGTTGAGTAAAAAAACCTATTTTGACAATTCAATTTTTTTTCAATAATATTTAAAGCTATCAAGGATACGAAATTATTTTTGACGTCACAGGTTAAACTTATATTGCATACGTGCATGCTTCGGTAAGTGTTATCTGAGCCGTGAGACCCCCCATTGGCCCAACAAAAAGAATCTTTAAATCTTGAGTTAATATATGTATTCAAAAATACTAATCCGATTTTTAATTTATTTTTTAAAGATTAATTTTGATTAACTTTTATAAACTTCACCTGTGAGCTTCGAAATTCGGTTCCAAATCCAAAACGATTTCATCAATTCTTCTGAAAAAATTAAAAAAAAATAAAAGCTTCCAAATGCTTAAAATTAATGAAAATATAATTTTGTATTCAGAAACAAAAAACAACTTCTAACGGATTATTGGAATAATGGTATCTCTTTGGAAGGTCTTCTTTTTTATAGAAACGAACGTTCCAGTCATAAGAATTGTTATAATATCTGCATTTGAATTTTTCCATTGTTTTGTCTACAGGTACTGAAAAATAATAAACACATTCATTATGTTTTGAAATTTTTTTTCTCATATTAAGTTGTTTTATGATGTTGTCTGATCATCGTACCCCTTCTTAAAAGAGAAAATCGATGTTAAACGGGGGTGATGATAAATCCAGTAAAAGTTCTTGGATTATAAAATATTTGCTCATAAAAAATAAATAAAAACTCATAAATGCATATTAAATTGTTTATTTATTGATTATCATATACATAAAATTACTTACTAGGATTAGTAACGACACGAAATCCTGTATCCTCTGCAACGTATTTGCTTGTGATTCTCGAGTGAGAACCAGTGTAAACAAAATAATTCTCAAAAGGAAAATCAGTTGTCATGTTCAGTGCTTTTTTGCAATTTATATCTTGCATACCTTGAATGAAAGAATATTTCAATCTTGAATGAAAGTTGTAAAAACTTGAATGTAGATATTCAACTATTATGGATTACTTAGTATTTTATTATCTTAAAAATCAAACTTATCTAACCGTGGTCAGCAACTACCACGAAGTTGACGCAGTTTTCATAACCTCTGTCATACATGCCTTTCACCAGCCTGCCTACTAAATCATCCACCAATGTTAGGTTACCTGTCACCTGAGTTCAATATAACTCATACATAATTTTGTAGGTGTTGGTAAAAATTTAATGTTTCAAATTTTAAATTCATTCATTGCAAAGTTTATTAAATAAATTATTCATGATCATGTAAACAGTGAAATTACTATGTTCAACATCTATTTACCCAGTCCCCGTACGGGCCTTGTTGGTGACCAGCCGAGTCTGGTTGTTCAATATAAATAAAAGCTGCATCAGGATGGAAGTAGCTATATTGATCATAATAACTAAGAACCTCCGCTATTCTGCTATCGTAGCTTGTGTTTCTATTTTGATGTTTGAAAAATACACAATTGAAAAAATTTTCTTAAAAAATATGTTAAAAAAAGATAATAATTAAATGAGTTTTTTATCAAAGTCTCCAACCTCAAATATCTGTAGCACCATTCAGGTCTCATATCTGAAATTGAATAAGTATCTTATCTTAAGATTTCAAGAGTTTGGATGATAACTGCATTGGTTATTTTTTGTTCAAAAAATTTATTTGTACATTATAAAATTTTTATTCGAAACATAAAATTATGAACAGCCATGTGCATTAAAATATATATATGAACTTCACTGAAAATAACTTAATAAACGGTCTTAGACAAACTATTTTTTAATATTTTAGCACTTCAGATATTATATTTTCAAATGACAAAAATTTTAATTTTTCATGATAAGACTATAAAAAATACAAAATTTTAAAAAATTTGTACATAGTGGTTTTCATATTCAGTTACCTTGTACATCTACAGCCGATCCGGGCCACATCATAGTCACAACTTTTTTATAGGCCTTCGTCGCAGTGTTCCATATCTTTAAAAAGTTGTGTATGAACTTTGTTATATTTAACAAATTTTTCAATTAGGAATAAATAACTCTATAGTACAAATGTAGTTTTTTTATTTTTTTTGGGCAAAATTTTTTGAATTCTCATTTTTGACTTATAATTGAAGAAAAAGCATGTTTTATAGAATGTGTAAAAAAACACGATATAGGAAACCTTAAAAATATTCACATTAACGAAGCACCAATAATATATTCTGCATAATAGCCAACATTTTTTATATGAAAAAATGTTTATCGACACCACGTTTGTTTTTCGTATTACATACTTTCCATCAATTCCCTCCAATTTTGTTGATTTCTCGCTTTTCTCAATTTAAGTTTACAAGCACTTAAACCACCTAAACTAAGCTTTTTTCAATAAAAACCAAGCTTTTGAAAAACTTTCATGCTTTCGAAGCCCATTGAAATTTGATTCAACCATTTTCATCTAATTAATTTTTCATGTCAACCGGTCTAAACCATCTTTGTGCTAGCTTCAAATTCTTGACACTTTATAAAATTAGATAAATAAATAAATAAAAAACGATGAACTAAAAGTTCATACCGGTTCTCCTTTGTACCAATATTTGTTTTCTACTTCATCATTACTGAGTAGAAAAGTTTTTTTTGTTTCCAGGTCAAACATGGCGTTGTCGATTATACCATGAGATTCAGGATAGAGACCCTGAGCATTTAGATTTTAATGGTTTTAGTCTGAAATTTTGCATAGAATTCTGTTTTTGAAAGAACAAGAGATCAAATAAAATTTAATAAATGGTATTAATCGTTTAAACTCTTAACATTAATTTCAACTTCCACAAAAGCTATAAGCGGCTCTAACGGTAGCGAGAGTGTAATGATTGGGGAAGGTCTTGGTAGGAAACATAGCTCTCATGTAAGAAGTGGATGCACCACATGACATAATCTTCGCTAAATTTGGAGTCATATTTCTCATCAGATATTCGGCTCTGAAGCCATCTAGTGAAATCACTATGACAGGAGGCACTTTTTGACTGAAAATAAAATCATTTTCAGTAAAATAAATTTTTATTTCATAGAACTTGAAAAAATACATTAATTCAACTGATTGAATTATAAGACAGTGAACTTCATATGATTGATATTTGGTTATTTATAACTTTA
Source organism: Pterobdella sp. o SKG-2022 (assembly GCA_964035795.1). Taxonomy (NCBI): domain Eukaryota; kingdom Metazoa; phylum Annelida; class Clitellata; order Hirudinida; family Piscicolidae; genus Pterobdella; species Pterobdella occidentalis. The sequence goes on along the minus strand of OZ038320.1, from coordinate 23,551,023 downwards.
ATTACTTCAGCAGGTAACCCATTAAGCCATATGTAAACATAAATAACTCTATATCGCGAAACATTTAGTTTGTTGATAATAATTAAAATAACGAATGTAAATTATTTTGAATACCACGGCAATTCTTCATGAAATTTTTTAAAAATATATTATTTTTTATTTGTAAAATTTTCACCAAAATGTTGGTGCAGCGGCTCTTGAATTCGATAACTTAAAATTGAACGTTAACTTGGACTAGCAGTCTATAGCAATTTGTCCCAAAGAACTGTTATTTTTTTATTTCGCAATAAGTAGTTCCAATAATCAAAGCCGAGAGAGTGTAAAGTTGTAGAACTTAATATGATAACTGAGATTTTTATAAAAAAACTTGATTCAAATCCTTAAGATAATAACCAATTTCAAATTTAAAATTTTTTTCGATAATTAGAAAAAAATCATATAATAAATCAACATTTTGGTCTATTTATGAGATTGAAATAGTCTGTTAGACAGCGTTTGAGACTGGTTTATGCGAATCAATACATATTGTTATAGCCACTTGAAATTTTTGAACCCAATACTAGTTCGATAAAATTCATAGGTATTTGAAAATATAAAACAATCAGCTACCTTGTCAACTTTTAAAAATTTTAATTCGAGTAGAACTGGACGCTTATTTGATAATTCAAAATGACTTGAAGACCATAAAACTGTAATGAAAATGAGCTGGGTGAAAAAATTCAAAACAACTTTCACTCAAAAATTTTATATCAATTCTGAACACAGCTAAACTATATTCTTGTAATAAAAATGGTTTCCTACTGGTTTTTAAGTCAGGTTGAAAACATTTAAAATACTATAAACATGCATATACTATAATCGATATTTCAAATACTTCTTTGGTTTTCCTTTCTTTATAAATAGAAATATTTTTCAAACGAATTGTTTTACATATTTAATATGACTATTTTTTGTATTTGTTGGCTCAAAATTGATTTTATCGATATTTTTTGAGCAAAGTTTTAATTTAATATCTATTGCGTCTTTAAAGACCTCGTATTGTTATTGTTACAAAAATTAATTAGTGCTTAGAAATGATCTCCTATTAAGAATAAACCTTCATTAGTTTGACTGTTTAATGTATTTACCATGCTTTTTTATAGCTACCTGCAAGTACATATGAACTAAAATAATTTTAGAATTGAGAAACTCAATTGGAGTCACTACAAAAGCATTTGAAAAATACTTATGAAATAAGAAAATAGCATTTAATCACACAATAATTTGTACCTATAGTAGGTTGGGAAAAAATTTAGGAAATTTTAAAAGTATACAGTCGTTTTTTTAAGGTTCAAGATAAGGTTGAACTCCCTGAAATTGTTATTTAGTTTTTTCTTTGAAAAAAATAAAGAAATCTCACTCGTTTTTGAAAAAACCACCAAGAAATATATCAATAAGATTTGACATAATGATATATTAAAATAATCGAATAGTGATATAAAAACAAAGTACAAAACATCTTTTGGTATTTTGACAGTAAAATTTGTATAAATTTCTAAAACCCAGCTTCGAGCTTAATTATTGAATTCAATTATAAAATTTAATTTCTTAATATAATATCTTTACTCAAGCTTATAAATTTTATAATAAAATTTTTTAATTCAAAAAGAATCAAAATAGCAAAATTTTATATGAATATAAGTTTATATAGGATTAAAAGAAAGGCATTTCAAACATGAAATTGCATTAAATCGACATGCAATATTTCTAACTTTAATTGTTTATCAATTAAATTTCATGCTTCCGTAATGATACGTTGGTCAATATTTGAAAGCTTCGTTACAAAAAAATTTCAAAATTACATAATTGTTAACATTTCACTTCAAAACCAAACTTTTTCAATGAAGTGTTTAAACATACATTAGAATATAAATCTTACTTTTTTGGACACTTTTGCATCTTACTAGATGGGCATTTATCAATGAAATATTTGTCTTTGTTCGAATAATAAAAATTATGATCCGTTTTTTGAAATTCATTATAGCATACTTTTGGTTGATTCTGTCCATCAGTAACACCTAAGCTAAGGCCGATGATTAAAGCTACTATTGTCACAGCCTTTGGGTATGAAGTTATTTATTTAATCCTTTTAGATAATTTTGTTATGTAATGGGGTTGTTAGGTGTTATAAAAAATTTCAAAATAATTTGATCAGTTGTTAAAAAATAAGAATTTATAAAATTTAATAATTGAACACTTACAATAATCAAAAGTATTATTAAGGCTCTTGCATTTTTGGCTTGTTCTTTTTTCATATTGTAAAACTTGAAAATCGATAATTTCTCAACTTTATTCTAGCCTTTCTTTCTTAACTCCAGCGAAAACCTTATATATATATTATCTCTTCGATCAACATTGAATCATTTATAATGAAACTATATATCATACCTTTGACTTGATTTCGATAACATATTATTCTATAAAACCCTTTAAAGCTGAAAGCTTTCAGTTTATGATTTGAAAGAAGGTCACACAAGTTCAATACATTGATTTTTACTTAATTTTGATTAAAAATTCTTTTTTTTATAGGGTGTTGAAAAAACAATGCTATCGTTAAAAAAATAAAAAAAAAATGCAATAAGAGCTTGAAAAAGACTCAAGGGATCAAATGAAAACTGATTTAATGTATGTACCACAAATGAACGTATAAAAATAAATGATTTGATTGACATTCAAGTTGCCAGTGTACTTTATCGACGAACAGGTTTGATCTTGCGAGTTGCCTTTGTAGATGGGGTGGTCTGAAAGTGGGCTCAAGAAATTATTAATGAAGATTTTAGTATGATTCTAGATTTTATTTGAACTTATACAACAATTTTTACTGACGTCTCGCTTGAACAGTTTTATACCTACCTATTAATTCTTTAGAAGTGATAAATCTAACGATTTTCATTTGATTTCGAAATAATCTCATTTATAATTAGTAACTTAACGGTTACTAAAATTGGAATTTAGTTCTTTTGGCTCAAAATTATTTTGTCATCAGTTTAGTTATATTCCTCACGACCAACATTCCTAACCTCAACACCAACAAATATCATGTTTAAAAAAATTAATATTTAAATTTTTGTTGAATATAACTTGAACAATAAAAATCAGTTTATTCGAATTTTTTAAATAGATATTTCATTCATTTCATTTTAAGCCCTAGTCACGATTTAACATTGCCAAGCATCTTGCTTACAATATATATTCATTAGTTAGATGATGATATTATTATTATTTGTAGAGCGCGCAGTTTGTAAGCTCGGTTTGCTGCAGAAACGCTTGAAAAAAAACTTGGAAATGCGGCTATAAAGATACATTTTTAAACGCTTGGGAAATTTTTAAGACGGAGAGAGACGCAAGAATTCCATAAATGAGGACAATATGCTAAAAAAAGGAGAGACAGGTTTATGCAGCTACAAACCAGAGTTCAAAAACCTGAGAGACTCATGAGTCTGTCTGATAGAAAGAAAATCAATGAGTAAGCCGGCTGATTAAAACACAGAATAGTTGCGGTGAGCCACAGTAACTTGATTTGGGCTCTTTGTGCGACCGGCAACCAATGAAGGCGATTGAGGCAAGCACGAGATGAAGAATAGTAATCGCTTGAAGAACAGTTTTGGCAGCGCGATTTTAGAGAGATTGCAGCTTGGATGATGGGACAGTTCGGAAATCCACAAAAAAGAGAGTTACCTTAGTCGAGCCTGGAAAGAACTAAAAAAATTGTCAAGGCAATGGCAGTGTTAAAAGGAAGGAATTTTCGTAGTTTGATCACATGGAGATGAAAGTTGAATGCTTGTATAACCTGAAAAGCAAAGTGTGCGAAGTTGAGGCTAGGACCAAGAGTTACGCCTAGTATTTTCAGTTTGGACGATATTAGGTTAGTGCCGTTTAGAGTGACTTCAGTAGGAAGACTGTATTAAGCAAAAAAAATAGAAGTGTCAACAAATATTACTTAGCTTTTGGTGGGATTCAGCATGAGGTGATTGTTGGTAAATCAAAAATTGAGGTCAGTAATGCATTCGGAAATCTTAGTGAGACAGGGTTGAGGATCAAGATAACAGGCACCGATATATATCGAAAAGCTTCGTCAAAATAAAAAAATTAAAATATTTTCGTGTTTTTAAGATTCCAAATTTTGAGGCTAATCATTCACAAAAACTTAGAACTCGCCATTTTTTCAAAACTAATAATAGGACTTGGTCTAGGTTTTTTAAAAGCAAGCATACGCCTAAATGCTGTCCTCAAAATAGTTTGGCATTATTATTTAGTTATATAAAAGACTTGTGAATGGAACAAAAGCTTTATTTTTATTGAAAACAAAAGATAGATATTGAAGTATGTTTAAGTATTTTTCGATGCTCTTAAACTTTCAATTTTAGATGTGATCAACTCCTGCTTGCGACACTCCTGCAAATATGTCATCTTTGAAAGTCACCAAGATTTTAAATTCCCGTGATACAACTTCCATTTTAATTTTAAACAACTTTCAACTCGATTTCACATGCAAAAATTGCATTGAACCTTATTTTCTTTTTATTGTTACATTGTGTAATCTACGCTAACGACAATAAAACTTGTACACCATTGAACCAAACTCCTACAAAACATAAATCTATTGAAACCTCCTGGAAGCACTTGACAGCAGCATAGTAGGCAGCTTCTTGCTTATGATGACGTAACAAATCCGCCTCCATCACTCTCAACCGAGCCTGCTCCTCCTCCAGCTTCATCTCAATCTACAAACAAATAAAAAAGAAAAAAAACAAACAAAAAAAATAACGAATATTATTATAGTGGCATGTTATCATCGTCAACATAATAATAATATCCCCATCGAGTTGCTCTAGTCGTATAGTTGACTTAGTTTCTCTTGGGTAAATCTCTTCACAATTCTTCTCCAGGAACATTTCTGTTGGGCAAGAAGAATAATGGTTTCGAAATCTTTTGAGTTTTCGAGTTTCATTTTTGGGATAAATTTGACATCTTTTTTTAATGTCTGTGGTAGGGTGGTTAAAGGTCTGCTTAGGAATTTTTTCTTATTTGATGTGGCATAGTAATGCTTCATAGCCTGGAATGCTGGCGTATCAGGTCTTCTTAGGATATGTCCCAACATCCTCCATTTTGCACCAGCAATTTCAACTGAAAGGGGTATGCTATTCGTTTTTTTGTATAATTCTTTGTTGCTGATTCTATTGGGATAGTAGATACCGACCACTCTCTTAAGCTGTTTGCGGTGGAATGCGTCAATCTTAGCTTCTATATTTTTTTGACTGCCCATGCTGAAGAGTTATAGGTGAAAACTGGTTTAACATAGGAATTGTACAGTCGGATTTTTTTGCTTATTTTTAGCTTTTTCCCTTTTATGTATATTTTCTATAATTTACTCATCGCAGTTTGGGCAAGTTGTTTTCTCCTCTCAATATCTTTTTTGTCATCAAGGAAGGAGCCTAGTTTTTTGCTCGTTTTCCAGGCCTCATCCGATTTTGATATTTTGATGAGTTCCGTCTTGTCAGTATTGACTTTGAGGTTCCAGTTCGAGAACTCATCTTTCAGTTTGCTTTCTAGGTTAAGTAGTTGCTGTTTGTCTCTACCAATGAAATCTAGATCGTCAGCATATCCTACCATTTTTGCTGGTGTCAATTGTTGTAGGTTTGTGTGGCTGTGATCTAGCTTTATATGGTTTTTTACTTTAGACTTAAAAGTTCCCAGTGCTGCTTCTAAGTAAATTGTGAAGAGAATGGGTGAGAGTCCATCTCCTTGAAGAATCCCTATGTTAGTTTCGAAAAAGGTTTGTGTGCTATTGCCATTCCATCTTACCTTCAAACGAGTGTTTGTTAATAACTTTCTGATCATAATTATTTCATCATTGTTCAGAATTTTTTCAAGAACATTTATTAGAAAGGGTCTATCCACAGTATCAAAGGCTTGGCTCAGGTCGATACCAAGGATATAGTACTCTACATCCCTGTACGTCAGAGCTTTAGCTATATCCCATTTATGAGACCAGACTATGTCTGTCGTGCTTCTTCTATTTCTGAATCCACTTTTATAAGAACCGATGTATTCTTCCGTTTTGTTGTGTATACGATTCATAGTAATGTTCGATAATATTTTTCGGATACTGTTCAGTAGAGTGATGGGTCTTAAGCTTGTAAGCTGTCCTTTCGGTTTACCTTGTTTTTGTACAGTGACTAATATTCCACTACCAATAAAACTATCTTCTTGAATTTTATTTTCTACTATTAAGTTTAATATTCTTGATACTTCTTTTATTAGTTTTTTTTCCACTATATTTTATCATTTCGGATGGGATCTCATCTTCACCTTTAGCTTTATTATTATTTAGTTTACTTATAGCTAGCTTAACTTCATTAAAACTTATTGGGTCATTGAGAGATTGTTGCAACATTGGATTTTGGTTGTGGTTAGGTAGTTTATATAATTTGTTGTGGTAGAACTGTTTGATTTTTATTTCAGCTTCAGTTTCGTTAAGGATTTGTTTATTCTCTTGATCATTAAGAAATAATTTATCTGGAACTTTCCTATAGATGAATTTCATGGCTTGAAAAATTTGTTTATCATCTCCACTTTTTCAAAAAAGCTTTTCCAAGCATTTTTCAAAGCTTTTTTTGCAAAGTTTTCTTATTTGAAAAAGAATTTTATTTCTTTCACTTTTCCATTTTGCTTTATTAATTGTATTGTTTGTGGTGTTTATTTTTATTCTAACCTCTTTTTGCATTGTAGAGAGATGTATTTCATTGTTGAATTCATATCGTTTCTTTATCTTTTTTCTCATGCCTACTGTTTCTATAGCTGATTGTTTCATTATATTTTTTAGAGAATCCCAAGTGATGTTTTTAGTATTATTAATTTTAGATTCAATTTGGTTTTTATATTCTGTTTCTTTTTCTTTAAACATTTCATAATTGATTTCTTTTTTTGAATTGTTCCTTTTTGTCATCTCTTTCCAATTTGGGTACATTTTTTGGAAATTTATCTTACAAATAACTATTTTATGGTCAGAGTTGAGTTCTGTTCCACCATAGGCTCTTGAGTTATTAATGATAGCTCTCTGATTATATTTGCCGATTACATAGTCTATTTGGTTATATATTTTTGTAATATCATTATTGTTGTTCTTTCTGTAACCTGTCCAAGTTGTTATGTGTCTAGCAGGGTGTTGGAACAGGGTATTAGTAATAATAAGATCATGAAATTGACAGAAATTTATAAGTCTTGAGCCATTCTCATTACGAATACCTCTGGAATATTGTCCACAGCATTTTTCATCATGAGATATCTTTTTTCTTACTTTTGCATTGAAGTCACCTCTAATAAAAATCATGCTGTTTTCGGTTTCTTCAACAGTTTTGTGGAGGTTGCAGTAAAACTCTTCTGCTTTTGTTTTATCTTTTTGGGTGATGAGACTATGAGGTGAGTAGGTGTTGATGATGGTAATGATACCAGGTTTGGTTTTCAATTGTAGAACGCAAATCCTTTCTGAGACTTTCCAAATTCTGTGTAGTAATGGTTCAAGTTTTTTTTTGATGGCAAATCCCATTCCATGATGTCTATTTTGTGGATTTGGAAATTTAAGATTGATTCCATTTATTGTTTCCTTCATATAGTTGGATCTTGTTTCTTAAAGGCAGCATACGGAAATTTTGTACTTCCCGATGTCCGATGCAAGTTACCATCTTCTTAGTTTCAAACTACAGCCTTGAAGGTTGAAAGTTCCCACAGAAAAGTTTTCAAGAGAGTTAAAAGACATTTATAAAATAATATAAATTATTTTTTTACACCGGGACGTCAACACCGGAACCAAAATACCGTCAAAATTGTGTATTAAAAAGTGTATTGTCGAATTAAACTAATCCATTATATAGTTTGAAGTTAAATTGACGTCATAAGTGAATTCCCTTATTCTCTACAGGGAGGGTTGACTGATTTTTGTTATTACCTAGATGACTTCGATAGCAAGTATTGAAAAAGTATATTAAGGTATTTTTTCATTATTTGGCTTGGCGGATGATTTTTTTTTGACAACAACAAGCGGCGTAAGAACGGCGAATCTCGATATAGATAAATTTAATCAGCACATTAGCTAGTGCTGACAGGCTATACAAATTTGGTCCAAAAAATGGCTTATTTTATATAGGGTCCAATAATTAGTATTAATAAGCTAAGCTGATAACTGACAGCCCCATTACTAATACATGTACAGTAACACTATCTAATATGATTAATACGATATGGGGGGCACTTGTGATCAAGTATTAGTCATTGAAGATAATTACCGATATAACTATTGTGCTATCTTTATATAAAAAAACCGCCCAAGTTATATAAGATTATTACTGATATAACTATTGTGCTATCTTTATATAAAAAAACCGCCCAAGTTATATAAGATTATTACTGATATAACTATTGTGCTATCTTTATATAAAAAAATCGCCCAAGTTATATAATGGCGAAAAAAAATGAATAACCTTATTTTTGTTATTAACCACACCATCAACAATATCGACCAGTTGCTTCATGAAGGCCTTTTTGCCAGCTTCCGTCGTCATAGCTCTGTTGAGATAGTACATGTGGATCTTGACTCAATCTTTTAATGAATACTTTTTCAATCAATTTTTTGTTATCAACGTTTATAAATAGAGTCTACGGTTTAGACGTTTGTAGTATTGTGGGGAATTATTTGATAAAAATTATCTAATATTGAATATTTTATAAAAAGTTCAAAATGACTTCAAAAATTAGGTAATTACAGTTACAAATATAAAATGCCGTACAAGACACTCATTCTATTGTCATTGAAACATAAAAGTTCGAATAACGACGGCCTTAGAATTTATTTTAAATAGAAAAACTTTTAAATAATCATTGTCTATAGTAAATGAAATGTAAAACAAACTTTTCGAAATTTTCATGAATTGAGTTCAGAAGTGTTACCTGAAAATGTTTAGTTTTATATTAAAATAATTATTTGTCAGTGGTGAAACAATATTTCAAAATTTTTAATCGTTAAATAAATGATAAGTCCTTAAAACTTAATTTTTTATTGATTCGAATTCATTTTTTCATTACAATTTTTTCTTCAAAATGAAATTAATTATATTTCCATGATTCATGATCCCACATCTCTCCACCAACTACAATCACCCTCAAACACTACTCTAATTTTACTACACTAGCTCAACACCATATCTTTTTAGAACAACTCAAGCCTCTCCTTATTATTCTGCCTTCAATCTCAAAAATTGGCTCTATACTCTTTTCATTCACTTTTTTTTTCTAGCATAGCCAAATCATTTCAAACAATTTTGCTTCACAAAGAACTTTAAGCCTAATCAGCCAACTAATTCTTGTGCTTGATTCATCACCCTTTGAAACACCATTCAAACTCACAATTTTAAAGTTTTCATACCACGGTTTTAGAATGATTTAATCTATAAACTATCTACAGTAAAACAAAGACTTTTTAGAAACACACACCTCCTTGTCAAGATAAAGTCTCGTGTCTTCACAAGTGTTGTGTAGGTTGAAAAACTGTTTAGTTTCTTTGTGTTTCTGAGCCACTGGGTGTATGTGATCGTGTGCAAAAATTTTTTATTTTAAAACATCAACTACTAGACCTTTTTATTAAAAATCTTTGCAAATTACAAGCTAAATAAATCTTATGTAAATATTATTAACACCCCTTTTTTACACTAAACCCGATAGACCATAAACATATCAATAACTTACTATAATTGAAGCATCAAAACCCATTGATGATAAATAGTTCGATGCCATCAAAAACACGCACTTTGGTTATGGAGTTCGATGAACCTCGCCTGATACTGTGCCAGTTCATATCTGCTAGGGATGTCGTCAATGCTCCTCTGCAACACGGAGATCTCCCTGTGCTTACGTGCCTGTGTCCAGTGATATCGGTTGCAAGTTCACCATAATATTAGTTTTCACTTTTTACAGAACTATAATTATTGGTCTTATTACTTCGATAAGTGGTAATAGTTTAATGGAAAAATTGAAACATAAGAATAGTGAGAGCATAGTTCAGTTTGTATTTCTATTCTTGCATTCTTTAGACTACAGTAAAAAATAAAAATATTTTCAATAGAAGAATTAAATAGAAAGCGTCTAAACTTTATCAATGGTGGGTTTCATACCAATTAAATACAAATCAAAAACAACAAACGTACCAGAAATATTCTGTTTTTGTTGAGTTTTTCCATCTCATCATTTAGCTGCTTTTTGACTTCTTGCAATGTTATGTTCTTTGTGGTGATAAAATTTTTTTCTTTGATTTATTACCTATTGTTTGAATAAAAATAGGCATAAAATCAAAAAAATTGTAATTTTGTTAACTATATTTATAAGGATGGAGTAGTTCGTGAAATTGAAACTCACATTTTGATCATTGTTGCGATCTTTGAGTTTCTCAATTGTTTTATGTAGCTTTGATCTTTCTTCCTTTGAAAAATATTGCAAGATTTATTTTAATTTACAATAAATTGGCATTTATATGACTTTTTTACGTATAGTTCAAAGAGCTTGCCAAAAACTTAATGTAGCGAGAAAAAACTGAAACTGTTGACCAAACACGATATCAAACTCGAGAAATTTAAATAATAAGCCTAATGCTCTACAAGATGAACTATACAGGCCAAAAATTGAGACTATACTATTTTTGGTAATTAATTTTTAATACAGGCTGAGTTTTATGAAAACTTATAGCTTTATCAGATATAAATCAAAATTAGTTTTCATTTGTAGTTTCATTTTTATTTTTATAGATCCTTTCTTGATAGTTTATGAGTGTTGAGTTAATTTCCTTCTAAGCAACTATATATTATAGTCATTTGTTAACTTATTTGCTTTTGGTTTTGACTCGGCTCCCTCAAGGAAAAAAAATGCAAAAGAGAAACGCGACAGATGCATACGCCTGGAATAAACTGGAAAACAAGGGTAAAAGACGAAGGAAAAAATAGCAAGTAGCTTTTGATGGCCTAGGCTCTAAAAAAAAACCTCTAGTAAGTGCTTCAATAACATTCACCTACTTCCTAAAATTGTTCATTTAATTATGGTTTTTTTAATACTTTTCATTAAAAAATTAACTACTACCAAATGAATTGAAGATTTGAAAAAAAGATTTGAAAAGCTATAGATTAGTTATAAAAAAAATAATTTAAAAACCTGGCATTTTTGTGTGAATCTCGCTTCCTCCTTCTTTAGCTCCTCTCTTTCGTTTGCTAACTGAGTCAACATCTGTACACTCCTTCGATTTGAAGTAGTAAAAAATACTCTTGAATTAATCATTCACAATTCAATATGCATAATAAATATATGTATATTTTTGCTTAGATGAACTAATTTAAGAAAAAATACCATCAAACTTCATCACACAAAAATGATATCTGATAATACTCGTTGTCCACTCACTCTTGATTGCCTGCTTCTTCTGACACTTTCTGAGCTTCCAACTCGGCTGCATCAATCTTCTCTGCCTCTTTGATGAGCTTAAACACAGTGTTATAAATGAGAGATTGAAATATTGAAAGATACATTAGAAGACGTGTTGATACAGTCAAATATCTCTAGGTTGACACTTTTCTCAACAAAATCTCAAAATTTCATCTACTTGAAATTAACTCATTATCTTTTTGTCATGATAATGTTAATAATAATTTAAGTTCACTCATTTGTGTGTTGAAATTTATAGCCGATAGAAACCAATTAACTACTACATACCTCATCAAAATGCTGTTTAATTTCGGCCTCTTCTTTCTCAGCGTCATTTTTTTCTATTTCCAGCTACATTTTTTAAAAAGTTGATCATAATTCAAAATATAATCTTGTCATTGAAAACAATTTTTAATCGAAATAATCTTATTTGGTTAGAATCATGACAAGAAAAATAGGAATTGCATAAGTTGAAAAGTTAAATAGACATATAAAGATTGGATAACTTGATAAACATCAAAAATATTATTGTTATTCAAAATCAAATTGAAAACTCATTAATAAACGAGTGCTTATATATGAGTAAAAACTTCATTATCATCGTTTCCATGCTAGCATGCTTGGTTTTAGTCATTTTAAATTCTTTCCCATACTAGCATGAACTAAAAATTTGATGTTGAATTATAAAATTGATTCTAATTTTAGATTATTTGAAAGTGAATACAATAACCATTTTGAGAGAATTTGAAAGCTGCACTTTGAGTTGTTTGATCTCATTGATGCTTTGAGTCTTTTTCACTTCTCCAGACTACAAAATATCATCGATATACTACCATTTAAAAAACGATTTATCAATTGGTCAATAAGAAAGCAAAGAAAAAATTAGAAAACTTAAAAGGTTAAAATACTCATAAAATACTTCAGTCATAAGACCAATGAATAAGAGATTTAAATATTGAAGACCAATTTCCTGCATATAGATGAAGCGAAATATATAATATCAACTGAAAAAGCTTTTTTAAAAAAAACGTATATTTTTATCTAGAATTTTCGATAAGAAAAACCTCACGGTAATTCATTTCAAAAATATAATAAAGTTTAACTTATCGAAAATTTTAGCTAATTTTGTGAATAAACGTTTTTTATAAAAAATCCTCATAGTTTGAAAAAAATTTCTGGAATTCAATTTATTAAAAAAAAGACATCCGATGTGTCTATAAAAATTAATATAACACAACAAGAAACTGTAAAAATTTCTTTGTGTGTAGTTTGAAGACACATAAAAAAAAAGTCCCATGTAGCAAACGTGGTATTCATGATAAATAAAGGCATGAAGACATTAACAACTTACAAGTTCGTTGGAGTATATTTCTTTGAATAAATTGATCTGCTGTGCAGCTTCTTTCAGTATTGTCAAGTCTTTGTGGTCCTATGGTTTAGAAAATTCAATATGGATAATATTAATTATTAGTTAGGATAATATTTAGCTTGAATTATATCCGGCGAGGTCTATTCGAAATTAACTAAAAGTGAAAAACGAGAAAAATTTCAACAATTATTTATATTACTATAATAATCTAGAGTAAAACTTGAAACAGCATTGTGTTTCCTAGATGAAAAAGAAGATAAGTCGTACATGAGCGAGAAAGGTAAAATAAAATAGAACTCAGGTAATGCTTTTTATTCATCTGTTTGAAACGCTTGATAAAAACTAAATTCATCTTAAACATATTTCAAAACTATTGTTAACTGGCATAGATAGATCTAAAATCATATTTTTTATAAGTAGCCGTATGCCTTACCAACCGATCGATACAGAAACGTTTAAATTTAATTACGTTCTATTTTATCATTAATTTTTTAGCCTTTCACTTTTCAAAACTTCATGAAAATGTAAAACTGTCAAAAGATTGTATATTATACTACCTTGCTCAGTTGAGGAAGAGCAGTCATTTGACCCATCAGTTCCACTACATTTTTCTGAGTTAATAACAATTTCCATGAAAAAATTAGAGAGTCGAAAAACATCAATTCAGTCTTAATGAAAATTTAATAGTTAATATTTTAATATGTTTTGTATAAGTTGTATTTTACAGAAGACTGATTTGAATTACGCACAAAATTAAAAGTAAGAACAACAAACACAAAATAATGACACGAAAAGCTTCGTGTCATTTAATAAATACTGGGTTTGTTGTCCTTACTTTAAGATTCAGGATATTGTACTTCATACACAAAATTAATCTGTAAAAATATTTTTGCGGTCAAAATTTTCATTAAGCAACATTTTCTCAAATGGCATTTAAAACAAGCCACTAATACTTGTTGTACAGATGTTTGTGTGCTGTTTGAGAATGACTGCTTGTGGTCGTCAACACTTTGAGAACTCTCCAGCCACTCTTTCCTGGGCCATAAATAAATATTTGTTGACTAATTCGCCATGATATTACTAAATTTTCACTTCAATACTACTAATAATAATGGAGATATTAAACAAAATCTTAAATTTAATACTAAATAATTTAAAATGAAGAAATAACCAACAATGAAAACATTAATTTCAAACTTTATAAAACTTCACACTGTTTTTATACACTCCTTGATAATATCAGTTTGAATTCCACGAAGCTTTGTAGACTTAGAAAATCATAAGTAAAAAACGTATGTATCCAAAAGTAGCTACCTGCCATACTCCAACAGAACAGAGTGAATCCTCTTTCCACTATCCATACCTTCATCATTACCAATTCTCTTCCATTTTCTTACTACGCCCTCTTTATTCTGTCATTGAAAAGCTCTCCTTTAATTATAATAACCAAAATTGAACTTTTATATATAGAAAGTTAAGCTTGAGGTTTCATTAATTATTTGAATAGGTATTTAAATTGGGTTTTTTAAATATTGCATTGTCAACAGAATTAAAAGAATTCAAATATTAATTATTAATTTAGATTTCAATCATCACTTCAATATCTTTTATGTTCAGTAGGACATTTTCCACAGCATGAGTAATTTTGGGCCCCTGCAGTTTGATGTGTCTTCATACTCAACATGAAAATCTCCATAAAATAATTTTTAAATGAAATGTGAAAAATGTTTTATCAAATTTTTGCATTATATTCAATCACTATTAATAATATTTTATTAAAAGATTTTAATTTAATAATTTTAAATTATATTATATTTTACAAAAAAAATTAATATTGAGATAGATATTTTAATAACCATAAAAGAATGTTGGTTGTAAAAATTATGTATGGCTCGTTGTCTGTTGATGTCACTGCAACCTTTTCTACTTTCCATTGCCATCTTCATTAGCCACTGTGAAAAATGAGTGTAAAAACTCACTTTTTTATTTATCATAATTTGAAACGAATTTATTACTGAAAGCTTTTGGTTATTAGTTTTTGGTAATTCTAAATAAATTTATTTTTTACTGAAAGCTTTTGGTTATTAATAATTAGTTGTAATGACAGAAATAAACACCTGTACAACAGGGAAAATGTGTCTGAAATCTAAGCCCTGTATTTGGTGAGGTTGCAGAGGGTATGGACATTTCATCTTTTTCAATGATAATACTATTTTTTCTGTCAGAGCTCTGTGTATAAAGATATGATAATATATGATGATGTAGAATAGCCTAAATCAAGTAGTGGAGCAAACATAAAGTATTTATTAACTTGAAACATGAAGGTATTCAAAGAAATCATTATAAAATGCTGAAAAAATTAAAAATTAACACCTGCTTGGAAAATTTTAAGCACACATGAATAACATAAAAATGAATTAAATAATAATTTCACTTTATCTATAATTGCTTGAAAGATGTTCAAGTTATTCAAAAAAAAGAATTATGATGAAAAATGCTAAATATTTTTCATTTCAATTGCATTCATAAGTATAAATGTTTGGAAATGTGTCATCCTAAAGAAACAAATCTTCATAAAACTTTCAAAAAAAATAGTTAAAAAAAACTCCAAAAGTTAAATATTCTTACATTTTTTGCCCTATAGTTGCATTTTCTTTGAAAAATATGTCCACATCTATTTCATAACTACACACTGATATTCCCCAAATCATTCCTCCTACAACCTTGATGAAGAAAATTTTTTACCAGATATTAGAAATATCAACATTGAAAAATGTAATATAACCTTGTCAAACTGTGAAAGACCTTTAATTCTAGATCTAAAATATCCAGAAGCAACCAACAATTCAACAATTTCTTGAAATTTAATTTGTTGTTCCTCATCTTCTTTTATATCTACCTGTAAAACTTGAAGCTTAGCATGAAAATATTTTTTTGAAATTTAAATTCTATGAAATTCACATTTTTTTTATATTAAAACTAATTCTCACACTGTCCAGTGGGAGGGGCATTTTCGATTTTGTATGAAAATGAAATTGAAAACAGCTATGGTAAAAGTGAATTCAGTTTAAAATGACTAGTAAATGTTATTACAATCATGAACGTGAATGTTTTTTCATTTAGTTCACATTTATATGTGCATTCAAAGTTTTGTTTATGCAAGATTTTTAGATCTTAGATATTTTTAGATGGGGTAACGTAGTTCAATGTTGGGCAAAAAATGGGCACATGGCAGGACAGGTGTCAATGCTAGGTGCTGTCCTACAGTATCCGTTAGTAAATGAGTTGTATTTTAAAGCGTTTTTTTTATTATTTTCAAAATATTTTGTAGTTTTTGCTTTTTTTCAAATATCATAAAGGTCATTTTGTGTATTTGTATTTTTGTATTTGTATTTGTAGGGCGCGCAGTTTGCAAACTAGGTTTGCTGCAGAGGCGCTGTTCTAATCAGAAGGGCTATGAGAAAGAAATTTGGCTATAAAGATGCGTTTTTAAACGCTTGCGAAAAATTTTAAGAGAAGGTGAAAGACGGACATTAAGTGGAAGAGAGTTCCATAAGTGAGGGGCGATATGCGAGAAGGAGCGATGTAAGAAAGGTTTAGAAGAGACAGGCTGATGTAGGCATAAACCAGTGTTGGAAGACCTGAGAGACTCAGAAGTCTGTCTGATGGAAAGACGGTCATATAAATAAGCTGGCTGATTAAAGTATAAGATGTTAGCCGTGAGCCATAGCAACTTGAACTGGGCTCTTAGTACGACCGGCAGCCAATGGAGGCGATCGAGACAGGTGTGAGATGAAGAATAGTAGTCGGCTTGAAGAGCGGTTTTAGCAGCGCGATTTTGGAGAGATTGCAACTTAGAAATAAGACAGTTCGGGAGTCGACAAAGAAGAGAGTTACAGTAATCAATCCTTGAAAGAACTAAAGAGATGATCAGAGCAACGGCAGTGTCAAAGGGTAGGAACTTGCGTGCCTGTCTGATCGCATGGAGATGAAAGTTGGATGATTGTATGATCTGAGAGACAAAGTGTGTAAAGTTGAGTCTAGAATCAAGAGTTACACCTAGTATCTTCAGTTTGGACGTTACGGAAAGAGTAGTGCTGTCAAAGATTACTTCAGTGGGAAGATTGGATTTGGAAAGGAGTATGGGACTGCCGACAAACATCACTTCGCTTTTGTTAGGATTCAACATGAGGTGATTGTTAGAAAACCAAAGATTGAGCTCAGTGATGCATTCAGATATCTTAGTGAGGCTGGGATGAGGATCAAGGTAAGAAGCGCCTGTAAAGAGGGTAATATCATCAGCAAACTGATGATATAGAACGTCGTGCTTCTGTATGATCTCGCTAATAGGAGAAGTATAAAGAGAAAAGAGTATGGGCCCAAGAACAGAACCTTGAGGAACACCAAAACGAAGGGAGACAGGGGTAGAGGAAGAGCAGCTTATCTTAACAAATTGCTTGCGTTCGGAAAGATAGGACTGAAACCAGGATAAAGCAATGCCAGAAATGTGAAAGTAGTCTTCAAGGATATGCAGCATATTTGGATGATTAATGGTGTCAAAAGCTGCTGAAATATCTAAAGACACTAAGTAGTGTAGATTTTTTTTACATTAAACAGATAAAAAAATATTTTTAAAAAAATATATTATAACATTCACCATATCTGATACAAAAACATTCAGTCAATCAGAACAACTTATTTTAAAGTAAAATTTTGCCCAAAAATCTGAGTGATAGTAAGATAATCTGGTGCATAACAGAGTTAATGCAATTTCAAAATCTATAAAATTTCTATAGAGAAAAATATAAATGTCGTTAATCAAAATCCGCATTTAGTTTCACTATGACCAAAGTTACTCAAAAAAAGACAAAATATAATAAAGTTATCACTATAGTTATTTCAATGTATATCAAAATGAAATTTTATGCTAATATTTGCGTTTTTTTTCATTAACAAGCGCATCTTATGATCAATATACTACTTTTTAATGCTTTATCTATCTTTTTAAGTTCAGTACGTTTTACATCCTATTTGGAACAATTACTTTTTGATTAAAGTATCGAATAATTATCATGTGAAAGACCTTATAAAAAGTCTTTATCAATTGCAAAACCACAAAAGATTGCGACTGAAATAGATTTTAGTTCACAATTGCATAAAAAACTTCCGGAATCTCTATAAGTTATTTGTTGAACAGAAGATCAATCTGAACCCAATGAAGATAGCAGTACTTTTGATGATTTTGGCGTTGGGAAGTGAAGGATGTGAGTTGGATTCGGCGAAATACAAAAACAACCTGTGGACTTTTGCTGTTGATGTCATTAAAGATTATTTTCACAAAAAAGCCGAAAATACAAAACAAAATGAAACCAATAATGTTGATGAAAACGAGAAGGAACAATTTAACAATGAATGGGAAAATTTCAAGCTCAAATATCGTAAGAAACAAGTGAATTGCATCAAATAGAGTTTCATAACTGATATTTACATACTTTCAGACAAACATTACCTTAGTAAAAACGAAGAAGAAATGAGAAAAAAAAATTTCAAAGACAACTTGGAAATTATAAATTCCCACAATAAACATTCAAGCAGTAGTTTCGAGATGGGAATCAACTCTTTAGCAGATTTTGTAAGGATTTCAATTATGATTGAAAGTTTTATAACTTCAAATTCAGATTGATGACGCTTGTATTTGCCAATTAAAAAATTTTAATGAATATGAAATTGATAAAACTAAGTTGAAAACTTTTGAAGACTAAAGAAGAACTGAGAGGAATGAACTGTTTGGAACTGAGTGCACAAGACTTTGAAGAGGCTTTGAGTAAGTAAACCCCATGTTATCAACCGTTGTTTCTTTTGTGCTCGAAATTTAAATACAGTAATTCTAAATGAAACACATTTTAATATATTTTAAATCTAGAAAGGTACATTTTTTAGTGTAGTTTTTGACAAACTTAAACGATTTTTCATAGATTAATTGAAAATTTTTGAATTTTCTAAGCCGTTTGTATTGTGAGGAATACAGGAAGTCATACAAGCTTTCTCAGTTATATATTTTAAACTATTGTACAGTAATTGCAAAGTCTGTCGTTTCTAGAACTTTTCTCTTTTAGTTAAGAACTTATTCAACATTCTATGTCTTTTAAATATTATGTGATAATTTTGAATTTGTTATCCATCTTCAGCTACGTATAAAAATTTTTTGATAGATGTTGAAAACAGCATGAAAACATTTTGATTTGCAAAAAAGAGCTAGAACCACATACATACTAACATTTATATAGTAGTTCTGGTTTGATAATTCGCCAACACTTATAGTCTTGGTGGCCACCAAGCTAGAACTTTTTTATTGAATATCTTTCAAGACAGATTTCCAATTTAAGTCAAGTACTTTCTTTGAATAACCTTATATAAGTTCCATTTAAAAATTTCAATAAGTTACTGTCTTTTACGTTTTTTAAAACAACAAATGCACGTGTGTCAATCAACAAAGCTTCAAGACTTTTCATTTGATGCTGCTCAATAAGCACTATCAGAATTTATCAAACTGGCATTGTCAAAAGTTGATAAAAAATTAATGCATTAATAAATAACTAAATTTTCGTTGAAACAATTCACCTTATAAGACAAATTCTTTCATAGAGAATGACAATATGGAAAAACCTGTCATGGATGACTCTGATTTGCCTGAGAATGTTGATTGGAGGCAAAAAGGCGCAGTAACAAAAGTTAAATATCAGGTTGGATATATATGAATGTTTCAATCTCAGACCAGTGAAAAATTATGAAATGATGAATATATAAGTTGTTTTGTTACTCATTTAAAAGATCATTCCAAGTATTCAAGCTCACGAAGCTTTTCATTTTTGAGGAAAAGAATATAGTTTATAAAAAAGCTTATATTTTTTAATTTTATTATTGTATCTAGTTTATCATAAAAATGAGTTTAAATTCTATTATTTGTCTCAATTGTTTTTCACTCAGGGATCGTGTGGTTCTTGCTGGGCGTTTGGTTCTGTTAGTGACTTGTTCGTCTTTTATTCATAGAAATTTTTTCAACTCATATCTACTTACAAAAAGTATCATTCAAATATCTTTTAGTTTTAAAGTATAAAATAATGATTTTTTGCTTTTTATCTTTTTGTTTTGATCGAAACTAGCTAAAAATAAACGCACAGGTTGTAGTTTTTTTGTAAATAAAAACTTTTTCATACACAGTCACGTTATAATCAATTGATATGGGAAATATACCAGATGAATAACCCAAGCTTTAATAACCACCACGAATATTATGTATTTTAATAAAAAATGCCTTAGCATGGGCTTCAAAGTTTAAAAGATAATTAATGTTCAAACCAGGTCGGGGTTATGGAAGGATGCCATCAAATCAAGACAGGAGAACTTGTAGATCTGAGTGCACAGGTTTTTGCAACTAATAATAGTGAAAACAAAATTTTGTGAAACTTAGCGATAAATTCTTTTTATCATTTTTAAGGTCTATTGTCTTTATTCAGTCTCAAAAGCAAATTTTTTGTCAACAAAATTTAGTTTAAAATGGCAATTCGATCTGCCATTTTCTGTTTATGAACATGTAATGTGGCATATATAAAAAGTTTCTCCTTGTAGAACAAATATTTAGTCTAAGGCTTTACTAGTTGAGTTTTACGGTGGGCAATATTTGGGAAGATTCCAGTTGAATAATGCACACAGTAGTAGAAACAGAGTCAAAACGCCTATTATCCACCTAGCATTATATTTTTTATGAGTTTATATTAAAACGACTATTCATATCGAACATAAAGTATGAATACATTAAATGAAACTTTCACAGAACATAATTGACTGCTGGAAATTCGGTTGCGGGGGCGGTAACGGTGTTAACGGTTTCAAGTAAATGTTGAAATATCTAATACATTTCTCAATCAAAACTCTTTTCAAATTACTTTTAAAATTTCTATGAGTTTTTTATAAATTTACTTAGACAATACTAACTTAGCGAAATGTACAATCTTCAAATAAAAACCTACCGAAATTTTTAGAAACATCCCGTGTTTTCCATTAACAGAAACGGGAAAAACTTCAGCTTTATTTAGAATCACTATATATCATGGCAAGTCTAACCATGCATACTTTTCATGCTGATTCAAAAGCTTCTCCTAAATTTTTCTGACTTGGATTTTAAAATAAAAAAATTTATCTATATAAGTGATCATTTTAAAAACACTTGATTTAAAGACTTGCTATGAAAAACCATGGGATTGCCACCGAAAAGGCCTACCCCTATGAAATGAGAGTGAGAAAAAAGCTTTAAAGTAAGAATCATGAAAATAATTTTATGTATTCCTTGACACTAGACTGGCAAGTGTAGATTCAACTCGAGCAAGGTCGGAGCCATAGTAAAAAGTAAGCTACATCACCAATTGCTGTTTTGAATGCATTTTTTTAATATTTCCAGGTTTTGCTCAAGTAAGGGGCAACGAAGCTGGAATGAAAAGAGCAGTTGCTATTTTTGGTTGTTTGTCTGATTAATGTCATTTTATTTCATTCATATTCGATCTTAATTTTGAATTTTTTATTTTTTGGATATTTCAAAGTGTTAGAACAAACCTGAAGACATATTTCCACAAATTTCAGGTCCCGTTTTAGCCACTGTGCATGCTAACGTGCCTTCTTTTGTGTACTATAGGCGAGGTTGTTTTTTAGTTTTTCACTTCAATTATTAGGTTAGTTATTATATTTCATGATGGGTTTTATACTAAACGGATTAACATTAATTTCGAAGGGATTTATAATGACACGAAATGCATCAAGACTGTGGACCATAGCGTAATTCATTTACTACAATTTATTTATGTCTACTTTAGTGCTTTCAGGCAATATTAAATATATTATATTTTAGGTTGTAGTCGTTGGTTATGGAAAAACTGAAGAAGGAGTAGAATATTGGATTCTGAAGAACAGGTCTTTAACATAATAACGAAAAAACCTTGAGACAAGAGGTTTAATAACACATGTTTAACCCGTTTATGCTTAAGTCATAATAATTAATGTTTTTTTAAAATTTCTAACATGGAGTTTTTAAAAAATATTGAAACTAAATACAATGAATTATTAGAAAAAATTTAATACTTTTCAAAAAACTATCGTTGTATGCGTAGGACGCAAGCCTTAACGAACACAAAACATAATATTTGAGTTTATGTGAAACTTTCTAAAAAAGTTGGCATTTAAGCTTTTGTAACACTTGCCACATCTGGTAGTATCAATATCATTTCCAGTAAAAAAACTTTATAATATAAATTCATATACTTTTTAACGTCTGTCGTACTAAATATAAGACAAAGTTTTTTAAAAAATTTATCTTAGAATTAAGTATGGTGATGTAAAATATAGCATTTAAGCTATTTTTTTGATTTTTCACTTTATTAAATCAGTTTTCATTAATCTGTAGAAACAATAATTTATATAACCTATCACTAAATCTTTTCACTGGCTATTTGTTAAAAGGGATCTTTTGGTTTTTTTAAATAAGCTATTACCCACATTTTTTGTACAAAAATTATTATTTACATAGGTTGGGAACAAACCAAAAATAATTCTTCATAATGATATTTGTGAAAAATTAATTTTTGATCTTTTCATCTTTTCTATGATTATTTTTTCATGTGTACTACATATGCGACGCTAGACATATATTGGATTATATTGATGCGCCATGCCAGTAAATCTTATTTGTCAATTGAAATATACTTCAAACTTTTTAAGTTGGGGATCTAGTTGGGGCGAAGGTGGATACATGAGACTGGGTAGAAACATGGGCAACTTGTGCAAAGTTGCTTCATACAGCCATTTCATCACTTGCTGAAGCAGATAACCAAGGGCATAGCAAAAGAACAAACTTTTAATGGATTTTTTTCAAACTACTATTATTCAAATTGATTTTTTTTCATTCGATGCAAAAGCTTAAAAATAATAATTAAGTTTTATCGCTGTTTATTAATTCGAAGTATTCAAAATATTCTCAATTAAAAAAACTAATCTAATTAAATGAGTTTTGAAAAAATTTTTAACAAACTAAAAAACTTTTGTGAAGGAAAAAACCAAAAAGTATTTAATTACACAATCCACAAAACACTTTATAAAACAATCTCACTATATCAAGTGATCGCTTACGAGAAGCTTTGTAGATTAACTAATTGAATACTTTGTATGGGTAATATTTAAAAACACTAATTAGTGCATTAAGATACAAAGCTTTTCGTTATCAACATAACATTTCCAAGTATATACACGATACATGAAAATTTTATGTTGATAACGAAAAACTTCGTATCTTAAATTAATTAGTGTTTTTGAATATTGCTTATTTTATTGTGGCTTTTAAAAAATCATTAAATACTTTGTGATTTTTTCCTCTATTGTCTCAGACTACGTCATCAAAAACTTTTTAAGTGACCATTTCATTGCATCCACATGCTTTTCTTCATATACAAACTAAAAAGTAAATCATACATAAATTAACAAATATTTAATTTTCAGTTTTAACCGAATAGTCGTAACCAATGAAATCACATTTTTTCTGATTCATTTAGATCCAAACCTGAACTAATCTTGCGCATGAAATTAAGACTGTAGAATAAAAATATCAATCAGGCTTTTAAGGCATTGTAAATCTCAAAATGAACTTATTCTTCATTAATTAATATTAAATTCTTAACCCAACAATGAAAAAACGTTTGAATTACTAACAAACACATCATTATGATTAACTAATATTAATTATTCTTCTCATTAAACCCGTCTAAATAATGAGAAAGAATATTTCCATCAAAAGCATTTCAAAAAGTTTTTGTATCAGTAATTATTTCAAATTTGACGTTTTAAAATATTTTCATCATAGTTACAACTCTAAGCTCATAAAATTTTTACAAAATTTCAACCAAATAAGCAATTGCTTGATAGAATTAAATAACATGTTTGTTGTTGAGAAATTAACATTCAACAGAGTCC
The DNA here is from genome assembly GCA_964035795.1 of Pterobdella sp. o SKG-2022. NCBI lineage: Eukaryota > Metazoa > Annelida > Clitellata > Hirudinida > Piscicolidae > Pterobdella > Pterobdella occidentalis. The sequence continues at coordinate 23,527,142 of OZ038320.1, read as the reverse complement.
AACAACTAAAAATGTTTGCACAAAATTTTTTCTAAACAAAGTCAAAAAAATTTCCAACATTATGAAGATCAGCTGCCAACCCCCAATCTGTAAAGAAGGTTTCCCAAACGATCCATCTCTAACTCGGTCTTTGAAATCAAATTCGTTCAAATCCTTGAAACCTTGCATTAAAACCAATTTCAGAACTTTCTCTATGGGATCATTTTATATTTTTTAGCGCTTTTGACAAACTTATCATGAGATTTAATAGGAAGTTAAATGTTGACATTTCCTTCAAGAAATAAATTAGAGACGAAATCATGAAATCAAAAAGTTCATTTTATTCATAATTTGAAAGCTTTTAATTTCAAAATGACTTTGAAAAACCATGATGAGATGATTGTTTTATTTTTCATAAAATATATTTCATCAATGCATTGATAAAAAGAACCTCTGCAACAAAGCTAGTTGCAACCTGCCTTTAATAAAAATGATAATTTAAAAATATATAAAAAAATAAATAAAATTTATGAACCGTTAAATAATGGAAAGAGCAACAAACATATATAACATTTAACGTATCTTAATTGATTCTTTTCTATATAATGATAAAAGTTTTAAGTTTATTTATTTTTTAATTAAAAACTGAAAATCAAAATATAAGATACATAAGATGTCTTTAAAAAATTTTTATTAATTATAATTTTTGAAACATTACCATATAAAACATTTGATAACGACAAAAATGTCAATAAAACCCATTAATGAAATAAAAAAAACACAATCCTGTAAAAAGAATTTAAGCAAAAACTAGACAAATAAATAAAAAAGTTCAACTTTGGCGATCAAAACATTTTCATTGTAAGATGAAGATTTCAACTCTGCTTTCTCAAATATCTTTGTGAAGCTTCACTAATTTTTCATGGAAAGAAAAATTTTCTCATAAAAAAATTATTAAAATTTTCGAACAACACCAATACAACAGTAACATTTGATTCTTGGATTGGAGACAAACTCGGTAGCAACCAACTTCTTTGTATCTACCATTGATGAACCATGCGCTTCAGAGTATGTTTCTTATTCAATTGAGTATTGACATTCATTTCTGACCTTATAAATGTTAGGAGCTTTTTCTTCAACATGAGTTAATTAAAATTCTTTATTTTTATTCATTAAAAATGAAATATCAATAAAAACTAATCTATAATTACCAAATATAAGAATTCAAAAATTAAATTAAAAATAATATACAAGTTTAACTATAAGAAAAACCTTGAAGTGAATGAAAAAGAAATCCCTAAATAAAAATAAGTTATTTAAAGTAATTAACTCAATTCAACAGCGCATAAGCAAAGCTTTGAATTGTAAGACTAAACCAATTAAAACACATGATAGTTCGTATTAACGATCTATATTGACTTTGATCCTAGGAATAAGATCATTACGCTTGCAGATCTTCATTAATTCACACACTTCCAGGAGAAACTTTTCAAGTACATATTGTTCAATAACCGTATTAAATTTTCAAAAAAGCAGAATAACTTTTGTTTCATATTACAGTAATAACTGAAATAGTCATAAATTTATATACGATATTAAGTTTATATTCTTTTTTATTTATGAATTTAGTAATAATAAGTTAGCAGTGTCTCGGGATCATTCAAACAAATAAACGTACTTTTAAACTAGATTCAAACGAGAGGTTCCAACAAAATATCAGTAAGCTATAATTAAAACGTGTTTAAATTAGTATATACTGAGCAGTGTCAACAAATATTATTATAATGTAGATTTTTATTAACTAAGGATAGTTGCAAATTGAAAAAATGATTATTGATAATATATATACAAATGAAGAATGAAACATTCAAAGTACGAAAAGAATATACCTTTAACTTGAACAAGAGCATTTGTAATTTTGGCTATAATGGTTATTATAATAACGAAGAGAAAAAGTGAATTTATATGAATTAATTTTTAAGATTATTTTACAGTATTTCATAAATTATCTTGACGCACATAACTGAATAAAACAATGCCTAAAATTTTTATTGTGTATTTTATAAGTAAATTTAACATTTTAATATATTTTTAAAACAAAATAAATTTGAAAAATTAAAAACACCTAAAATCAATCTTTTTGGTTGATAAATGGATATAAATTACTAAAAATTAAAACTGAAATTTAAGAAAAATTAACTATAACACAATAAATAATAATCAATATCATGAAAAATTTTGATAAAATTTGAAAGTACCAAAGCTCTCTGGGATTATCTGACAATTTATAAGATTTTTGTGCAATTTATGAAGTTATAGTCATTCAAAAATGAAAAAAATAAAAATTTCAAAAGCGAATTATAATGAAAAGAAAAAACATTTTGAATTTAGTACCCCTATTCAAAACACAAGCACACACGAAACACAAAATCACACAAAATGGAATGAATTATCCGGATTTGGAGTCGTGGTGTTAATATAATAATGACAACTTTAAATAACAAGGGTGGCTAATGAAAAAGAATAGTCAAAAAAAAGGAAACAGTAGTAATAAATGATAATTAAAATGATAACTTCTATCAGGAAAATGAGAGTAATTTGGCAACAGATTTAGATGTGATGAATGGTATGTGAGGATATTTGAGTGGAGGTGAGGTAGATGAAGATTCGAAATGAATCATGCTAACAGGATTAAAAAAAAATGAGCATCAAATAAACCTGTGAAATACAAGCAAAAAATTTTAAAAACGCAAATAAGCATATAAAACAAGGAGAATGTTAACAAATAAATTTACAATACATAACTGAAGAGCAAACATTTTACACGTTGATGGATCTAAGAATCTCACATGACCTACATAACAACATTCACTGAAATAATAGCAACATTACTAATAAAGACATAAAAGATTCATTTAAAACATAAAATAATACTAAAAACTAATGAAACATAAAGAATTATTAAAAACCCTTTATGAACATATAATAACGATGAATGCAAATGCGGATGAAGGATTATGAGATGATAAAAGCTGGTCAACATAATATCGAAATGAATTAAAAAAAAAGAAAAGTACGCAATAAAGTATTGAAGAAGTACAAACAAGCACAAACAATAGAGCAATGAAAATCTACAGTCATGGCATCTTTGTCAATCTCATTAAGCATGGATGAAGGTTTTATTATAATAATATTAATATATCGGCACTATAAGCAAAAAAGATATTCTCTGTCAGTAAATTAGTGTGCTGTGTGGTGTTGTGAAAATTATGGGAATTTGAAAATAATTTTTAATGCAATCAAGGTCAAGATATCCTTTGTAATGAGTAGATGTAATTTTTTGGCACAATTAAGATAGACTAACGTGAAGAATAAATAGAAATGAAAAAAAAACAATCAGAAAAATACGAGAAGCGATGAATCAAAATTTGAAGTAGATAATAAGCTAATTAGGAATAACAGTTAAAATTATGAAGAAAATTCTTCAACATGTATTGATAAGATCTTGGTGATGAATATAACAGAGCTAACTTAAGATATTGTTAAATGAAGATAATAAATGAAGATATGAATAAGATAGGTCTAGATAAACCTGGAGTAAAAAATATCATAAAATACCTATAGAAAAAATAAAAAAGATAATTAAAAAAAAAATAAATAAATAAAAACCAATAAAAAAAAAACAAAAATTTTAAATCTTTTGTTTGAATTCAAATTTATCATCATTATCATTATCAGGTGGAGCCTTATGAAACTAAGAACCAAGAACTTATCCATATTATTCAGAAGTTATAAGAAGAATAATGACCTATCAAGCACCAAAAACCTACATATAAGATCATTAAAATGTAAAAATAAATCAGTTTTAATGAAATGAATTAATAATTTAAAAAAAAAGAAAATTCCATACTTTATAAAAGATTTAAATAAATAGAATAATTATAAATAAATAAATAAAACTATATAAGCTATAAATTTCAAAAAAGTTGTTAATACTTAGGAAAATAAACTATTTTGCAAGAAAACACCTCATACGATAACTGAAAAACTAATAAAATAGTGAGACAAAATAAGCAGACACTATAATCAAGACATATTTTATATTCATAATAAATATTATATATCACTATATATAAAAAATATATAAAAACTAGTTATTCTTGCAGTTAATATATAATGATTTAGAATCAATAAGAGTATGAAGTAGAATGGGTATCGAATGCTCTCCATGAAACAGTAATATTTTATATGGGCAATAATGATGGACATTATAACACCAAAAAAATCAGAAAATCTTTGAGTAATAATAAAATATAATGAATTATAAAAATAGTGTTTAATAGAAAAAGAACACGGTATTTTGACTGAAGAATTTTTCATGAAGTATAATTAAAATTTACATGGTGATAAAGACCATAATAATAATGAGAATACTAAATTATATTTGACAAATCCATGTATACTGTGATTAGGGTTGTATCTGTTTTTGTTTTTGTTGCTGCTGAAGCTGATTCAAACTCTTATTCTTTTTCCATTGAATGTCGTCAACCTTCTTTTGCCAGTAATCTTTTGTTTTCTCTAATAGGTTCGTTTGGTTCCTGTTGTGCGGGATAGATAATGACGGTCATGATTTTAATGATGGCAACATATATGTTGTTTTGGTTATTTTGATTATAAGATTTTTTAAATGAATTTTAATTATTATAAGGCATTTTTCCGATAAAAAGCAACAATTTTAATGACAAGGTTTGACTGTGGTGATTAAGAAGCAAAAATAACAAGTGCAAGGCGGCATTTCAAACAATGAATTTATAGTTTATGATAAGAACTGTCATTATTAAAAAAAATCAATTTTTAATGATAATCAAATAAAAATTTTGTTAGATAAATAACAAACCGGAAAACACTTAATAAATATTATTGAAAATAAGACGTAAATAAATAATAATGATTTAACTAATAAATTTTATATAAACGAAATATTTCTATTGAAAAAAATATCATTAAAACTATATAATCTTATTACTTTAAGCTGTTATTGCTGCAATTTAGATTCAAATAACAATATTGATAATGGATTAAATCTGAAGTTCAACACTAACGAAGCTTTCTTATTGATCGCCTTATCAACAGCTAACTATGACTGCATCCAGTTGATAATCTTTTTCATTTTGTAAAGCTTTGTAACACATTTTGCTAAACCTTATTACCTCTTACTGTATCTTACAAAAAGATTACTCTAAACATAATAAATTCATTTTATTTGACATGAAGCGAAAGAATTATACAATTTGATATAATCAAACATCAAAGTTAATTTTTTTTTAAACTGATAAGTCTTCGTGAGTTTAACTTAATGATAACATAATTTGAGCTTACGATATGGTATAAAATGAAGTTTAATACAATTCATTGTTGGATTTCATGCAATTGTTTTCATTCTTATTGATTACAATGAAATAACAAGAAATAAGTGATTATGGCGATACACGCTTGATCGACATCACTGCTTGTTGATCGATTATAACCCACGAGTTATAAAAGATAACAGTAATAAAAACCGAATATAAAATATATTCAATTATTTATATGAACATACGTTTTTTCTTCTGTTCCTGGTCTAAATTTCATTTTGCTTTTCTCAATATATTGCTAATGTTTTTTGATGCTATAAACTAAAATTTCAAAAAGTCATGCCTCGAGTAGTTTTAGCCTTGGAATCTTATTCGAGAACTAAATTTGAATATTCAAAGATAGCTTGAAACAAAAAATACCTATAAAATAATTTTAAAAAACCTGTGAAATTGCACAAAAACAATTTAAAAACACATAAACTATTATTGATTTAGATTTTATTTCACCATCATCGAATAATAGCAATTGAGAAATCATGCAATAGTAATAAAAGACGATAAAAGCTATTCAGAATCTAAAAGTTTTAAAATGATCTCATCGAATATTACAGTTATCTTTGAGCATAAATAATTATCGATTTTCCATTCAAAGTGTTTCCCTTATTATGTTCCTAGTATTCCCTTATATTCACATCATGGCTTATATTTTGAAAAGCTGTGACATCTGGAAACAAATAAGAATAAAACTATTTAACCAAGATGATACCTCTTTATTTTACCATTCATTCTATTTTATACACACGGTTATACCACTACATCTAAAAACAAAAATGCGAAAATAGCTCAGACCAACAAGTAAGATAACTAAGTAAATGAGCATACCCCTAATAAAACACAAAAAATTATTATAACGAAATTTTCACAATGAAAATCATTAACGATGGTTAAAATTTTTTTTGCTGCTAGTACCAATATCTGCTAACTTTTACACGAATACCGAATAAGTTTTTTAAGGGTTACTATATATTTTCAACGTTTAATATGAGATTGTTTGATAAGGCTTTGAAGACCACCGATGAGAAATATACTTACACTGTTATAACTATGGTATCCATTATTTTAAAATATTCTTTGAAATCAATGCGCAAAAAATTCATCATATTGTTCATTCGATAGAATTATTGATATTCATATAATAACTACTTATACCACAATATTATGCCTAAGTTATCACTGAAATAAAAAAATTATTTACCGTTATTTTTATTTTATCTAATACTACTATAATCATTATCAATATTACTAACTTAATAGTTTTCTTATGATAGTTAACGTTTAAAAACTGCCTTACCTGACTTCAGCGTCAGGCTCCCCATACTTGGGAGGGTATGAGTCCACATCGTATCCCAGCTTCTCCAACATCGGGGCTATCTTCCTGGTAGTGGAAAAACGATCGGATTTTGAAAGCAAAAGGTGAATGAAGAAGGATTGAAGGTTATTTCTTTATAATTATTTAATGGGTTGAAGTTCAAGTCAAAGAATAGTGAAAAAATATTTAAGATTTTTCGTTTTTGTCAACATTGTTAAGTAAAAACGCAAAATTTAATAAATGAATGAAATTCAAAAACAATCGTAAAAATTAGAGAACGAGAAATAGGTCTTAAAAATTGAATTAATTTTAGGCCTGTTTAATTGATTTTTGAAACGGTTGATAAAAAATAAATATTTATGAATATATTAAAATATATTTTTTTTATTAGATGCCACCAAGTATAGATCTTACCCTTCAAGTCAAATAACTTGATTTAAAAAACATTATTTCATGTCAGAAAGGGATTTTACGATGAAAAGGGTGTCTGTTAATGTTATCTTTACCATTTCAAGAAGACGTCTTAATATATCAAAAATAGATCAATTTTAAAAACAAAAAGCTTGAAAACGTATTTTCGTTTACTAAAAAGCCTGGGTTCTGAACTACTTCGATATATATACTAAAATATAATTATACTGATGCAACAACGTCTAAACTAAATTTGTTTTCATATTAACCAACATATTCTTATTTATAAGCTTCACAATCATCTCAATTATCGACATTATCCTAACAATCATCAACAATATAATATAATATATAATAAATCATACAATTTAACCTTATTTCCACCATACAAAGTTTATGATCACCAACCCTCTCTAAAACTCACCTTATATTTTGCTTTACATTTTCAGGCACATAAGGGGCCCATTTGGTGAGAGCTTCCAGATTCACTGGTTTGACTACTTGATCAGTTGAGCGTTCTGTTCTGAAGTGGTGGTGAACATTTATCACAAATGTATTAATTTATAATTTTTGGTATGAATTTCATAATCCTTAATATCATTTTGAAAATATTTTTGTTCTAAAATAAAAAAATTAAAATTTTTGAACATTAAAATAATTTGAATTATTCAAATTTTACTTTTGGTATTGAATTGATAAAAAAGATTTATTTATGATATTTAATTAAATTATTAGCAAAAAAAATTTTTTTTATTTGATATGGCTAATAATTATCAGCCATTCTATTAAGTAATGTTTGTATAAGACAGACCGATTTAAAAACACAATAAAACTATCGATGAAAGATTTAAAATCAGCATTTTTAAGGTCTCAAAAGTCCCACCACATTAAAGCTGAAAATTTATGTATGACTAATTCTATAAAAAAAATAACAATTTGAAAATTAAAGATTTTGAAATGTTACGCACAATAGCAGAAAGAATTTATTCAAGTAAAATTTTTATAAACGTTGATAGATATGATGAAAACATTGAATGGCTTGGATGTGTTTAGCTTTAAGCTTAGCAGCTTCAAACATACGATATTACTCCAACAAAAAAGTAATTGTTTAATACTATATAATAAAGAAAAAGTTCAAATTTATTCATCAATACATGCGCCTCTGCAGCAAACCTAGTTTGCAAACTGTGCACCTTAGAAATGAATAATAATAATAATAATAATATAGAAACCAGTAAAAAAATAATTTTTTTTTATTGATTTGAAAATTAAATCAAAAGGTTTTATAATAATGGACTCTTTGAAGTATAAATATAAGCAGCAATAAAATTTTTAAAATTTTTAAATATACGCATTAAAAATTTAAAAGAGATAAAAAAAATTTTTTAAATGGAATGTTTTACAGGATACAAATTATCAAGAAAATTTTAAAAGATGTGAATAAGTGAATAAGATTAAATAATACACATTATTATTCCTTTGGGCTCCTAAGGAGGCATAAGCCCTCGGAAACTTTTTTCCATCTCCCTTCTTCTCTGACGCTGCTTTTGGCAATAACACACATAATTTTGAAACATTAATGAAAATTTTATACAAAAACTTATATAATAATGGTGATGTAATAATATAATATGAGTAATATTTACTGGTAAAAAAGACCATAAATCGGCAATTTTTATCCTAATCGCTTTGAAAAGGCGAAAAGATGGCAAAAAAAAAATACAAAAGACTAGATGAAACGGATTTTGAGAGATCAAAAAAAAACAAAGCTGGAAGAAAAAAGGTAAGTGTGCAGAAGTAGTGAAATTAATGATAGAATGGTCACACGTGCGATTCAAGTCAAAATAAGAAAAAATATTGAATAAGTACTTGATTTGAAGAAAAAAAAATTTTTATGAAACATATAGAGTAGTTGAACTTTATTCTCCAGAAAATCGCAATCAATAATGCATAAAACATGGAAATCATTGGGTAAAGCAACCTCTGTTTGAAAATAATATATAAATCTTCCCAAACACGTGCATAAAAACGGATAAGAGAAAAGATATTGAATGATGTAATAAAAATATCAACTCAAGTGTTTTTCATTGATATTGCAGTATTTCAAACAAATAATTTTTTAAAGCTATTTAATACAATCATTTGAAAAATAAATTGAGACAATAGAAATTTTCTTTTTCCAAATTTTTTATTAGAAACCATATGCGAAATGTTGAAAATATTACAAACTTGTGGACAAGCATTTTAAATGGGCTTGTATCCTTTGAACAAAATTCTTTCGCGAATCGTAATTAATAATTCATCGAAATAATATTAATAAACTTTTCTTTATATGTGGTTATTAATATAAACACAACGGATCGACTTTGGCTTGGATGCTCTTTGAAGCTTCACTTTATATTTTTATACGTATATAAACTAACAACTTTTAAAGAGAAAATATTTGTATTTGAAAAAAAGAAATAAGATATTTAATCAACAAAATACATTTATATTTGAAGCGAGTTTTTAAAAACTCACAAAAAGCTTTTGATTTTTTATGTTTGATGAAATAACAAACTAAAATACTTCTTAGTTCCAGATATTCTGAAAGATAACAGATCAAACATAAAAATAATAATTTTTTATGTGAAATGATTTAGTATATCAATAATAGTAAAAAATAATATAGAAAATTTTTGAAAAGTTAATTAAATAATATTTTACATAAAAAACTTATTGCGAAAGCCCACAAAGATTATAAACAGTAAACTATATAGTACATTCAAGTGAATATTCATTTATTGAAGTTTTTAAACACGTTATGAAAAAACTATGAAAAGTAACTCCTTTTGACCTCATCGAATGTCAAAAAAGGACTTTAATAGAAATATATACGATAATAATTTTAGAAAAGTCATTTAACTAATAGGTGACGTGATATAATTCAAACTTGTTATCAAAATGTCTCTAGAAGTGGAATTAAATATGATTTTGAACTATTCCCAATAATCTTTAAAAAATTAACACAACTAATAACATTGTGATAAACGATGCTCCAACTACCGCCACTGCCTGGTTGTAAGCATTCACATTTATAGAAGGAATAAACCAGATATACTTTTATTTATTGAAAGCTGTTAGCTAGACAATTATTTCTATTCTAAAATTTATTTCTGAACACAATTAAGTCATTTATTTACTAGTTTTTATTTTAATTCATTATTAATTTATCATGGAAAGTCTTTAAACAAGTGTCTAGAAAACCAATGCTCATAAAATAAATGAGTGTTTTGTGTAAACAGTGCTCTTCGTGCCTTCAGACAGAGGCCTAACGCACGAAACCCTTCTACCCGTGATTGGCTTATCCAAGTTCCAAGCACTGTTTTTCCCACTCTGATCAAGTCCAAGAATATTCACCTCCCTTTTGGTAGATTTCCTTTCCACTCCCGTGTTCACCCTACTAGATGTCTGAATTGTCAGACTTACGGCCATAATATAGCTAAATGCCACAACCCTAGAGTATGTGAGCACTGTGGCAAAGACCATCCGTCTGACAACTGCTCTAGATCTTCTCTTCCCTTCTGTGTTCCTTGTTTTAGATCAAATCGTCCTTGCCATGACCATGTCACCACATCCTCTTCTTGTCCGGTGTACAAGCAACAAGTGCGACTTAAGATGGGGCGTACGGCCTGGCAATGAAGGCCTGCCTTACTCATGCACCCTCAAAATCCATCTCCTTTTGTGAAGTTTGGCCTTCTCAATCCCCGCTCCACTCGCAACAAATCCACTCTTATCCTGGACGCGATCTCCACTCACTGTTTCGATATCCTTGCATTGACTGAAACGTGGATCCCGGAAGATGCTGACAATGTCACAAAATACGACATTGTTCCCCCAGGTTACCATGTTCTACATTCTCATCGTTCTAGTGGAAAACGCGGTGGTGGTATTTCTTTGATTTCCTCCAACTCCGTTAAACTGACACTTGTAAAATCTGAAATACACTCTTCCTTTGAAGCATTAACTGCCCAAGCCTCTTTCCTAACACGTTCCTTAACCATTTCTGTTATTTACCGCCCTCCTAACTCAAGTAATTTTATTCGTGAACTCACAGCTCATCTTTATTTTCTTTCTTCGACATTCAATCATTTCATAATGGCTGGAGATTTTAATACCCCTAATTGTCATCATCTTGATAATCCCCTTAATATTCTTTTGCGAGAGCACGGTTTGATGCAGCATATTAACTTTCCAACTCACAGACTTGGCAATACTCTCGATCTTGTTATCACACCTGCTTCTCTCTCTCATCTTATTTCTGACCCTGTCAGCGAAATTTTTGAATCTGATCATTTCCTTATTTCGTGCCGTCTTAACCTCGCACGGCCCCACCTTTCACCTCATCGTGTCACTTCTCGGTCTTTCATGAATCTCAACTTGGCCGGCTTTGGAAAGGATGTCAATTTTATAAGCGATTTACTTATTAATTCTCCAATCTCTAAGGTTGATGACTTTGTTAGTTCCATGGACAAATTGTTTCTTTCGCTGATGAATTCTCATGCTCCTTTACGCAGTCATACTTTTCGCCCCAGCTTCCATTCACACTTTCATCTGTCTGAAAATGCTCTCTCTGCCAAACGCCGAAGAAGGAAAATCGAGAGACAGATATCCAGTCTCCGAAAGCTTTGTGTGCAAGTCCCTGATGATCTTTTACAGGAATTCCGTATTTCACGTAAACTCGCCCGCGCCGCCATTAACAAGTCACGTGCTGATTATCTTAATCTATCGCTATCTTCAGCGACACCTAACTCCAAAGCCTTTTGGAAAACGGCGAACTCCATACTTCACAGGTCTCCTCCACTTCCTCCGCGGACTCCTGCGGAATATGATCTTTTTGTTGAAAACTTTAGCACTTTTTTCAAGACTAAGATTGAGTTGATTCATAGCTCGCTACCGATCACTAATCTTCCCCGTCAGCCCTCCTTAACTGACAGTGATCAATCAAATCTCTCATTTTTCTCACCTCCTAGTGTTGATGAAATCATCAAATTGATCAATTCTCTCCCAAATAAATCCTCACCTTTAGATATAATCCCTGTTTTCCTGCTTAAGCAGTTTTCCGGCATCTTTGCCTCCATTATATGCAAACTTTCGGCTCTTTCCTTTTCACAGGGTATTTTTCCAACTTCATTCAAAACGGCGCAGGTAACCCCTTTACTGAAAAAATATAATCTAGACCCCATGCAACCATCCAATTATCGTCCTATTTCAAACCTCAGCACCATCTCAAAGATCTTAGAAAGGGTTGTTCTCAAGAGATTATCCTCTCATGTTTCTGTACTGCGTAACTTCAACCTTTTCCAGTCGGCGTATCGCTCACATCACTCAACGGAAACTGCGCTTTTGTACATCACTGACAGCCTCCGCAATATCTGTGCTACCGGGTCTGCGGCCGTCTTAGTGTCTTTAGATATTTCAGCAGCTTTTGACACCATTAATCATCCAAATATGCTGCATATCCTTGAAGACTACTTTCACATTTCTGGCATTGCTTTATCCTGGTTTCAGTCCTATCTTTCCGAACGCAAGCAATTTGTTAAGATAAGCTGCTCTTCCTCTACCCCTGTCTCCCTTCGTTTTGGTGTTCCTCAAGGTTCTGTTCTTGGGCCCATACTCTTTTCTCTTTATACTTCTCCTATTAGCGAGATCATACAGAAGCACGACGTTCTATATCATCAGTTTGCTGATGATATTACCCTCTTTACAGGCGCTTCTTACCTTGATCCTCATCCCAGCCTCACTAAGATATCTGAATGCATCACTGAGCTCAATCTTTGGTTTTCTAACAATCACCTCATGTTGAATCCTAACAAAAGCGAAGTGATGTTTGTCGGCAGTCCCATACTCCTTTCCAAATCCAATCTTCCCACTGAAGTAATCTTTGACAGCACTACTCTTTCCGTAACGTCCAAACTGAAGATACTAGGTGTAACTCTTGATTCTAGACTCAACTTTACACACTTTGTCTCTCAGATCATACAATCATCCAACTTTCATCTCCATGCGATCAGACAGGCACGCAAGTTCCTACCCTTTGACACTGCCGTTGCTCTGATCATCTCTTTAGTTCTTTCAAGGATTGATTACTGTAACTCTCTTCTTTGTCGACTCCCGAACTGTCTTATTTCTAAGTTGCAATCTCTCCAAAATCGCGCTGCTAAAACCGCTCTTCAAGCCGACTACTATTCTTCATCTCACACCTGTCTCGATCGCCTCCATTGGCTGCCGGTCGTACTAAGAGCCCAGTTCAAGTTGCTATGGCTCACGGCTAACATCTTATACTTTAATCAGCCAGCTTATTTATATGACCGTCTTTCCATCAGACAGACTTCTGAGTCTCTCAGGTCTTCCAACACTGGTTTATGCCTACATCAGCCTGTCTCTTCTAAACCTTTCTTACATCGCTCCTTCTCGCATATCGCCCCTCACTTATGGAACTCTCTTCCACTTAATGTCCGTCTTTCACCTTCTCTTAAAATTTTTCGCAAGCGTTTAAAAACGCATCTTTATAGCCAAATTTCTTTCTCATAGCCCTTCTGATTAGAACAGCGCCTCTGCAGCAAACCTAGTTTGCAAACTGCGCGCCCTACAAATACAAATACAAATAAACGATAATATGAATGAAACTTTAAAAAAAAAAACTCCGTTCTATAGTTCATCGTACATTTATCAGTGGCTAAGTAAAATTTTAGTTTTTTCATTTGTACAATTTTTACCTAACTGAAGTCCATAATACTATAAAATAATTTATGAAAAATTTTTGTATTGAAAAGAATTATTTTGGAAAGATACTAAAATGCCTGAAATAAAAGTTATTTTCTAAAAATTTTCAAATATTTGATCTTATTTACATTTCTCTTGGGCTAGGGAAATTTGTTGTAATAGCAAAATGTTAAAGCCTATTACATGAACTGAGAGTGCATTTCTTTAATTATATTCGAGTGCAATAGGGGTAAAAAAAATTAGAGAAAAATTTATTTATCTGTTTGCAATCAGTGGTTTCTATGCGAAAACTACACAAATTTTCAAATATATATCAAAAGAGAATTTTAAATGAAAAATATAGGAATTAATGATTCTTGTTATATCGACATTCTAGAATGAACGTTGTAGCTATGAAAAGCACGTAGTAAACATAGTAATAAAGCTAATAAAACAAGCAAAATATTATTTTAAAAAAATGAAAAAGATGCATATAATAAAATATAGAAAATCATAGAAATGAAACATTTATATTTTAGCTTAAAATAAGATACCAAATATTCGAGCTATTTCTTCGGAAAATAACACCAAAAACTAAGTAAAAAACAACAATTCTTAATAGCAGTGTAAACGAAACAGAAAATATTTTTATTATTTTTTAAATGCCATAGGGAAAGATTTTATTTGAAATATCTCTTGTACTGCAAACAAAAATTGTGTAACGCAAAAATCAACTAAAGTAAATTTATCTATAGCTAACCACGTTCTTGGCTAATATTATATTCTTAGATTTAGAAGTGAAACCTTTTTAAAGTTAGTATATTAATTTCAAACTTATATATTGAATAAGGTTGAAACAAAATCTAGATTACTTTAAATAGCCATACTGTGTCAAAATTTTTGAAAATAAAATGTTAAAAAAGAAATAATTTATCAAACACAACAATATAAACAGGAACAAAAATTAACAAAGAAGTCACGCAGGCGTAAGCACAAAAATTGTAATGAATGATAACGATATATGCCGCGTCAAACAAGTAATGAGACGAAAACTCAGATTAGATTTGAACTTGAGTAAATGTTACCATATTGAGAATTATACAAACTTAAAATAGAGAATCTTTAATTGAATAAAACATTTATTTTTGCTCCAAGAAGAATTCAGTCTGATAAAAGTCAAGGTTTTTCATATGGAAAACAGTAACAGTTTTCTAAAAAATTTTAAAAAATCATCCAATGATAATTGAAATCTATTTGAAACAATAATTCTTATACTGTATTAGGATGAAATGAGCTTGAAATATTCAATATAATTATTCATAGTCACAATCTTGAGCTTTGTCGATTGCTTCCAAGTATAACAAAAAAAATGAAATGATACGCTTATTAAACATAATCTTTTTAATGAATGTTTTATATAATTGAAAAAAAATTTTAATTTTTTTAACGAAGAACTGTAAAAAAAAAAAGGCAAAAAACATTACCACCTTGCTATGTATTTGTGAATTAGTGCTGTTTTTAAATATATTTGATCATTGAAATTCTCTCGAGTGATCGAATTAAATATCCCAAAAAACAAATTTAACTTATTAAGTCTTCATACAGTAGAGTAAAGTTTTTATAAGTGTCAACGCTTCATCTGATCCCAGCGAGTTTCGAATAGTACTGAATATCAATTACATAAATAAAAAAACATAAACATTCTTTTATCTTCAAAATTAAGTTCATCATTATATTGATAATAAATTCGCAGACGATTTCGAAATTCTATTTAGATTCCATTTTAGTGTCGATCATTCGAAAACATAAAATGACAAGACTTGAACCGTCAAAAGTTTTATAAAAATTTAAATCAAGACGAGAATGCTTGTGAATTCAAAATGCGAAACAAAATATCTTTGGAATTTTCCATCAATCAATTATAATAAGATCATCTTCAAAAGCTCTTTTGACGATTTTATTTAACAAATATAAATATTGAAAATGAAGTTTCAATTTAGTGATAAAAGAAGTGTGAAAAAATTCCAATTATTTTATTATATATTTTAACTGAAATTTAATTATAAATCCCTGGATTCCACATAGCATATAAATTTTTCAAAGTGTAGTTCATGAAGATATAAATGAATTATAAAAAAATCAAATAAAAAAATATAAAAAAAACAAAGAAGCTTAAGACCATCAAACCACTGAACGTTTGGCACTTTTATTTTGAAGACACGTTAAATAAATAAAAATTCAATTTATAAGAAATTCTTACACATTTATTCAACAGAGCTAAAAATTTCGACACATTAATCTGATTTACTGAACGATTGTGGATTGACAGAAATTTTTTTTAAATGATTCAAATAATAATCTTCTTTAGCCAAAGTAAATACTGCAAATTATTTGAACACTAAAAGTAATTTTATTAAGTACAAAGATTTTCTTTAACAAAGTAACATTATCAAGTACTTGATAATTTTACTTTGTTAATGAAAATCTTTGTACTTAACAAAATTACCTTTTAAATTCAAATAACTTGCAGGATTCAAATAAATTTTAATTTTGGAAATAAATGAAAAATGTGTATTTTACTAATTATGAAACCGATTTTATTGAATTTCTCTATTTATATATTTAAGTTTTATGAAACAATTTTAAAGCTGAAAAAAATCCAAAACTAAAATTAAAGTTTTGGTTGATAATAGATTTCAAACTTTAATTCGGACAAAGAAATAAATCACAAATTTTGTTTAATAATTTGGCGCACTTTTATCGCAGTAAATTAGTTTTGGAAAGTTTTTATAAGAAAATTTTTTCTTAATAAATCATGCCAACTATTCATTTATCATCCCACCACGTACTGGTGAACCACCCGATGAATTAAGAAATTCTGTTGATTCAACGTTTGTTCAAAAATGTATTCACACATCATTATAAAACTGAACTTGAAAAAAACAAGATGAAACTAATTTTAATGATTATCAGCATTGATTAGTCTTGTAAATGATAACTTCCCAACTTTATACGATTAACGTATCCATTGCAAAATGCTTCGAAACAGGTGAACAAATCAATATCCGGAAATAATCAAATCCTCAATAGCTAATTAAAATCTTTATTTCTAAACCAAGAATAACGATGGTTTTATATTTAAATATATATTGGAAGGAAGTAATTAAATACAATAATAATGCTTAGTAAATAAGAATCTTTTTGTTTGAAGTTTTTTTGTAACTAACCTAGTTATTCAATACTTATCAAATTTTGTATTATAAATGAAGCTGTATGTACATTAATTTGCATGAAGAGTGATTCTTCAATTAGTAAAATTCAATTTTTCACTTTTATAAGTTATATTTAAAGCTTTATTATGACTTGAAGTGCTGAAAAGGTATTCGAAAATCTTGACAAAAACTTGAATTATTTGTTAAAACACAAAAAAGACAAAGTTTATTGTTTTTTTTTCAATGTTTTCACCATTTAAGTCTTAAAATAAATTTGATTACAACAGATAGAAATCTAAAATCAATAACACTTCAAGAACATAAAGCTATTTAAAAAAAACGCCATCATCATTATATTTTTGCACTTTATTTAAGTAAAAAATTGATTATTTTATTTTAAACTCAAATTGCTCTGAACTTGTTTTTACTCATTTGAGTTTATCTCAAATCCAATCAATAAAAAACATGGAATTATACAAAATAAACTTGTAACTTCAATCAGAGCATTCAAATATATTTTCATCATCATTTTATTTGTCAGCATCTTTCTCTTTTCCAAGGCGTTACTGACTTCTTAACATGACCTAACCCTCTTTCTCCAATACACTCTATATCAAGCATCCTCAAACACTAACCTAAGCCCACGACAAATGTTTTCGATTATACTTCTCCCAGCTAACCTTGACCTTCTGCTTCCCCTACTGTCTTCAACCTCAAACTTCCATGCCTGCTCAACACAATCATCATTCCTTTTCTATACAACATGACCCAGCCATACCAAACACCATTGTCTTAAAAATTTTGACGAAATCGTGTTATTCATCCCTAAGCTAACTAGCATCTTCTTTGTATTTACAACCACACATCATTCGAAGCATCAGTTTTTCTGCTCATTTCAAAATACCTTTTTTGAACGGATCTTACCACCCAAGTTTCCTAGCTATGTCATGAAAAGCCTCACACATGTTCTCTGAAGTTGTCCTTTGATATTCCATTTTTGTCTTTCACCACATAGCATAGAAGGCATACTGTCTTTTATTACAGCTTTTGTGTAACAGCTAGCTCACTTCTTTCACTGCTAATCGTATTGTCATTCAGATAACAGAAATTTTCTAACCTCTCAAACTCACTCAGACAACCATTTGAAATACTCCATTTCTCAATTAAAACATTCATACAAGGTCTGCATTCAAAATTTCCATTCATCCTACAAGAAACTCTCCCTAGCACAACATGCATGAACCCACTGCTTACAAGTATTTAAACATGAAAGAATAAAAAGCAGAAAATGAGAAAACATGTGAATAATTGGATACAAAACCAAAAAGCCAATTTTAAAGTTGGACAAGTGGCAGAACAGATAAAAAAGTGCAAAACAATGATTTTTAACCGACTGAAATCACTAGTGCAAAGATTCACACTTGAGTGTGCTTCATTATGGAAGTACTGACCTGATGCAACCAATCAGCGCTAGTCACTTGGTTTCAATTACGGTTTTCGAATTAAAGAACTTCAAAGAAATATTTGATATTAGCTTGAAAAAAGAGAAGAAATGAAATGAAAAAGTAATCGCATCTGACAAATCTTTCGTATGATGAGATAATATTTGCTGGATGAAGCCAATAACAAAACTCAAAATTATAGTGGAAAAACACTATAAAATAAGAAAAACTAAACAAATATTAGATTTAACGAAAAATTAATTGAAAAATAAACGCAAAATCTGCAATTAAATTGAAAAATCTTGATACAAACTATATCATAAAACCCATTTATAATTAAGAAAAATGAAGACATAAAGGCACTCACTTAGATAAGGAAATACCACCAGGCTTGTTGATGTATTTTTCATGGTGCATCACTTTATCGTCCCACGGGACATCCAAAAATGAAAGAATTTTCTTAAGCATCTCTCGTGGATGCAGGACCAACTGCTCATAAAACACCATCATACATTTGCCTGCAGACGAATGTAGATGTTGATGAGTTTGAAATCAATGATGAATTGTGATTTGTTTGAATTTTATGACCCAATTAGTTCATAAGTACCGCGTATGATATCCGTTGTTAACGGTCTTAATCATTCAATTTTTAACTATACAAGCCAACATTTCTCAGTTTAAGGAGATTTGATATTTTTTTCAAACCTTGAACGTAATATGCTTTTGAAAATTTATTTCATTCAAAATCTTGAACTAATTATTGAATGTGAAAGTAGATTTTACAATGCAACGATTTAAAAGTTTCATTTTGAGCGAAACGTCTTGATTCAAATCATAGTTTTTGGAGCAACTATTATAACATTTGGGCCGAATTATTAGCATATCTAATGTTAATTATTCACTAAACCACAAAATCTTGGTCGGCAATGATCAGGATTGCTTTTAGTTTATATTATTAAACATATGAAAAAAATATATATAAGATTATAATGATGTAACGGGGTTGACAGTAGTCTGCCTAGATTTTTGATACTACTACTTCAATAAAAGTCATTTTATTTGGAAAGAGTGTATAGACTGCCAGCCTTAGCAAACCTCTAACTCGAAATTATCTGAATTTCCGTTTTCACGATTTGGCAGTTTGCCTTGCCACTGTCAAATACGATCCAATGTTGATATTTCATAATTTATCTTCATTGTCTTTCATCTAATTAGTGTTTCTCAATATTTTATTGCCAGTTGTTTTTTAAATTCCACAAATCATCTTTTTTGAGGTGAAATGTTCGAAGTTTTGAAGTGTTTTTTTTTTTGGCAAATCAATGTATTTTTTCATTGTTTTTTCTAGTTCGTTAAACATATATTTTTATATAAAATTGATGGCCACATCAACTGAATTTTAATTAATTTAATTTTCTTAATCCTCATCTTTTTTTATCATAATCCCTTAATCTTTGTATGTAAGAAACTAAGTATTGAAAAAAAAATTTTCACGAAGTTTCTTGTAAAACAAACTTACATTCTCAAGTTATCTTTCAATCATATAATTATAACTGTGTTATAGACCGACTATTAAATTTTTCATCTATTGAACCCTTTAGAAATTTCATTTATAGGTTTATCTTTTTCAATGTTTTTTACACTTATAAATTACATTTTAGATATTTATTTTATTTCTATAACTTGAAATATTATCTATTTATGTGAATGTTTCTAAATTGAACTAACTTTGAAAAAGTTTATTAAATTATTTCTGCTTTTATAACATTATTCGTAGTCGGATTGTTTTTACTTTGTCCAAATGGTGTTTCTATTTCTATAGCTTCTTTAAAAAAATGCTTCTATGTTAATAAGCCTGTAAATTTTACTACCAGGATTTAAAGAACAATGCTGGGCTATAGAATATATAATTGAAAAACTAGGCGAAAGACTACTAATAGCCTTTAATTGCACATTTTGGGCTGAAATAACTCAAGAAAGCTTTCTGAGTTATTTAGAACAGTGATAATCACCTTCAGGTATCAAAGAAAGCAAATAGAATCTATAACAAAAAAGTAATACAATCATAAAAATTTGAATGATAAATTAATAATATAATGTATATAATGTAGTAAATGTGAAAAAAAATGATTGTAAAAAAGCTGAAAATGAAATACAATAAAACATCTAAAACACATGAAATAAACCACGCGAGATAGATAAAACACCATTCCAGTTTTAGATTTAATGTTATAAAATACAAATTTTATTAATTAAGTTTGAGTTATTTATATAAAATTTAAAAAAAATATTTTAATAATAACAATAAATACCACTATTAGATTATACTTCTGTATATATCTCAGTGCAGTAGAGTTGACAATAGCAAGCCTAGATTATTGATACCACTGACAATTTAATTCATAAAATGGGCCATTCGAAAGAAACTTTTATAGACTGCCAGTCCGAGCTAACGTCAAACTTGAAAATATCAAATTCAAGATCCACCGTTCTCACACTTGGACAGTTTGTCGATACCTGCTACCAGAGTCTATTGTTATCGAGGTTTCAACGGGAAAGCAACCTTAAAATTCAAGAGCTAAGTTTGGTGCAGTTTAACGTCAGATGCTCATGAACAAATTTTCCTTATACTATCATTATTATTATTATTAGTAGTAGTAGTAGCAGTAGTAGTATATTTAAAGATTAGGCACAAAATTGGTAACGGCGGATCTCGAATTTGATAATTTCAAGTAGGATGTTAGCTCAGACTGGCAGTATAAGCATTTGTCTCAAATAAATGGGTTATTTTATAAACTACTCTAAAGGAGTATCAATAATCTAGGTCGACTGCTGTCAAACCCAGTTACTAGGATATTATTATTAAGATTTTTATAGCGCACAGTTATCAATTCAAGATTGCTTCGGAGTCGCTCAAGGTTTGTAAGAGATTATGACTGGAGATGCTTATGGTATAAGTGAGTTTTCAAAAGTTTGCCAAAGTTCATGAGAGAAGGCGATGAGCGCATGTTAGAGGGAAGTGAATTCCACAGACGTGGAGCCTGGTGAGAAAAAGAGCGACTAGTAAACAAGCCTGAAGAAACAGGTTGATGAAGCTGGAGACCAGAGTGCAAGGATCTGAGTGGTTGACGTCTGTGTCTGATTGACAAAAGATCAAAAAGATAAGCAGGTTGTTCAAGCTTGAAAGTGCATGCAATGAGCCAAAGTAATTTAAACTTGCATCTTTGGGAGACAGGTAACCAGTGTAAACGATCAAGACAGTCGCTGGAAGAGCTGAAATAATCAGCTTGAAGAACCGTCTTGGCCGCGTGGTTTTGGAGGGCTTAAAGTTTGCATAAAAGATAGTTTGGCTGCCCGCAAGAGAGAATTACAGTAGCCAATCTGGAAAGAACTAGTGAGGTAAAGAGGACATTAGCAGTGGAAAGAGGTAAGAATTTGCGTACTTGTTTTATGGCATAGATATGGAAATTGGAAGATTGGATTATTTGAGAAATAAAGTGAGCAAAGTTCAAATTTGTATCTAAGATGAAACCTAAGATTTTGAGCTTGAAAGATATAGGAAGTGTGGTGCCGTCGAGAGTTACCACAGAAGGGAAATTTTATTTTGCTAAAAGACGAGAGCTGCCGACAAACATCACCTCACTCTTAGTGGGTTTTAGTTTCAGTTGGCTTTGGGAAAACCAGGAGTTTAGAGCGGAAAAATAACTGGATAATTTAAAGAGAGTGGGGCTAGGATCTGGGTGAGAAACTCCGGTGAAAAGAGTGATGTCATCAGCAAACTGGTGAAAAAGCAAGTCATGCTGTACAATAATGCTACACATGGGTGATGTATAAAGAGAGAAAAGGATTGGTCCCAGAACGGAGCCCTGCGGCACGCCTGAGTTGAGTGATGTAAGAGAAGATGAGAAATTGTCCATTTTAACGAACTGAGAACGTTGAGAGAGGTAAGAGCAAAACCAAGAAAGAGCGAGATCAGAAATATTGAAGTGTCTATTCAAAATATCAATTAAGATATTGTGATCAAGAGTGTCAAAAGCAGCAGAAAGGTTTAGTGAAACAAAAACGGCCGCATGTCCAGTAGCGCAGATGTTGCGAAGACTGTCAGTGATGCGTATGAATGTGGTTTCTGTTGAGTGGTGCTTGCGATATGCTGATTGAAAAGGATTAAAATTAGGAGATGATGAAACGTGAGAAGTTATTCTGGAATGAACGAGTCTTTCGATAATTTTTGAAATGGTGCTCAAGTTAGAAATAGGACGGTAGTTCGAAGGAATGGTAGGATCCAAATTGCCTTTCTTAAGCAAAGGAAAAACTTGTGCTGATTTAAGAGGCGGGGAATATTGCTTGTGAAAAAGACAAATTGGTAAGTTTGGAAAATATTGGAGCAAAGAAGTGAAAAAAACGTTTTAAAGTGGATGTGGGGATTAAGTCTAATGGAGAAGATTTGTTGGGTAAAGAGCGAATTAGCCTACTCACTTCTTCAATACTGAAAAATGAAAAATAAGAATGGTGTTCGATTGTCTGGTAGAATAGGGTCTGTGCAGTGCGAAATGGACGTTGGCAAAGAATTGTGAATAAAAGCAATTTTCTTTTTAAAAAAGCTACTGAAGGTATTTACAAGATTAATAGTTTCTGAAGAGCCGCGTGGCGGAGAAGGATGGGATCTATGTAGGATGGAGTTGGCAGAAGACTTTCGAGTTTGGTTTGACAGATGCAAGCATGTAAAATAATCAACATGGGATTTAAAGAGGAGAGCGCGAGCAGTCTTACGAGATTCCTTGAGGACAGCAAGAAGACTGGCTGGAACAAGCTTGGATGACCTTAACAATAAGGAAACTTTTCTTTCAAGTTTTCGTCTTTTTCTTTTGGCGGCAATGACGTCAGTAGATAGCTTGGGATGGGAGTGAATGCTGGGGCGAAAGATGTGGGTGCGAAGGGGGGCATGGTGGTCGATAAGTGATTGAAAGGAGTTGTTCATTGTTGTAAGAACTGGAACATCAGAAAGGTTAGGTAGTGTATTATAGGTATGTCTGAAATCTTTCTCGAAGACAGCATCATCAAAGTTTTCAAAAGAGCGGGAAATTACAATGCGAGGGGGAAGGGGAGGAGGAGCGAGGTTGAGACTGCATAAAATAAGATAGGGATCGAAGTCAAAAGTTTCTCTGCCGATTTTTTGTATGAGATGACTGTTAGGTTTTGGAGTAATGATGAGGTCAAGGATGTTACCAAGTCTGTGGGTGGGGAAGTCTATGTGCTGGACCAGCTCGAGTTCACGTAAAAGAGCACAAAGCGGGTTGTCATGAGGGGTACAATTTGGGGTGTTGAAATCACCAGCCAATATAAAATTTGAAGAAAGAGAATAAAGAAAATAGAGATGAGACGTGAGCTCGCAGATAAAATTGCCGGTGTTTGGAGGACGGTAGATCACCGATAGAAACAAACAGTTAGACGAAAAAGACACTTTGGCTGTCAATGATTCAAAAAAAGAGTGGGGTGGGGATCGAATGGCATCCAATCTAATGGAGTTTCTGGAAATTATAGAAACACCTCCACCTCGTTTG
Organism: Pterobdella sp. o SKG-2022; assembly: GCA_964035795.1. Lineage (NCBI taxonomy): Eukaryota > Metazoa > Annelida > Clitellata > Hirudinida > Piscicolidae > Pterobdella > Pterobdella occidentalis. Next base: position 23,503,073 of record OZ038320.1, on the reverse strand, counting down.
CCGATGGGTCGGTGAGAGTGCGAGACATGAAAGCCATGAGGCACTATGTCATATTTTGTGACATTGTCTGCGTTTTCAAGAATTCAAGTTTCTGTCAAAAGCAATAATGTCAAGTTTAAGAGAAAGGATATTATCGAGTATAATAGAAGACTTACTACGAGTAGACCTAGGAAAGCGAATTTAGTAGACAAAGGTACATTGTGGACTAGAATGAGAGGCTGACCGTCACTTCTAAGCCGTACGTCTCACCTTGAGTCGCACTTGTTGTCTATAAAGGGGACAAGAGGAGGATGTTGTGACGTGGTCATGGCAAGAGCGCTTTGTTTTAAATTAGGGAGCACAAAAAGAAGGAGAGGTTTTAACGGCAGTTGTCAGACGAATGGTCTTTGCCGCAGTGCTCACATACTCTAGGATTGTGGCACTTAGTTATGTTATGACCATAAGTCTGATAATTCAGGAATCTAGTTGGATGGATGTGAGAGTAGAAAAAGAATCTACCAAAAGAAAGATGTATATTCTTGGACTTGTTCAGCATGGGGAAATCGGTGCTTGGAACTTGGATACGCCAGTCACGAGTAGAAGGGTTTCGTGCGTTGGGCCTGTGCCTAAAGGCACGGAAAGTGCTGGGATCAACAGATGGAAAAAGGAAATTAAAAGTTCCTCATTAGAAACCTCATAAAAAATCTAAAGAAATAAATTTCACATTAACATATTGTTCATGCAATGATACTATACTAAATTTAAAATACGTGCTAAGTTCTATTTGTTTGAATGAAAAATTTTAATGAAATATCAGATAAAATCCCCAATATAGTGACCATATATATTATCGGCAATTATCGGTCGATATACATGCTCGGAAAAATATATGAGAAACTACGAAAACATGTGTAAGAAAATAATGAAACATTTAGAAAATAACTTCAACACAAATGCATACAGTACATTTGTTCCGTTAAAATGCTTTTTGAAAGGGTTAAATGAATTTAAACTGAATATATTCGAAATTCATAGCTACATAAAAATTCTAATTTTAAAATTTAAATATAAACATGCATCAAATAAAAAAATTGAAGTGAACACAAAAACATCTAATGAGATCACCGAAAATACTGCTAGAGTTCGTAAATAACATAAGTTATAACAAGCCAATATAGACTTTAATTATTTCAGATTAACTAGTTAAAATAATCTTCCACTTGTTGCTTTATTTAAAGCAAGAGCTTTCATGGATGAGCAAAGGAATTGAGGTTTAAAAAACCTTTTTGAATATAAGCTTAAATAGTTTTTAAGAGATGCCGTATGAATTTTTTAAATATTGAATTTTATATAATTTCTTCACAAGATCAGAAATATAAAAAAAAACTTTTATCCATAACATTTTCGATAAGTGAAACCAAATTACAATTTAAAATACTAAGTTTAAATAAATGTATGAAAATTCCTCAAACCGATGTTTTATAGATAATTACTATATAAAAAATACATAAAATTTCTCTGAAAAGCTTAAATATAAAAATATTTTAAAAATAAAAAGTCAATAGTTTCAGAAACAAAAATTCAAAAAACTATGGAAACACTTCAATTATAAAATCACTCATAAAATGAGTACATCTATAATTAGTTGCAAGTTTAAAAAGTATCAGACATGCTGATTGAATTATAAAATCTTGGTATTAAAATTTGAAACTGTATATCATAATTTCTCAAAAAAAATATTTGAAAAAATTTAAACGTCAATATGCCTAACATTTTTTGATTTGATAACTCATAAATAACATAGAAAGATACTATTCAATACTTTTATAATACTTTTCCCAACATATAAAAATGAAGGATTTAGTGGTCTAGAAACTCTTGGAGTTAATTCCACTATAATCATATTAGTTATTGTATTGTGTTGTAATAATCAAATAGTTGAATTTTCACGTGGTTTCGAATTATTAGCTTTTATAGAGATCATGACTGAATTGATGTAATTATTCTTTACTATCCTTCAATCTTTAAAAATATCCATTGGGTGTTGCAGTTTACAACAATAATATAGCACAGAGGGAATTTCATCGAAGTGAAAACATATAATTATTTGGAGGCTGCAAACTATACACATTTTGCGATCAAAAATATTTACGAATTAGAAATAGCTTTTGAAATATATAACTATTGAATTACCAAAAATGAATTCTTGTTGATCTAGTTAGAGTGGTTTGAGCTTTAAACAAATGAAGATGCATAATGCATACAATTTATTTCTTTGTAAATCTTTTTGCACCAATAGATATAATTTTAGGTACTTGATTCACTTACTTCAAATACATACAATCTTGAAAACTGTTTAAAGAAATCGTTGAATTATGTATATTTTTTTTCAGTAATGAAACTGGTAAAGTGAAAAAATTGAATTCAAATATCTTTATGATAAGGTTAAAGCTGTCAACAACTTATATTTTAATATACATTTAATTTAACAATAACCTAAATTTTAAATAAAATTATTATAGAAAACTACCATATAAGTATATAATTATTTACCACTTGAAATATTGATTAGAAAAATGTTTATCATAACAAAAAGTGATAGCATAACAAAATAAAAGTTTATCTGATAAAAACTCAACCCTTAGTGACCATGTTTGTGATAAGTAGAAACTGAAATTTCAATAAAATCCAGCTTACCTTTTTGTATTTATTTCTATTAAGCACATCATCATCATCGTTTTACGTCCATTTCCATGCAAGCATGGGTTGGAAAGAGTCCCATAATGGCTTCTTTCCACACGGTTTTGGGCTAATTCAGGTTTGAGTTTCATTTTTTTAAAGTCATTGCTTACTAATTGGGACCATGTTTTTCTTGTTCTAGCTTTTTTTCTCTTACCTTCTACCTTGACATATCTACAAGCACTTGCTGGGTTTCCAGCATCCATCCTCGTAAAATGCCAAAAACACTTGTGTATTTCTGCGTAGCATCTCAATGATGTCTGGAATTCCCAGTCTGTATCTTAATTTTTCTGATGATCTGCCATTCTTTAAGCTTACATTGCATATCCACCTGATCCTTATCTTATCAGCTCTGAAAATTCTGGTAATATCTTGCTTCTTAAAAGGCCTCACTACCATAAACCATCACACTTCTGACGCAAGCAGCATATAAAAGCTCTTTTTTTCGAAGTGAAATGACCCGACTAGCTAACAGAGGTGACAGTACCCTGAAGCTCTTCTAGCTAGATCTTACACGGGCAACAGTACTAGCTTCTGATCCACCTCTTGCATATCCCTTAGATAACAGAATTGGTTAACAACTTCCTATTTATTTTCATAAGTTAAATCGATAATTATATACAATACATTAAATATGATTAAGAAAAGCCAATAAATTTTATTTCTAGAATTTATTGGGTATACAACATGATATAAACACGAATTTAGTGCAAAATATAAAAGAATAAAAAACTAGAAAATTATTTTCTTATTTTAAGAGCTAATTAAGTATTGATAAGGAATAGAAATCAATGTTTTATGCGTAACATATGCATTCATACTAGGAATAACAACTGTCATGACACTCAATCGATCTTTTTGAACTTCTAATTACTTGTTTTTAGTATTATTTAATTTGAATATTGAAAAAATATTATAACTATGATATATATTTTCTTCTGCTGATACTTCAAAGCTAGCGACTTGTGATAAGGCTGAGTTTATCGAAGAGATTATTTTTTTTCATGATTGAATAAATGTATTTAAACCGATTTTTTAAACTAAATTGCACAAAACTAAAAATTAATGAATGTTTCTAGTGTTAGTATATTTATTGTCTCTCTATAATCCGCTAATTTTGGCTTAATCTACAACATATAAACAATTTTTATGAAATAGAGTAGCTTATATGGAAAAATTCATAAAAAGACCTTAGAGGTTTATTAGCAAAATGTATAACATTTTCACAAAACCATCATAAATTTTCAAAACCTATCAACATTATTCTTAGCAAGCAAAACCCTTGTCCGTATTATTTTGATCAGTAGTAACAAAAGGCTATTATCTTCTTGATTTTTACTCTTAAAATTATTTTGTTAAATTCTGCTCATACACATTGCAATCTGCCAACACACTTGCATCAACGTGAAAGGGCAATATATACATTGTATGTTTCTCCAAGTGTTTAAAATTTGAAAAGATAAGTGGTGAAAACTTATCACGAAAAAATAAGCAGTTTGGTAAGTCGGACGATGTGAATAAAAGTAGGGCAAGATTTAGGAACGAAATTTTTTATAGGATTTTATTCAAGTGAAGTTTGTAGATTAAGAGATTTCTAAATCATGTCTCATAATATAGTTTCAAATAAATATCCTAAAACATTATGTTTTCAAAAGTACTAACCTAAAAAAACCTCGAGTAAATAAATTTAAAAATATAAAAACTAAAAAATGAATTCAAACATTTTTAAAAGATTTTTTATCAAGTCCTAAATGATATATAATTTTTTATAGTATCAAACTTATTATTCTTGAAACTTTATACTTTACAATATATTAAGCAACATTATTATAGTCAAGCTGAATTGAAAAATTATTTTTGCTGAAAGAGTTATGCCCTCTCTTAAAGGATTATCTTCCCAGAAAAATAAATATAACAGTCAAAAGAGTTTGCCATTTATAACTTGATTGAAAAAATGGTTATAATAATCAGAAAAAATATCGCTGAAAACGTTTTCTTCACACAAAAGTAATAAAATTAATAAATAAAATATAATCTTTAATGGCAGCATTAGCGTTATTAATAGATGTAACCAAATACTTGAGAAATTTATATACAAAACTTCATCGTAAGAACATGAAAATAAATAAATTTATTTGTTAGGAATGTAGCTAAAGTCCAGACGGAAATTGAAATTTAGGAAGCAGATAAGGCCTTTTGAAAAAATAGTAATAAAAATAAACAAAAATCATGATAATTAAATAATCATTTGAATTATTATGAGCTGAAAAAATTAAGTGAATAATTTAACTTTTTTGCATTATTTTTGATTTTTTTTAATTATTTGTATATATTTTTATATAAAACTATTGTTTTAAATATTATTGACATATTAGGGTATCTTAATATTCATCAAATTTTCATTATCGAATCGTTGTACTTTTAAAAGTTTTGAAAAAAGTGTAATGAGGTTTGATAATGCAATTAATAAAAAAAAAGAAAGTAAAATAACAAAAAAACAAATATATTTTCATAAAATTAGATGAAAAACATCCTTCATTATTGATGGCAATATATTCATATATTTATGAGCATATAATAAATTCAACAAGTTCAAAATCTTTTTTTTGTTTTTTAATTTACCGATTTGAATTTTGATCAACATATCAAAAATTAAATTTGAGCAAACGTGGGATATTCAATCAAACAATGTGATACTGATGGTTTAATAAAAAGCTCGAGCGTTTATTATTTGTGAATTATACTAGAAGCCTTATTTTCGTTATTTAACAAATTCATCGCTGTAATTGACTTTTTGATGTTGAAATTTTGCCTTGTTATTTCCCGTAATTGTGAAATCATCCTAATTATTAACAGCTGTATTGTTATTTACAATTTTAAACATATTTGAAAACCATCTCACGTAGTTTCTGTTAGAATAAAAAGCTTATGCCAATCAAATAAACGTATACTTTTTAATAAACAGAAGGTTTATACTTGTTTCATTCGCTGCATAAAAAACATATTCAATCAAAAAATTGATATTTTCTAAATTTAAATGCTTGTACTAAATTCATTTCCTTACTTTTACATTATTTTTTTTAACAAATATAGGAGGATATTTTGTTCATGACACGGTTTCCAAAAAATTTTGGAATGCGGATTTTCGACATAAAAACGATTTAAAAAATTATTTCAAAAATATACCTAATAAATTTAAATATACTTTTTATATATAAAAAACAAAATGTTGGACTAAAAGTGCGAATTTATGTAAATATTTAATGATCGATATTAATAAAGCGCTCATGACTCTCACATATTATTTTATATGATAGTAGTAACTAACTTGGCCCAACAGTGACGCATTGCTTATACATACTGGTCATCACCTGGTCCCACTTTGCAAGACTTTTCTCAAAGTCGTTCAGGTCAAAGCCTTAAATGGTGTCAAAAACATGGTATTGATGATGAAATGAAAACGAATTTAATATTATATAGTAATAATATTTCCAGTTTAATGAGTTCATCATTTAAAATATTTGGTTTCTAATTGACAATTACTTTAAAAATAATTTAAATTTGGTCAACTTCAATATTAATAGTTATCTTTAATAAAAAATAATGACATTGATTTTATAAAATCTATCATTATCATCACCGTTTGGGTTTAAAATCTTATGACAGTATGTTCAAAATTATATTTATCCTCTAAGTGATAATAAATGATGATGATGATGGTAATACATTGAAAGAATATGGGAAGAAATGTTTGTACTGATGATGTAAAAATCAATAAAGAATTATGATGAACTATAAAAATGAATTTAAAATAACCAATATTTGTTTCTCAATTATAATATTAAAACTGACTTTAGTGATTAAAACTTTATCATTAAAAAGTTTTAATGATTATTAATTGTTATAAACAGCAATGCCATGTTTTTTCTCAAAAAAAGTTTCATTAAACTATGAACCATCTCCATTTATTTATAAATTGCGTCTGTAACTCTGTTAGACCAACTATTTTATATTTTTCTGCCTGCATTTCTTCATGTCTTTTCAGCCTTATAAATTTGCCTTTTATACTCAAAACCTTTGGTATTAAGCTTGATACTTTTAAGTGATGAATTGTAGGCCCCCCTTGATTTAGGGAATTGTTTACTAAAAACTTTCATTTAATTTTTTGTAAAGGCTTTATTGCAACCTTTTAGCATTTTTATAGTCCGTCATAATCTCCTGAATTCCTGAAGCTTGTTACCTTTCTTTTTAATGCTTTCTCAACTTCATTCAATTTAACAATTTTTAATGAAACTTTTACTTTTCCAATTGATTAGTGATAAGATTAATTTGAGACAATTTGAAATACTTTTTTAATCATTCTAAGACCTCATTTTTTCCCCTTATTTCTTCAACTCCACCTCACATATACTCTGATACACCATGATGTTCCTTTGATATCTGCAACTTTTCTCTCTTAAATATATTTTACTTAAACCTGTTCAACCTAAATTTACATTCACAAGTAGTTTTTCTCTTATCTGGAAAAATCGATTTAATTTCATAATTTTGCTAAAAATTATTTTTATATTTATTAAGCTTTTCTGTTAGGCACTTCTTGGGCTCTTCAAAAAATTACATCATGTGAATATGCTACATCCAATTATCTTTATCTAAGTTATACTTAATCAGTGATAAAAATTAAAAAAAAAGCTTTTAACTTGAGATTGCTAGTTAAACAATCATTTTTGATATTAAAAATTTATTTTTAAATTGAATCCATCTAGAAAGGATAAAAATTACCATATTATCATTGATATGGTAACATCAGTGATGCTTAAATATTATATACTTGGAAAAAAAATAAAAAACTATCTTAATATGATGAAAAAAATTTTAAACTGATTATAATCAATATTTCATGGAGTAAAAATCTTATACTAGAACAAAGAAATAAAATTAACATATAACAAAACTACACTAATCAATACCAATAAAAAAATTTACATAAAGAGCGAGGTTTTTAAACATTAATAGTCTATATCAAACTTACATAAAAACAAAGGTTTTTTTTATATTAAATTTTGCAAAATTGTTGTAAAAATCTTTCTATAATGTATTGAATACATATTATACAGTGTTATATTGTAAAAATAAGAACAAAAAATTAAAATTTTTAAAATGAATTAAAATTTACAATAAAAAATTTATTATTTTAAACATAAAAATCTACCTTGGTACATTTGAAAACAATGTATTAAGTTAAAATAAAATGAAATCAACTTAATGATCTTGTATTGATTAATAAAATATCAAACCCACCAGTAATGGTGACTTTTCTAGACATAACAGAATGTACTACAGCTCGACCATCTCGAATCATCCACAAATACTTTGCATTGGGGAACATATATGTAAGGTCAGTCATGTATTTGAGTGTAAAAGGATCTTTGTTGCATAAGATTGGAGCTGGTTCACCATGTTTCGCTATAACTTCCAATACAAAAGATGCAATGCCTGAATAAAGTACATCTTGAGTTATTCCTCCTTCCAATAATCTCTCTTTTTCTTTTTCCGATCTTGTCCATTGGTTTTTGAGAGATAATATTCTTGGAATTATCTGTTGCGACATGAAAAGTATGTAAATTATTAATTTTTGTTTATAGATTGGTAAATTTTAAAAATGAAATTTAGCTGAATCAAAAAAGAAAATAAAATTGAGTTCACCCTGGTTTCTTCACCACATCTGACATCTGGGTGAGCATCCAGCATAGCTCTCATCAATGTCGTTCCACTTCTCGGCATGCCTCCAACAAAAATCAAAGGCATAGAACGATCATATGTAAATAATTTACCGTCACCACGGTTTATCATATAATTGAACGATTCTTTTGACATTATTGTATAACCTTTTATTGAAGTATAATTTAAATAACAAGTGTATTTTCCTAATAGAAATATTAAAAAAGCTATAAAACTATAAAATATTATTCTTTTAGTGTTCTTCTTCAACATGTTCATGGAGAATGATTCCATAAACAAAAAGAATAATCGAAGTTTATCCTAAAAGTAGTGAAGCTTTTTTAAGCAATCTGAAACCAGAGAACTATTCAACAAAATACCTGCACAAACCATGAAACTTAATAATTTAGAAATGGATTCTCTTTATATAGATGCGCACTCCTAGTTAACGATTTTTTTACGATCATTATATAGCTCATGTTGAAATTATTTTAGTAAAATATTTCAAGACTTTCATTATAATTGTATTTTAAAAATTTTTCAAATATTGATTCAATATTTTGTGAATTTAAAAAAACATTAAAAATTTTAAACTACTAAAATAAGTTGAAAATCACGAATTCATAAATTTCATTATGAGTTCATAATCTTTCTTCAAATCATCTGGTAGATTAACAACTGTTTCATCAAATCCCGTGAAATTGACATAAGCTTTGATTCTCTTTCCATTGTTATCAGGTGTGCGAGCAGTTGATTTTCCAAGGTCTTTATTCTCAAGATGATTATCACATTCGTTTTGATTGCTCACGTTTTCCACAAAAGATTGGTCGTAATTATTTTGTTCACAGCTGACATCAATACTAAGCGGTTGAGAATTGGTATAAGAATTATCTACGGCAGCGAATGCGTTTTGAAAGTTATGTATCAAAAGTAAAAGTCTGCTATAAAAAGGATCGTGTGAAAACCTTCCTATCTTTTTAGAACTATGACTATCGTTCGTAAAAGGTTCCTGTTCCAAAACCGATTGAGCAACACTATTCATGCAGAAAGACATAAGCAAATTATGTTCAATCTTTGATACCAAATCGATGTTACTTTGTTCGTTTATCTCTTCACTCAACTTTTCCAACACACTTTTCGTTGTTATAACAAGTAAGCGCACTCCCTCATCAAGTTTGTAGGGTCCTTTGATATCTGGCTCAGCTATCCAAGGAGATTTATCATACGGACTGTGTGAGTAATAACTAAATGTTGAAATAAAATTTTAAAATAATTAATTAACCTTGAAGTAATTTCATACAACAACATTGATTCGTAAACCAATGATTCATAAAAACATATTTTCAACCAAATATCGCTATGTTTGAATACTAAATATAGTAATCAATAACTGAAACAACATAATAAGATCAATTCTGTGTTGAAAGGCTTTGGAGAAGAACAAGCGAATTATATTAAAATCAATTATTATGACTTCAAAATGAAAAGCCTCATACATTGACTATCACCATCATCACCATTTTCTCATCTTCAACTTCGTTTGTATCCATATTATTATCATCTCCTCATTATTATCATCGTTTTACGTCCATTTGCACGCTAGCATGGGTTGGAAGGTTTATAATGGCTACGCTATACAGTATTCAATATGTTCAGATTTTAGAATATACATAAAAACAAAATTTTTTAATGCTGTTGATCCCTACATCTAACGTTGTTTGCAGTCGGATATTTATTGTCTATTCGAAAACTTAACTTACTAAAAGTAATATTCAATGTTATTAGAGACTGTTGTTCATAAAACAGCCAATTTTGACAATTTTACCGGTTGAATATTTGAGGCTTCAAACCTTGAGCAATTTGCCTAGTCAGTGGCAACTAAAACTATCTACTAACAAATGATAATGCTAACAAAATAACTTCCTACGTTTTTACAGCATCCAAGTTATGAGAAATGAAAAAAATTTAAAACTACAGATGCTAGGTTGAAAGCAGTTTAACGTTACGCCTTGAACAAACAGCAAACAATCAAATCAATCAATCAAATCCTTTTTATAGCCCGTTTTCCTTTTCCGTTGGGCTTTTTGAAAGTTCTATCTCGAAGTCAGTCTTTCCATTCAGAGCGATCAAGTGGATCCGCACGAACCATGTCTAGCTTTCTTTTATCATTCAATATGAGCTCTTTCCAAGTCTTTTTTACACGCTACACTCTACAAGTCTAAACCCCCCATTCATGGCAAAGCAAATAATTAACTTAATTATTTTTAAATTCATCATACTCAACTTCAATATAATAGATACCACTAATTTGAAATACTTTGAAGCTTGTTATTAAAAAACTAACCATTAGAAATAGTTTTAAAATTTTTATCATGATGATTGAATAAAACTAAAAATAACTCTAGAACTAATATTAACAAACCAGTTAAAATGCTTTGCCAGACTTCTCCCTCCAAAACATCTTGAAAAAGGAACTGATTGGAAATCTTTACGTTTGCTTGTGTCAATCACCAAGCTATAGTTTACATATTCAAATCATTTTCATTATTATAATATTTTTTTAAAGAAAGAATCATATTTATTCATTTATTCTTGTTAGTTAACTATTATTATGAATATATTTCGTTTGTCAATTAGGCTATAAGATTTATAATTGGCTTTTGATAAATATAATGAAGTTTTATACAGATAAATGCAAAGAAAAAAACTCAAATTGGATGATAAAAGTTGAATGAAGCATTTTAGTTTGATTCATTTATAATGTTCAAGTGCTGAAAGTGAGATATAGAGAACACATTATGTATCAATAATATAATCTTTTATCTTCGTAATCTAGTTAAATCACTTTAGCTTTCATAGTTTTGATAATATGAAATTTTTATTGTCAGCAGGTATTTGTTGGAGCTAGAAAACCAACACAAAAAGCCAAGACTAAGCCACACCAGTGTTCAAAACTTTAAGTACAGTAACATGATTCATACGATTTTCAATACTTATCGTGAAGTTTCGAAATCAATATAGGAAGTAATAAATAATTATTTAAATTATTCTTATATTGGAAAAAACTATTAATAAATTTAAAAAAACACTTAATAAACCTGGTATATTTACATCATAGTTTATAAAATAAGATGTTGACCTAGTGAGTCTGGCACTCTCCTTGGGATTGAAAAAACAGTGATCTTCTGTCAATTGAATTGGAGGTTCACCCTGGTCTGTGCATAACAAAGCCCTGTTGCAACCTGTATGACATACATAACTATTTATATCACGTTATTCTTTTCATAATAGTTGCTTCTTTACCTGAAAGATATAAACTGAAGTATTCAAGCACTAAAAATATGATGAAAAAGATTGAAAATTTCTAATTTTTTCCTCAATTGTGTTTGCTATATATCAAAAAGTTAGAAATATGAAATATAAAACTTCAGTAATTTAAGTTTCGTAACTTTCATAAGTGAAAATCTTTATATTAATAAAAAATAATATTAAATAATAGTTAAGACCAAGAATACAAGAACCTAAATTGGCAACATACATCCATTCATTCTTCATGTAAATAACCACTCCAGTTGAACACTCCAGTTTTTCTTTATAATTCTTTAAAAAAAAATTTTTATCATAATCATAATTTAAAATAAAGAGAAATGATAATAGGAACTATTGAATAAAAAAGTAAAAATGGAAAAAATTAAATTAATAATGATAATGAGTAAAGGATTAGAAAAGCAATTTATGATGAAATTAAAGGTAATGGTTTACAAATAAATGTATGCATGAAGTTTTTTCATTTACTGCAAAATCACCATCAAATAGCTTTTAGGGGAGATATTTTTTTTCAGTGTCTATACTAGATTCCAACTTGTCTCAACAAATAAGGTTGATATAAATTCTGATTAATTTATCCACTCAATAAAAAAAATTTTCTGCTTTAAATGTTATTGAAAAACATAACCAATTATATTCAAAGCTGATTTGGATGAAACTGCTAATTCAGCCTTTCAACTGATATGAAAATTATCATAAAGCAGGCTTTGCTCTTTCCAACCTTTCAAGATTCCTTCTGCCAACAAGGATCAAAACCAAAACCGAATAACAATATAACCAAGACTAATGCCACTTTAGTTTATATTATATCAAATAGCTCACAAATACAAGTGCTAATTTGATCAAGTTTAGTGCTAAGAGCATAGAAAAAAAATTTTAACTTACAGTTAAAGATTTTTCTTGCAAAAGTATAACTCTATTCTCCATGTTTTCAAATACCTGGGAAAATTTTATTTTTCTAATAAAAAAAATCAATAAAACTTAATAAACCCACTTTCAAAAGCAATGATGGAACATCAGCTTCTGTTGTAGCATTATTCACAACATCTTTGACTTCTTCAGGAAAATTCTCAACTAAAAATCTTCTCAAATTGTCTCCTTTGTAACCTACAAAAAACCCCATTACACAAGAGTCTTCTGAAAGTCTAAGAAAATTATTTTTAATTATTTGATCTTGATTATCCTCAAACATTATAGATTTATCTTATAAAGTTGAATGCATTATCTACAAAATTTTTTAATCAATTGATAAAAAACTTCATTATTTTTTCTTATTAACCAAAGCAACATGGAATATAAGTAAATCCAAATACTTACTCTTTTGAAAAACAATACTGTTCTTTGTTTGATTTTTCATTTTCACAGTTTTTTATTCCAAGTCCAGTTATATAATTCATTATAAATTTTTAAAAACTTTTTAGAGCTTGTTTATTCGGCTTTCCCAAAGTTTTAAGATATGTTGCTAAAAATAGATATTTTGGAAAAAAAATATTATTTTCACAAACATTTTAATGTAAATATTGTGAGACTTTATAATAAATACTCATCTAACTTATATAATAAAAAATGCTTAAAAGACAGGATAATTTTATACATTTTTGTCTGCATGAAAGATGCAAAATACCTTTGCAGGTTGTATGAATTGCCGTTTCAAAAAGCGGATAGTCTCACTCAAGTCTCTAAAAAACCATTGAATGCTTTGTTTAGACCAGTTTGTCAATAAATGAAAAAAGCGACACTGAAAAGTATTCAATCAAGCTTCAAAATAAAGGTCAGCTACCAGCCACGTAGCCTTTAATAAGTATCTCCACAGAAAAAATTCAGTCAAAGTTATATCTAAAACATATTTTTCTCATCATTTGAATGAACCTGCTGATGAAAACATATGTTATCGAAAAGCTTGGCTCAAAAGCAAAATTTGTTCAATGTTTCTTTAAATTGAATGTATCTTCAAGGCTTTCAATAATTATGATTTGATCACCAAACCAAATTAATTTCATTATCAAAACTAAAATATTAAAAGTTAATTTTCGTAAAAATCAACAGTATATTATCAACATATCCGTTTTTTCATAAAGTTTCAAAATAATAATAATAATGAGTTATTTATGTAGCGCCTCTTCCGCATCATTCAGAGGCGCTCTGCTATAAACTGCTTAAAAAAGAAAGTTTTTAGGTTTTTGAGGAAAGTAGGATAGGAAGATGATTTAAGATTAGGAAAAAAAGAGTTCCAGAGAATTGGATCAAAAAAAAAATCAGATTTAGCATAGGAGTGAGAGAGAGAGATAATGAAGAGTTGAAAACGATTAAAGGACCGTAAGCCGGCACGTTTAGGAGGTAGTAAAAGGTTAAAAAGATAGGAAGGCGAAGTAGAATGAGAAATTTTGTTCATGGAAGAACAGATTTTGAAGGAAGAGTGAAAGTGAAGAAGAAGCCAGTGAAGATCGATAAGAGATGAAGAGATATGGGAGAATTTAGGATAATGAAAGACCAGGCGTGCAGCAGAGTTGAAAGCTTTACTTAGAAGGTAGAGAGTAGACTTAGGAAGATTAAAATACAGAGTTGCAGTTGTCAAGTCAGGTGAAAACAAGAAAGAAGACAAGAATCTTAAGAGAGGCATCATCGAGATAAGAGAAGATCTGTCTGATATGAAGTAGATGAAAAAACAAGCAGAAGCAACAGAGAGAGTTTAAAGATTAAAAGAAAGAGAAGAATCAAGGAGAAAGCCAAGACAGCGAATAGTGGAAGATGGATAGGTAGTTAGGTCAGAGACCATAATGGGAGGAAGAGAGGAAGGGAGAGATTTGGACTTAGAAAGATAGATAAAGTTAAATTTAGAGGGATTAAGTTTTAGATGCATGGAGTTACTTCATGAAAGAATAGAAGAGACAGAGACTAAGCCCTTCAAGAGTAGAACAAAAGGAAGAAAGACGAAAAAAAGAGAAGATATAGGTGTCGTCAGCAAAAAGCTGACTTTGAAAAGAGAAAGATTTGATAAGACAAGGGAGATGAGAGGTATAAAAAATAAGGAAAAAAGGCCCGAGAACAGATTTCTGAAGAACATCAAAGGAACAGAGAGAGGAGAAGAAGATTTGTTAATAGAAACAGTGGAGGAACGCTTAGAAAGATATGAGGTAAGCTAGGAAATTGAGGAGCCGGAAATACCAAAAGAGGAGTTGAGATGCTGCAGTAAAAGTGAGTGGTCAATAGTATCAAAAGCAGAAGAGAAGTCAAGAGAAAGAAGGAAAAGCTTACCATTATTTAAACAAAAAGTGTAATTCTAAGTCATACTGTTATAATGAAACTATTTTTGAGATATTTTGGATCAGAAGCCATTTTATAAAACTTATACATTGTAAACGCCATGATTTTATTTAATTGTTATTGCTAATTTTTGAACTCGAGATCTGTTTTTGAATCGTTTATCATGAAACTTGTAAATTATAACTCAGTGAAACTCCCATGATTTTTATTAGATTGGTTTTTATTAATACATTTTTCACATTAAATAATATCCTCCAAAGAAATTTAAAAAAAAAAGTTTTGCGATTACTACTTCGTATGTTTCAAAGCTCCAATTATTTTTCCTTAAATAGTTTCGTTCCTGTTTTTTTCACTTAGAACTGCGTGTTTTAGCATTTCAAAATTTCATCCTTA
Source organism: Pterobdella sp. o SKG-2022 (assembly GCA_964035795.1). Classification (NCBI taxonomy): domain Eukaryota; kingdom Metazoa; phylum Annelida; class Clitellata; order Hirudinida; family Piscicolidae; genus Pterobdella; species Pterobdella occidentalis. The sequence goes on along the minus strand of OZ038320.1, from coordinate 23,487,650 downwards.
TCATATGAACAAGGAACAAAAAGTATGCAACATTGCTCACTGCAAATGTAAACCGAAGGAAACAACGTGAAACCTAATAACACTTCATTTCCTCAAAGAAGTTAAATCTGATTATAAGTATTTGAAAGTTTGCCAGAGTTGAAAGACCACGATTCCAAACAAACTAAAAACACAGAGTCAATATTTAATTATATATCCAAGCGTTTGCAACCTTTAGTCTGCGAAAGACGTGTAATTCTAGTGCAAGTGATGTAAAAAAGTCTTAAGCTTATAAATGAAATTAAATTGTTAAACATTTGAAGGGCTAATGTGAAATTTCAAAAAAACTGTTTGAAATAAAGCTGTTTTTTCATTCATTAGTTATGGAATGGAAAACTGGGTAAAACTAGCTTATTTAAAAATGTTTGGCATCTTAAGAAAGAGAATCGAAATTGTCTCATATGAAAGTTTTTTTGGAAAAATATTTCATTGACATCGATAAAATAATTTTTTAGGTATAAAGTGTATCGCTTGTTCCAATTAAAACGAGTTTAGGTCAAAGTGTTTTAGGTGGATATAGAAACTTCATAGTTTATGGGGCAAACCATCTTGGTAATAATTTAAAATTCATTATTTCCAACTTGATTCAAAGAATATTGAATATCCAACAATTGAAAGCTTTGACACCAATTCAATTTAAATAGAATCCTCCTTGAAAACGATGTTACCTGAAAATAACAGGGGCGTTCCTTGTTTAATTTATTCATGTACATAAAACTGTAACAGGTAAGTTATTATTTCCAATATTCAAAAAGACAGGCTGATAAATTAACGATATCATTCATATATTATTTTTCATAATACAAGTTAACGCGATTTTTGTGAGCTTCTTGTTTAGTTTTATTAGTTTATGCAGTATAAAATTGATCTATGAAACAATAACGTTTTAATCGATAATGGCTTTTGTTTCGCTATAAAAGACAAACCACTTTAGTTCACTGATTCTCGTTTTTATGTTTGTACAGTTTGGTTTTACAATTTCGAAATTTTTATGTATTTGATAAGTTATGACTACGAAAGCTTGGTAAAATGTGGTCTTGAATATCAGAAAAAATAAACTTCCTATAAATAATGTTGTAAGGACAAAATATCAAAAATTATTTATATTTTGACCGTATTTGACCGAATTACTTCTAATTTTTTTTACTTTAAATGGACCCAAGTTTATTTAATTCAGTTTAGATGGATTTGTCATTAGTAAAGTTCCTTTTTGGATTACTTATATTCTTCTCCACATTCTTCGCATGTTTGCTTCCATTTTTGATTTCTGAAAACTTTTTCAACAAAAGCTTCAAAAGAAAAAAACTAGAAGAAGATAACTCGGAAGTAGTAAACATACCAAACATTGAAACAAAAAATGAATCTAGAATTTCAAACAATTACTTAAGTACTTACTCAAATGAATGCAATTATTATCGAAAAATTAGTTTTCGTAATCTTCTTTTGGACTGTATCAGTACGTTTAGTGGTGGTGTGTTTTTAGGTGCATTTTTGTTGCATATGTTTCCTGAAGTAATTGAAAATTTTGATAAATCTTTTCCTACTAAATATCCGCTACCTTTTTTCTTAATAGGAGTGGGGTTCTTTGTTTTTCTTTTAACAAGTTGAATTGTGGTTTACTTTGACAAAAAAATTCAAAACATCAAAGTTCATTTTTCTCAACGATTCCAAAGTGTGTTTGTAATAAGTGAATCAAACATTCTGACTTCTTTACATGAATTTCACACCGATCCTACATGCTCTAACTCGGCCAATAACGATCCAAACAACTCCAATTGTACAGAAAACATTTCAACTAACACTCGCCATAATCAATTCAAGCATCGAATAAATTTATCAACCGACTTTTCATCGAACACTAAAGCTAGCAAAATCATCATAATATTTTCTTTTTCCTTTCATCATATACTAGGAGGATTATCTCTGGGAGTTCAAAAGAATTTTGAATTTATTTGGCGTTTACCCATTGCTATTTTGATCCATGAGATAGTGATGAGTTTTAACTTTGGTCTTCAGTTTTATAAACACAAAGACATTTCAAAGAAATTATATTTGGCCATTTGTCTGTTCTATTCTCTAGTGTTTCCTTGTGGTAACTTAATAGGGATTTTAATTTCAAAAGTGACTAAAATTTGATATTGCATTTGAAAACGATTTGTATTAATTTTTGAAATAAATATTTTTTTATTACGAGTCAAAATATTTTATAACCGGTAATTGTTGAAAATCATATTTAATTGCTTTGAATTAAATTCTAATTTCTTAAAGCGTGTCATACAAATTTAAATTGTTTGTTGAAGATTCACTACAGCGATACAGAACATAATGCTGTCACTGGAGTTTTACTGGCGCTGAGTAGTGGTGAGTATAACAATTTCAATAGATTTTCTATATTTTATCATTTAATGTATCAATTTGATTTCAATTAGTTTAATTCAACCGATTGTTTCGAAACATTCTTAAAAAGAATTTTAGAAAAATGCTATGTATTTTTAAAAAAATTCTGAACTCTCATTTGAAATTCTCAAAAAAAAAATGAATTAGTAACTATAATTAAAAAAAGCAATAGTTCATTATCTAAAATACTAAACTAATGTAAAAGCTTATGCAAGCTGTGTTGAAAAGTAATGTTGTATGGAGTGAGGTTTAGTTTCTAAGCGAAAAGCTTCTTGTGTTTTCTTTTTAAATATTTGGTGTTTGTTTTTAAAAAAACATTAATTTGATTTTGAGTTTTTAAGAAATCTCAAATTTGAATTATTATTCCTAAATTAAGTTATCAACGCTTAAAAGATTATTTATATTGCTAACTAAGTTAGTCGAAAACAAATATTGAATTTTTCATATAACTCTATTATTATTTTGACAGGTTCTTTCCTATACGTTACTTTTTTTGAAGTTTTATACAAGCATTTTAGCACCCGTGTTTCTCACTTTTCCATATTTTTCAGCGTCATCCTGGGCTTTGTGCTTGAAGCCTTGTTAGCTCTCAACAAACACAACACAAATGATAGTCCGCGGATTTATAACATTAGTACATGTCTTGACTAGAGTTAAAAAATGTACATATCTGTATTTTCACTTGATGATGTTAGTCCAACTTACAAAAAGTTTTGTGGACTTAAATAAACACCGAAGTGAATATTGACTAGAGAAAGTATGAAAAAATTGAGTTATTGCTAATTATTTTTCAAAGTAAATTATTATTAGTATTTGTTTACCTTAAATCTTTATTGAAGAACACAGAATCACTTAGCACGAATTTGATGATCTGAATGATCTAATTATTTAAATTTTACAAGAAATCGTCAGTTTTTTTAATAACAGAATTGAAATTTTTTTAGAGCTTTGACGACTTATAGCTGCACCGTCATTTTATACATGAAAGATTTTGAGTCAAATAAAAATAATTAGTAATTTTGGTTTTTTTAAAAACGAAATGAATTTTCAAAAAAGAGCTTTCATTCAAACTGATTTTAACATTTTTGAATAAATAATGTATTTCTCCTGTTATCAAATTAGTTTTATCTTTTTTTTTAAATAAAAACAGAGTTTAATTGTTTTATTTAGATCTCCAAGAACAATGAATATAGCAATATTAGGTACATGAACACTGCAATAGAAAGGGTAAGTACCTTTTGAGGATTTGTGGTTGCTTCAACAATTTCATGGGACAATTTATCGAATTTTTCTAAATTTATAACATCTTTAAAAAATGCTCTAAATAGGATAACAGATTTTATTTTTGATTATCTGGCCTCGAAATGTGTTTGAGTTTGGAATCGAATAACTTCTTGGTTTCTAAAAAAGATAGCGTGCTATTAAACGATGAAAAAAAATTATTTAGTTTGATATATAAAAAATTATAAAACTTGAATAAAAAATTGAAAGTTTTTGTGCTACCATGATGAAACATGGTTTTGATTGTATATACCTAGCGCTGGTTGTATTAAGTTCAGTTTTACACCCAAGTCTTATGAGAACTATTTATGTTATAATAAAACTATAATTATATTATGAAAAAGCTTTTTTGTTTAAAAAATTTACTTTCCAAAATGTCACAACTTTTTTGATATTTAAACTAGATTATAGCTTACGCTGTGCAAAAACTTCTTAACCTAATAATATTTATTAAAAAATACTCAATTTAGAGTAGAAAAATCGAAAAATGAAATCTAAAAAGTCTATAAACAATCAAACTTTGGAAGATAGCACTGAAGACGACACTCATCTATTAAGCCCCGATGTTTCTTTTTCTCCACAATCCCCACCGCTTTCTTTTCCATCTATTCTAGAAACTAGCTTCAGAGGCCATCATCTGAAGGTATTGATTTTTCTATTTTTTTCTGTGTAGCACTTGAAATTATTTCACCATAATATGTTTTTTAATTTATTTAATTATTTGAATACATAATGAAATTATTTAAATCGGAAAAATCTTCTTAAATTTCAAGGTATACAAAAGAAGATGGTACATTTTAGGGTTGTTTTCCGTGATGGCCTTCATGCAAGGAGGTCTAATAAACTCGTGGAGTGTCATCACACCTTCAGCTGAGGCTGTTTTCCAGTCAGTATTTTCTTTCAATGATTTTGTGGTTCTGGTTGTTAGAACCTATTTAACACATACTGCTTCAAATAGTTTAATTGTGCATAGTTTTTTTTAGCAAAACTTGCTTATACACTTTAAATTATTAATTGTATCTTTTGCAATTTATCTTTCCTATTGTTTTTCATTAAATACTAAGTTGTTCATTAAAATTAATAGACTTTAATATAAAAGTTTAGGTACTTGACTTATAAGAATATTTAGTTAATGACATACCAAGTATTTGATGGATGGTATTGATTTTTTAAAGGGATATAAACTTGGCAAGCTGTGAATATTTTTATATGAATGTCAAATTTTTCTTTGAATTTCAACATTCAGAAAATAGTATATTTTTAATGTTTTGCTGACAACCATTAAAATCTTCATTTTTTCAAATTACTTGTTCATCAAATAGCATCCTAGAAAATTGATAGTTTCAGTAGTTTACATCCTTTCATGTTTGCACTATCTTCAAGATAATTGACATGCCCATATCACAATAAAATATATATTTTTTTGTTGTAGCTTGATTTTTGTTTTTATTAAAATATGCATATTGCCATAAGTTCATCTTTATAAATTTTGTATTAATAAAATTTACACGTTATAAAATTTAAACAATAATATATAGCTGTATGATTTTCGGGATAATGTTTATAATTAAAATTTAATTCAAATGAATCTATTTTTATTACTTGTTTTGATAGATGCATAAATATTCTCAAACATTCTTTTCATACACACTTAGATTTAATATAAAAATTTAAAATTCTTTTTTTCAGTTGGACAGACTCAGATATTTCTCTAATGCAGATATGGGTTTATGTATCTTATCTTGTAGGCATGGTTCCTTTTGCCATTGCCATCGATAAGTTGGGTAATTCTGGTTTATATATTAATTTACATAGCAACCAAACAATAAATTTTTTTAAATTAAACTGAAATTTAATTAATTTTATTAGCTTCAAAGCCATGAAAAATCAGTTAATGATATCAACTAGGTTTGAGGTGGCCAATGATAATCAACTCTTTGTTGATGGTGGTTGGATGTGCCATGCGTTGTGCAATCACTCACACCACACACAACCTTTGGTATGTGAAATTTAGTTTTGATCAGTTCTAAGTTTATTTCATTTAAAAGTTATCAATATTCCAGTTTCCGTTGCAAGAAAAATCAATGTAAGTTTTAAAAAATAATCTCAGGCTGGCTACAATAGCTCATTTCCTCATTGGCGCTGCTGGCGTCATGGCATTCACTGCTGGACCAATCATTTCTGCCCTCTGGTTTCCAGCTAATCAAAGGGCTACAGCAACAGCCATCACTACCATAAGTGGTTACACTGGGGGAGCTGTCTGCTTTCTCTTTGGTAAGTGTTTCAAAAATTATTTCGTTTTTCAGAAACTTGTTCAAGTTTAGAATGAGTGCATCACATCATAATTATCATTTTATCATAGTCAGCATTTTTCCCTTTTCCAAGGGGTCACTGACTTCTTTCCATGACCTAACCCTCTCTCTCCATGCCACCCTGTCGTAGCCATCTTCAAGAACTAATCCAAGCCCATGACAAAAGTTTTCCATCATCCCTTTCTAGGTTAACCTTGGTCTTCCCCTTCCTCTACTACCTTCAACCTCAAACCTCCATGCCTGTTTAGCACAGTAATCATCCCTTTTTCTTACTACATGACCCAGCCATCTCAAACTCCCTTGCCTCACCACTTCAACGATCGTACTATCCAACCCCAATCTAACCATCAACTTCTTTGTACTCACATCAGATTTTAAATTCTGCCTTTGTATTAATTCATTTTCATACTAAAAATTTTCACAGGTCCTCTCATTGTTGACCCACCAGTTCCCATCCCAATTAACCCTGCATTACTGTTAGTATCATTGATAAAGTTTTTAAAGATATACTTTTTAGGTCAGTGGTTCCTTGGAAAAGGGAATGATGCTGACTATAATGAAATTTTGGTAATGATACTTTCTAGGTCCAAGTCATCTGATTGACACGTAACAAATTATTACTAAAAATTTTTTTTGCATAAGTTTGATTTGCTAAACACAAAATAAACGTTCATTGAAAAGTCAAGCTAAAACAACCAGAACTTCGGTTTATTTAGCAAGAAATGATTTCGTAAGCAAAACTTACATTATTAAGCACTTTTCACAAGAAGCTTCGTTGTCAAATAAACCTTTGTGTTTGTTTCTAGTACATTTATAAATGGCTAATCAATAACTATCATCAGACATGGGTTCAGATTTCTGAATAATTAAAATATTTTGAAAACAAAGTTTTTATGACTTGGAATAGCCTAAATCAAATATGGAAGAAAAAAAATTCATTAACGAAGCTTTTCATAAGGCGAAATTTTTGAGTCACTCACTTGGTAATGTAAATTTGTCTTACGATTTAAGTTAATAAATACTTTTTGTTTTTTTTCCCTTCTCTATAAAGTTTTTTCAATTGGTATTGTTATGGCTTGTGGTAAAGAAATAAATGTGTCATTTTATTGTTTTTACAGACCTCTTGACATTCAAAACTCCACAAGTTGGTCATTTAATCAATCTAAATAACGTCTAATTATGCCACTATCACTATTATCAGTTAATAAGATGAAGTCGAAGATTTTCTAATTTAAACTTTTATAAATATTTAAATCAAATATTCGGCTCATTTTCAAATAAAGTTTTTTTTCTCAGATTTTTGATGTTTTTATTCAAATTAAAATTTTAGTCGGTTTTTATATACAAATAATTCTTTAAAAAATCTATTTGCAACTATTTTTCTTTAAATATGACATTTAAAAGTTTCATTATTGAGGTTCAAAATCACAATTAGTATTCAAGCCATTACTTTTTTTTCTCATTGGTTTAATATTTCAACAGATATAGATTTGATGCGCAGTCAAATAATCTTGTGTAGATACATAGGTTTGTGTTAGAATTTAAAATTTAGTTATGAGTTACTATGCTTTACTTAACTAGCCTATTAACAAAAACGATTTGAATCAAGCATTTTTATTAAGAAATCGGTTTTGATTAACAATGCATTTTTGCAAATATTACATAAATGCATATAATAATTTCAAAATTATAAGTTTTTATTTTAAAACAAATACCTTGGTGTTTCCAAGGAATTTCAATGAAATTAGTTACTGTGATTGAAAAATAGTTCTCCATAATTGAAATTCACAATCTTTTTTAATTATTTTCCTTTTTTTCTCTAATGATGTTCATTTTCCTAAACATCAGAACTGGGCATAGTAACAGGAATACTATTGTTGATGTTCATATACTTTCCATCGAAACCTGCTATACCTCCCACCGTCACTACCGCAATGGGCAAGCTGGATCTTATCAGTGGGTGTCGCAAAGTTTTCAGGTCTTTTGTTATATTATTTCACTTTTTATATCTATTTGTTATGTGTTAAATACTACACTTTTCGTTCACAATATGCTGCCTAAATATGAAAGCTTATAAAATTCATTTGATAGAATCGTCATTTTTGATGAGTTTATCAATATATTTCGCTTTTTCAACTTTTTTTTTGGTTTTTTTTTCATATTTCTAGTTAAACCATTAAAAGTTATCTAGCAAGTTATTAATATGATTTGATTATTAAGATATCCTAAAAACTTTTTGCCTTAAAAAAGTTTCACTTAATTTTATAGTGAACTCATTCAGAATACATCACAAATCATCTTTCAGTTGGGAACTGAGCCACTTCTGGCTGGTCTGTATAGCGTATGCTACAGCGGTTAGTATATACGGGGTTTGGAATGGACTACTTGGAGTCAACCTCAAAAACCTTATGAACGTTGTTAGTGTTTAATTCCATCGTTGGCTTGTACAGCTTATCGAATTTGAACATTTCAACAAGTTTTTCATTGTTACTTGTTAATCGACTTTTTGTCTCATTTAAACAAGGTTAGATTCTAACATTCAATTAATATTTTTTGATACATTAAGTATAGGGCTCAGTGTTTTCACGGATAAACTCTTTCAACTGCTCAGACGAATATTGGGTGGTTGGGCTTCGTGTCAGTGATGGCTGGAAGTGTCATGGGCGTTATCATTGGCAGGTTGATGTCATTTCTATCACTTCGTATCTTCCCATTAATAGAATTTCTATTTTTATTAAATAAAATAAGAATAAAACTGTATTTTAATTTAATTTTTTTCAAATTTTCAATAATCATAATTTTAATACGGTCTTTAGAGGTATAGCCATAAGCAATGCTTCTGAAATTTTCAAACCACCATAGACTCTCAGACATGTTCTTGGGCAGAATGAAAATGTTTTCATTGATAATGGTGACAGGGTTCATCATTAGCACTTTCTGGTTCATCCTTCTCTCACACCAGTACATCACATTCTCTTCTTGTAAGTTCATCATCATCATTAGCGTGGGTTGGACAGACTTAATTTAAAAAATTTAGTTGTTACTAACATTTAAGGTACAACGTGAAAATACAATTGAAAAATTCAATGTAAAAAATTATATTAAAACATCAGGGCAATTGATGTTAGCAGGCTGTCTGCAAGGGTTGTTTAACAATGGCAATGTCCCCTTATATTATGAGTTGGCCATCGAAGCCACATACCCTGTGGCTGAACTCTGCATTACAGCTGTTAGGGGTTTTTAACATTATATTTCAACAATATTTACAAAAAAATATTGAGAAATTAATTCTAAATATAAGGAAGAAATTATCATTTTCGACTTAAGAAACTTTCGACCAATTAATCATTTTGAGTGGCATCTTGCGCCCAAATAGTCCAAATTCCTGCTACATAGTTTTTCTCTTATCTATATAACTTTTCAATTAATAATACGCAGATAATGACGTTTGTCTACAATGCGGTTCCATTGGTCTTCCTTGTGGTGTTTTTGTTTCCTAACGTTGGTTTGTATGCAAGGTTTTAATGTTTTACTATTCAGTTGAATTTTTATGCACTTACGAGTTTTGGTTTTTAAAATCATTATTTCATAAATTATAATTTCTATTTTCTTTGTTTAATTTCTATGAAACACTTGAATCTCAACCAGGAACATTCTGGATGGACTGGGTATTGTTTGGAGCGGGAATAACCACTTTTCCAATACTATTATGCTTTAAAGAGCAGTATAGAAGATCATTCATAGATAAAAACTGTGGACTTGATACAGAAGTGAATGACACTAGTGTGGATGGGGAAGTCTCTGTTGAGAACCCAAGACAGAGGAGTAAACAAAATGCTATTTACGTTCCCTTAGAAAATGATGAAGATTAACATACTAATTAGAGGAATGTCGTCAAAAATTTAAAATATTTTTCATTTTTAAAAGTTCATCATGATCTAAGTATGTGTTATTTTTGTGTTGTAAAGATTTTTTTTCGTACAAATATTAAATTTTCTTCCAGTAATTGTATTTTTTCAATTTTATCTGTTATTTCCTAATATGCTTATTGGTTTTAAGTTTATATGTGGTAGCATCCTGTAAAAGCGCAGTTAGGAGTTACCTAATAGTCGACTTATCGGTTTTGAGAATTTCTTTTCTCTATGCTCATTTAATAAATCATCAAAAGTTTGATATCGCACTAATGACAAGTTTATATCATTGTTATAACAGTTCTAAATTATAGATATAAATGAAATTATAGACGCAATCGTAGAGCCGATCAAATTACGCTTAAATGAGTCATAGTATATTTATTAGCTTGGTTAAAAATTTTGAAAACTTGTGGAAACGTTTCAAATTGCTCTACGCTTAGATATATAGTTTTTGGAACTAATCCTGATTCAAACCTTAATCGCTGTCATTGCATTTTAAAAGTATTTATTCCCATGTTTTTGTTTTATATTCATGCCGTTTCTTATTTAAAATTTTACTTTACAAGTGATTTCATTCTTTTTCAGTACTTTGTAAGTTTTTCGTCCTGTTTTTTATTTCCACACTGCAACTCGGTATTTTGCAAAGATGACAGTTGTATGAATGCAGGTTTTGTGTTGTTCAAAAAGCTAGTTGATATCTAATTTTTTTTTCATAAATATGAAGAATTTTTTAAATCAGTTGAAATACCATTATTTATAAGATATATTCAAAAAATGCAAATAAAATTGAGGTTGTTTATATATTTATTTTATATGGTACATTGATTAGTGTCTTTAATTGAAATCCTCTATTTCAACTGATTATAAAAGACTTGAAAAACTAACTTTTAGCGTTTATTTTATCAAAATCTACTAAAAATCTTACAAAAGAATGACAGTCTAATCAGCGTAATTGTATAAAACGTTAAAATCCGGATAAGAGCCAAAAGAAAAGTACAAAAACCATTTTTGTATTCAACGTTTAACATAAAAAACAAAAAACGCTCACAAAAATCCACGCTCAAAAGTGCGAGCTCTCGCTACTTTACCTATCCTGGTGGGTTTATCAAGTTATATATAACATTGTAGAATTGCCAGCCTTGGATCTAACTGATGGTTATTCTTTTGGCAACAAAGATGACATAAAAAAAGATTTGAGATTAGTAAAATTTTTAAAATAAACCAAATGCAAGGTATTTGAACTTATAAAGATAATTTAATGTGAAAAATAATTTTTCAATACAAACGTATTTTGATGGTGAATATTTTGAAAGTGATTTCAACGGTTCAAAAAAACTAAAGTAACTACATTCCAGAAAACTTCTAAGAAAGATAATGTAAAGATTGTTTCTAAACTATTCTTATTATTGTTCATAAAGTTGAATTTGACTATTGGATTGTTACTATTAACATCTTTTTGTAAACTATTCCTTAAAACTGAGTAATTGCTGTATATTTTAATCTTAGAAATTCGCCTCTAGCTTTCCGCTAAACTTTACTTTCAGTACGTTTAGCCTATCATTATATACTACTAAACCCATATATGTTATTACTTTTTTATATACCTGCTGAAAACCTTTTTCACTCTACCACAGTTGCTATGGATTCAAATTGGTACGCAGTATGCTTAGTGATTCATATAATTTTGAAAATTTCAAGAAACTTTTTTGTAACCTATTCTATCATTTCATTAGACTCGGATATAGAAAGTTTTAAGTTATTTTTTAAATTCGTCTTATCGTTAGTAAGAAGACCTAGATCTCTGCGGTCGCTGACTTTCTTTCATGATTAACTAATGAAAAAAATGAATTTAAATTTGGTTAAAAAATTCAGTTGAACTATTGAAAAATTATTTTTTTCTCATAGTACAAGAGTTTTGTTTTCTTTTTATAATGAAAGTTTCATAGGGAGCACTGAGCTATGTGCGTGAATGAATAACATTGAAAACGAAAGATTTTATTCATAGCTCATTGGATTTGCACGGCACTTATATGTATAAATATACACTCACATAAATATCAATGCGAAACAAAACCAGTATAAAAAGGCTCATTGTTTGAGCTCACTTTTCGCAATTTATGCAAATAATATAAATATATGTTAAAAAACAATATAAGCAACATAACACATTAACTGAATACAAAAAATACAAAAACAGCAAAATGACTGACAAACCTCATTATAATCCTTTCGGGAAAGCTTATGCTGAAAAAAATAACGAAGTGGTTGGAAAGAAATATTCAGAAAAAAATGAGCTGAGTAACTTTGATACAGTGGCAGAAAATAAGGATTTTCAGAGTGAAGGTTACAATTCTTTTGGGAGAAGAAGCTCAGAAAAAAACAAAAAAAAAGATTACACTAACAAAGGTTTTGATGGCGATTCACAAGTAAGTTCAAATCACTCTGCTTTTGAAAAAATTTTTATTTTGAGCTAATGTTTGTATAGTTGGTTTAAAAATTATGTTGAAATTTGTATTGAATAATCGCATCAAGCAAAAATCTTAGAAAAATGAATATAAAAAACTATTTTTTTAAAATAAAATATTAATATGTTTTACTATGTTAGAGTATATGTGTCAAATAAATCAGTTGAAATAGAAACGTACATGGAAGTCACGCTTACTATAGAAATCATAACGTTTTTTACCTTTTACCTAGTATTGAAGCAGATTTTGACATTTTTTTAATTCACTATTTCTTCAGCTAAGTGAGCATTTTTTTGGTTTTGTATTGTTTTGCTATCTTTCTATAAATATTTCTGAAATGAATAATGTCTTTAAATGCCTTTTAGTGCTAGAAATGAAAAATTTAAAGAAACCTGGTCCAAAACTATATGCTTTCTATAGTAAGCGTAATATGATTGTACATTTTGTAGCACAAATCGATTTTTGAATTGGGATAAAACTAAAAAAAAAATGAAAAATCAATACTTAAATTTAGATAATATTCAAAACAAAATACTGAAAATTTTTATATTTATCACAAATCGTGTGTAATAGAATAAAAAAAGTTACTTAAATAAACAATATTGAATAATCATAACTTGACTGAAAAAACTTGCAATTTCATAATTGAATGCTAAAATTCATTTGGAAAACAGTTAAAACTTTCACACGAGATCTTTAGCTATAAGTTTCAGTACTAATGGGATACAAACACAGTTAAATGATTTACTACATCTCGCTTCATGCAAATCAATATTCTTTGTGATATTTACATCTTTAATCAAATCTCCATTTAAATATAAAATAAAAAAGATTCTGAAAAAATAATAAATCAAAAATGCCATAAAAGGCAAGAAGAGCACCAAATGAAGATGATGAGGAAGAAGAAGACGATGAGGAAGAGGAAGAGGAAGCAGAAAGAGGACACTGGCAAAGTTAGTTAGTAATTGTTATCTAATTTATTTGATTATTGCTCAACATTCAAACGGGGTTTGCTTTAGAAGCATTTGAAATTGTATGCAGAATAAAGGCTAGAATGCTATGATAAAAGAAGCTTATTCAAAAGTTCGTGAAAATTTTTGAAGAAAAGTGATAAACGCAATTTGGGCAAAATAATTCCACAGACTTGGGGTTTGATGAAATGAAACAAGCTTTGAGAGATTGATTGATATAGCTAGAAACCAGATTAATAAGATCTAAGCGGTTGCAAGATAGAAAAGAAAACTATATATATAAAGATGGATTGGCATTCTTGAGAATGCAAGCAATAGGCTAAGGAAGTTTTTACGATTCCTATAACTAAAAGGTAGAGCATTAGTGTAAAGTTACCGGACTCGATCCCACGTGGGCCGACAATTAAAATCTGTTCCACAGTGTGTTTTCTCCACATTAAATTTGTAGCAAGCGCTTTATAAAAAACCCATTACATTACATTACATTACTGGCATTTTGTAAAACTAGTAACCAGTTCAGAAAATCAGAACAGACACTGAAAGAGCCAAAGTAGTGAACTAAAAGTTTTTTCTGCATGGCTTTGGAAAGATTGATGTTTGCGCAAAAGATAGTTTGCTAAACCCGCAAAAGAGAGCGATGTAGTAGTCCAATCTTAAAATAACTGATGAAGTAGTAAGAGGTGTAATAGTTTCAAAATTAAAAAGTTTTGTGTAATCTTAAAATCAAGAAAGTTAAGCTGTAGTTTCAATTTTAAATATTTAGTCCAGCAAAAAGTTTTTTTTTGTCCAAAATGTCACATCACATTAGGAGGCTTTTAATTCTTATCAAGCCTTACCGCTCTATAACAAAAAAAAAACAAAAAAGAACTAACTAAATAATATTTTCAAAGTAGCATACAAATAACAAAGTCTTCAAGGCCAATTTGTTAGTTATTATAAATTTCAATTTTCTTACCTTCCACTCACCCGTTATTACTTAAATTGGAAGCTGTCATTTTTTTTCGATTGTATTCTTATTTAAAATTTTAAATGATTATTTATAAAAATAAATTATATAAAAAATACTTTAAAGACAAGGCAGAGTTTGTGCTCTCATGCCTGGGCTATGCAGTTGGTCTTGGTAACGTTTGGAGATTTCCATATCTAGTCTATAAAAATGGCGGAGGTAAAATTTCTGTACTGATTAATTTTGAAAAATTTGATAGCTTTCTAAATTATTAGATTTTAATTTATTGACTACTTGTAAATTTTACTTCAAGTTCAATAAAAGCGCGTGTATTAACATTCGTTACTATACTATAGGCGTGATACACCTAAAAGGTATAAATGCTAAAACTCTTTTTATTTTAACTGGTGTATTATGTTGAGTATATCAAAACAAAACTGCCAAATAATTTTGAACAAAAAAAAAATTAGATTTGTTCAATGTGTTTTATAAATTTTGAAAAAAAAGTTTTATTAATGGAAAAACTCGCTCATAAAAATATTAAAAGTATAAAACCTAGTCAGGTTTGTTTACAGTTGTGATGCTGATACATTGGGTTAATCTTTATAACGACATATAGATTTATGTTATTGATTTTAGGCAGGTGGTTAACTTAGCCTGCTGAAATCGTAATATTACGTCTCGATTGATGATTTAAAAAGGAAACGTATACATTATTTATTTTCCAAGCTTTAATCACATTTTTGGCATTTTTTAATAGACTGATATTCAAAGGTGCATTTCTGCTCCCATATCTGATTATGCTGGCCATGATTGGTTTGCCTAGTTTCCTCATTGAAATGATTGTGGGTCAATATAGTGGCGCTGGTCCCATGCATTTATGGTCCATTTGTCCTTTGTTCACCGGCAAGTTTATTGAAAAATTGAACTTTTTTTGATTTAATTTATCTTGAATTTTTATTAATTGTTGGCAGTTTTTTTGATCATGAAATTTTTCTGAAAAAGAAATTTATTCAACCAAGACAAATAATTTTTTTTTGCAATTGATTTTGATGATCAGATATTAAATTATCCATCTTAGCTTATTTTGCTGTTTGTGTATTAGTATCCGAGGTAGACTGCAGTCAATTCTACTAATGAGAATTTTTTTTAAATTTTTACCTAGTAAAAATATTATTTATAGATAATTTTATTTTTCAAGCCAAAATAGATTAGAATAAATCAATTAAAATTTGTAATAAATTTTAAAAATGTAGAGTAAAAAAAATCTAAGGTATAGATTTTTATTGACAGAAATTCACTTTCTTACAAATTATTTATACCAAAAGCCCATCATATTTTCACAATCATTTGAAAAAAAAGTTTGAAATGAGGAAAAATGTTAAAAATTCCCGTGGTGATGTTTTTCGTTTGATTTTCGCTGAAACATGCATTAAAACAAGAAAAAACAGAAAACACTTTTTAAAAATTTATTGATTTTAAATAAGTCAAAAAACCACAATAAAACAGAAGCTCTCACTAGCGAAAGCCTATCATTATAATAAATGGTACCAAAAAAAGCGACATGTTTTGTAACAAATAGATAATGCAAAATGAGTGAAATAAAGGAGTTATATACTGTTCATATGGTGATTAAAAGGAGTTGTTTCATTTGAAACAATTTTATTTTAGCTTTTACAATGAAGATCCGTCCTTCTAAAACTTGGAAAATTTTCCTTGCTGTTATTGACTAAAAGCATTTACCAAGTTGGAAAAAAAAATGTCATAATATCAATTTCTTGATATTTGAAATCGAAATTTTAAAGCAAAGCAGCATGTTACTACAAGGAATAAAATTGATGCAGTTAATACACAAGAAATTAAAAATGAAATAAATTTTATTTACTGGTTTTTATACATTTCTTCAAATTCAATACTATTTTTTCACTAAACTAGGAATAGGTCTCGGAATGGAAATTATCACTTTTTTGACCAGTATAAGCTATAACATTATAATGGCTTGGTCTTTTTATTACCTTTTCGCTTCTTGGCAAAGTCCACTACCTTGGCAGGGTTGTACGAATGCATACAATACCCCAAGTAAGTTGCCAATTTATTCTAATAATTTTTTTGATTTATTTTAGGTTTTTTGTTCTTTTTTCTATCCTATATTTGTCTCAATTGAGGTTCTATGTTATAAAATAAATGCGAAATTTATATTATGTATTTTTTCATGTTGTATAAATTTAAAGCTGAATTAACCATAAACATTTTTCTACAAAAGATTTGATTTTTATTTCATTATTGATCCAAAATATTTCAAGTTAATGAATATTTGAGTGTAAAATAAAAAAAAATAAAATCAGTCTTACTGATTATTTTAAAGCTCACATGAAAATCTTTTATTAAAATTAAAATTTCGTTTTGTCACAATACAAATCACAACTACTCCCAGATTGTTACTCACTTAATGAAGCAAAAGAATGCGAGAAGCTTAATAATGGTACATTTTTTAACGGTACATATTCTCACTGGTGGTTTAACCAAACCTGCTACAATAGTACTATCTGTGAAGACCAACAAGAAGCCCTTGCTTGTAATGTCACTTATGTGAATGAGACTAGGGTATCCGCTTCTCAGCAGTATTTCAGGTTTTAACATCTTAAATTGTTGTTTAAACGTCAAAATTTTTATTCCTTTATTTTTTTGTGAAGTATGTAGCTTCTTAATAAATATCACATTTTCAGGGACTAAAAATGATACATTTTAATTGAAGTCTCGTACTTTTTTAATAAAATAAAAAAAATTTAAATATCCGTAATTTAGCATTTGTTGCTTTGGCTTGATATATAAAAAATTTTGAACTTGACATTTTGATTTACTGTTTCATATTATTATTCAAACACATCCAGCAATTAGGAACTTCAAAAAATCAATTTTCGTTTTATAAAGTTTTCACAGATTCATGTGAAAAACAATTGAGTAAAATTAATAAAAATTAACAGCTGACTTGTTTCAATCTTCAAACGACAATAAACTATTGTTTATATTTTTCGTTATTTGAAAATTAATGGTCTAGCTCGACGTGAAATATAACAATTTCAACCACATATGTGACAGAAAAAGAGTTTTGAATGAAAGTGGTTCGATAGATGTATCAGGAGAGTTGCAATGGGAGTTAGTGCTGGTTCTTCTGCTTGCCTGGGTTGTTTGTTGGCTTTGTACCGTCAAAGGAATCAAATCTACTGGCAAAGTGATTTAATTTCAACAATGATAATTCAAGTGATAAAACCACTTGGTTTTTAATTTTTTTTGAAACAAGTGGCTTTTTTCACAAATGAAGAAATTATTTTATAGTTTGAATCATTGCTAATACTTTTAAACTAGTATATTTTCAAAAATATTCAATTCAGGTAGTATACTTCACTGCAATTTTTCCATACGTTGTGTTGTTCATCTTGTTGATCAGAGGCTTGACCTTGCAAGGGTCGTATGACGGCATTTTGTTCTATATTAACCCACAATGGCACCGGCTGGCTGATGCTGGGGTTCGTTATTTGTTGAATTCAATTCGTTTTAAAAAATGATAAAAATTTTTTATTTTTAAAAAAAAAGTTTCCATCTATTTGACAACTTTCATATTGGCTTAATTCGTGTGTTAGTTGAATTTAGCTCGTTTGTAGTATTTCAATATTTAAAGTTTGATAATGATATTTCAAGCTAACCAATTTAACCCTATAAATGATAGAACACTGTTTCACATTTTATTTTTAAAGTACTAAGCCTTCTAAATGCAAAATCACCAGGTACTTTCATTATCACGTAATTGATAATGTAATTTCACTTTACGAAAGTTGGGTGCATTAAAAATAAAATGTCAAACAATGCTCCATATTTTTACCGATAACATGAAATCAAAATTAATCAGTTTACTTCAGTAACAGGTACATAATAAACATGATTTATGAAACATCATTGTAAAAAAACCCAAAGTTTCTTTTTCATAAGTTTTTCTTAACATTACTAACATGTGCTTACTTGATGGGTATAGTTAAATAACTACGCATAATCAAAATTATTAAATAAAAAATTGAATATTCATTTTACTTCGCAGTATTCTCAAAGCTGAATTATTGAAAATATGGAAAATTGTTGAAAAATTTTTAACAAAAAATTCGAAATCTCAACTCCTTGATTTATTGAATGAACGTTTTCAAAAATAATAAAAACTAAGTTTTTTAACGATTAATCTTTCTTGTAAATGTGACTGTCAATGTATTTTTCATCAAACACTTAACGAACTTCATACAAAAAGTGTGTATTTTAAACTCTAATCTAAGCATTCATTTTTATTCTGTATTATTCAAACCTTAGTAAACGTATTCGCTTGGAACACAATCGTCCAACCTTCAACACTGTTTTGATAATGATAAAAAAATAAATGGGGAAAGAATAATAAATTTTTTAAACATTAATAACTCAGTTATTTTCAAAAGTTCAAACACAAAAACTTCTTAGACGTATCTGTTAAAAGCATTTAGCCCTAAAAAATTGTATGCTTTAATTTATTTTAATGAATTATTTAATGCATTTTGAATCAAGTTAATAATTCAGACAAGCATTTCACCTTTTCTATAGAAATAAAAGCATGTTTTTCACTGATCAGTGGATTGAAGCAGATTTTAACAAAATTTTTTTAAATTGCTATTTTTCCTGCTAAGAAAGCATTCAAATGGTATAATTTATTTCAAAAATACTGATGGAAAATAGAAAAAAACCAAACCAAAACAATGCTTTCTTAACGGAAGAGATAACAACTTTAAAAAATTTAGTCCAGGTCTGCTTCAATCCTATTGGTTTATACAGAAATCGCCTGCGTTTACATACTTAGCTTCAATTGCCACTAATAGTCTAGTAACAAAAATATTTTATAAACAAAATATATAAGCGTTTAATTTTTCAAAAAGACAAAAACATGAGCATTTTGATGGTTTTGGATTTTTGAATACTTGTAGTTCAAAAAGACATTCTCTTTATCTCACAATAAATAATTATAACAAAATTCGTAGTTTTTCCATATAACCGAATCGAGAAACTTTTAAAAATTTTTAGTGATTTAAAATATCATATAGTTTCAACATATACTTTAATGTTATAGTAACTATATGTGCCTACCTGAATTTGAGAAACTAGAAAACACAAATTATGTATTTATATTTAAGTTGAGAGGTTTAATTAATAGAGCTCACATTCCAAAGCAATAAGAAAAACTTCATTAGACACCAAGTAGAATAACTACACAGGTGTGGATAGATGCAGCAGGACAAGTGTTGTTTTCACTGAGTGTTGGCATGGGAGGTCTTATGACGTTCTCTAGCTACAACAAGTTTCATAATAATATCTATAGGTGTGTACTTTGATTATAAATAGAGGGGTTTGTTATAGATGTAAGTTTTTGATAGTTTATTATATCGCAATGAAACAACGTGAATTTTGTTTCAAATATTTTTCTTAAATTACTAAGCTAAACATGACTTAGCTAAAGAAATATGTTCTTTTTTTTTTCAAAAAAGATGATTTATGGCTAGTGATAATTCAGCACCCAGTACAGCTTTCGATTAGACACTACCGATTCTTTTCTTCGTGTTTATGCAATTTTACAATGAAATTTTCATGGTTATTTTTATAACTATTAATTTAAGTTTTAATTAATTTTTTCAAATTATGTCTTGGAAAAAATTAATTTTTTTATTGAGGATTTTGTTTTGAGACTTAGTTTCGGTGAGACTAGGCTGGTGAAACAATCGATATATTGTCTTTGGAAAACATTATACATAAGAGGTTATACGGAACATTACAATAGTGAAAAGAAAAACAAAACAAAATTGTTCAAAATTCAAATTAAGTGTATGAGATACCCCAGAATCAAAAAAAATTTTTAAAGCAAAACTTGATTAATTATTAAAACGTCTATTTTTTTCAGTTAAACTGAATATTTAGACTGATACAATTTTTATTATTTTTGAAAACTACAGTTTTAATTTTTTATTTAATTGGCTTGAAAATGAATTTTCATTTAGCACTTCTCACTATTACTTTTAATAGTTATACCAATGCGTTTGTATCATGTTTTTATGAAGGTAAAATAAAGGTATTTTATGGGTGGAATCTTGTTATGCTTTCAACGTAAATTAATTTAAGGTCAATCAAAAAAAAAACAGTAGAAACCTTAAAATTTTTATTATTGCTGAATCGATAAAACAGTTTTACTTAATTGGTATTATGCCATTTTCATCCGAAATCGAAGATGCGTTTCATTATACACTTTGATACACTATTGTTTTATTTAAAAGAGAGCCAATTCACCAATGCTTGTAGGATTTATATGCTAATTATAAAGTTGCTTCAAAAAAATTGAATAAATTCATGACAATCACAACAGAATTGCTCATTTGTATAGCTACAAAAAATAATAAAGACGCGTAGATGTTTAGAGAAAGAGAAATCTTCAGCTTGAAATTGAAGTATCTTTAGCAAAATTTGATTTGGTTTTTGCAACCAATCTAGAATTTGAAATACAAAGTTTAAATTGAAACTCCAAACAAGTGCATACCATCATCTTTACTATTATGATCATTTTGGAAAAAAAAATATTAAAAAAAGAATTATTTTAATGGTCATAAAAATAATTATCATTTAATTACTGTAATTATTATATATGAATCTGAAAAGGGACACGATGTTAGTGGTAGGATTGGATGCCGTCACTAGCATTATGGCAGGTTTCACCATATTTGCCATTGTGGGTCATATGGCTTACAAACTCGACCAAAAAGTTGAAAATGTCATCAATCAAGGTTTGATTTTTCAACAAAATGTTGAGAAAAATAAGAAATAGAAGCTAATTTTCGTTTTTAAAGGGGAAAACTCATTTTTTAATGAAACCGCTTTTATAGGTCCAGGTTTAGCCTTCATAGTCTACCCAGAAGTAGTTAACAATATTCCTCCTCCTCAAGTGCGGAATATATATTTTTCTATTATGACTTTAATCATTATGAGTTTTAATAAAATATACGTTTTTAAAATAAATAGCAAATACTAAGAAATATAATAAATTATAAAAAAACGAGTTTTTTTGAAGAATATAATGTAAAGCTTCGTAAGTTTTGAAAACATATTTCTAGCCAGTCTATCTGTGTGCTTAAAATATTTAAATATCAAAAAAATATTAATAACATAACTATAAGTGATTGAAGTACAAAGAAAACATTTTGAAACACCAATTCGGATTGACATAAATTTATTATTTCAAATTCCTATGAATTACAATTACCATATAACATACCATAGTTTTGGTCCACTCTTTTCTTCTTCATGCTCATTACTTTGGGGATTGATACACAAGTTAGCTACTTTTGAATTAATTTGATGAATAAAGCTTTCAAAAGATATGAAATTTTTTTGTATTTGTTTTAAAATTTAATTTATTCACGATATTTCCATGTTAACTTTACAAGTTAAACCAACGTATTGAATTTATATTTTCGTTGAAATAGTTCAAATAATTTGAATAAATCCCATAATAAAACTCTAAAATTTTTTTTCCAAATTTCATTCATACCCGCTCAAAGATTATTACTCATGAATAATTTTATTAATATATAAATATAATTTTTTTAAAAAAGCAAATTTTTTTATTGATAAAAAACAAAAAATTAAAACAATGGAATAAAAAAAAACTCCGAAACTGCTTTTCAAGGGTATGATGATATACCGTGCTGAAAAAAGGCAAAAAAAACAATTAATTCTAATGAGAATAAAATTAAAATAAAAAACCAAGTTAAATTTCATGTGAAATAGTAGAAAATGGAATTGGTAAAATATTAAATAAAATGTTTAGGATATTATTCTCTCAGCAACTTTGAAATTATACTGATAGATATTTCAAAAAAACATGAAAAAATGTTTCAAAAGTTTATTTTACCCGCCATGACTCAAAGCAACCATACCAATTTTTCAATATCACAAGACTGGAAGCAAGGTGTATAGTTCGTAACAAAAAGAGGCATGCATTTTAAGCAACTAAACTTATGATTTAATATGAAACTGAGTTTTATTGAGTTTCCCAATGAAGTTCAAATTAAAAAACTTGAGTATTAGTTATAAATTATAAAATATTAATAATGCAAATAAAGTTACAACTTAAGCAAGATCTTCAATGGAATTCAATGTCACAGATGGCAAACATTGAAACCATAATGACAGCCTTTGTTGATTTCTCTCCCGCACTACGTCGTTATAAGCCATTGGTTGCTGGAGGGATATGCTTTGTTATGTTTCTTCTAGGCTTCACCATGTGTCTGCAGGTTTGATCGCGATTTTATTCAAGCGTATATAATCAGTTATGTATATCGCTGTTTATGAGCAAGTTTTAGTTTTAATTGTCGGCATAGCTCAGCTGATAGAGCGTTAGTCTAGTTATCTAAAGTAACCGGGTTTAATCCCGTGTGGGCCTACATTTATATACCCTGTGAAACATCTGTTGAGCTATTGAAACTTCACTATGGGGCGACTGAAAGTCGATATAAAAAAAAAGTTTATGAATAAGTATTTCTAAAAATTAAAAGTTGGTTAGTTTTAAAAAATGATGGATAGCTAGAAAATTTATCCAATTTTAACTTTTTTATATGAGAACATTCTGAAAGAAACTTTTGTTTATGGGGTTTTAGCATAAAAAGCTTTTAAGCATCAATAACCTTTCAAGGCATCAATATTATTATGATAGGATCTAATGCGTTTTCAATATAATGCAGTAATTAAGTCATCACACATTGGATCCTATACTGAAATTTGCATAAAATATACGAATATACACCTAGTTTCAGACCGTTATAAATAATTCAATAATAAATGCATTTTTAATCAAATCTAACACACAAAGTCAGGGGAATACTGGATAGAGTTACTGACCACTTATTCGGCCGGGTGGTCTCTTGTGCTGATAGCTTGTGCGGAGATTATAGTGTTTTCATGGATCTATGGTACTTTATTGCTTCAACCTTTGAGGCTGATGTTAATTTTGAGTAATTTATTAATATATTTGAATGATAGTAAAATTTTGATCAGTGCCACAGTGTTTTTGCTATGAACCTAGTTTTTAGTGATGTTCTAAAACCACGAATATAAGGCTAGATAATTTTAATCTAAAAATCATTATTGAATTCTCATCTATTCAAAATTATATTTTTTCCTTTCAAGTTGTTTAAATACTTAAAAATTATTTAAACACACTGAGGCCCGTTTTAACAGGAGCGTCTAGGTTGATGGAAAACTTGAAAGAAATGACTGGAGTTGAACTATGGTACCACTGGATGATTCTATTTAAATTCATTTCTCCTGCCCTTGTGCTAGTGAGTTTCTTTTTCGCTTTTATAAAAAATAGTACACTTAAGCTACTTTTATTGTACTATAACTTCAAGTAAATCTTGCTTTATTATAATTCAAGCAGTTTAATTCTTTTTCAATTTTATTTATTTATGTTTCATTTGAGCTTTTTGAAAAAATTTTTTGGTGAAATTGAAATTTGTATGCTTCTAAAATTACTTCATATGAAACAAAGTGTAAACTTTTCAAAAAATTTGAAAACATACAAAAGATGTAAAAAAGTTTTTGAATTATTTGAAAACAATTTCAATTTAAAAAATTTTCCTGAAAAAACATTTAATAATGAATCTAAAAAAACAATCAAAATAAAAATAATGTATTTATCGAGTGATACTTGCAACTGCGATAAAAAAATCAATTTTTAAGACATGAGATACAAGAAGGCTTCTTAAAAATAACCTGCTTAACAAGTAATTCATAAAAATTCACAAAGTACGTTTATTTGTGATTTCAGGCGGTTTTGGTTTTTACATTCGTGAACAACACAGCCCCCACCTACAGCAATAACATCCCATATCCAGTTTGGGCCCAAGTACTAGGGTGGCTCATGGCTTGGATTTCCATAGCTGTGATACCGCTTGTAGCTGTTTATATAATTATCAAGTCATATTCGGAAGAAGAATATCAAGGACTAACTTTTGGCCGTGTTAGTGATATTTAATATTAATGGTCATAGCATTGTAATTTTTATTTCCAATAAATTTGAATATGATAAATTGTTTAAAATTTATTTTAATTTTAAATTTTCAAAGTTAAGTTCAGGTTATTTTTATATGTTCTACATAGTTAAATTATTTTTCAACTTGAATTTTTCCAAAAGTTTTTAAAAATCACTCAGAGGCTGCTTGCTCTGTTGAAGCCGTCATCAAAATGGTTGCCAAGCAACCAGAAGGAGAAAACACACAACTAACTATACATTAACTTCTAATAAAAATTTGAAAATTATATTGAAATTATTCCGAATAAAGAAAAGGAGATGACATAGGAATGTTTATTAACTAATATGATTTGCCAGAAGTTTGAATACTGAATCATTATTCTATTAAGTCTGAGTTTGAATTTTTTTTAAATTTTTTCTTTTTCTGGAATTTATGAAACTTGAAAACGTCCACTTTAATTGCCAATAGAGTATGTACAGAATAATCATTTGAATAGAACTTAAATATTTTTATTTTAGAAGCGGTAATGAGGGTTTTTTATTTTATGCTTCTAAAAGCCTTCGTTTTGAGACTAACTATATTGTACTAATATCATTTCCGCCGTGACAAGTATTCTGACAAACCCCTTGCTGTGTGCATGGATGTTTCTCAGATGCACAGGGTGATACCTTGAGTTTCTTCAACAGATCTCTAGCATAAACCAACTCTTTTCATAATGCTTGATATTTATTTTTTGATTGTTTTTTCTTCATTTTTATTCAAAATACTACTTTTAGTATTCTTAATTCTAAATAACTTATACAACTTTTATGCATAAAATATTTAGTGAATATTCTATTTATTTTCATGCACATTTTGTTCTACTAGAAAAATTAAATATTCAACGCCTGAGGACTTGAAACATTTAGTACTAGTCAATCTGTATTTCTTTGAAAACCATGTTCTATTTTTCTTACTACATATTTTTTGATTGAAATTCTGATTGAATGGCACTTGATTTTTATACATACTCTGTAAATGTAACGAAATTCATTTTTGAAATAATTGATTTCAAAAAAGTAATTTGGTTTTTAAATTTTTTCCTTTTGGTTGTTTCGTGCTTTTATACCATTAAAACTGCAAAATTCCCAGTTCGATTTCATTTATCAGCTAAAAAAAATTTAGAACACAGATTGAAATTGACCAGTATTTTACAGATGAAAAAATTTTGACGAATACATTAAAAACTTGGAATGGGCGGTTATCCGAAAGATACAAATAAATTTCACTCAAAAACGGTTTTATCAAACACTTATTAACTAAATAATAACACGAATCTTTTCGTAAGTTGAACTCATATTATCAAGTATGCAAACTTATTCAAATTTTAATCACAATTATTATTATTATTAAGATTTTTATAGCGCACAGTTATCAATTCAAGATTGCTTCAGAAGCGCTCAAGGTTTGTAAGAGGTTATGACTGGGGATGTTTATGGTATAAGTGAGTTTTCAAAAGTTTGCGGAAGTTCATGAGCGAAGGCGATGAGCGCAAGTTAGAAGGAAGTGAATTTCACAGACGTGGAGCCTGGTGAGAAAAAGAGCGACTAGTAAACAAGCCTGAAGAAACAGGTTAATGAAGCTGGAGACCGGAGTGCAAGGATCTGAGTGGTTGACGTGTGTGTCGATTGACAAAAGATCAAGCAGATAAGCAGGTTGTTCAAGCTTGAGAGTGCATGCAATGAGCCAAAGTAATTTAAACTTGCATCTTTGGGAGACAGGTAACCAGTGCAAACGATCAAGACAGTCGCTGGAAGAGCTGAAATAATCAGCCTGAAGAAATAAATAAAAAATTTTATAATCGATAAAGTTTTAAGATTTCTCAATTGTTGTGATATAATAAATTTCAATGTAAAGCAAAAAAGCTTTGTGAATTGAAAAACTTTTGAGTCATTGATCAAGTTTATTATATTGCTAATACTTCAATCTATTTCATGTTCGATGCCAGCCATAGATACCTTTATCCATTGCAAAATTATACGAAATTCGTATGAAATGCAAAAAGGTTAAATTTTATCTAAATTGAGAAAACCTTTTAATTAAAAATTTTCATTTCTAACGGTTTCAAAATAATTTAATGTTTTACGGACCTTTGTTCACTATTGATGATACAACTGATACAAAATGAGTCTTTCAATAAGTGACTTTTATCTATAGATTATCAAAATAAATGAATTCAGCTAGAAACTTTCATTGATTTAATTTAATTCAAACTTTGGAAAATTTCTATTCAAATCGATGATTAAGAAAGTCGTATGACCATTAGTTTTGAATCAAGGTGAGCATGAGATTAACACTGGGTTCTGGTCGCATCGTGATCCCAGTTTTTCTTTTGTAATCACTGAACGAAGGATCCAATTCAAATTTGAAATTTTTCAAAAAGTGTATCAAAGATATTTTCATTTCAATCAAAGCAAACTTGAAGCCTAAACACATTCTCGGTCCTATTATAAAAGGTAAATAAGCTTCCATCATTTGCTTATGTTTCTTTGAAGAACTGCTTTGTAAAAATCTCTCTGGCTTGAACTTTTCTGCTTCAGAAAAATAATCTTCTTTTCTGAACAAAAAATTTTATCGTTTGAGACATAATGTTCAAGGACCAAGCATTATTATTATGGTCAGACCTCATCATGGCACCCACAGCCAAGGTAACGATGGTTTTTGCTGGTACTGGGTAGTTGTTGATTATGTCGTTATTCTTACACACTCTTAAAATACTTGATACAGGCGGATTCAATCTTTAAAAAATTTTCTTATGTTCGAAAACATGAATCTTTGAAATTTTGATATACAATATAGTATTAAATACTAACCTTAAACTTTCTTTGATGACACAATCCAAATATTCCAATGAATCTAATTCTTCTATGGTCAACGCCGGCAAATTATTTTCAAGGCCGTTTTCAGGTTTTGAATTTATATTAACTTCTTTGAGGTTTCCAAATTTTTTTTCTAACTTTGTTTCAGTTTTATTATCCGAAAAACCATTAGTAGATTGAGTAGATGAAAGTGGATTATCAGGAAAACAATTGGATGATGTAGTAACAATATTAGTTGGAAATTTATTTAGTATCTCTGTTCTCAATTTTTCTTGAATTTCCGGGTTCCGAGCTAGCATCAGTAATGTCCAGGTTAAACCTAAAGCCGTTGTCTATTGAGTTTTAAAATTTTCATTTGTAAGCCTCAAAAATATGCTTAAGAACATGAGTACTATATCTTTAGTAGAACAAAGCTTTTCAAACCCTATAACATATTATTTACCGGTGACTACTTTTTATTATCACATTTCTGATTGACTTCATAATAATTTAATTAAATTGATACTAGTAACTATAATTATTCTTGTGACGTTTTTACCTCATGTCCAGCCATCATAATTGTAACAACTTGGTCTATTAACTCGTCGTCTTTCATCACTTCAATCAAATAAGTTTGATTTAAAATTTTGAAATGTCTGTTATTTACAAAAAAAAACTATTTCTAAATGTATCGAGGTGCTATGAAGTTTTCTATAAGTTGAACTGGCATATCAAGTGAACTTACGAACTATCATCTTAATAAATTTGAAACTTTTTTATAATAAAATAAAATTTTTGAGCTTAGAAAATAGACTAAATGTACAGCATATACAAAAATTATTGAAAACAAAAATAAAAGTTTATAGAAAAAATAACTTCTAACTATCTCCAGTATTAGCATCAACAGATGACATCATCATGTCGAGAAGGTCCTTCTTCGTGGGAGAATCTATTGAAGTTTTCATTTTTGAAACTTTTTTTCATTGATTCGTTTCATGACTTTTTTTGTTTATTTTTATTTTTTGAGAGAGATTCTTTTATTGATAAGAACACTTATATGAAATTTAAAAACATTTCAATCGAAGTGAACAAGCTAAAAATGAATTAAAAACTAATTGCAAGTTTTGAAAAATAGACCTCTTCTTCGAAAGGTCATAGGCGTTTTTTGACCAGAAAAAATCCCAAATAAAGAACTGTATTGCAAAACTAGCCAAATAAAACTCAGCTTCACAATAAGAAACAGAAGATTCACCTAACTAGAACACATACTAAGACTGAGTCCGGACTCGCCTGAGCAAACATCAATGGATGCATACTTCTAAGCTCCAACCTAACCAACCCGAAGCTCACCAAAAACTACAATAGTGTCCGTTCTACAAGTTGACCTCAAATCTCTCAATATTAATTTAAATAACCTGGAAGATTTGCATTAAATAAGAACAACTGCCACTGACAAAAAACAATGGAAAAAACTTATTGGCAATTGACAATGTTTTTAACTATGTTTTTTTTCAAAAAAAATGAAAGTTTGAATAAATAAAAAAATTATGAAAAATATGTTATGGCATAAATAGAATCGAATCAACGAGCTATTAGAACAATGAAACAACTGCCCTTCAAGGGTATACCGTAAAAGAAAAAACAAAAAAAATATTTAAAATTAAATAGAATATAAAATGAGGTAATATCAGACTAGAAAAATCATGATTATATTAATATTTGATTGTTTAGCATATATTTTATTATGAGATTTTCGAATAATTTTAACTATTGCTTGATAAGCTTTAAGATTATCTGGTAATTCATTCCAATATTTAGCGCCTTTCGCTCTAAAAGATAATTTTTTTTATTAGTTCTATTTATTCTGAAATTAAGATGTTATTATTATTATATTGTACTTATAGATTTTAGTGTTGAAGAAATTAGAAAAAGAATTAAAAAGAAGATTATTTGTGTGTTTAAAACTAAATATTAAGGTGTGTAATATATTTATGTTATTTATATTTAATATTTCTGAATCATTATAATTAATATGCTTATCATAAAGATAATTAAAAATTAGTTCTAATTGTTAGATTGTGTTAATGTTTGATTTTTTTTATATTAGACTTATAATTACATGCCCAAATAGTTTTAAAATAATTAATATGTGGATAAAAAAAAGAATAGTATAAAATTAATAGTTAGTAATTGGTTTATAAAGCTTTTTAAGAAATTAACTCATGAAGCTTCTACTCAAAATATAATTTTTATTTTCAATTGAGCTGTTAAACCATAGTGTCTGGAAGCCTTTTGTGAAGGACTAACATTTAGCCTTTGATTGTACCAATAGTAAAGGAACATTTCATACCTATCTTTTGGATAATTGAATCCTTAAAACCAATTAACTCTGTTTTCAATACACCGCGAAAAAATGGAAAAAATTTATTAGATTCTTTTTATGAAGAGACTAGAAACATTAGATTATAGCATAACTACGATTAATTGAACACAACAGGTAATTTTATTCAGTACAAAGCTTTTCGTTCACAAAGTAACATTATCAAGTACGTTAAAATTCCGAATTTTAAGTTACTTGATAATGTTACTTTGTGAACAAAAAGCTTTTTACTGAATAAAATTGCCTGTTGTGTTTAAATAATTTACAGTCATAACAACGATTATTTAAAAGAAATATGTTACTATATTCATTAAATAGAAGTAAGGGTATTTTATACTATTCATGCAAGGGCAAACAAATCTACAGAAATTAAGAATCTCTCTCTAACAATTAAAAGTTCGAAACACGCTGTACTAATATTCAAAAAAGTATTTTATGAATTAAAAAATATTTCAAAGCAATTTTAAATTCCAAGCAAACCTTCTTCCAGTAGTTTCTTTTTTCTATCAATGATATTTTTAACGAAATTTTGTACATATTCTACATTTTTAGCATAGGTTCTGAACTTCTTCAACGGTAGACTTGTGTAGAATGGAATAAAAAGAAAAAACCTGCCCAAAGTTTGATCATACCAATGACTCCATTAGAAGTTATCCACATTTTTAATGATAGAACAAGTCAAAGGTTTTTCATGGTTTTTTCGTAAATACTGTTCAAAATGTCAAAACATTCACTTACGAAATAGGAATACCAGTAATGAGTTGATGGAAAACCTTTGCAAGGTTGAAGTCAGGGTTATTGAGGGATTGAAAGTCGTAACCAAAAGCGGTGCATCCTATTATATCAAGAGTCTGTTGTGTTCAAATGAAGTTAGCTATTGCTAACATATGTACCTAGTTTGACCCAGTCGAGATCTGTTTTTTTAGTCTTTTTTGATTCAATTTTGAAAAAAAAATTTTTTTAATCTTTTTCATTTTTCCAAAACTTTTTATTTTAGTTCGAAATATAGATGCAATGAAATTTCCTAAAGTAACGAGTTTAAAGTAATATAAATCCCTAATGAAGTATTCTATATTATCCTATATATAATGTTTGACAATTTAAAAATAACTTTTTACGCACAAAAACTTCAATAAAATAGAATGATAAATTAAAGAATAGTTTAGGTTATAAATAAGTCAAGTTTTAAAAGTTACTAAGTTGTACATTTGTTGATAGCTATGTGATTAAAGTTATTGAAATTATGTGCTAATTAGAATACTAGGTGCGTTTTTTTGAACAATCTCATAAGTAATTATAATTTAAAAATTTTTTTATAAACGTTTTTTTCTTAAATCCATTTACCTCGAAGCTAATCTATCAAATATTTTTATTGTTGCAATGAAAATAATTGACCGTTCAAATGAATAATTTTGGAATGAATAAATAATTTTTGCAAACGTTAAATTTGCCTTCAAACAAAAACGTAAATACGACATTATAGTGAAAACGTCATAATATTAAGACATATATAAATACAAAGAATATTTCAAACCATTCTTTGCAAGTCTTTTTGCACTGGGACAATAGGTGATTTGGTCAGCAAGGTCTTCCAAAATGCCGCCAATGATTCAACTTTCTCTTGGAAGATTGGTATCATTGCTGGCATTATCAATGAAAAAATAAAAGTTAATATAACTCGATGAAACTAAGAAAAATTTTGAAAGAAAATGCTAAAATGCCAAAAAAACAATTAATTTCGAATTAATAAAAACAATAAATAGCTGCATGATTAGCGATTCTTTCTTTAAGCGGTCAAAACACCAACATTCGATAGAACTGTGGTTAAAGGCTGGAGCCATCAATCTTTTTTGTTTAGCATGCACCTTACCCTCCGATGTTAACAAACCATTTCGTAACAACTTATACATTAATCTGAGTGGTTGTGTTCATTTATAAACTAAATTAATGGCCCAATAAGTATTTTTACTGCCTATAATGACGACTTAATGCTTCTTGTTAGATTTCCTCATTACGTTTCTATCATAAAAATGTTTAAATGTGAATTTGATATCCATGAAAATATTTTTTATTCACTTGAGTTTATTTTTTGGCCTTTCATAGTTCTTGACGTTATTGACCATGATATGTCTGAAAGCCGCTGGATCAGCAACCAATAACCGTTCTCTCCCAAGTAAAAAGTAAAACCTCACAATCGGTCCATACTTTTTAATCAATCTTGAAATTTTGTAAAAAAAACCTTTAAAACCTTAAAATTTAATGTTAAAAATGAATAATTTAATTTTTTAAAATCTAGAATAGAAATATATAGGTAGTATTTTGAAAGAAGAAATTGAAAAAATAAATTAAGGTTAAAGAACAAGATGCAACTTCATATGAGCCTCAGTGGCTTCTCCGTGCAACATGAACCTCACGTTGCCCAACAGCGGGTTGAATGCAAGACCTGGAACCTGAGTCAACCATTAAAATTTCTATGTTTATTGTTTTTATAAGTTTTTAGTTTCATACGTGAATTTTGAAGTTTAAAAATATTCATTTAAAGTATATCATATTTAATGTCATTTTCAAACGCGTCAAAATAATTCAAATTATACTAACTTTCCTCATTGGAGAAAGAAGTGGTTGAATGAAAAGCACATAAGTCAACCATAAGGCAATCATTATAACAATAGTTTGAAGACATTTTGAAGCAAGTTTTATAATATAGAAGTTTGTCAGTGTGCAAAAATCCCACATAACTTCTTTTTTGTTTTCTAATATAAAGTTAAAAAATTTCAATATAATTTAAAAGTTGGTGAATAATTCAGAAATTTTGTTTTTAAGCTTATATACAAAAAAATAATAGTTATTAGGGCATTTCTGTAATGTAATCTCAATCAACCTTTAGTCAGATTTCCATTATTTCTCTTATGAAACTCAATTTATTCAAGAACCTTTGTTTGTCATTACTTATACCAGATTTTCATGAAAATTAAAAAAACGTATTAAAACCATTAGAGTTTATATTAAACCAACCTATGAAAAACTTAAGTTATGTTTTAGATAATAGAAGAATATTCGAATTTCAATTATTAGACATGTTTATGTATCTCGCTTGTAATGAAAAAGGAATCTATTTTTAGATATTTTCCTTTAGAGTCATTTTTTTAGAAAAAAGATTATTTGGAAATCAGAAAA
The DNA here is from genome assembly GCA_964035795.1 of Pterobdella sp. o SKG-2022. NCBI lineage: Eukaryota > Metazoa > Annelida > Clitellata > Hirudinida > Piscicolidae > Pterobdella > Pterobdella occidentalis. The sequence goes on along the minus strand of OZ038320.1, from coordinate 23,454,849 downwards.
AATTAAACAAACGAAATTATTCTGTTAGTTGTTTGAAGCGAGATGTCAGTTTAATGATCACAACGAGAAAATGTCTATTAGACATTTCAGTGAAAAGATGTGGTTTTAAATGCCTGTAAAGCATATTCAAGATCTCACTAAAACCCCTTTAAATAATTAAATTTATTCATCTTTCTTGTATGCAAAGTTTTTTCCAGCATATCTATTCTGAAGTGAAAATTTTTTTGCTTTCTGTCAAATTGTGGGTTAAGAAAGCAAAATTAATTGTGAAACCACGCTTTATGAATAAGCAACACAACAGAAATGTTGAACAAGCTTTATGCCATAGCATCTGTAATATATATCAAAATAGCGCCTTGGGAAACCTATCAATTGGCCAACCGAAACCAAACTTTTTAGCGAATGTTATAAGCGCAATTTTGTGTATGGGTGAAATTTGACTGCCTAACTTACTATTCAACAATTTTTTTTAAAAACACATGTATTTATTTTCTAAAAAAGTGACAAAATTTAATCTAAAAAAAGAAAGATAATTTTTGCATTTTCGCCATTTCTGCTTTTTGGGAAGCCCAGCCGAGATTGGCTACAGTTTGAAGCAAGTGTGAAGGCAAAAGAGACTCAGAGCAGGTAGTGTCCCAAATGAGGCATTTTCCAATCTTATAAGAGAAAATGGTAAGCCATTTGCTGTCTCCTTTGTCAAGGCTTACTGGTTCTAGCTATGGGAAATCCAACTTTGTCTAGGGCGCGTTTGATTAAATTTTTCAGTGCACGATGTCTAGGAATGCGTCCAGCACTTAATTTGCAGGATAGCGGATGTCTGCCAAGAACGTCTATTTGAGCTCCACAACGACACTTTTGCAGTGAGCATACGCGTAATACAAGACGGAGGGATATCTCAAACCTGAAAGATCCGTCGTCTTGCAGCTCGCCCGTTGCAAAGTTTGGCATACAGTTCAGCCAGGCACCGGAGCTATTTTGTGAGACAGAAACTAAGGATGCAAGTTTTTGTTGATTCAGTTTTTTTCAATTGACTATATAACGCTTCACACATAGATTCATTCCAATTCACTAAATTGAGTTTTGATTTGAAACCATTGTTTCAAATCATTAAATGGCAGTATGAAACCTCAAAACGTGGTCGTATTAAAACAAATAACACATATGGGGAACAATTCAAAAGCTTTTGAACAATAATCCCAAAAAAATATATATCAGATAAATTTGAAGTATTTTCCAGCTTAATTGAGGGAGCATTAGACTAATTAACTAGAAATATATAGTTTTATTGAGTTAAGAGTAAGCACCTGTTTTACATGTATGATCTGAATTTGATTTTTAGTAAATAAATTTCAATTCAAATATAAATATTTCATCTGCTTTTTCTTTCAGCATTTTATATTCATAATGGTTTCTTTATAAAACTGAAGTATAAAATAATCAAATTTATTCGCCAGACTGGATTTATAAAAAAACAAAACTTGAGCTGTATTGATAAAAAATAATAATGAAATGAGTCAATTTTCATGTGATAGCTTCAGATAAACCATTAAACAACTGAGACAATTGCTTGACAGTGTCCATTATCACATTCTCATCCTTTGCATCCAACTTTCCCTTGCATCGATGCATGAATCTGTCTGGATGCCATCTAATTTTGTTCCTCTTCAACACTTTCTGATAGTCTTCTGTATCTTTTCCTAGATGTCCCAATACACACATCTGACAACTCTCAATACCCTCTGCAGGAAGAAAAGGCCATGGTATTTGATCATAACGTATAGGTGAGCTGAACATATCAATATTCTTGAAAAAGCCATCACACTTGTCTTCATATTTTTGTTTTTCATCAATGATTAATTTATTTTTTTCTTCTTTATGTTTTTTCTTGAGTTCTTCATTGAATTTATCAATTCTTTCCCTGTCAATTCTTTCACGGTTATGGGAAGATGATGCTGAAGATGTTTTTGTATTGGCAGTTGTATTTTTGAAATAGAAATTATTTTTTATTCTTTGTTTTTTTTTGTATTCTTCTCTTATTTCGTTTGCCCAGTTGTCCCAAGAATCAGGTCTGATGTTGTCAGAAAAGGAATCTGTCAAAATATAAGTTGAATGTCATCAAAGTTATTCCCTTGAATTTAAATTATAATATAATTCAATTGACTATTTACACAATGAAGAAAGACTGCTCATAAAAGTGTTTATCAGTATCACCATCATCAACGTTTAATCTATTTATGTTCCCTAAACATCGACTCAAGCAGTATTATATGTAAAACTCTTGATTTCTCATTTGTGTCCTTTTGCAGATAAATGCAACAAGATTGAAATAGTTTCAAAAAAGGCATAACACCACTTGTGAGTTTTCAACTTAATTCCCATGAAAGAATGACAAACTTGTCTACATAAGAGTATTAACTACTTCGAACTCCTTCTGGATTTCATAAGCTACAATATCAGAAAAAGCTTATTTACTCAAAATTCTACATTTACAGTATAGAGTTAATTGAATATATCATAAATTTCTGCATATTGCTCAGCTAACAAGATAAGTCATTCCATCATTAAAAACTTTCTTAAATTCCTTCATATAAGCTTCTGAAAAACAGCATCAAAAACCTTCACCAAAAAGACTTAATACAAACAAGTTCTCGTGTATGCAGTACTTGGAGTTGTCATAATGGAAATGACATCCACAGTAGATTGCCTAGAACAAAGTCTTTATGTAATTGGCCAATCTTGAAATTTAGAATGCAGAAAGCTTAGGCAATATGAGTTAATTATAAAAGTTAATGGAATAACTTGAATCAATTTAATTTAAGAAAATAACCAAACCTAAATAACTGAATTGAGAATCATCTTGATCAAAATACAATTCTTTTTCAAATTTCTCTTTCCATTTTTTATTGTAATCATCATCATTAGAATTCTTACTAAAACCACTATTTTCATTGTCATCATTTTGGTTGTCTTCATCCTCATCAATTCTATGCCGCTCTAGGGAAGATTCTTTGTCACTATCAATGCCATCCTTTTGAGAATCTAAAACTTGTCTTTTAATTTTTTTGAGCTGTAATGATTTTTAAAAGTTGGATAAGAAATATATAAATTTATTAAATGATTTTAATAAAAAATTTCAATTGTTTTTGCTTCAATATGCAAAGTAATGGAAATATAATTAGAACAATGTTGACTTTTGAAAAAATATTCAGTTATGTTGAAATGAAAATTTTTTGTAGAAATAAAAAACTATTAACTTGTTTTTTGTAACTTTTGAAAAGAAACTTGGCAGTGAGTCCTGACTTGTCTGGTACTTTGAAAGACTTGGAACATGATTTTTTAAGAAACAAAATTGTCCTCATTGATTGATCATGATCTGTGTATAAAAATTTTCAAGCTTAATGTTATTAGTATAATTTTTTTTATGAAAAATGAAAACAAAAAAGTTTTATTACAAAATTGAAAACCTTCAAAGTTTCTTATTCTTTCTAGAGCTCCTAGAACAGAAGAATGACATGGAAGTTTTCCATTAGAGATGTTTTTTAGTTCAAAATAAAAGTGTTTTTTTGAAAGTTTCCTTTAAAAAAATTTTTAATAATTTGAATACAAATTCAAGTTTGAATTGGAAACTTAAATTGAGTTTAAAAAGAAAATTTACTTGATTAGTGTTAGGCATCCATAGAATGAAAGTTTATGAAAAATACTATCTCCGTTTTTAAACAAAAAAGTTTTAATATTAATATTTTTCTTTTTCACATACTTTTCTATTTTATTTTGACGTCTTTTAATTAAATACTTTACTAACTTTCTATCATATTTGTTTGTATTCATTAAGACTTTAAGCTCACTTTTTAAAAAAAGCTCTTTTTTAAACTCTTATTATATTAACTTTTTTAAAAACTAAATTTATTGTCGTATTTTAATTTTTTAAACTCAACGAATAATAAAAATACAAAGCTTTTAAATGCAAAAATTTTTACAATCAGTATCTTCTACCAACGGCGGGCTTCTCCAATCAAGTGTTTTCATATTATTCTGTCCTAGCTTCTTTTACGTTTTTTTAATTTTTTTCATCCACAACTCATCATTATTAATTGAAATTTTCATAAATAAATATATATATATCTATTAATTTATTTATATATTTATAATATTCTGTTCTTTTTTACTTGATGGTTTTTGAGACAGATTTTTTTGTATTGATATTAAATGTGTAGTTTAAATTTTCAAAAAATTATATTTATAAAACTATTAAATAAAAACAAACTAAATTTTTTTAAGATAATTTAATTTTCCAGTATCAAATCACTGGTTGACAACCAATATTGCGAGTTTTCATCGATGCATTTTAATTGCAATCGATGTTCATTTTTCTGTTTCATTCTCTGTTTACGGTACTTTTCATTATTCAGAATTATTTGGTTTTTTTTTATTCAGAAGTCATATGAAAAATTTTTATCCTTCTTTTTAGCAAACATTACTTCCTACTAAACGGCTCTACCATTTTTTTTCGTTTTTTTACCGAAACAATTCAAAATCACTTCACTACAATCATTCACAATCAAACGTATTTCTTCTCAGCAAAGCTCTCACTTGTGCAGCTTGTTCACTCTATCATATGTGTAGTTTCTTTCTATTTCACTTCTTTCCAGTTTTTGAGTATATTTTTTTTTAATTGAAACTGCTGTTTAAGTAGAATTGAAATTCAACAGTTGAAATCCGATTCTAATTGATCTAAACAAATATCTTATTGAAATTAAACTGCGTTTCATCAAAATGAAAACCTCTCAAAAAAACATTGTTAATTTTTAAAATCTCAAAACTGTTTGAATTCTCTAAAAAGCCCAAAAGGTATATCCCGTCAGTATTAAAATACCTTTTAAGTGCTAATAACATTATTTTGAAAGTGAAATTTTAAATAAGAAATAAAATTTAAAACTAAAACAAAATTTGTAAACATTAAATTTAAAAACGAAGAAATATATTTTCAATAATCAAAAAGCATTGATATTCAGAATCAAAGTCACGTAAAAGTAATGACGAATTAAATTTTCCAATATAATGTTACGTTCCATTAATGACTAAGTTGAATAAGAAAGACAAATTAAACTATTCATTCTACATGTAGTTTTCTTCGTCATCTAATTAAAATTGTCAAATGAATATTAAATGTAAAATTGGATTCAATTTTCAAAGCATCTAACTTTTAACAGAATCAATTATTTCACGTTTACATTCAACTCGAATTTAATTATTTTATTTTTTTTTGTTCCTATATCATTTCTCTTTTGGGCGACGCGATGGGAAATTCCCTTATTATAAATAAATAAATCAAATTTTTGACGCATTTTCTACATGAAACGATAAACGTGACCATAATAAGACCTTTGTTTTCAGAATCAATTGAAAAACGATATGACAGTATTTTCTAAGAACAAAATAAGAGCCACAAAGAAAAATCAATAGTAAAACGAACTAAACAATCTGATTTAAATGTAACTGGAAAACCATATGTTCATTGCATCCATTAAGACATGCTCATCATATACGTGTTAAAGAGTTTACTGACTGGTTCATTTTGACCAATCAGTCCATTTGTGACCATTTGCTCGCTATTCATAATGTCACATTATAATTTTGTTAAACTGACCAGATGAATTCATTTTTGAAAAATTTCTTATATGAAAATTTTTTCAAAACTTTTCGATTGACGACTATGGAAATGAATTACTATTCAAATAAAAACAGTATTTTGCAGAATATTGAATAATCTTTCCAACATGAGCAACAAAAACCCTTGTAAAGACTTCGAACATTAAGTCTTTTCATCTTTTTCCGTAGCAAGAAATGATGCTGATAGAACACTTGACTACGTTCGATTCAGTCATAGAAGCTTTTTTTATTGGTGCATAGACTCGGTATTGTGTTTTCTTTGTCGACTCATTTTTAACTGGCACAATGATTCTTACACCCGCATTTGAACGAGTGTTGTTCTTCCTAGGCATGAAGACTGTGGCACCAGGCATTTTGAGAAGTCTAGTGATTGGGGTTATTTCACCATTAGATCGAGTCACTCTTTTGTTTCGATTTTCAATTGATTGGTTAAAATCATCGAGAACTTCAAGGAAGTATTCTGCAAGTCTTGGGTCGGTAGTCCTCTTCAGTTTCACAAGTGTTGTAACGATGGCATTTTTCACCTGAAGTTCAATTTCATTGTATGCCTGCTTGTTTAATTCCTGTTTGAGTTTATTGAAAATATGAGACATTATTTTCAAAATATTTTATAATAAAAATAGAATTAGAAAATTTTTTTAAATAAATACCTTGCGAAAACTTTTTTCTAAAAAAACTGCTCCACATAAAGACAAATAGAATAAAAGTAAAATTATTTTTTTCATTTTCACTTTTTGGTAATGTTTCTGGAATGTTAAACTTGCTTTTATGTTTCAAACGTTATGATAACTGGTTCAAGGTTTGACTGGGAAATTCTAATAGTTTCCGAAGCTTTTATACTTGCATGAAATAGTTAATATCGGTGAATACAATGGTATGGAAAATTAATTTAATTAAGATTATATACATGCATTTCAATTTATTAGATTGAAAGCCATTATTTGGTGCGCATTTAACTAACTTTCAATTAATTATTTAAAGTTTTTAAATTTAAAAAAGTCGGTAATATATATAAAATGTCATTTCCTTTTAAAGATATAAATCGTAAAACATTTTTTTTTTAAACTATAAATAACTACATTTAAATTTTAAACATAGAAACGTCCATTTATCCGTATTTTCTGATAATGTAAAATAAAATTGAAAATGTATAAAACTTAGTTTTAAATTCATAACTAATCATGATTATCTTCAATATGTTAACGTTTTCAATTAGATGGGTCTTGATGTTCTTGTACTACATATTTCTTTTCATTGTATCATATGATGCACCGAAGTTAAATTTAGCTCATTCAGATACATATATAAAGTATCACTGTTTTCTAGAGTTAGGAAGTTCCTATGTGGAGGTAAATTTGAATGTAAAGTAGTTTACTTTATTTATAACTTTTACTCACGTGATTAAATGGTTATTTAATTGGAATTTTTCAAACGCATTTTTAGATAGAATACCCAATAGTTTTTATCAAAAATTATAACATTAGTTGAAATGTTTATACGAATTTATTTTAACTTTTACAAATCGTTCTGTTAAATTGCATGATTTTTGCATTTTAGTATGATATACACCGAAATCCCATGCAAAGTAGATCCAGTTAAAAATAGCTCATTTAATTGCATATAATTGTTGTGTTTCTCGTAACGAAAACGCAATGGATTCGAAAATTCTTATTACGTAATAACCAAGTAGGGGAAACAGGAGACACAACTATGAAATCTCTGTTTATATACTATAGCTTAAGAATATCCTAGAAAATAGAATGTTTTAGTGCAATGTAGAAATAGATCATTCTAGAACAACATAGAAAATGAAGCATTCTAAAACAGTATCGAAAACTCTAATAATAAATTATTATTAGTGTATAGTACATTTTCGAGCAATGTACAAAATGGATTATTCTGGAACAGTATAGAACATTCTAACGATAGGATATTATTAGTGCAATAGTTAATCTCTGTAACAATAACTAAACACATAGGAATAAAATAAGTATAAGCAATTTTCAACCTTCACGGTGAAATTGAAAAAAACTAAATATTGAAAATTTTTTTCTAATTGTTAATTAAACCGGAGTTTGCAGCTTTAGGCAATCCGAGAATTTAACTTGGAAACAATTTGCCGACGAATAAGCTGCCTGCCGTCTACAAAGCAAATCTAAATACAAGCATATTTTTAGAGTTTCAATTAAAATTTTTCCCAATTTTTTATCATTGTTTGCAAGAAATCAATTTTTTTTAATTCCTTAAAGCTAATTAGATTAACTGGTTTAAAAATTTTAAATTTCATTTTTATATTAAAACATATCCGATGAAATGTAAAAGCTAATGACCAATCGTAAACAGGCACTTCGCGATCAGGCAAAAAGTATTGAATAGCGAGCCTATAGTTTATGAACTAATCATAGAACTCCAAAAAAATTGTGAAAGTACTGAAAAAATCACTTTTAAAAGTTTTATGAAAAAAAAAAACTAACATTTATCAACTAACAAAGCTTTTTGTACAATCCGTGAATATTTAAACATTATGATACATGAATATTTTCAAGAAAAGTAGAACTAACATTTTTCAAAGCCTAAGATTGGTCCTATTTAAAACAGCTTTTGCTGCTTGGAACTTTTTTACCAATTGTAAGGTCAACAAACAGCATTTACTTAAAAAAAGGCACGAAGCTTTTTGTAACGCTAGCTTAGATTAACAAGTGATCAATTGACTTGATAATGTAATGTAATGCGGTATTTATGAAGCACTTTTTTTTGTAGTTCAAAGCGCTTGCTACAAATTTAATGGAGCAAAAACACACTGTAGAGCAGGTGATAATTGTCGGCCCACACGGGATTGAGCCCGGTAACTTTAGACAATTAGTCTAGTGTTCAACCAATGAGCTATATCGGCCGACAATGTAAGCTAGTCTTATGAGAAGCTTCGTGTCTTTTCTCAAACAAATGCGATAAAACACATTTCTACATATAAAAACGAGAAAATTCACAAAAATTTAATTGCTATCAATTTTATCTCCTAATTATTTAATTTCTTGCATTTAATGGGTTTTCTGCAAACAAAATATAAATATGTTTGTTTGTCGAGTAAGTTTCTGTGAAGTAATTGTGAATATAAGGTAGTTCATTTTATCCAATGCATCTTTTTGAAATTTTTCAAATATGAAATGCAGATATGTTACTACATAAGTTTAAGGGCATCATTAGTTAGTCTTATATGTAGTTATAAAGTAAAACTATTTGAGGTGCTTCAGATTTTTCTCAGCACTACACAAATGGACATTGTTATAACTATTGTTATTATGTGATTAACAATTGTGATAATGCTTTTAAAACCCATATGGTTGATAAACCACATTCGAGCTCTCAGTTAGCTACTCTTGGTTTTGATTTAATTTTTAAAAATAAATTATTAGTTAATGTAAATGTTAATTAAAAACAGGTAAAAAACTATTCATGTAAAAATTTTTTTTCTGTATCAGTTAATATAATTTCACTAAAAATGAACAAAAACAGAGCTAGTTAGTTTTTCCATATCTTGAAAGTTTTGATTAAATTTCAAGAAAATAAAATCGTTTGAATATAATTTTTATAACGATTCAAATCATAAACGTTGTTAACTAAATAATACAAAGTTGAACTTACATTATCAAGTACACAAACTCAAAAACGTTGCCAAAAATAATATACTCTGACAGTTGGCAACGTCTTTACGTTTGTATACTTTATAAAGTTTAACTCACAAAAAGCTTCGTATTATTTAGTTTATATATGTTTGCTTTACATTTTTTCAATAATAGGCTGACTGTTATTCTTATTTCTTACACCCAAAACGTTGCAATAAATCAAAAAGTTAAAAATTTGACCAGAAACACGTTGGGTTTTACTCAATGAAACTAAACTCAAAAGAAACCTTTACTAATGATCGCCGATAAATTATATTCTAATTTGACTGTCCCACAAATGGATGGGTGGTGGTTGAGGATTGAAATAATTTATATAAAATTTAGGCTTTAAAATTCTAAACAAAAAAAAATATAGAAAATAACGAGTTTTATATAATGACATTTTTGTGAAAATTTAAAATATTTCAATGCGTAATTTATTGCAGAAATACCTTCATTAAATAAAAGTAATATAACTACTTTAAACTATCCAAACTGAGATTGATTATTGTTTATTTGAACTGTTAACAAATTCTTGTTATTATAACCAAATATTCGAAAACAAAAATAAAGTTCAACATATTTCGGCATAAAGGGGTTTAATTTAGCTTACTGATAAGCAAAATATTTTGTATATATCGTTTGTAAGGTGCTTTTGAGTATAGAGATGTTTTGTTTGAGCTGCTAGCATTCTAAACTCCACTGCGGTTCTCTCGATGAAAATATTTATTTCATGATGTCTACAAATATTTTCTAAGTTTTGTGTTTCCATTCATTTTGGTATAATAGTTATATTATTTTTATATATACTTAGTTTTTTTCTAGTTCGTTTTGTATTTATTTTTTTTTATTTCGTACTGTAAGCTGAGTTTGTGAGTCATTTCGATGCTCTAAAAAACTATTTGCTTCAAATACAAAAATGATTACGAATATAAGTATACTCCTGGAACAGTGCATAATTGGATCATATGCACATAATATGCACATAATATGCACCGTGTAATAATCCTAAGTATTTTGTTATATATTTTATGACTGGGTCAAAATTTTGATTTTCTTAAATTTAAGTATTATTTCATTTTAATTACTGAATATTCAAAGAATCTCGAGCTTTAATAGAAAAATTATTTTCCACAGAAGAAATTTTGAGAAACTTATTTGGAGCAATGTCGACCTCGATTATATGCTTCCTCGCTTTACTCATCGCCAATTTCTCTATCTCTCATTCTTTGTCAATTACTACAAGACCAAGTAACCAGGTTACCACACCGGTTATTAAAACTCCAATAAACTTGGAGGAAATCTTCAAAGCTCGATGCAAGGAATATATTACTATCGTTAATCCTGAACCTTTTAAAGAACGGTAATTAAGATACATTATTTCATAATGAAGAAAACTTAATCTTTTGGAATTTAAATATCACATATTTCTATTTTCGTCTTCTAAATTAACCACATAAACATTTTTGGTAATTCTTTTAAAAAAGTCAAGAAAATATTAGATATATTGATTCTTAAAAAAGAACTAAGACAAAATTCTGAAGCAAGAACCAGAAAATATCGTTTAAAACAGATAAGGTTCATATATAGTAAAGAAATTTTGAAAATAAAACAAAAATTATGATTGCTATTATTATTATTATTATTTTTAATGGTAATGTTATTGTTATTATTCTATAATTGTTGTTTTTGTTATTTACATACATCAAAACAATTTTTGATGGATTAAGCAGGCCAAATTTCATCACATATAAAACTTTACCAACCTATGACTCTTTCAATTCTATGTTTAATTTTTAATAATTGAATTTATATTTTATAGACTTTTGTGCTATTAATAACTTTTTCAAATTTTTTTTTAAAAGCCCAAAAGATTGCAACCGTTTATGGGAGTTGTTCAAAAGAGCTTTTGCCTTTAAACCCGAGTGCGGTGTTAAACCTGATGATTTCAATGAATTTATATCCGAAGCAGAGCATTTAAACACACTTAAAGATAAAGTAGAAAATTTATAGTTTCTTATCAATGAATCTCAAACTGTTACTGCTTTATAAATAAACTAAGAATAAATTTACATGGTTTATAGGTCCTTCTTTGGAGTGGTGATGTCTATCCGTTTGTTATCGATTTTGCTCGTCAATCAAAAAAATACATTACTATAAGGGATCAATTAGCAGGTTATCTTCTTGTTTTAATCGAAACTTCAATTCATTCATAAAAATTAATTTTTGTTTTCATAATGATTTCGGGTTCAAATACTTGAAATTCTTAAATCAATTCACAGTTTATATCTTACAAAATATAGAAAACTGGTGTGGAAAAATCGAACAGCCTGGTTTGTAAAAATACTAACATAAGAACTTTTAATTTGTATAACATATCTTCGAAAAAAATGGTGTGTTGAAAACACATGGGTTTTGTGAACTAAAAGCTTTTCGATGTAGGAAATTTTGTTTAAAATAGTTAGTGATTAAAAACTTGTTTTCAAAATACTTGTGAGCTTTTGTGTTGTAATAATACATTTTTTAGTTAAATTATGACATATATTTCGTAAAGGAATCAACTATAATAAGTGCCCGACATATTCCGAGTGTAAAACAAACGCAGTAGGATCTTTCTGGATTCAATTGTCTGCTCACGTGAGTCTGATTTTTTCAGAAATCAAAATCCATACAGAATAATTAAAAAAAGTAAAAATCTACATATTTCCATTGAATATTATGTAATTGTTTTGGCGTTGTTTGCTCTAATAGTAGTTAAAAATATTTATCTGTACAACACTCATAGAAGTATCTAAAAAGTAATCAATTTAAAAAAACGTTGAAAAGTTTTTATTTTGAGCGAAGTTTTTTAGAAAAATATGTTTTCAATACCAGTTTCATTTAAACTATGTAACTTTCTGAATGTTAAATGAGTCTGGTGATGAAAGCATATGTTTTCGAAAAGCTTTGTTCAAAATAAAAATATTTATTGGGTTTTTCAAAATTGAAAATAAATTTGAGGCTTTTACTTATTGTTTACAAAATAATTTTCAGTTCATTCTCAAAGCAGAAGGAACTGTTTATGCCATGTTCAATGCCAGTTCTAAAGTGGCTTTCAATGAAACTAAGTTATAATTAAATACTGTTTAATAAACAACTGCCAATCAATTTTTTTTCAGATCAAATAAAAATGTTAATAAAATCATATAATATCAACGTTTATTCATTATCAAAATTTTCATTATAACCTTGAATCCATATTGTAAAAATGTCTCTTAGAGAACATAACAGTTGTATTTCTATTTAAAACTTTTAAATGACATAAAGGATATTTGGGAGGACGGAGTTGCCGAAGTTGAATAAACCCAGGGTGAAAGTGCTGCATGCGATTCTTGTGGGCAATCTCAATGGGCCCAAACAGTTAGTTTTGAAGTTTTTGTTTGAGTGATAATTAATAAACTCATTTTCCTAAGTGAATTTTATACATACATTTATGATGAATAAAAATAATATTAATTTGTCTAGAAAGTTATAAATTTTCATAGAGTATCAGTTACCAAAGTTGATTTAGATATACAGATTTTCCTGAATAAAAAATTTTGGAGAAATACATAAATATTTCTAATATCATTTATTTTTCCGAAATAATGTTTTATTGATATTCATAAATAAAACTCGCCAGTTGGTAAGTGATTTTTTAATTAGAACAGCCCTTGGTGTTGCTTCAGAGCTTTTCGAGTTTTGTGTTAAAAAAAAATGTCTGCAAGCTATGAAAAATTTAAATAATTTAAACAAAAATAACAGCAAAAAAAACTCTAAATACATTGCTCTAATTTCTTTAAACTCCAATGTATCATTGATGAGAATATTTAAGCTATAACTTCGTAAACTTTCTTTTTTAAATATTGCTTTTTACTAAACACCAAACTATTTAGTTTACATCGCATAAATTGCTGATTTAACTAATTAATTTCATATAATTTTTATCTTAGAAAAATCAATCAAAAAATATTTTTCAAACTCAAGTGAAACTTTAGACTGAACTATGAAGATTGACATGACTAATGTTAATATTCCCGACAGTGAGACCTGCAAGTTTGGCTCAATGAGGAAACTGCGCAAGTTGGTCGAACATAAAGGAATGAAGTTCAGGTGCTGGGATGCTCACCCGTAAGGACAACTTTGTTGATTTTCCTTATATCCTATTTAACTTCTTTTCAAAATAAATGTCAATTCTTATAGTTTTAACATTTCATTAAGAATAATTCAAAAGAATCTGAGAATTTTTTCAAAGTTTAAACTAATTTTTAGCAAAAATGTAATTTTTAGAAGATAAAAATAGAAGTCTGAAAATAATTTCGAGAAAATTAAATTTTAAATGTAATAACTATATATAAACGTAAAATTTATAATTTTTAATAATGGAATTATTATTGAGCTCTTCAAATACAGAGTAGTAGGTTTTATCTGTGCTAACTATAAGATTGGAATTCTAACATTAGTAGTTTATTTATTCAAGATTACATAAATTTATAAATTTATAGTTTTTTTTTCAATAGAACCATTAAGACTTTTCATATAAAAGTTAAATACAATGTTCAAGCAAACTTTTTTGTTGGTTTTTGATCATTAAAACAATAGAGCAATGTTACATAAAAACTGTAGAAATTGAATTAATTTGAACTAGTTTATTTGCGACGGTTTTTTGCCATTAGATATGGTTTGGTTTAAAAATAATAAAAAAAACCTTTCAAATAAAAACTTCATAACTCAAAAAAAAATCTCATACAAAGTTTACACTAATCTTTTCACTATTTTAATTGCTTAAGATAAACTTGAGATGATGTTTTAACCAAGAACTTCCCCCTCACAGCTCCGTTTGGCACTTGCAGTGTCTCAAGTCAAAGAAGGGTTGCTCAGAGGCCTCATCCATTAATGCTCAAAACTCCTTCTTCTTTGCTTCGATTTTTTTTGTTATTTTTTCAAGTTATTTTTAAACTTTATGTTTCTATAACTGTTCATTCTGGTGTTTTTTTTATTTTTTTTGAAAAACTTTTGAATATTACATTGAAGCTTAAAATGCCGAATATCCACAGTGTAGTGTAATAAATTGAAGTATGATAAAAATTTCATTTTTAATTCTAATTCATAACAAACATAACTAACAATTTAAAAGATAGATTCCCCAATTGATTTAACTAGTTGGTAATTTGTTAAAAATGAATGTATCAATATATTTATAATTGAAGCTTTGTTAAAGTGTGTGTTTTGCAGATTATTCTTATAATTTGAACTTTTTTAAAGTGAAAACTCCAATTAATACCATTAACGATTGTTCATTTAATAGATTGTTTTGGTAGACTTGAAATTATGTTAAAAGAAGTTTTTGCCATTAACCAACAAAAAGTTATTTAATTTTTGAATGAAGAAATTTTATATAAAATAAACAGAGCTTAACATTTTTGCAATTTTTCTACAACAGGTTTACGAAAGTTTTCTCATGATTACTGAAATTTTGTTTTAAAAAAAGTTTCACTCAGGAATTAAGTGGAATTGAATAAATTTTCAAATTTTGAATGATAATATAAAAAAAATAATATTTAATCTGACTGGTATTTAAAAATTACTTTGTTTCTAGATCCCGTTATGCCTGAGAAGCATGCGGGACCTGTAGAAAGATTCTCCTCTTTTCCCGATGTGTTCCTTGCAACGTTAATCTATTGTTCAAGGCCGAAAGCTATCATCAGATTTCCAAATGAGAGCGTAAGTTGATTTCTCCCTTTTTTCTTACAACATGACATATCAATCTTCATCGTTTTTGCATGATAGATATTGATAGTCCAATTGTTTCCAACATCATCAAAATGAATTTATAAAAAATTTTTTAAACACATTTTTTTGCCCTTTTTTTTTGTGGAAAAGATATCATTATTTTCTGTAATTTTATATTTTTCCGCAATCAGAATAAAATTCTGAAACACCTGAGTTTTGTCTTTGTGAAGTATATTCCAGTTCTGTTTCAAAAAGCCTTTTATGCTTTTTAATCTGTTTTTTACCTCACGGTTTGTTTTTGCATCAAGGCCTTCCCTACTGCCAAAATATTTCTTTTTTACCTTGATTTTCCGATACTCATAATAAACTTATATCGGTTCATCGGCACTAACATTGTAATGTAATGCGGTATTTATAAAGCGCTTTTCCTTATAGATAAAAGCGCTTGCTACAAATTTAATGTAGTGAAAACACACTATGGAATAGGTGCTAATTGCGGGTCCACGCGGGATCAAACCCGGTAACTTTAGACAATTAGTCTAACGCTCAACCATTGAGCTATAGGGGCCGACATTAAACAACATCGTTTAAAATTTTTGCTAGTAATAAATTTCACCGTTATTTTTCTCAAGTTGCTACAGCTTTTAGATGGCCTTCTTAGGGATTTTGATAATAATTTCTTCTACCAATTCATAAGACAGTATTTCGTGAAAATAACTTGTCTAACATAAAAGCGAAATTAGAAATAAACGAGAATGAAGAACTTAATAAGCAGCTTCTTCTACAAGCAAACTACAAACAACTTCAAACCTAACATTAGAACTCTAAAAGCTTTGTTTAAGTATCCTATTTCATTTGAAGTTGGAAAAGGTGTTCAGCAAGGTTACATACAGATTGCCATTATAACTCTGATATGCTAAACACTTGATGGTTAGTGCTTGGTAAATCTTTGTGAAGTTGATGACATGTATTAAAAACAAAAGAAAGGTTTATTGAAAAATTTGTTGAGCTTTTCTAATCAAAATATTATTTTACAAAACATATGATGAGATATGAAACATACTGGTCTATGAATTTTTTATCTCAAAAACTTGTAAATTCATTCAAAGTAACAAAAATATTTATATATTTGAGGTGAATTTTTTTTGGGTTTTTGATATCAGAGATTTTGAGGGCTTAATGTACTATTGATAATGTAGAATAGCCTGACTTAATGTACTAATATTTTGTGTAAAAAAAATTTTTCAACAAAACATCAATAGTATACTAATAAGAAAAAACAACATACGGTTTTCTTAAAAGTCTTTGCAAAAAGATACTTATAATATAAATTAAGTTGTTAAACAAAATTTATTCAGGAATTCCACTACATGATTTAAAATGAATTTGTTCAAAGTCAAGGTTTAGTTTGGATTCAATTTTAAAATTGAAATCTGAACAAATAAAATCCTAAGATTAAACACACGCAGAGGTTTCAAGACAACATGAAGATTAAATAGACTTTTAATCACCACAATCACAAACACAATCACAGAATTATAAATTAAAAATTCAAATTTTTTGAAATTATATAATGAACAATTTTAAGTTTGAAAATTTTTTTGCATTACAATTAAGTTATATATCCATATGCAGTTAACATGCATTTTATGTGAGGTAAGACTCAATCTCTAACTATACTAAAGTGATGACTAGCAAGCTCAGTTGAATATTGTATTCCTGCATCCGTAGTGGGTTTGCACCTTTGTAGAGTCTAAATTTAGAGCCCGATATTGTGAGAGTATTTCTTTTTTTTTTAAGCTTTATGCAATAAATTGCACTTGAACCTGGTACCTTTGGAGCTAATGTTGAATGCTTTTTGGCACTGGATTTATGGTTTCCGGGTAGCCCTGATGCTCCTAATTAAATATAATCGAGATATTTTTCCAAAAGAAAAAACTTCGAAGGTGGTTACTAAATATTCACATTTATAAAAGTTTTATGTTATAAACACCAAATTTTTTATTTTTGTATATTTAAAGCAAATTTGTTTTTTATTCAGTTTCACAACCGGTACCAAGTTTGAACGATATAGATATAATTTGAAAACCCTCTCTCAAATATAAAACATAATATGCAACAAATTACTTAAATATAAAGCAGTTTCCTTCGTTGTTTTATGAATGATATACTGATTATACAAAGGGAATAAAATTAATAACTTCAGGTTTTCATAGTTTCAAAACCTTTAAATAGTGGGCAAAGAATGAATACAACTTCAAATTTGAATAATTAAAAAAAATTTTTCAATGAAAATATTGAGTTAAAATGAAAGTTGCTCAAACTTTAGTAATTTCATTTTTGCTCTCATTATCTCAAAGTCATTATATAGGTTTGTTGAAAAATTTGCTATTCAAGTATATTTTCATTACGAATGTCGTATGTAAAAAATTTAATGAACAGTCGCTATGCAAATAATGTTTTTGTTAAAACGTGTGAAACAAAAGATTTTGGAAGAAATATGAGAGACAGATTAAGTAAAAATATTTCATCATTGAAATTCAAAATTGAGTGAAAACGTGATTCAACATAAGATATTTTGTTTCTATAAGAATCTAATTTCAAATTTAATAAATTTAATAATTATTTCACGAAAGTGATTGGAAAGTTTAACAAAAACTACGAAAATAACTGTTTTAGCATTGATAATAAATCTTTTCATTTATTCGTTGAGTTTTACACATTCATTAACCATAGATGAAGGAGACCACAAAAGAGATTTGTTAATGGGACACAGTCATGCCAGAATGAAAAGAGCTTTGGAAGAAACCAAATTCCATTACCCATGGGCTAAAACTGATTGGAATGCATTGGGCAAAAAAAGAATTAAAGAAACTATTAAAAACATGCAAAAGAAGATTAATGTCAAACAAGCCAAAAATGTGATTTTGTTTATTGGCGATGGAATGGGATTACAGACCACTTCTGCTACTAGGGTTTTCAAAAGTCAGAAGTATGGCTTATCTAAAGAAGATATTTATCTTTCATGGGAGAAAATGCCTTTTGCTGGGCTTATCAGGGTTGGAAGCTGTGTTTTCGTTCAAATTAGTGTTGAAAACTGCGCTTGAAAATTTTTTTGAAAGATCATTTATTTTATATAAATGTCAGTCTCAGTGTTTGTATTTGTCAAACATTTTTTTTTGATTAATTAGGTTTGTTCTAGTTTTCAAAAGCGAAATTATTTAAGTTCTTTGTTTGAAGAGTTAAAAAAATTAAATAATTATACAATTTAATCTCGTATGTAATGTAATGTAAACTGGTATTTATAGGAAGAGCTTTTCCTCATAAATAAAAACGCTCGCTACAAGTTTTAGGCAGTGAAAACACCTCAAAAAAGGTGTTAATTGCCGGACCACGCAAGATCAAATCTAGCAACTTTGGCTAGTTAATCTAGTGCTTTACCAGCTGAGCTTCATGGGTCGAAGCATAAGTCTAGTAGATATCTATGAAGTTGTTTAGTATAATAGAATCTTAAATGAATATAGTTCCCAAAACTTTAGTTTCGACATTGATAACAATACTATTTAGTTTATATTAAGTGTTAATGCAAAAAGTTTTATAAAACGGGGTACTAGAATGTTTTTGAGTAAATTTAGCGTAAGGTCAAAAACATTTATTATGAAACCCTTAATTGCTTGATTGAAATCATTTGGGACTGGGGACATTACATTTAATGAAAAATTAGAAGCATTTATTGGTGAGCAGCATACACAAATCTTAAAATACTCACAAAACCCAAAAACGCAATATCAGCTTTAAAAAGTTGCAATCAACTTCATGCTTCATAACCGTTTAACTCAATTTATATCAACACTGATAAATACTGGATGTGAAAAAAAAGAAATATGACATTAATGAGTGTTTCCACTACAAAAGAAGTTTTTTTCGAAACTACGTATGAAATTCATAACGAAAAATAATTTTCAGACGTACAATGTAGATAGGATAACTCCTGATAGTGCTGGGACAGGCACAGCTTATCAGAGTGGTGTCAAAGCCAACTATGGAACACTTGGTGTGAATGAAAATGTGAAGTACCAAACGTGCGAAAACGTGGAAGGAAATGAAATTGATTCAGTTTTACATAAATCCATTAAAAAAGGTAAAAGTTGGAATATTATTTTTATTTTTAGTTAATCAGATCAAAATTATCCTCATGGTTTTCAAGTTTTTACGCTTTACCGAAAATTTAAAAAAAAAACTCCAAACCAATAAGGTTTATGAAGAATGTTTTTGAATTGAGAATACCAACAATCAAAAAATAATGCAGTCTAAATTTTAAAAATATTTTTACTCATAAAAACCACAAATATTAAAATTGTACTTTAATCATTACGACTATAGACGGATTCTCAGTATTCTATATCCCAACAAATGAATAAAAGTTTTATTAGCAAGGATAATATAAATATTTATAAAAAAAAAAATTTATTATTTACTCACTCCATTCTTATGAATTTATGATTCCATCTTACTACTGTCACAATCTTCATTTTAATCTTACACTGAAGGCAAAGCAACAGGGATTGTGACTACAACAAGAATAACTCATGCCTCCCCTGCCGCAGCGTATTGTTCTACGCCATCAAGAAACTGGGAAGCCGAAGTTCCTCTTGGAGCAGAAGCCTGTACTGACATAGCGTCACAACTAATTTTTGATGATCGTAACCAAGACATAAGGGTGCGAAACTGAATTTTTTAAATTTTAACTTCATTTTTTCATGATTAGTTTCAAGCCATCAAAATACCTTTTTACTAAGTACATTTTTTAAAACTTTTATTTTTCAAAAAACAAACTGCGTATATTATTTCAAAACAAAACAATACTTATTTTATGATTTCAGTGATTTAAAAAAATTGTTGGGCTTATTTGAATTTTTCGAATTCAAAAATAAAAAAATTCCAAAATTTTTATATGGAATGAAAAAATAGTAAAATATTAACCTGAAAAACAAATAAAAATTAAGGTTTATTTGAAAATAATGAATTGATCGTTGTGCTCCACTTTAGAAGATTTCAAAAATATTTTTCAATGTAGTTTTGTGTTTCAAGGTACTCTTTGGTGGAGGAGAAGCTACTTTTCTTCCCCAAAGCAATGGAAATAGCTGGCGAAAAGATGGAAAGAACCTAATACAAGTTTTCATAATTATTATTCATTATGAAACTTTTTGAGTGAGTATTTGGATTTATTAATATCATGAATTATAAAATTTTGAAATAAGGAATGGGAAAAGAGAAAGAAACAAAGAAACGCTTCGTTCAAAGTGCTTAGAAACAAAAAAGAACTCGATGAATTGGATACTAGGAAAACAGACTTTGCTTTAGGTAAATGTGATAATTACGACTTATAAAAAAAATTTTTTTTTTTAAATTTTAAAAAAAAAAAAAGATTTTAGTAAAATTCAAAAATCATTTATATTGCACTAAATTATATAAACTAAAAGGTTTGTTTGAAATTTCTAATATGAATTACGAATTGGATCGGGATCCACAAACCGAACCATCTCTTGCTGATATGACTGTCAAAGCCATTGAAATACTGCAAAAAGATGAAGATGGTTTTTTTCTCTTTGTCGAAGGTCAGTTCTCAATAATTTTTCCAGTTTCATTTGTTTATCCTTAGTAATTAATATCTTATAAACTATTCAAGAGTTCGCATTCTAGTGAAATTAAATTAAATTACCGAATGAATATTTGACTTATGAAAAATAATAAAATTTCTTTGCGAACTGATATTAATTAAGCTAAAATAAAAAAATTATTTGGTAGCTTTTTTAAAAATTCCGAAATTCTACTGATATATAATGTTTCTAAATTGGCCGCTAGGGGGTAGAATCGACCAGGCTCACCACTCAAATTTGGGACAAAAAGCTCTTGCAGATACTTTGGCTTTTGATGATGCAATTTCTAAAGCCATGGAAAAAGTGAATTTGCACGAAACGTTAATTATCGTTTCGGCTGATCATTCGCACACCTTCAGTGTCAGTGGATACGCTTTGTTTGAGGAAAACATTTTAGGTGAATCTTTTGAGCAGCTTTCAACAATTATTAAATATAGTTTTGCATGTCTTACAGGTTTTGGAGATAGTGAGCAAAGTTATATCCAAGATGGAAAACCTGTTCTTCAAATGGGATACATTAATGGACCTGGAGCTTTGGACCATCGGTATAAAAAAGAAGGAGAAAAGCTTATTGAAACACTTAGAAAAGACCTGACAGAATCTAAAGGTGAATCAAGATGTATGTGTTTTAAAAACAGTATATTTTTTATTATTCCATCAAATTATATTGGCTCAGAAATGTATGATAAAGAATTCAAGCAAGACTCGGGCGTGTGGTCTCTCAGTGAAAGCCATGCAGGTGACAAACAAAATTTAAATACTTCATTTTTTATTCATACGAATAAAAATTTACATATATATTTTTTTTTTTCAAAAAACTTTTTTGAACACTAAGCGGAGGACGTGGGAGTTTATGCGATAGGACCATGGTCTCATTTGTTTCAATCAACAGAAGAACAATCCTATGTTGCTCATGTGATGATGTATGCTTCCTGTGTGGGCGAGTATTCAAACGAAAGTCATTGCACCAAGAATGGTGCTGACAAACCTTATTTCCCATATATTCTTTTGGTTCTTACAAACTTGGGCTTTATTTGCAAAATTCATTAATTTAATCAATTATGTGCACTTTTTTGATTTCAAAATAGTTTTTTCCTTAAAAATGGAATTTATATTATTGCAACTAAACCTTATTGTAAAACATTATTAGTGTAGCTTAGCATTGCAACATGGTTACGACTATCGATTTGAAAAATTTTTCTTCGTTTATTCTGAAAGTTAGATGAGATATTTTGAATTATTCAAACCATATTTTATTTTATTTTATTTTATTTCTCCCTAAATTGTATATTTATTATATAGATTTATTTATAAATTATTCATCGAAAGTTTTGTAACATTATATTTACTGTAGTTTAAAAGCTTTTACAAGTTATATAAAATCTTTTTGTAACGAAAAACATCAACCAAGAGGAATTTTTAGTACATTTATTGAGAATCAAAAGCTATAGTTTTCGATAAGTTTAGCCTTATCATAAAACGTTAACTAACGTTTTTCGTTACAAAATATTGAAGATAAATACATACGATGTCTCTGAAAAGTTATATAAGAACTTTTAAGTTTTTCAAGATTTTCCCATATTTGATGGTTTTTTCTATGTAGCATGAATATAGCAATTCACCATTTTATATGTTTTTATTCTGATGATATTCTTTTAGTTTCGTCAAAACCTCGCACTCGAAACAACTTTTACGAGCTTCAGTGAGTCTTCTTTTCGTTGGCTTCTGGAATGAAAAAAAAAGAATTAATTATCACAGCCATTTATAACTTTTCACTTCTTGGTGTTTTAAAATGAAATAAATAAATTGTTTAATATACGAATTTCCGAAAAGCTTCTACGAATCATATTTATATCCAAATGAAACGATATCAATAAGAATTTTCAATACTATAAGCTTTTAGTATGATATAGGATTTAGTTGTTTCAACATTATATAAGGATTCTAATGTTCAAATAATCATTGATTCAGCGTATAAATTGATTTAAAGTTCAGTTTAGTTGCAAACTTGACGTGAAATTCAATTTACTATGTGTTTCTACAGGCATTTCGCAATCAGGCAAGAGTATTGAACGGCGAGCCTATAGTTCCTGAACCAATCATATAATTTCAAAAAAAATTGAGAAAAGTACTAAAATAATTATTTTCAGAAGTTTTATGAAAAAAAAACTAACATTCATCAACTAACAGCTGTTTGTACAATCCATGAACATTTAAACATTATGATACATGAAAATTGATTTGCACACATTTGGATTGACTTATCAGCGTTGAAAATCCACATTTAGGGTTGTTTAAATAGATTTTAAATTAAAGAATATTCATTGTGCATAATTTTAATTCTAAAAATAAATAATAAATTTTAACAAAATCCTAACAAAGCATATGATTGGTGCATAACTGATTGGCCAATCTTAAAGCAATGCTTAGCAACTTGGAACTTCTTTATGTGTTTCTTATCGGCTTTTTCAATATTTCTTTTTAGTTCAATAGCATATGGTCACTATATAGGTAAGTTCTGAAATCAAAATTTCTTTTTCAAATATTAAAAATTTATTTTAGCTGAAATTACTGATTATATTGTTTGCTTGTTTTAAGAACTGAAATATTTGTGCAGGTTTAGTGTAATTTTCAATATCCAAAAAAAAAATTTTTGGAAACGACACTTGAAAGTGTGAAAAACTGCGCGAAGCTTTTTGAGAACTAACATATTTTGTGGAGTAGTGATAATGTAGTTGATAACACAAGTTAGTTAAATTATCAATTTTATTAGATGGATGTACTAAAACAAACTCGAAACCTCATCAAACCAAAGTATTTACGAAATTTTCAGTAAGATTACCTGACTCAGTACTAAGCATTTTTCTACAGGTAATCTTACAAGAGGCTTCGTGCGATATTTGATTCAATAAAACTCATTTTTTTCAATGAAGCAAACGTAAGTTCATATAAGAAAAATTCTTATACTTTTGATGAAATAATAAAATAATTGTTAATTTTACATTTAAATGAAGAATATAAAAATTATTTTTATAAAATGTCAAACCAAATATTTTCAGTTTGTTTTCTAAATATTCTTATTTGATGAACACAAAAAGTACGGTTTATAATGCTTCAAGTAATATTTAAATAAAAAACTATAAAACTACATGATACTTCATAAATTATTTGAACTATCGAACCATTCTTTGGACAACATTCTTGCCGAAACTGCTTAGAATTAATGCTTGCTTGTTGTTCGGTCTACGTTTTGTGCCTTTGCTGTTTCTGAACTGAATTTAACTTAGTAACGTTTACTAATTCTATTACAGTTTTTATTCAAAATTGAAACATTCTTCGAAACTTATTTAAGTTTACGAACCTTTTCGTAAGTTGAACTCACGTTATTAAGTGGAGATATAAATAAACGTGTACTTGAATAAACCATAAAAAGTGTTTTGATTTTGGATATTTATGTTCAGCTTGGAGAATAAGAATTAAAATTTTTGTAAATGATATAAAATGTCCATTCAAGTTAACTTATTTTCTAATAGTTTAATTAAAAAAAGCTCGAAAAAATATGGGATAACAGGGCTCCACTCTAGATGAAACGCCTTGCATAAAACTAATTGAAAAGTTTTCAATTTTCTCTAGTATATATATATATATATATATATATATATATATATATATATATATATATATATTCAAATGAAAAAATAAACAATTGAAAATAACTTTAGTTATTTAGAAACAATCTGTTCAAATTGTTTGATCTTTACCAAGTACTGTAACGTATATACACAATTCATATTCCCCCACCCTTATGCTCTACATCAACTATACTTCCGCATAACCTGCATCTGTAATTCAAGTTTCAGGCTGTTGGGAAATCAAAACTTAACCTTGTTTTAAGGATATTTTTGGAAAAACAAAATTTTTTGTAACTCACAATGTTTTCAAAATTGGGAACTTTAAAAGTACAGCATTCTTAAAAGTTAAGATATATTACTGTATTTTTACTTATTATTGTTTCTACAAGTTCTGATGAAGCTTTTTTAGTATTTTAATTAATACCTCTAACTATAATGAAACTATATTCAGTCTTTAAATTAATAAAATTTTCCCATAAAGTTATGAAAAAAGCAACTAAAATTTATATAGATAAATTTCTATACCTAAAAAATCCAATAATTAACTAGTTTCCACCAAAACCTTAAATTCACCAGAGCTGAGCCCAAAAAAATTTCTTGACACAAGCATCCAATAATTTGATAATGTTACTTATGATTTCAGGATGGTTAATAAAACCAACAAAATACCCTTCCACTGGTCTTCACAAGTGCCAATTCACTATAAAGAGGTGTTGTGAAAAACGAACTTCTGAGGGCAAAGAAGATTAGCTCAAATTTTAAGGAGGAATTTTAAAAACATACACGTCTGCGGGATACCCAAAATACATCCTTTAAAATCAACAGGAGATTATAGAATCCAAATTCAATGGTGTCATTCCGATTCCAGACTGGTTGTTTAATGAAATAGTCACACTACATATAAGAATACCATATTGTAAAAAGAATGAAATTGTAATTAGGAAATATATCAATAAAATTAGGGAATTTACAAACAATGAAATAAAAATTACTTATTCTTTGATTACATCAAAAATAAAATCATTATTTCCAATTTAAGACAAGTTGACCCACCACCATAACATCATTTACAAAGGGACTTGCAATTTCAACCAAGTCTATATAGGTGAAACAAGGAAGAATGCCATAACCAGGTGGAAAGAGCATGATAGGATAGGTTGAAGGGCAATTCAGAACCAGCAAAACATTTTTCTTTAAACCCCGGACAGAGTTTCACCTAGACTTCAATCGAAAGAGCCCCTCATCAGAATAAGAAGAGGAAATTATTAGAAGCATACCACATTATGATTAATAAACCTTCTATCAATGGTCAAATGGACATTGAGACTTATTTTATTTAGAAATAATTCCACTTGCATGTTTCATTTTCTTTGGTATAATTATTATGTTTATTTATTTTATTTATTGCTACCATCATTTCATATCTTATCATTAGGATTATCATCATTTTTCAAATTATTATGATTAATTAATTAATTTATTTTTAATTATTTTTTCTAACAATTTTTTTTTTGTTTTTAATTAGTTAAGCTTTTGAGACTTCAAGGTTGGCAATTTTTCCTTTGTACCTCCACTTGATAATGTAAGTTCATCTTACGAAAAGCTTCGTGGAATAAAATAAACTCCTAAAAGTGTTTTTATTTAAATAATTAAATAAACGTAATCATAAGTTTTTATAAATTGTTGGACTCTATTTCCAATGCTCTACTTACTTCTCTATGAATAAAGAAAATTTTATTCTTCGAAGTCTAAAACATACTCCATTGATTTAAAAATAAACTTTTAAACTTTAGATTACATAATTACAGATAATTATCAAGTGATAATGTAAGCTAGCCTTACGAAAAGCTTCGAGTCATTTAATAAATACTTTGGGTTTGTTGTCCTTACTTTCAGATTCAGGCTATTGTACCTCACCACAAAGATAATTATAAAATTGATGCATTCTCAATGTTTGTAATTAGAACTTACAAGAAGCTACACAGTTATTTTACTATAAAGACCAATAATTTCAACACATTTAGTTTATTCTAACGTTTTATGGTAAAGCTAAACTTACCAAAAATTCTAGTTTTTTTTGCCATAAATGTTCTAAAATTTTTTCTTATAATATCGACATTAATGTTCATTGATAATATAATCAAATATATGAAAGTCATGTAAACAAGATAGTTGGGGTGATCAAAAAATGAAACGGATACGATTGTCAGGAACTTGTAAATCACATTTGGTTGATGCGCAAGAAGGATCTCAAACTGTTCAGCTTTGTTTCACAAAATCAAAGATGTAACTAAAAAAAATATGGTTTTTAATCTTTGATTGTTTATTATTATTTAATCGTATTACTGTCACAACCTTCATTTTAATCTTACACTCAAAGCAAAGCAACATGCATTGTGACCACAACAAGAATAACTCATGCTTCAGCTGCTGCAGCGTATTGTTCCACGCCATCAAGAAACTGGGAAGCCGAAGTTCCTCTTGGAGCAGAAGCCTGTACTGACATAGAGTCAAAACTCATTCCTGATGATCGTAACCAAGACATAAGGGTGCGAAACTAGTTAAAACTTTCAATGGGGTGAAAGAATTTACATATCCTCGTGAATATCTTATTTTTCAAAATTTATCTTCAATCACAAAAAATATATATATATATATAATTTACACAAGACATAAAATATGAATTTTTAAACTATTATGATTCTAAAAAGAATATTTCATGTGTTTTTTTTCAAATTTTCAATTGTTAAGTTCTAAAATTCAGAAAGTTTTTAAGGTTCTCATCAGAAGAGGATTAGCCACTTTTCTTCCCCAAAACAATAATAATAGCTAGCGGAAAGAGGGTAAAAACTTGATGCAATTTCAATGGTTATTCTTAAGCATGAAAATGAAATTCTTTCAAGTTATTGAATATTTAAAAAAAAGGAGTGAGAAAAGAAAAAGCAGAATATAAACGCTTCGTTCAAAGTGATCAGAAACAAAAACGACCTCGATGCATTGGATACTAGTAAAACAGATTTTGCTTTAGGTTGTTTCTTTAATTTTAAACGTCATCTCGAAGATAGATTGACAAATTTTTTGTGCATACGGCTTTATGAGGGTAGTATTTCTTGTATTTGATGGCTCTAGGATAATGATTCTTTTTTAAATTTGTTTGATGTTTGTTTCTCGAGCGGAATGAACAAGAGATAATGGAAAAGAGTGTTTTTTTTTGTGAGTTTGCAACGGTGCTCCAAATGCCAATCGTGAAAATTTGGTTTTTTTTCAGAAAGTTTTGTAAGCGGTTTTGACAATTAGTCATATAGCTATTTAGCACCCTGGTTTCATTAATTTTGCTTTTTTTCGATATGTTTAAAGCTTTGAAAAAACACAAAAACGGTAATTGAAATTAGGCACCCATTTATCATGTAAGAATTTCGAAAAGCTTAGTGATTTAGATTAATATACTACAAAAAGATGAAGATGGCTTTTTCTTCTTTGTCGAAAGTGAAAATTTCACATAATTGATGAAGTATAATAGCATGAATCAAATTTTAAGGCCAACACAGAAAGTATATATTTTATTTATCACTCGATAATGTAAGCTAGTCTTCTTCGTGTCTTCATTTTTAAAATAAAGACTTTGTGTTTGTTGACCCTACAAATCACATAATTAAATAGTTGAAACCTAAATCATGTGAAATAAAACATGAGTTTTAAATTATCAACCAAAAAAATTTCAAGTTAAAAGATTTTACTATTATTATTATTATTATTATTATTATTATTATTATTATTATTATTATTATTATTATTATTATTATTATTATTATTATTATTAGGGCTGGTGACTGATGTCGCCTCACTCCTGTTGGAGCAACCCCTCTCTTGACATCTTCCACTGCTTCCTGTCATTTGCCACAGCCATCCAGTTGACTTCATAGTATTTTTTCAAAGAATCAACCCATTTTTTTTAGTCTGGCTCTTCTTTTTTTGTTTCCACGTGGATACCAATGAGTCACTCTGAGTGTCCAGCAGTTGTCCGTGAATCTTTCCAAATGCCCCGCCCACCGGTGTAGGTTATCTTTGACAGTATCTTTAATGTCGCAAATATTTGTCTTGGTTTGAATCTAGTTATTAGATTTTTTATCAAGTAATGTTATTCCTAAAAATGCTCGCTCCATTTTTTTCTGGGATACGCAGAGTGCTTCTAGTTTGGTGTCACTCAACGACTATGTCTGGCAACCGTAGGTCATAGTAGGTAGAATGATTTCATCAAAAATCCTTTTCTTTGTTTCTGGTTTAATCTTTTTATTTACCAGTACATTTTTGAAACGACCAAAAGCTGACCAGCCCAAACCTATTCTTTTATGTAATTCTATTGTTTGGTCATGATCGTTATTGTTTGTCCTGGGTTTATATATTTTTTAGTCTTTTCAATTTCTTTATTGTTAGTTTTTATTGTGTTTGTATTTTCAGTAAATTCATTGCGCATTATTTTTGTTTTGTCTGTGTTAATAGTGAGACCTATTTTATTGCTTTTTTCAGTGATGCATGCTTTGGAGTTCGTTGGCGGAATGTGAGAAGAGAATAAGATCGTCTGCATACAGAAAATGGGAAAGATATTCACCATCAATATAAATACCTCCATCACCCCATTCTATTTTATTAATCACTTCATTAATTAAAGCTATGTTGAACAGAATGGGAGAAATAGTATCGCCTTGCTGTACGCCTCTTCTAAGCCTAAAGCATTTACTGTCAATTTCGGTTCTGACAACAGATTTTGCATTACTGTAGAGATGTTCTATAAAGTTTATGTATGTTTTATTAGTGCTTTGGGAACTGAGACTGTTTAGGGCAGGTTGAAGCTCTATGCTATCAAACGATTTTTTTAGTCAACAAAAGCCATGTATAGCGGAAGCTGGTATTTGTGGGTTTTTTCTTGTAGTTGATTCACGACGTGAAGGTGATCAATTGTCAAATATCCTTTTCTAAATCCTGCTTGTTCCCACGGTTGGCTTATTTGTGTCTAAAGGTTGAAAGATGACGTTGGAGAAAACTTTGTACAAAGAGGATAAGCTTATCGGTCGATAGTTCGAAACCTCGGTGGTATCTCGTTTTTTGTGGATCAGCACTATTATCGCCTTCATCCATGAACTTACGACTTTTTTTTTTTCTAAGCATTTGTTATACAGCTCAGTAAGTGTTTCAACGATTGTATCTCCACCCAACTTTAAAGCAGCGTTTGTTACCATATCTTCTCCTGGTGAGCTCTTGATTTTTAGCTTCTGGATTGTTCGTTGTACTTCGGATTTAAGTATGCTTGAAACTTTCTAATTTACTTCCTGAAATCTGAGCACCGTGTTTGCTGTAGGCTGTGTGGAGCTGAACTGGTCACTGTAGTATTCGCTAAACCGATCTGCAATGCGCTGTTTGTCGTAAGATAGATAACCATTTTCCTCTTTGATGTAAGTTAATTTCTTTTTCCCTATGTCAATCTTTTTAACTGCATCTTTGATGTTTTTTCGTTTTTCAATGGTATGCAGTAGTTGTTTCTCATTAAAAACGTCTATGTCATTTTGTACTGCTTGACGCGTAATTTTGCATAGTTCTGCCTGTTCGACTTTTGCGATCGCTATGCCCAACCTCTTATGTGTTTTTCGTTTATTCAGTAGGAACTATGTTGCTGGTGATAGCTTGTCGGTTCTTTCTTTTTTATTTTTTCCTGCAACTTTGACTGCCGCTGTGTTTATTGGGTCTGTTATTTTTGCTTCTAAGGTGTCTATAGGGTCGTTTAGATTAAGACTCTTGAATTAGTTTTTCAGTTGTATTTTGAATTCTTGTTTTTGTGTGCTCAAGTTTTGGAGATATGGTCGTTTGTTGCGTCTTACCATTCGTAAATGCTCCAGCTTGACGCTTATTGATAATTTTGCTCTTAATAATCTAGGGCCACTTCCTGTGTTGAATTGGTTCATTACTGAAGCATTAGTAAATAATGAGGGTTTATTTAATTTCCTTTTTAGTTTAGCCGTTAGGTAAGACCCAAGTCCATCTGCGATTAGTTTGTTTTTTGTTTGATTTAATTTTTCTAACGTGCACTAAGTAGGTGCCTTTAAATATCCTGTTTCTTAACGTCATGCCCAAAACCAGTTTTCAGTTTTTTTTCATAGCAGTCACCAATCTTCACACACGATGTAGTGGTAGCTATTTGGTAACGCACCATTCAAATCTCATCAGCGCCTAGGTCTTTTCCGAGAGTCTAAAAAAACTTTTTTAAGATCGTGTCAAAAGCTTTAGACATAAAGAAATTAATAAATTTATTAAAAACTTCATAAAACTGAAAAAAATTTTTTGAAAAATTTGTTATTTAAATTACATTTAGAAGTTTCTAAAAATTCGCCAAGTTTGTTTTTAAAACATACGAGGCTTTTCAGGTATTCATGAAAATGTTGGTTAATATTTTGCATCCTTATGACATAGTGCCTCATGGCTTTCATGTTCTGCATTTTCACCGACCCATCGGCAAACGAGGAGGAGGTATTTCTGTAATTTCCAGAAACTTCATTAGATTGGATGTCATTGAATCCTAGTCCCATTCTTCTTTTAAATCATTGACAGCCAGTGTCTTTTTCGTCACACTGTTTGTTCCTATCGGTGATCTACCGTTCTCCAAACACCGGTAATTTTATCTGCGAGCACACACCTCATCTCTATTTCCTTTATTCTCTTTTTTCAAATTGTATATTGGCTGGTGATTTCAACACTACAAACTGTACATTTCACGACAACCTGCTTAGTGCTCTTTTACGTGAACTCGAGTTGGTCCAACACATATACTTCTTCACCCACAGACTTGGTAACATTCTTGACCTCATCATTACTCCAAAACCTAACAGTCATCTCATACAAGACATTAGCAAAGAAACTTTTGACTCCGATCACTATCTCATTTTATGCAGTCTCAACCTCGCTCCTCCTCCCCTTCCCCTCGCATTGTAATTTCCCACTCTTTTGAAAATTTTGATGATGCTGTCGTCGAGAAAGATTTCAGACATATCCATAAAACACTAACTAACCTATCTGATGTTCCAGTTGAAGAGTTTCTTACAACAATGAACAACTCCTTTCAACCACTTATCGACCACCATGCCCCCCTTCGCAGCCACATCTTTCGCTCCAGCATACATTCCCATCCCAAGCTATCTACTGACGTCATTGCCGCCAAGAGAAAAAGACGAAAACTTGAGAAAAAAATTTCCTTATTGTTAAGGTCATCCAAGCCTGTTCCAGTCAGTCTTCTTTCCACCCTCAAGGAATCTCGTAAGACTGCTCGCTCTCATCTTTAAATCCTATGTTGATTATTTTAACAACATGCTTGCATCTGTCAAACCAAACTCAAAAGTCTTTTGGAAAACTGCCAACTCCATCCTACATAGATCCCCTCCTCCACCACACCGTTCTCAAGAAACTATCAATCTTGTGAATACCTTTAGTAGCTTTTTTAAAGAGAAAATCACTCTTATTCACAAATCTTTGCCAACGTCCATTTCGCACTGCACAGACCCTATTCTACCAGACAATCGAACACCACTCTTATTTTTCATTTTTCAGTATCGAAGAAGTGAGTAGGTTAATTCGCTCTTTACCCAACAAATCTTCTCCATTAAACTTAATCCCCACATCCATTTTAAAACATTTTTCTCACCTCTTTGTTCCAATAATTTTCAAACTTACCAATTTGTCTCTTTCACAAGCATTATTCTCCGCCTTTTTTAAAACAGCATAAGTACTCCCTTTGCTCAAGAAAGGCAATTTGGACCCTACCATTTCTTCGAGCTACCAACCTATTTCTAATCTGAGCACCATTTCAAAAATTATCGAAAGACTCGTTCATTCCAGAATAACTTCTCACGTTTCATCATCTCCTAATTTTAATCCTTTTCAATCAGCATATCGCAAGCACCACTCAACAGAAACCACATTCATACGCATCACTGACAGTCTTCGCAACATCTGCGTTACTGGACATGCGGCCGTTTTGGTTTCGCTAGACCTTTCTGCTGCTTTTGACACTCTCGATCACAATATCTTAATTGATATTTTGGATAGACATTTCAATATTTCTGATCTCGTTCTTTCATGGTTTTGCTCTTGCCTTTCTCAACGTTCTCAGTTTGTTAAAATAGACAACTTCTCTTCTTCTCTTACATCACTCAACTCAGGCATGCCACAGGAATCCGTTCTGGGACCAATCTTTTTCTCCCTTTATAAATCACCCATGTGTAGCATTAGTGTACAGCACGACTTGCTTTTACACTAGTTCGCTAATGAAATCACTCTTTTCACCGGAGTCTCTCATCCAGATCCTTACCCCACTCTACTTAAATTATCCAGTTATTTTTCCGCTCTAAACTCTTGGTTTTCTCAAAGCCAATTGTAACTAAACTCTACTAAGAGTGAGATGATATTTGTTGGCAGCTCTCGTCTTTTAGCAAAATGCCATCTCCCTTCTGTGGTAACTCTCTACGGCACCACAGTTCCTATATCTTCCAAGCTCAAAATCTTAGGTGTCACTTTAAATTCTAATTTGAACTTTGCTCACTTTATCTATCAAATAATCCAATTTTCCAAATTTCATATTCATGCCATAAAACTAGTACGCAAATTTTTACTTCTTGCCACTGCTAATGTTCTCTTTAGCTTACTAGTTCTTTCCAGATTAGACTACTGTAATTCTCTCCTTTGCGGGCAGCCGAACTATCTTTTATGCAAACTTCAAGCCCTCCAAAACCACGCGGCCAAGACGGTTTTTCAAACTGATTATTTCAGCTCTTCCAGCGACTGTCTTGATCGTTTGCACTGGCTACCTGTCTCCCAAATATGCAAGTTTAAATTACTTTTGCTCATTGTCTGCACTTTCAAGCTTAAACAACCTGCTTATCTTTTTGGTGTTTTGTCTATTAAACACACACGTCAACCACTCAGGTCCTTGCACTCTGGTTTCCAGCTTCATAAACCTGTTTCTTCAGGCTTGTTTACTAGTCGCTCTTTTTCTCACCAGGCTCCACGTCTGTGGAATTTTTTCCCTTCTAACTTGCGCTTATCCCTTTCTCTCATGAATTTTTGCAAACTTTTGAAAACTCACTATTACCTTAAACAACCCCAGTTATAGTCTCTTACAAACCTTGAGCGCCTCTGATGCAACCTTGAATTGATAACTGTGCGCTATAAAAATTTTAATAATATTAATAATGTATGTGAACATTGAAAAAATAATGAGTTAATAGAAAAATATTTGAATCTATCTTTTAAAAAAATCACAAATGTTTCAATGATTATTTTTTATATGAAATATAAATAATTATAATTCTCAAATTATTTTTTTAAGTAGTTATTAACCAAAAAGATGTTATCAAATTATTTTGAAATTTTTTCTTGAATTCAGGCAATTCTTTCAAAAATGTCCATGAACCATATATATTAATACCAAAGCGAGTCTTATCGATAATCATTTTTAATAACACACGCTCATCATACAGATGGTATGAGATTATTAATTTCAATTTTATATACCTTTCTAATTTTCAAATACTGTTGACTGAAAAAATAAATTGAGTTGGTATCTAAGTTTAGTTTCAGAATTGGCGTAAGTTTCATTTTATCATGAGTCCTTTGAAGCTTGTTCTAATATTTTTTTTATCTTCAGTCACTTATGGTCACTTCATAGGTGAGTTTAAAATAAATTTCAATTTTAGTTTTAATTTAAACTTTCAAAAATTATTTTTGCAAAAATCTCTAGTTTTATCGTTTGCTCGTCTCAAAAAATTGACAATTCAACAGTTGGTCTGTTTTTATTAGCTTTAAGATAATGTGATTAAAACGATGCTGTTTTAAAAAATTTGCAAAGCTTTCAATGAAACGATAGTATTTTATTAAATAATAATAATGTACTTAACTGTGCAACAAACTTATAAGCCCTTATCATTTATATCCTACTGCATCAGCTGGTTCATATGATGAGCTCTACTAGAACTTCTATTCTTTTTTGTTTAAATTTGTACTTGACGATCGAATAAGCATAATTTTTAATTTAAATGTTTGAGTCGGTAAGGCTTATAAAGTTTTTAGAAGGAATTAATACAAAGATCAATAGATATTAGCAATATATATAAGCAAAATGAATATAGAGATCAATAGATATAAGCAATAATTAAGGTAAGTTTGGAGTATTTGAATGTGACAACAAATTCAAGAGTTGAAACCAAAATGAGAAGTCTTGAAAGTGGAAAAGGTACGTGTTCAAAAAAACAGATAAAATCAGAGGTAGAAGAAAAAATAAAAAATTTTGAAGATAACAAAATAGTTCTAAGAGAATAGAAAAAAAAGTGGAGGTGAGAGAGAGAAATGAAGATTGATGTCGTCATCTTAGAGGCTGAAAAGTCAGTGTTTGAGTCAGAAATAAAATCGAATATATGAAATAATTTATTTATAGAAAAATTAAAAAAGATTATTTAAAAATTTATTAAACTTGAATGATCAAGGTGATCTTCAAACATAAATTAGTTATAAAATGAATTAGAAAATTTAGATAGAATGAAGTGAGGAATGATGAAATACTATTGAAACTAAATGATAGGCTTTACGATTGAAAAAAAAGTCATTTCTTTCGGAGTTCCAAGAAAAGAAATTCAAGAGGCCGAATAAGAAATTATGAGAGCTCCTTTAGTAAAGATTGGGTATGAGAACAAATGAAGAAAAATCAAGAATATTAAAAGAAAATACATAAAAAACAAACTAATAAGGAGTGAAAATTTTTTTTAAATATCAGAAAAGAAAAAAAACAGTTTATAGCGATGACAGACCATTTTTAAAATGAAATTTAGGCTTTATTCAAAAGGGAACAGACAACGACGTTATTCGCCCTTCTCTCACCCAAAAAAGCTAGAAAGCACTTTCCAAATCTATTTTTCATGCTAGAGTGATGAAAAAGATGAATATTTAAGTTTTTATTTTCAAAATGAGATGAACTAAAAATTTCAAATTTTTATAGTGCTTTATATTATGTAGCTTGAAGCATTTGATAAAAATTTTTATAGTATGTGTCGGTCCGTATAACTCAGCTGTTGGGGCATTAGACTAATTATCTAAAGTTAACGATTTCAATCCAGCGTGGGCCAACAAGCGTTTTGATCCATAGGAAAATTTCTTTATTAATACTGCATTACAACACAAAACTTATACGTCAGATCACCTCGTTAATTTGGGACAATTATTCCACCACTCAACCAATTAAATTATACAAAAAAGAAATTAATGAATCGTTATGAACGATAAAAGGTTTTTTAAAAACGCATCTAAAATTTGAGCATTAAAGTTTTGATTTTGAAAGAATCATTGAAAAAGATGTGTATATTGTTTGTAAAAATTTACTCTCGTTTTTATTTGGTTTATCAGTTCCGGTAACAAATATGACTTGAAAAATTTAATGAATGATTTTAAAAAAGTTTGAACAAATAAAATTATATAGATGAAGGAGACCACAAAAGAGATTTGTTAATGGGACACAGTCATGCCAGAATGAAAAGAGCTTTGGAAGAAACCAAGTTCCATTACCCATGGGCTAAAACTGATTGGAATGCATTGGGCAAAAAAAAAATTAAAGAAACTATCAAAAACATGGAAAAGAAGATTAATGTCAAACAAGCCAAAAATGTGATTTTGTTTATTGGCGATGGAATGGGATTACAGACCACTTCTGCTACAAGGGTTTTCAAAAGTCAGAAGTATGGTTTATCTAAAGAAGATATTTACCTTTCATGGGAAAAAATGCCGTTTGCTGGGCTTATCAGGGTTTGAAGCTGTTTTTGTCGTTTGTGTTTATAGTAAGGTGTAGACTATAGTACTTAGAATAAAAAGTGGAACACTACTGATATTTTAAATAACTTTTGAACAAAAGTATATTTTGTTATAGAAGTATACTCATTAAAAAGCTCCAAAAATTTTATGTTTTTCAGAAGCTGTAACTTTTGAAAAAACTAATAACATTTTTAAAGCGTCTTAGCTGTTTCAAACTTTTTCTCTTGCCCCAAACCTCCTTTTTACATCTTAAAATTTCTACTCTTTTTTACAATTGCCTTGATTTTTTTAAAAATTTTCACAGCAAAAATCTTCAATGGTTATTGTTATTGATAATAATAACTAACGCCAAAATACTTAATAATTTACTTACATTGCTCGAATAGATACGCCAATCACTTTGATCAGATTTTTACCGACGAGTTTTGAACAACTTCACAAATATACTAATATCTTTTTGTCAAATTAATAATTATTCAAAAGCTTTCAAATAAGATCATTTGATAAAAATACTTTCCTCTTCTAAAGTTATTTTAAATATTGGGCAACTTTTTTAAGCTACTGAAAGTTTCAAAATGTATTTGTTCTATTTCAAGTGTCGATTTCAATATTTCAAGCGTATTTTGAATATTTATGAACTTGTGATAAAACTTTTATCAATCTTAACATTTTCTATTTTTTAATAAGAGGTATTTTTGAAAAGTTTACATGATTTCTAATTTCATTCAACGTACTGAACACTAAAAACTTGACATTCATAAAATATTCTCTCTTCTTCTGAATATGATGGTTTCATTATTGAAATTTCATTGAAATAGATTTTTTCGAAATTATTCATAAAATCATAGATCTATTTTTGTGCTCAAAAAAATTTAATTAACAATGTTGAGAATATTTAAAAATTATTTTGCTCAATTTTAAAAAGCTAGATAAAAACGATATTTCACTTCATTTTCAATTGAAGTTCGATTTATTAAAAGCTATTTAGTTAAAAAAATTGTTTTATTTGAATTGATTAAATAAGAGTAAAATAAAATTTAGTTCAGACATTGACAATAACACTAATTATTTCTATAGCTATTTCATAATTGAACTTTTGTTATTCTCAAGAAAGTTATATAAAGATGTACTTTAATCTCAGATATGCAAATTACGATAAACTTTAATTATATTCAGAAATAAGCTTTGTTGAAATTTTTTATATAAAATTAATGAGTGTTTTCACATAACTTTTTAAATACAAGTATTCATAACGAAAAATAACTTTCAGACGTACAATGTAGATAGGATAACTCCTGATAGTGCTGGGACAGGCACAGCTTATCAGAGTGGTGTCAAAGCCAACTATGGAACACTTGGTGTGAATGAAAATGTAAAGTACCAAACGTGCGAAAACGTGGAAGGAAATGAAATTGATTCAGTTTTACATAAATCCATTAAAAAAGGTAATTGTTTAACTAATATGTATTGCTTTTTATTTCAAATATGATTACTTTTGACTTTATTATTCACTGTCAATTTTTTATAGAAAAACTTCAATTCTTTTTTGAACATTTTCTAAGCCATAATACTTTAATTATTTTTTTAAAAGATTCAGTAAGATACTGTAGTTTCAATAATAATCTAATTGATAGAAGTAAGATGAACACGAAAACAGGAAATAATTATAACTTGGAAAGGATCACATGCATTTAAAGCCCCAAGTGCATTTTTGGATCAACGTTCACTTTATCGAACTTTTCGATAATCTCAGGTCTTATTGTGCCTAAATTTTAGAAAGCTTACTGTACTAAAGAACAAAAAATTCGACAAAAAAAAACAACTTTGAGCGGCAACCTAACGAAACTATGAACTAAAGTATAAAATTCATCAGTAAGTAGAATTTAGATTCTACTGAATTAGCTTATGAGAAAAATTTATCAAGCTGTTTAAATCTATTTTAGACAATTAAATATGTAACTAAAACTAAATTAGTTTTTTTAACTTTTAAAAGTTTATTCTTCCACCGTATTAATATTAAAATCTTTATTTTAATCTTACACTGAAGGCAAAGCAACAGGGATTGTGACCACAACTAGAATAACTCATGCCTCACCTGCTGCAGCGTATTGTTCCACGCCATCAAGAAACTGGGAAGCCGAAGTTCCTCTTGGAGCAGAAGCCTGTACTGACATAGCGTCACAACTCATTCTTGATGATCGTAACCAAGACATAAGGGTGCGAAACTTCTTTAACTTTGTTTTTCAAAATTAACTTTAAACAACTTAATTTTAAAAATTTCAAAAAATTTTAATAAATTGGTGAAAACATTCATGTACAATATTCACCGATATTTTTTTCGTAAAACCAAAAGATAACGCATTTCAGTGTTTAATATAGAACCTATCATAAACTTTAGTTTCTTTTATAGCATGAAAAAGTGTTAATTTAAAGTTTCACAAAATTAGTAAATTTAGTTTCATTTTCTAAAATTTTATACCAACTATTTTTGTCATGTCGGCCCCTATAGCTCAATGGTTGAGCATAGACTAATTATCTAAAGTTACCGGGCTCGATCCCACGTGGGCCGACAATTAGCACCTGTTCCACAGTGTGTTTTTGCTACATTAAATTGGTAGCAAGCGCTTTGGTCTATAAGGAAAAGCGCTTTATAAATACCGCATTACATTATAAATTTTCTTTATAAAACACAAAAAGAACCAATTTTTCAAATCTCCGTGGTTTCTGAAAAGATTTTATGTTTAATTTCCATTTAGACCTTGCAAAGATCATCATCTAATACATTTTTATACATAACTATTCAAGGTACTCTTTGGTGGAGGAGAAGCTACTTTTCTTCCCCAAAGCAATGGAAATGGCTGGCGAAAAGATGGAAAGAACCTAATACAAGTTTTCATAATTATTATTCATTATGAAACTTTCTCTCTATAAAATTTAATTAACAACAAAAATATTTTAAAAAGAATTGTTTAAATTAAATGGGATTTTCATTTATGAGGAATTTTATAATTCATATGAATTTATTATAGTAGTACGGTTATTTAAATATCCTTGTCGTAAGTTCATTAAATCAATTAAGATAATTATTGTAACTTCAAAAAAACTAGTGTAAGTTATGAACTTGAAAATGATAATTCATTTTTCAACTATCCTCTTTTTTTTGCACTACAAATGAGTTCATGCGAGAATCTATGAAATTACTGTGTATGTAATAAAATAAGAAGTATGAATATTAGATTAGTTTTGAACTTGAAATTAGTTTTTGTTTTTGTATCTAACTTTTATCTAAAAATTTTCAATAAATATTAAAACTTTGAAAAGGAATGGGAAAAGAGAAAGAAACAAAAAAACGCTTCGTTCAAAGTGCTTAGAAACAAAAAAGACCTCGATGCCTTGGATACTAGGAAAACAGACTTTGCTTTAGGTTATTTCTGTGATTATTGAATGAGATATGCGATTAAGAAATCATATTTTTCATGAAAAACATACAATAAAATACATCAATAAATTTTTTTGTAAAAGATTGTCTTTTTAATTTGTTTTTAGTGTTTCATAGTCAGGCTTTATTTAATCTTCATTTCAGGCAGATCTTAAAAATGCGTTCACTATGATTATAGCTGTGTCTGATGAGCTAGTTGAAAGATGAAAAGGCATCCTTTCGTAAAATTTTTCCATTTCAAACATCATGTCAAAGCAACGATTTAGAGCGACTAAAAGGGTACCTCCCTACCTTCGACCTTTGATGGGAAGGGCACACATGCAACCTCAGACATGTGTGACATGCAAATAGAGGCTCCACAGAGATGATTTTGACTGTGAAAAAAAATGGAGACAATCAAATTAAGACTTGGTAAAATCAATGTTGGAACATTTTGGGATAGAGCCAACATAATAGTGGAAGCCTTCCATCGTCGCTGCGTCAAAATAGCATGTTGCCAAAATGTTAATATAAAATGTGAAAAAGCCTCAATGATAGAAAGACCAAACTGTCAATATATAGGCTTCTGATCTCTTCTGACGCAGCAGGTTTTGGTGGGGTGACCATCTTCGTTTAAAAATCTTGGTTGGATGTGTTTTTTCAGTGATCCGTTTTTCACACAGATTAATGTTGTTAAGTTAAGGTCATAGTAGAGATGTAGCAACAATTGAGTGAAGCATGTAAGAATGAGTTTTACAGTGATCTTACCCAGTTGATTGCCGGCGCCTACCATGATGATTTACTTCGTATAGGTGTAGATTTCAATAGCTATGTAGGTGCCATAGCCCTCAATCACCTTATTCGCCATGGAGGACATGGATACGAATTCCAAAAAAATAGAGGCTTGCAACTAGTAGACCTTTGTGAGAATCATGATTTGACTCTAGCAAATACGTGGCTTACAAAACACTTCAACAATTTTTTAACATTCTCTTCTAACACCAATAAATCAAAGATAAACTATATTCTAGTTCCAAAGCGCGCCATGGAGAACGTATAAAACGCAAAGAAAATATATGGCCAGAAAAGTTTTTTTCAGCACAGATTGCTTGTTTGTAACTACAGAAAAAAGGTTGAATAAACGAAAAAAAGGCAATTTCCAAAAAATTAAAAATTTTAAAATGTTAAACATCATCAAATACTAAAGATCAGTTTCATTGCCAAATTTTCTTGACTTCTTTATATGCTCTGATGATAGAGCTGCTTATAATCAACCTTGATTAGAGCTGCTAAGGTGGTGTTTCGCAGAACTAGTGAAAAAACGAGATTGCATTTTAGAGCTAGCTGGTGGAGCTTGAATGTGACAGCAGCAAAAGAAGGAAGTTTTTAAGAAGAAAAGAAAGAAGGATATATTATGGCTTACCACAATGCCATAAAAAAGCTAAAACGAGCGGCTTATAAAGCCAAGTTGAATGATAGACAGCTCGGGTGCAAAAAATTTTTTAGCATAAAAGCCGA
Organism: Pterobdella sp. o SKG-2022; assembly: GCA_964035795.1. NCBI lineage: Eukaryota > Metazoa > Annelida > Clitellata > Hirudinida > Piscicolidae > Pterobdella > Pterobdella occidentalis. The sequence goes on along the minus strand of OZ038320.1, from coordinate 23,413,700 downwards.
ATCAGTTTTTTGTCATATGAAAAATATTCAAAAAGAAAGCCGCTCGTTTTTTCACGCTGTAATATAAATTACAAAGATAAAGTTAGTGGGACACTTAAACAAGAAAAAGGGTTAATTTGGGGTTTCAGCGGTAAACAAAATAGCATGGGTAGACAAAAAGCGGTTGATCAGTTTAAACAAAAAACTATAGAAGAATTATCTGTTGTTAAATATACTGAAATGAGCAAAAGAAGAATTTTTTCCTTTTCTTTTGATTTTGTTCGAATATCTCCTGGTATAGCTATGTCTATAATACAGTTCTCTTTCAGATCTTTCTTTATGACAACTATGTCTGGGCGTCTTGCCTTTTTATTATTATTATTTTTATAATAATAATAATAATAATAATAATAATAATAATAATAATAATAATAATAATAATTATTATTATTATTATTATTATTATTATTATTATTATTATTATTATTATTATTATTATTATTATTATTATTATTATTATTATAATTATTATTATTATTATTATTATTATTATTATTATTATTATTATTATTATTATTATCATCATTTATAAAAACTTATTCAAAGTTAAGAAAATTTGTTATTCAATAACATTCAAGGTTTGTTTGAAATTTCTAATATGAATTACGAATTGGATCGGGATCCACAAACCGAACCATCTCTTGCTGATATGACTGTCAAAGCCATTGAACTATTGCAAAAAGATGAAGATGGTTTTTTTCTCTTTGTCGAAGGTCAGTTTTCAATGTAACTTTCAATAAAACTTTTTACTTCGTATGGTTGTTTTTTATATTTTTACTTTTAATAATTTAGAAATTTTTTGAAATGTTTGGTGGTAACCTATAATTCAGTCGAAGTTATGTTTCATCAAATCAACAGTAGCTTTGAAGTTATTTATTATTAATTAACTGAGACTTGTAAACACAATAAAATGAAGACAAAAAGCGTTTTTAGTAAAGATAAAAATTTTTTGAGAGCTATATCGTTTCCAAATTCAACCCAAGGTGGTAGAATCGACCATGCTCATCACTCAAATTTGGGACAAAAAGCTCTTGCAGATACTTTGGCTTTTGAGGAAGCTATTTCTAAAGCCATGGGAAAAGTGAATTTGCACGAAACGTTAATTATCGTTTCGGCTGATCATTCGCACACTTTCAGTGTCAGTGGATACGCTTTGTTTGAGGAAAACATTTTGGGTAAGCGCAAAATATGAACATTTGAAACATTTCTAATAATAATTTTTTTTTCAGGTTTTGGTGATTTTAATTTAAGTGAAGTTAAAGATGGAAAACCTATTCTCCAAATGGGATACATTAATGGACCTGGAGCCTTGTACCATCGTTATGACTCTACAGGCAAAATCATAAATGAAAGAAAAAATCTTGGTTTTCTGGACGAACGTATGTACTTCTTAAACATAAGTCTCAACAAAATATGAAAATTTAAAAACTAGAAACTTTATTAAAAATTAAGCTATAACTTTTAGCGAGTACGACCTTAGGAAACATTATCACAAAATGACTATCGTAGTTATATCCTTTATAGTGATTGGAGTTAAAAGCATAAAAGAATACTTTATACTATTATGTAAATCTATGTACAAAAAAAACTATAAATTTAGATTAAATATATAATAAATAATAATTACGTAAATTATAGTTTAAACAATTTATAATTTATTAAAAAGTTGTGGCTCGTATACCTCAGAGGTAGAGTAGAAAGACTAGAAATCTAAATTTACCGGTTTCGATTCCGTGTGGGCCGACATGTAGCATCTGTTCCACAGTTGTTTTCGCTCATTCAATTTTTAACAAGCACTTTAATCTATAATGAAAAGCGCTTCATAAACTTATCATTACATTACATTAAAAACAATAATTTTTATAACGATTTTAAACTTTTATTTTGTTTCTGTTCTAGTCTTTGTAGCTCATTATGTAAAGGACCCCACGCATTTGTATTAACTTGGAGTTGCGGTTCGTTTTAGACGTTAGACACTGAATTGCCTTATTTTATTCTAGACTTCTTTCACCAAAAGGTTTTTTTAAGGATTTTATTTTTATATTTTTGAAATTTTCGGTGCTTTTCAGTTAAACCTTCCATCGGAACATTGTCCAGCATGTTTGCTGACTCAGGTTTATTTTTTGAGTTGATCAAGACGTAGTAAAACAAAACCAATCCTTTGTTCTGACAGCCAATGAATGAATAATGGTTTTTTATTTATTGTTTCAAATACTTTTAGCCTTATTTCTTTTCGTTTGTAAGGTTGCTGGAAATTCTTCATGCCAGACACACGATATGTGAAGCATCTTGTCGCAACTTTTTCTCAGGCTTGTTCTAGATTGTGTGTCGTTTTTTCAATGCTGGAAACTATATGCATAAACTGATTATTTCGATATCTCAAAACAAACTTAGATTTTTCGTTTTTTCAAGGTTATTTCTAGAAAGGTTTTTATCTGATAATCTTTTTCTGGAATTAAAAACTTTTTAAAAAATGAAATAAAGTTTTATTCAATAAAAAATTTCTAAATTATCGAAATAATCCTAGAGCTCTTGGACAAAAACTTCAAGCAAGACGCGGGGGTGTGGACTGATAATGAACATCATGGAGGTGAACAGACATTTAAAACAAATGTTTTATTTAGTTAAATAAAACTAATTCAAAACTGTTCAAACACTAAGCGGAGGACGTGGGAGTTTATGCGATAGGACCATGGGCTCATTTGTTTCAATCAACAGAAGAACAATCCTATGTTGCTCATGTGATGATGTACGCTTCCTGTGTGGGCGAGTATTCAAACGAAAGTCATTGCACCAAAAATGGTGCTAAAAAATTTTCTTTTCATTATATTCTTTTGGTTATGCCAATATTTTTGAGTTTTTAAACACAAAAATTTGAAGTTTTATTTTCTTTTCATTTTTGTCATATTTCACTGATTTCGATTTGATTTTTTTTCAAAAATTTCAGTTTTTATGAAAATATTGAAACATATAAACCATGAATTTGAATACTTCTTTGGTTAAAGGATCTTCATTTTTGTAGTTAGTTATATTGATTTTTGGACGATTTAATATTCACCATGCTTCAATCAACATGTGACTCAGTCTATTCTTCAGCTTTCCCTTACAATGAGAATGTAACAATAACATTAGCAAAAAGTATGAATATACAAATTTGATATTCAATTTCATATTTTCAAATGCTTTTGAAAGACTTCCATTTGCCGATCTTGTTTTTCATATTTTTTGGAGTAAATAGTCATGCAAAACAAAGTAAAGTGTCTGGTTTTTTAAGTCTTATTGATTAAAATATGATATTTTTCAAATTGATTGAAAAATTGAAAAACTTTTTGTATGTTGAGCCTAAGTTATCAAATGTTGAGTTATTTGAATTATATTATTCAATCTTCTCAACAATACTCGATTTTTCCGCTATTTAAACCATTTATTCCGAAGGATACAAAAGAAAGTTGAAGCGAAGTAGTTTCAAAATGATCTTTTTCCACACTATTTGAAATGAATCTCATGTGAACCTCAAACCTAAACTTGAATCAATAAATAGTGAAGTAAAAACTTTGATCCGTTATAATAAAAATTGATTTTCTATGAAGCTAGTGGCCGTTGGTCGTTTGACCCCAGTATGCAAGCACTTTTAAATGCTTCATTTTACAATTTTATTAGTAGGCTAACAACTGGATTTTTAATTTTTATAAAAAAATTTTATTGTTATTTAATGAATAATATTAAAAAGCAACTTATTCTACATATGATGTTAATTAGCATTCTAGCGTTCATGTTTTTTAGTTGGTAAGGCTGCTACCTTTTGAGGGTACAAAATTTTCTCAATTTCATGAAATTCAGCACACAGACTTCTTAAACCTTTTGCTTTCATCAAACTCAGTTTTTAAAACGAAGTTTTCACTAGAGAAAAAGCTTTTTAGAAACAACACTTAAAAGTCTGATGATGACTTTAGGGTAAACTCCAAACATTGAGCATCGAAAAAACAAGAGTAGTTAATGGATAATTGATAAAGAGAAATATTTGCAAACAACGCTCTGCACTATATATATTAAGAAAACTTCAAATCTTTCAAGAAAATTTTAACATAAAAATTAATGCTAGTAAAATCATATTTGAATTATATTTTTAGATTATATTAAGTTGTATAACTAGCTTCGTGCCTGATGAGTTATAACACAGTTTTTCGTGTTAACTATATCTGATTTATTTTATTGATTTAAAGGCAGGAAAAAAGTTTTTATACAAATTTTAATTAAATTTTTTTAAATAAATTTGGAAAAAAATTCTTATTTATATAACCGGGAGCATCTCATTTTCAACTATAATGAGTTAATATAGAAAAATATTTCAGAAACGTCCTCAAAATTGGACTTGAACGATGAAAAGGACGATGGGACAGAAATGGTGCTGAAAGACTCGGAGACCATAATAGTGCATCCCGAAGAAGATGAAGACCAAACAGATGACCAGGCTACCGATAGTGATAAGCCAGAAGACCTTGAAGATTTGAAACATTTGGGTATTAAACACATTTTATTGATGGTTGTAAAAACCGTTTCATTCACTTTTTGTAACGATGCCTGTTCAAATACAAGATTACAGCTTTATATGTATTATATCAGATTAGATCAATTAAGTTAGAAAACCCCTAGAAAAGCATTTGAATAGTCGATTAATAATCATGGATTTTTTGAATACTGAATTTTTATATTATAAAGTTGTATAATGATTCAATTCAATTTCATAAAAAATTTCAGAGACAATTTACGTGGATCGTAGCTTGAGTAACCAATATTATATTTCTGACGAGGTTTTTTGAAACTTTTCAATTTTTTATTACATTCATTGAAATATTTTAACGGTCTTACACAGCAAAAAGGTTTAACCATTGAAGAGATTAATAATGAAAACATGTAAGTTAACAATAATTTTTTTAATGACTACAAATATTTTTATTTCGAATTATAATAATCATAGGCTTCTTTATTATGAGTTTGCGTTTTCTTTTTGCTTATATTTGAAATTATTTGCAAGCAATTGCCAAGATTTTGTATTTTATTGAGAAACAATATAATGACAGTTGAACATTTAAACATGCCAAAAATAGAGGTTTTCAAACTCAAAACTGGAGTAAGCTTCTAAAGCTCGTTTTAACTTTTTAAAACCAACCTTCTATGACCTTTTTCTGTTGAAACATAATGTTTTCAACATCAAATTTTTGGATTGAAATTTTTTTGGCTTATCGAAAAAGATGTGATTCTTTCATGAAAATTCAAGTCTTTCATAATTTTGTAGTCTTGTTGTTTCGCTTTAGTGTTAGCTTCAGCTTTCATTTCAAGTTCTGGCAAAGATTCTTTATTTTGACATTTTTCCTGTTAAGAGTTTTTGTGTTATTGATGATTCATCTTTGATAGTTTTTCAGACTGTTTCCCAACAAAACACAAAGTTGAAAATTATTAAATAAATTCTTTGGGAATCAAAAGTATGGCAGTCGAATTTCTACCTCATTTTTCTAAAATAATCACAATTTCTATATAAGCTCCAGCCAAGAATTTCTTTTGTTATCTGTGAAATTCTTCCATAGACAAAACTTTCGAGAATTAAATTTTGAACTAAAAACATGCTTAAACATTTTATTTCTAGTTTGGTTGTGAAACACAATAACAAAAATAAATGCAATTTTATGGCAAAAATTGACATTTTTTCATACTTAGTTCGTTTTTTTACTTATTTTTTCAACTAAAATTCTAACTTAATAAATTTTTTGAAAGTTTTTATGACAATTATTTCAAATATTAAAGAATGAAAAATAAGAAGAACAGAACAGATTCAAAAACTTCAAGCTATTATTATGACGATAAGTCACCCTTGACAGATATCAAAGATAACCAGAAGCCCGAGATGATCGGTTTAGTTCCATCTTTTTTTGAAATATATACAATTTTACAATTAACGGTTTTAAATTGGTAGTAAATTTTTAATAAAAATTTATTTAACTAGGAAACATTGAGACGGAAAGCAATGAGTATGAGTGGACATATTATTACACAAAAGGACGTTAGTTTATTTCAAATCATTATTAATATTCATTGATAATGATTCAGCTAAAACTCAGAACCAGAAAACATGTGGTCCAAAAAAAATCAAATTTTGAGAATATTGATCATATTTTTATGTGCCTTGATCATTTTATCTGCATCTGTCTCAACCGTACTATTTGTGAAACTCAAACTCAACCATCGAAAACAAAACAGTAAGTGAAATTGTATAAATATGACATTTTCGCAATTTGAATAATAAGATATTTTGATAGTTATTTCTCTTCAAAATAGATTCAAAACAAATAAGACTGCTTTATTTCAGAGAGACGAATAAATGACAAACTAATGGGATATGAAGAAGGATCGGAAGAATAACCATGATAAACTATTTTTATACTTTTTATTTTGCTTTCTAAGCACAATTCTGAATCGTTTTTTCTATGCATAATCAATTATTTTTGTTAATAATTTTTTATATTGCTCTTTTATTTAGTTTTTGATTTTTCAATAACATAAATTAAAAATACGTATTTTTTTTCTCTCCATGTTCTACCATGTAGTTGAGAAGCAACCTATCATTATCATCATACCGTAGTGTTTGTCCTAGAATGCATTTTTTACTATTCAAATAAAAAACACTTTTAGGAGTTTATTTTATTTCTTGAAGCTGTTTTTAAAATGAACTTACATCATCAAGTGCAGTTAAGACTATTTCTTTACTGTTTAAGAACTTGTCTCGAGAAGCTAGCCTGATCAGAGCAGATTGGTTAAACTTTGGGGCTCTTTAATAAATATGTTGCTCAAGAGTATGGTGTTTAGATTCGTACCCTGAAAGAGTAGCAACACTACCAGTTAGCAGAACTGAAAACTAGGGTTTGCCCAAGAGGACGTCTTGTATCAAACTTCTATACAAAGCCTTCAAAACTGCGAATATTAAAATTTCACAGACTCGATAAGATTTTAATCGTCTCTCATTTTTTAATTGAAAAAATGTTTGAATTTATAATTTATTATTTTATAAAAACAATAATTAACGAATAAACCAGTCAAAAATGATAAAATACAGCATGAATAATTAAATTGAGGACTGTGAGGGAGCCCAAAGGTTGAATGATTTGTTGTAAGTGGTAGTAGCAATGTATTCATCGTTGTTTGAGATATCAACACACATTATCCTACCACCCTGGTTGCTTAGCACTTGACTGGGTGACCATTTCGGGTGGTTCCACAACTGATGAAAATAATACTTTTGAGTGTATTATCAACTGAAACAAAAAATTTACTAAATATTCAAAACGACTTCATATAAAAATGTTAAAGTATATAAAATTGCAAACAATGAGATAAAAAAAAAATTGAAAAACTTGAAAAATAAATTATTAACTAAAAATGTTTCCAAATAATAGATTGCAGTACAACGATGATCTTTGGAACACCATTGATAGATTCATTTTAATAACACAAACCTTGGCAGTTTGATCGTAGGAAGCTGTAACTAAATAATAACCAAAATTTTCTGCAAAGAAACAATTAAATCGAATTAATAGATGGAAATATTGAAAGCTTGCTTAAATTGAATAAAATATTGGTTTTAAAATGTGTAAACGAGCTACAGAATAATAAGCCAATTTAATATAAAAGCCCGCGAAACAAACTTTGAAATTTAATTCTCGACACTAGGCTATTATGTGCAGGTATGGTGTAGGTGCACTTGCGATGTCTTAAGTCCCATACCTTCACTGAGTGGTCCTCACTACCCGTCGCCATCTGAAACCTACAGATTTACATAAATGCTAAGATCTAAGTTTAAAAAAATTAACATTTTAACACTTTTTTACGTCGATTTATGGAAGAATTTCAGTACATTTATTGATAAAAAAAGAGCTACTATTTTTCCGTTAATGTTTTATGATAAAATTAAACTTATCGAAAATTATAGCTGTTTTTTTGCCGAATAAATGTGCTAAAATTTCTCCATAAATCGACGTAAAAATATGTTGAATATTATTTATAAGTACATTAAGATGTGACTAAAAAAATTTACATTTATATTTAAATTTTTGGATATTTGACACCAAGTTCAGTCAAAATTTCGAACAGTAAGTTTAGAAGAAACAATAAAAACTTGAATACATGTATTTATTGAAGTTTAATAGAATGTTATTTGATAATAAACAAACCCATTAGGTGAAAAATCTACGGCAAGAATTGATTTGAGGTGGCCTTCAAGGAACATAACACACCTCCCAGTGCGTAAGTCCCAAACTCTACCATATGCATCCATACCTCTGAAAGCATAAAGTGAATTTCAAGATTTGAAGGTTTAGAAAAAGCTGTAATATAACTATTTATACATATAGGAGAAATGACAAAAATGTTTGAAATCATCAAGAATCTATTTATTAATCATTATAAATTATACTGCTCTACGCATCCTGATAACTGAGGTTGACAACAGAATATCGATTGATACTAATTATAACGTAATTTATAAAATATGTCATCTGTTTAAAAAAAATTTTCATAGACTGCCAGTCCAAGCTAACGTTCAACTTGAAACTATCAAAATCAAGGTCCGTCTTTTCCACACGGGCTATTTGCCTTGCCATTGTCCAAGAATAGAATGATCACCTGCCAAGCCGAATGACAGCGATATCAGAATATAAATTTTTCGATACCTGCTACTGAAGTCTTTTGTTATTCAGTTTATAACATAATAGCAGTCTTAACTTGCAGGCGCTAAGTTTGGCGCAGTTCAACGTCAGATGTCCAGAACTATATAATAGGTCCCAGACATGACGTTAAAAGGCATCTACGCCCCAGCGTTTAGGCCTGCTACCCTTTCAGGGTACAAATCTAAACAACCCTTCCCTGTCCTCCAGTAATCCTTTGGGCTTAGTAATTTTATCTTGTTTCAAGATAATTTTTTTGGAAGACCCCACACAGACTGTTTCATCAGTCTGCTCTCTAGGTTCTTAGAACAAGTTCTTAATATACAAAGAAACATCAAAGACCAACACTGACAGCCTGATGATGAAGCTAGGGTACGTTCCTAACCTAAACGGCGAAACATGGGGGCAATAAAAAAGAAAAAAATTTCCAGAACTACAGTGGTATATTATTATATGGTTGAAGAATAACATTAGTCTGAAACAAAAACAGACGACAAAATAACAAACCCAGTAAGAGCCAGAGAACCATCAATTTGGAAGGAAATATCATACACCTCTTTGCTGTGGCCCTCTTGATGTAGTAGTTCTATTTGAGTCTCCACATCCCATAGTCGCCATGAATAATCAAAACTGAGAATCAATAAATATAATTCACTTAAATTGGATAAAATGTTACATATGTCAATAAAAAGATCGATTTAAAATTGGTTAAATCAACCAACCAGCAGGTTCCTAGAAACTTTCCAGAAGGATGGAAGGCACATTTGGAAACTCTATTCGGCTCTTGTCCTTCCAAATGGGCCACACTGTCTTCTCTGTATTCAGAATGAAAAGCATGTCAATTGCTTGTTTTAACATGCTTCAAATAATTACGGAATGTATTAAAACTATTATCATTCATTCAATATTAAATGGCAAATGTTGGATAAAAACTAGAAACGTCATGAAACAGTCTATAAGCACCACAAACATCACACTCTCAATTAAGGCAACAAACCCATTAAGGGACCACAGACTGACTTGACCATCAACAGAACACGTGGCCAGGTTTGCTGATGACTCATCAAGGTCAATAGTGGATCGAGGGTGAAATGTGATGCCACATACTTGCATTGGATGGGCTGTGATGGTACCAATGGTTGGGGCGATCATATCATTGAAAAACTTGATTGATACATGTCAAATCTTAGTCATATAGTATACGTGACTTTGAATATGTACCAATTTTTATTATTTAAAAAAAGTTTTAGGTGCTTGACTCTGAGTTTTTCTTATTCAGCTGTTTTTTACATTTGAAGCATGTATTTTTGATAAATTTTAAAAGATAATATAACATCATGCATGACTGTGACAAAAGTGCATGAGTGATTTGTGAATAAAAGATTAGTTTCACACAATACTAAGCTTTTTTTTAAATAAATTGAAAGAATTTTTTCCTTAGTGCTAATTTTTAGAAAAAATTTTTTAATATTATGCAAAAATTCAGAAGTCTTGTGGTTCTAGATTTGAGACTTACAAATTTTAAATTTAAAGATTTTTCAAATAAAGTTAAAGACTCTGAGTTGAAATGATTTTAATACATCAATTTTAACAAGTAAATGCAATAAAGTTGGCTATATGGGATTTCATTACCTCTGATGGTTTTGATTACATTACAATCTGGAATGGACCACAGTTTGCACAAGCCACTCCTTCAACAATCAATAGTCATTCACCAAATTTATGAATGAAATTAGTGTATAAAAACTAAAATGTAATATTCATCAAGTAAAACCTCATAAAATATTCAGTTGAATGAATGTCTTAGTTTTTTTTTTGAGAAAAATAATGTTTTAAAATTTTTTAAAATTATATATGTATAGATTTCAAAACTTTCTGAACAAAATTACAAAACTAACCATGAGGAAGTAGCCAATATTTTGCTGTCAGGAGAAAACTCACAATGGGAAATTGGTCTTGAATCTGCTATCTGACTGAAAATAGCTGTGGTCGTCTGTAAAAAAATGCATCATTTTATTTTGATAAGTTTATTTCCTATTTTTTTAATGAATATTCATTTGAAAATTGAATATAAATTAGACTGAACATTAAAGCTTATAATAAATATTTCATAAACTGAAACCAAAAAGTTTTTAAATGTATAGAAATTGACTCACTCTATTTCGTTTGAAAAGGTCTTGCAAGCGATTATTAAATATGGTGGTTGATTCTTCAGCATCTATGCGAGCTTGCTTCAACCTGGCTGCTGCTCTGTACATTGTATTTTATGGTTTAATAACACATAATTCACAAATTTATATACTTAAATATCATTGAAAAGTTATTTTTAGAGCATTGGCATGAATTCATAATTACAAACAAGATGAAAATGGAAGAAAAATATATAATTTTTATAATCTCTGAATAAATGCTTTAAATCAAATAAAACTGGTGCAACAAGAACCTAGGTATAGAGTATCTAGCTATGTATTCCCTGGCTTCCTGGAGTTCTGGAGGCCCCTCATGGTACCAGGTTTCCTTCTCTGTCTGATTTATTTTAAATTATTACACTTATATTTTCAAAAAATTAATAGCCAAATAAAAATTTTTATTAGTTGAAAAAATGTTCTATATTCAATTCAATAATAACTCACTTCAGCTTTTCCACTCTTAGGCTTGGCATCTTTTTTCATTTTGAGAGCATCATGACCCAATATGGCAATCACTTCTCTTAGACGATCCCTCCTGTCTGCTGGACCTTCTCCAAACAAACCTGGTTAACACATGAAATACTATATGAATGAATCAAAATATATAAATAGTTTTTAGCTCAATTGTACTATTTCCTGGACAAACATATACTGCAAACAATTTGAATTAAATTTTAAAATCTTTATTTATGTACTTATTTTTCAATTTTATATTGATTTTTATAATTGAGAAAAATGAATTGTTAAAGATTATGAATTAACAGACATATGGGTTCGCCTAATTGTCTCAAATGAGCTTTGACTTCAAGATCATCAGTGGAGACTTGTATTTGACGAGCCTATGGGTTTACATTGTTATGAAAATATTTGGAAAACAATTTTTTTTGAAACATTATAGCATTCTGATGTTCTCTAGATTATAGCTGGCATACTATTTTGTTATCTCAAGTTTAAGGACATAAGTCCTTATGAAAATCTTTATAAGTTGTTTAAAGGCAGCTTTTCATTTAGAAATTTGAGCAAAAAATTTAGAATCAGATCAGCTTTCAGTTACAAGAATTACATTTATGAATTTAACAATTGTTTTGATAAATAAAATTTTAATACTGAACTATTCAAACAATTAAAAAAAATTTTAACTTAATATTATTGAAAAATTGAAAATATTACTTTTTAGATACTTTAAATAGCTAAGTTATGAACATAACAAACACTGACCCTTTTTCTACTTTCATACTCCTCTAACTTTTCTTGACGCGACTCAATTTCAAATGTTTCCATTGCGCAAAAATTAAAATAATGTAAATTATAATCTTCTCAATAATAATTTATTAAATTACAAAAAATTAGTGAAAAACCCCGGCAACGTAAATAAACGATTTTATATTAAGCAAAGAAATTGCATTTAAATTATCAAAAAACATAAAGAAAATTTTGTTTCATATCAAAATTTAACTAACCTTTACAATAAAAAAATTTTAAAGAGTTATTTAAATTTTTTGAAAGTTGCAGTTTAAATAATCAATTAATGTATCATTTTTTTTCCTTGCTTTTCGTGTAAAATTCTGCAGATTACATAATGAACCAAAAAGATGCATATGGAAAAATATAGCAACCAAAATTTGAAACGATTCAAAAAGAAGATTTTTTTAATTGAAGAAGCAACAAATTCATCACATAACACAAAAGACTGAAAAAAAAAGATATTTTTCAAATATATAAGTGCTTTTAAACTATTTGTAAGTTAATGCCTTTTTTTCATTAGGGTTTTGTTTTTGTTTTTGAGGGATTGACTGGGAAATCCAACTGTCGAGTGTGTTATAGATGAAACGTTTACGCCGTTCTGAATCATATTTGGCTTTAAAATCAAAATCTAGATCGTCTGCTTACAAATTTTCGAAAAAAGATTGGTTTTCTTCTGGCAGTTTACTCTTCACATCCTACAGTGCTGCTTCTAAATTAGTTATAAATAATATTGGTGACATTGAGTCTCTTCGAGGTTAGCTGATTTCCGTTTTTATCATTTTTGTGAGCAAATTGATTTGTCCTCATTTTTTTCTCAACTATTGTTTTCACCATGTTTATTTAATTTTCATCTAGCAATACTTCTAAGATTATCAAAAGTTTTTTTCGGTCGATAGTGTCGAAAGCCGATGTCATCGATTCCTAGTATGAAGAAAGTTGTCTGGCTTCTGAATGACTGATGTCAAAAGCCTATAGCATATAAGTATTTTACAAGCACTTCTTTTTTTTCGATATGCTTTTTTTGATTGTGATAGACATTTCTTAATTTTTTGTGTTACTTTTTTACTGTTGTAATTTATAGTATTTTACTAACTGTGTTTAGAAGTATTGATGGTCTTAAAGTTGTTATCATTTCTTTGGGTTTTTGGATTAAATGCATTTTACCATTGGTTATAGAGCCTATCGATTCATTTTCTATTGCGTAATTGAGGGCTTTATTAAACAGTATTTCAATGCCCATAGGAGCTTATTTGGCGATCAAAATAGCGGTAAAAACTTTAGTTGAATTACAATTAAGTGTTATAAGTAATAATAATAATAACAATAATAATATGAATTACTTATATAGCACCTCTTACGCATCGTTCAAAGGTGCTCTACTATGAACTGCTTGAAGAAATAGGTTTTTATGTTTTTAAGAAAAGTAGGATAAGAAGAAGATTTAAGATTAGAAGGAAAAGAGTTCCAGAGAAGTGGGCCAAAAAAAGAAAATCGTAAGAATGAGAAAGAGAGAGAGAGAGAGAGAGAGAGAGAGAGAGAGAGAGAGAGAGAGAGAGAGAGAGAGAGAGAGAGAGAGAGAGAGAGAGAGAGAGAGAGAGAGAGAGAGAGAGAGAGAGAGAGAGAATGAAGAGCTGAGAGCGAGTAGAAGACCGTAGGCCAGCACGTTTAGGAGGTAGTAAAGGAAGTAGTAAAAAAGTATTCAGATAAAACACGTAAATTTATAAATAAAAATGGCAATCAAGTTGTGAGCTGCTGAAGCATGGTTCGTTTTGGCAAGATGGTGAATATGTTAGGCAATGAGGTCAATATGATGAAGATGAGAAGAAAAAAAGAAGATGAGAAAAAGTGAAGTCGACGTAATGAGATGGAAGAGAGAAAGGTGTAAGGAGGCGGAAGGTAAGTCAAAAGTGGAGTGGTGAAAAAAAACGTTTGATTTTCTCACAAGGACGATGGCTCCAGCACGCTGTTTGTTGGTTTGTGGTGAATTGAAGAGTCGTTTTAGAGCTTTAGCAAACTCGTCAAAATGTTCGGTTATTTGAAAAATTTTTTTTCACAAGCAATGTAAATTTTTCTTTCAAATTTTTAGTTTTTTGAGTTTTTTTTTAAAACAAATTGCCATCTTGCACTTCCACACTGATTGTAAACACTATCATTTTAGTTTGCAGCATTCATGTTGGGGATGGCAGAGTATTTGAAATAACTTTACAAAATGTTCGCAGGAGTTCTTGAAGATACATCGTTTCAAGAGTATTATTCTATTCTTTAGTTATATGTCTTTAAATTGTGAACGCATGATGTAGTGATATACACAAACAAAAAGAAAATAAAAAAATGATGTAAAAAACAAAAAAAAAACTAGTTTGACCAATCACTCAATCTGGACCTGCTCAAATGATGGAAAAAAAACGAAAGAAGAGAAGAAGGAAGTGGAAAGCAGGGTTGCTTGGATTTTATTGTTCAAATGCTTCTATCATTTATATTTGAAAAAATTTTTGAGCTTGAAATAAACAAACTTAATATTATATTTACTTCCATCATGTCTAAATAACATTGACCACTAAGCCTAATCAAATTGGATTGAACTCTATGAGATGTCATGGTTAAGATTATACAAAGTATCAGTGAAAAATGTGAATCAGTGAAGAATTAGATAATTAGTTGAGAATAAGAATAGAGGATGCTACTTTCTTGGCTGCTTCTGAAACATGCCTTACCTTTTCTTTATTAAGTCGGGAACGCCCAGGGCATTATTCACGATTCAATTCTTATAAATCTTTGAATTTTAATATTAAATATAAAAAAATTAAAAGTTTCAAAAAAAAATTTTTTTTCAATAGAAATTTCAAGTTACGGAAGTGTCACTTTTTTGTGTATATACAGTAACTTTTTGTTCCATAGAAGTTTTTTAACAGCATTTCTTTGTACGCTCACTATAGAAAGCATAATTTTTTTCATTGACTAATAGGATTGAAGCAGAAAAAACCATTTAAAACATAACACATAAAAACGTTCTGGCAAACAGTGAGTTGTCCTTTTTGCCTCAATTCTATTGATTAGTGAAAAAACTTTTTGTTTTCTATAATGAACGTGATCTTTCACTCTTCACCCTTTTATAGATTTGATCACATTCATCTATCTTTCCAGTGCAAACCTCTTCTTTGATTTTGAAGTCGAGAAATGCCTTTTTCTTACTTCAAATGTTTTAATTTTTTTTTGTTTTAATTTTTCTCTTAAGTTGAATTTTAAGTCTTCATTTTTTTGGATTCACATACAAGTATTTTTTACTTAACTTTTAAAATAATTTGTTCACTTTTAACTTTGATTTTCACTTAGGTTATTGTCCTAAATATAAAAAAAGTATTTAAGGTATGAACATTAACAAAAACCTTTATTTATCAGTAATTTGTTTTAAACAAAATGCATATCTCAAATCTATTTCACGGACTCTTTCTAGTCAGTCTTCAATGAATGTATTTGATAGACAGGCAAAACTTTTACAAAAACAGCGTCAAGCCAAACTACCAGATAACAAAGTTTATGATTATCTTAAAAATGAGGTTTGTGGATTTTGGAATAAAATAATTCTTTATACATAATTGTATAAAGATATTTTTTGAAAAGACATAAATAATAAATAACTTTAAGAATCATTTTTTAAAGGTTGCTTGGCGAATAACAGATAGAGTTTTAGATATAAAAAGGTGTTTATAGTCAATTTGTACCAAATTAATTTGGCTTTTGAAAGATAAACTCTCTATTAAATCATGCAAGGATTCAAGTTGTTCTTATTATTGAAATTTTTTTATTCAATTTTTATATATTAAGTATCACAGAAAAGCTTTATGTCAAAAAGATGTTTTTATAGAAAATATTATTAATTAAAAAAATGCAAACTTCAAAAATATTGAATCATGGTGGCATAACAAACTCACAACTTATCACCACAGGCAACCACCAAGGCCTTTCGACTCAGTCTTAGAAATAGGATCATCAAAAAAGCATTTGGAACATGAAATGATGGATGATAATGTTTTATCAATCATACATTGTGACAATTGCTTTGAGCTGTTGGTTGGTTTTATAAGTACATTCTTATTTATATTTTTGAAAATTTTCAAGCGTTTTATTAAATCAATATATTTTTTTTCATCTAACATCAAAGTTTTTAAAACTAATCTTCCAGTCAAGTCCACCAACATCTCCAACCACAATACCTTACAATTGTGCTGTGATTGATGAAGAAAAAATTCCTTTCAGGAAAGCTTCATTTGATCTAGTACTATCTAACCTTAGGTGATTTTAGTAATGAAGTTTTTATAGATAGCATCTGGTGGAAAACATAATTAATACAATAGCTGATCAATTTAGTTAATAGTTTCAATGGTTTTTGAGAAAATATACAATGAGAAATTCTATTATGAAGCTCAATGTAAAAATAATTATTTTATTAACTTTTGCATATTTTATTAGCCTGCATTGGGTGAATGACCTACCAGGAGCTTTTAAACAAGTGAGTTTTCCCATCTATTACTTTTCATACATAATATATTGCAGAAAATTTTAATGTGAGCCATTTACGTGTTGCCAAACATTTGTGTTTAATATAATAATTTCTATCTTTAAAATTCCGTATAAATTAATTTTAGAATTAATATTTCACTATGTAAAATTATGATTTTAGGAAAAAATGTTTAAATTATCATGATAAGGTTGAGCCACAACTCTGAAGAGCTCAAAGTATATTTTATAAAATAATAGAAAAATGAAGAGAGATAAATAGGTAAAGGTTCAAGAAAGTAGTTAGTAGTCATTATTCTAAAAAAGTATTTTTGAAAAATATATGTAAGGTATGATAAATGTAGAAAAACGAAAAATTTAATAGCAAATGTGCTGTTTTGTTTTGAAATCGATGTAAAACTGAATCTAAAATAGCATTGAAAAGAATGCATGATTCACCATGCAATTTTTACCACTATTATCTCAATAAAAAATCAAATAAACTATTGGTTTATTAGTCGAACAAAACGTTCAAAGGTGTACAGAGTGTTGCAGGATGATGGCTGTTTCATGGGAAGTTTATTAGGAGGAGACACCCTGCACGAGTTGAGAATATCACTCAGTTTGGCAGATCTTGAACGTAAAGGGGTTAGTTGAGTATGTGGTTCTAGTATTTCATTTTCTATGGGTTGGGAATTTTCATTATAATTGTTTATTTTTGTGATTTTGATTCAAGTAAGCACTAAATATTTATTATTTAATTTGATTTTTAAATTTATTTCTCATTTTTTTTCCCTATCGATTCTTAATATATTTAATCCCAAATAATCACAAAGCACTTAGTTTGCTTATCGTTTTTTATTTATAATTAAACCATTCACCTGAATTTTGCCTATAATAAATATTTTAAATTATCATTATTAAATTGCGTAATAAAAAAATTTTAATTATTTGATTTTATAAGTTCCGATTATCAAAATTTTACTTCAACTGAATTTTTAAAAAAAAATTAATTTTTTTGCCATGAGCTAATTTCTTCAAAAACATGTTTCCCAAAAAAAGCCCATACAACAATGTAGAATAATCAATAGCATAGTCGAATCAACAAATAATGCTGTACTGATGTTGAAATAGTGGTTATTACTCACAGGGGTTCAGGCCTCATATATCTCCATTCACATCTGCTCAAGACCTTGGGTCTTTACTGCACCAAGCAGGCTTTGTCATGCTCACCCTGGTGAGTGCATTAGTTCTATTGAATACTCATCGTTATGATAGGTTTCAACTAGCCAATGTTAAAGGTTCTAAACACAAAGACAAAGGCTAATTAAACGACGAAGCTTTTCATTATCAAGTATTTGATAACGTAAGATCCAGTAATTTTTGTGATGTTATTTTTGCGTTTTGTTTAAAGTATTTTCTAGTTTTTATGAAAATTCTTTTCATAGGATTTTTTCAATATGTTCAAATGAAGCTAGTATTCGATGGTTTATATATGATATAATACTTCTATTATTTATAGTTACGGTTTTTTGTGTATTTTTAAACTATTATCAATATAACCAAGCTTTTAAAGAAAAATAATGCAAGTTTGTTCAATTGTTTTTCAAACATTAATGCTGAGTGTGTTATTGAAATATTATAATGAATATTTTTCAAGGATGTTGATGATATAACCATAAACTATCCATCAATGATAGAACTGATGCTGGATTTAAAAGGTAAAACAGATATTTGTAATTGGTTGATAAATGAATGAATTATTGATTGATTGATTCATTCATTCATTGAGACATAACGATTAATACAGAGAATAAATATGACGGAATAAATTAAATTTTGACACTGACTGATATAACGTTTTTCTAATGCACAGGCATGGGGGAAAATGGATGTGCGTGGAATAGAAGTGTCAACCTCAATAAAGATATCATCACTGCTGCTTGCGCCATCTATCGAGGTATTATTTGGTTTAATTTTTAAGATAAGAAACCTATTTAAGATTTGTCATCATAATGCGTTAATTGATGCTTATAGAAGTTTTAAGTTATTAAACAAGGTTCATATTGCAGAGAAGTATGGTGTGATGAACGAGGAGGTAGGCGATATAACGGTACCAGCTCTTTTTCAAGTGATCAACTTCATCGCATGGAAACCCCATAAAGACCAAGTGAGAATGTGTTTTTCATAATTATTACAAGCAAAATTGATGTATTCTTTCAAAAATATTTTTTCCATCTTTGCTTTGTATTTGATTAATAATTTCAATCAAATTTATTTTCATTACCTCATTTTGATATTAATGTATCTATTTTTCTATTCTTGCAATCACATCAGTTAAAGCCGGCCAAGAGAGGTAGTGCTTCAGTATCCATGAAAGACGTGGGCAAAGTGGATGCATTAATAAGTCAAGGTACGTCATAATGCTTCTGTTCTAAGTCCCTTTGCAAAACAATCATAGTGTAAAGTTCTTAATATAAAGGTTTTCATAATATAAAATAACTTTTGGTAATAACATCTTATTTGTATAATGGCTTGACTTGGGAGACCGCGTTTTGAAATTATACCATTATTCAATTTATTCATTTTGGCTTTTTTCATTATCAAGTGAACAAACTGAAGAAAGAAGCCGCAAAAACAACAGATGAACAAGTTCAAAGAAGTGTTGATGAAGTAGAAAAATCTCTCAATAAAATTATAAATAAAACAGATGGAGAAAAAAATAAATGAAAAACTTGTTATATAGAAAAATTTATTTATTATTAGAAAATGTGTTAGAATGCAAATAGAAAAAGGTTTGCAGATTTATTGAATTCAATAAAAGAATATTATAAACGTAGCCAGGTATTTAAAATACATTCGGAACTTGGAAATAACTTAGAAGATTAAAGTTTTAGCTTGAAAACAATATGATTAAATATAAAAATTTAGTTTTTTAGCTCACCTCCATCTCCCCATTTATCATTGTACCTGACAGCTTTTCCAGTAAATCCAAAAGCTTTGTGAAATAATAGGATTATAAACTTCTGTTATGAGAAATTTTCATAAATTTAATTTTTATAGCATTGCTAGTGTTATGTCCACATGCAATAGCACCCTGTGAAAACCAAGATAGGAGCGATCAAATGGTGGACTTTCTAACATAGTTTAATGTCGCAAGTTACAAAAATTATTTTGAATATAGTATATTCAATTTTCATTTACTTACCATGAACTTTTTTCCAAAACCTATCAAAATGAAAAAGCAATCGGCAGTGAAAATATACTATCTTTTTTTCTGAAACATACTCATGCTACAATTTACAGATTCAGCTTGTTTAATAAATAGTGTTTTTGTTAAGAATGAAACTATTAAAGATATAAATTAGTTTAATGTAAATAATACTCATGGGCAAAACATCTCTAAGTTTTACATAACCTTTAATAGTAAAAAGTTCACTGTCAAAATTTAAGTTTTCTTTAGTTCATAATACTAAAAATGTTGCCTTCAGTAAATCTTCGTTTAAACAGTTGATGCTCATCAATACAGTACAATGGCAAAATTATATAAGCATGATATTGAACGCAAAAGAAAAGTCATAGTAGGTAAAGGTAATATATTATGCATTATAAGGCTGCAACAAAAAGATGGGGCCTTCTTTGGAAAGGATTTGGTGGTCCTTATAAAATTCGATCAATTCATCCACTGAATCGAAAATTTCTTTTTTTTTGCTTGTCTTTTCCAAGTGGTATTGTTGATTCTGTAGTGAAAATGTCAAGTTGCCACACTGATGTTTTACTTACAGTTATATTAATATTAGAGTTCATTTTCATCAATGAAATTTTGTTGATTTTTTTATCACTGACCGTTTTGAAAATCTGGTACTTTTTCAACCCATGCTCCGATTTTATCATCAGTGTCTGAAAGGCAGAAAGTTTCATACATATAGATTGATCAAACAAATCAAAAACATTTTTATTTATAGTGAATTCTTTTCTAGTTTTTACTCATATAGCAAAGAAAGTTTATAGTATAAACGCACCAAGAAATGAGCAAAGGCACTTTTGGATAGTCTTATCAAGAAGGTGCCGGGTTTTTTGAGCATCAACATACTTCAATTAAGAAGTTTCAATAATATATTTGAATGGGTGTTCTATGGCTGATTAAATAAAAATTTCTGTATTAATTATAAGAATCATTAATAATTCATTGTTTTAAAAATATAAAAAACATGATAAAATGTTTTGAAAAATAATAATGAAATTTATCTAAAAAATTTCCAAAAAAATCACAAAAACTTTTAAAATAAAATTTTGATTTTGAAATTAAACCATTGTTATTCAAATAATTAACCTTTCAGCAGCTTTAACATTTCCTTCCCAAAACCCTTGTAGTGGCTTTAAAAAATCACAAAACTAACTATCTATTAAAAAAAATTCTACAATGCATTTTTGAATTGACTAAACGAGTTTAAATTAAGAAAAGAAAAATATAAATTGAGAAACAAATAGCTAAATCATTATTTTTAAAATTTAAGTTATGCACCTTTTTGTATTTAAAATTAATAAATATTCAAATGAAAATCATTTTTGGAGTTTATTTTAGTCGACAAAACTTTTGTAAGATGAACTCACAATAATATGTGAACTTTTCGTAAGATGAACTTACATTATCAAGTGGAGGTACAAATAAAATTAATAAACCATTTAAAAAATTATGATACTATTTATGTATATTTTTGCCAAACAGTCTTAAAATTGAAATAAAAAATAAGTGCTCATTTTAAAAAACATGAATCACTAGAAAACAGCCCTTACCTCACTCAGTTCGTATTCAATAGTTTCCTTTTTTCCAGGAAACGTTTTCTGTAAATTGAAGAATTCCTTGAATTTTTTTCTTGAATTATAATTTATAAATTTAAATATTTTTCATCTTATGTAAAATTGATGTTATTAATTTAATGTTTAGAATTTATTTATAATATTTCAAAAAGTTTTCGTATTATATTATGGAATTATAATATATATAACGTTTTATGTCAAGGCTATTCTTTACGAAAATTACAGCTTTTATTTTAAACCAGTTTATGAATTCTCAATTGCTGTTTTTAAAGTATAATTCATCACATATATACTAACTGTTTCATCATTAGAGATTTTTGAAAACGGTTTGACGGCTTTAGCTGTTGATTATAAATGGAAATTTATTTATATTCCAAATCTTGAAATATCGTATCAAAAAACTAAAAAATCCAAAAAGCAAGCAATTTTTAAAAAATCATGTAATATATTACTTGGTTTTGACACAACTAGAGGTTTGGATGAAGGTTTGGGTAGTATGGAAGGAGGGGTCTTTTTTGGAGGTGGCTTCAGAAATTTCATAATACATGTTAATGAGTAGATTTGAAAACTTATGCTCAAGTTTCGACTCTATAGAATAAAATTTTTTCCAATGTTGGACCAATATAAATACATATAACTTACAGTTACGGGAGACTTTATGATGGATAGGTTCATGATGTACTCGGATGATCTTTGGTAAATAGGCGAAGTTTCATCAATATTTTTTTTAATTTTAACTTTTTCTTCATTACAAGGTGGTTTCATTTTACGAAATGAAACCGGAGGCTTTGGTAATTTTCTGTTTCTATGTGTTATTTTGTGTTCTTCTGAGGTGGTTGGACGAAAATTCTTTTGATAAAGCTTTTCAGACTGCACATCTTTGTTCAATTCATCATATTGGAACATATTGCTTTGTTCAGGTTCTGTCAGATAGTTTTAAAAATCAGAATAAATAGTGATTATATTTGCTTTTTGCTTGAATGTTAAAAACTTTAACAATTTTGGCATAGTTAATTAGATAGTATTTTTCATTTTTGATTCATTCCTCAGCAATCTCTGAACTTTTTCATGGCTTGATGTAACTTTCTAAAATTATAAGTACGTACCTGTATCAGAATCATTTTGTATTTTCGGAGATCTGGTGATTATACTGTAAAGAATTCGTGATAAAGTTTTACGATTGGTAATTTCACAAAGTATATTCAAAAACCATGAATTTTATTATTTAGATTATTTTCTATCTATTCAATGGCATCATTATTTATATATTTCAAACAAAATGTAATTTCCATAAAAAATTGATATTTAGCTTCAAAATTTGAAAAACCTGTTAAATTTCGTTATCTGCTCTGTCAACGTCTTTAACCATTTCTTCAAAGAAATAATTTTTACTAATTTAATTAAATTTTTATGAGAAAAAAATTTACTTATGTATGCAATAAACTGATTCAACAAGGAAATTTAATTAATTCACAAAAATAATAGACAAAAACTGACTGGTAGAAATAAATGAGTCTAAAGTTGCCATTAAATACCTTCATTTCTTCAAGAGAGGCTGCTGCTAAGTATATACTTTTATTATGATTCAAGGCGTTATTCAGTTTGAAGACCCATGGCATTGTGTATGGCATTTCTCCCAAGGAACATTCTGAGCAACTTTGATTCAACAATTTGAAAAAAATGTCAAAAACACTTTTGAATATGATGGAGTTTTAAGAATAAATTTTTTTTATGACAGTAATTTTTCAAAAAGTAGACAGATTTTTGAAAAAATAAAAAATTAATGCATGTAACAGTATAGTATTTCAATGCATAGTTTGTATCATTTTGTTAGAAGCATTCCATTAAAAAGTTTTTAAGAAATTCAACAAAGGAACAAAAAAGTATAACTAACTCGCTGAAGCCATAAAGTGAAACAGCTCTGGAAGGTAAGTTAGAAGTCTCATCATTATAACAGTACACGAATCCATTGCTTACTACCACAAAGTTTCGACTCCCTATTGGATCGTGTTTCATATGTAAAACATAAATTTCACGCCTTAAACAATTATAAAAATCTAAAAATTTAGTATTTTAAAAACTGAAACGATTTTCTGCAAACTAAACAGAGCCCACAAGTCTGTGGATGCTTTAGTAGTAGGGCTTAATTTCAGACCTCATTGATGTATTGATAAAAACATTGAAATCGATTTACTATATTTCGAAAAGGTATAATACTTATGGTGAAATGTAAAAGTATTTACATTTGTAATTTTGTATGATCTTCCCAACAAACTCATCAATTTTTGTTCTTCTCCTTAAATGACCTTGAATTCTAGTTGTGTTCCTTCCCACTAAATCCTGACAAGCTGATGTTTGTAGAATATAATTTTAACGATAAAAAACAGTATTAACTTTTAATACTAATAAATTATCAAATATAAGTCTTTTTTTATGCAGCAATAGTTTAATAGAGCTTAAGAATTTTGTCTTTATGATTTCATTTTTTGTATCTAATTCACCAATTGTTTTGTCAGAAGCTGGAATTGACATCTCCAAGTACTCTAAACTTGCTAGTTAATGAGTAGATTTCGAATATATTTCGAAGCTGTCGCTTATAAATCATAACATTTTAAATTTTCAATAGGAAATTTTTTCAAATTAAATTTAAGATTCAACCCAATTTTTCATTAATTATTATTTTTTAAAGTATTTTTCCCAAGCAAACGGTTAGTCTCAAAGTTCTGATCACGATCCAGGTTCTATTATTTAGCTTAACTTTATATATACGATACCATAATTAAACAGAATTGATTGAAGCATTGAAACTGAAACTATTAATAGAACAACTATATAAAACTTCTATAAATAGAATTTATTTTTGGGAAACAAAAAATTAGCTCAAAAAATCACTACCTGTAAGTGTTCAAAAGTTGAGGAAGTTATAATCATAATTATACTTTAATTTCATATTCTGCTAAACTTGAAACTAACGATTAAACTTCAATTTTGGAGAAATTGAGAAGTTTGAAAAATTCAATAGTGGTTCAAATGGTTTATTTATAAGAAAGTTTCAATCAGCGTGAACAATTTGAAATACATTTTTATGTAAAAATAATTTTTATTCGCTCACAATTCCAACCATATGTTATTCATTTCAAAATATGTTTATGAAGCATACGTTGAAAAAAAATAAAAAGCATGATAAAATTATGAATAGTTTTAAAGAATCACGCAACAAAGAATATTATAGTTTAATGAAATTTACTAAAAACTTGACTAATTTATTATATGAAATTAGGTGAAAATCTTTGAAAAAAAATTTAAAGCTCACTATCTATTTTTTTAAATCGAAAATTTCAAATTTTAAATTGAATTTTCAAAATCCATTTTTCAAGTCTTTTATTCTGCTGATTCAAACTTTAGTTTGTTTTGTTGTAATTCAAATAAGAATCATATGACGAGGGATAGTTCAAGTCATAATGACTAGAGTCTTTATTGAAGCTGGGAGTCGAGCCGATGAAGTTGTTTTGATGGCTCGGGTATTTGTTATCGTAGTGGTAGTTTGTGTTGTTATTCATAATGCTAGGATTGTTTTTATTGAAATTATTTGGATCATTTATTAAACTATTTTGGTTGTTTTGAATTGGTGAATAGCTGTTATAAGATGGTGGATTGATATTAGGTGAAAAACCGGGTGATTGATTAAATTGGGAGGATTGCGAAGGTTTACTTTGATCATTGATGGCTTGATTCAGTTGTGATTGATTTTGAATAACTTGTGAGTATGAGCCGTTGAAAGGGGAAAGATGAGGGTGGTTATGGCTCGCTGGTAAAGCTGAACGGGGCCTAGAAAAATTTGGCTGCAAGAATGTTTGCTGCATAGGAAAGTTATTCGAAATTGATGAATTTTGGTAATTGAATAACGAATGGCTATTTGGTGAAGAAACATTTTTAAATTGCTGAGTAGGTGAGTTATTACCAAAGTGATTTCCTTGAAGAAATCCGTACTGACTTGATGACAAATTACCATTGTATATGTTAGTTGGCAAACGATTTTGACTATTGAAAACTAAGTTGTTTGAAACTGAGTGAAGAAAGTAGTTGTTGGAAGGACTGAAGGGTCTTGTAGAGTCATTACTTGAGCTTGGATAAGGCTTGGAAATAGCATTATAGGAAGGGCAAGAAGAAAGATTTTGTTGCATTTGGTAATTATGCTGAAATAGTGGTCTTTGCTGTAAAAAGTGCGAGTTTAAGTGTTGGTTTGAATTTTGTTGCTGTTGATGTTCTTTACGCTGAAAATTTTGAAAGTTTTGCTGGTATTGAGTTTGTTGAAAACTTTGATTTTGTTGATTATGAAAACAAGTTGATTGCTTGTCGGATTGTTCTTGAAAATGTTGGGTTTGTTGATTTTGAAACTGTTGGGTTATGTTAGGCGAGTTTAGTTGGTGTGAAACTTGTTGTGGTATTTGAGGTCGTTGAGGCTGAGAAAGAAAATTTTTTTGGAACTGTTGAATCATTTGTTGTTGTTGTTGCCATGGCAAGTTTTGTTGTTGATACTGTTGAGAGTAGTTTATCTGGTTCATTTTGTTGCTATATTGTTGAAGATATTGTTCATATTGTGATTGTATGTTTTGAAGTTGGTTGTTTAAAAATTTTTGGTTTGATGGTTGGTTGAATGAATGCTGAAATTGGTTGGTTTGTTGGACTTGAGTTAATGCATTTGTTTGATTATTCTGAGAATTAAAAGGTGCTTGGTTAAATGAATTTTGTTCAGTTAATCCATTAAAATTGGAAACTTTGGAGAAATTTTGCAAACTTTCATTAATATATTCTCCACTAGTTTCTACTTTTTCATTCAAAATATTGTTTTTAGCCCTCCACGTGTTTGTTTTTTCTAATTCAGTGAAGTCAACAGCATCGTAAAATTCTTCCCGAAAACTTGAAGAATCATCTATAAATAGAGCAAATATAAATTTAAAAATTTAGAATTATCGATAAAAATTCAGAATGATCAGTTTCATTATAAATTGCTTTTATATCTTACATCTGAATAATTTTTGATCAACAAAAAACTTCAAACAAAAGAAATTTTTTAATACATTTATTGAGAATCAAAAGCTATCATTTTCGATAAGTTTAGCTTTATCATAAAAACAAGAATCGAAGATTAGTCGCCCCATATGGGGTTTTGTTTGCTCAAGGTATGTTTTACAGAGCGCTACTCCTTGTGTACTTAATTGTGGGCCCAAGCAGGATCGAGCCCGGCAACTTTAGAAAGTTAGTCTAATGCTCTACCAAGCTGAGCTATGCGGGCCGTCATAAAAAGTTTGCGGAAAAATTAAATCGTAACTATAAATAAAAAACTAAATCGTACTATAATTAGTAACTAATTTTTTTGTTAGCATTTCATGATAAGGCTAAATTTGAAACTAAATTATAGCTTTTGATTCTCAATAAATTTATTAAAAATTCCTCTTAATTGATGTTTTTTGGTACAAAATATTATAGAAAAATACAAACGATGTCTCTGAAAAAATATTTATCAAAAACTTTGAAATATCAAAGTTATTTTTGAGCATATATTTTTTAATACCTTGTTGACTAGTGGGACTCTTAGATTCTAAAGTTGTTGCAGAAGATTCACTGTAGTTATTGGGTTTAACTTGTTGTGAGTTATTTATTTGATAGTTCTTTCCAAATGCTTGACTATCAGGCTTCAAAAAATTTTTTTCAGAATTTTCATGGTAAAAATCGTTTGAAAGTGGCAATTTAGTGTTTATAGTATTGAAGTTGGTTTTCTTTGTTTGTGTCACCATTTTTATGTTCTGTTTAGTTCGTTCAAGAGTTCGATTATCCGGAACTGAAAATTTTCTAGAGATAATCATAGGTAGTTTATTCTGTGCAGAGTTTTGAGAAGTTAAACCATTGTATTGTGAAGTTTCAAGATTTTTTGAGCTTTGAATTAAATATTGATCTATATGTTTTGAATTTTCAGAAACCTGATTAATACCGTGTGAATTATTACTTTCAAACTCGGTATTTGTTTTGAACTGTAAAACATTGCTTCTATTTTGAAAACCATCTATACTTTGATTTTTTGAGTTAGCTTCATGTTTTTCAACTGGGTTTAATATTGTTGATTTGTTTGAGCGTATATTGAGTGAAGTTATATTACTTTTTTCTACAGAAGCTTTGGGCGTTGATCTAGTTGAAGAGATCACACTGATACTATTGGAACGCAATCTGGTAGGTCTGATCATTCTATTGGAAGAGGATTGAATACTGAGATTGGCAGCTGATTTATTTGGTGTTAAAGATGTTTGTTGAACGAGCAAAGTGCGTGAAGGTTCATTTCCTAATTGGTTTTTATTTTCTGTTTTTCTTTCTGTTGTTCTTGATCTTGATTGATTGGTATTTATGTGATCGAAAGGAAGCTTGTTTTGTTCATCACCTTGGAAACCAGATTTTAAGTTCAACGTTGTTTCAGTTTCTTGGTTTTGATTCGTATTTCTCATGGATAATTGGCTGCATTGATGATTGATAGTATTTTGATGTTTAGTATCGTCATTCGAATCTGGAATGGGTTTAATGAATAACGTGTTTTTTTTTTGAGTCACCACTTGTTGATTGGGAGTTGATAATGAAAATCTACGGACGCTACTTTTTTGTTTTGGCGGCAAGACTTTTGGCATTAAAAGTTCTTCTCTCAACAGATTAACATCCATTTTTGTTTGGAACCTTGTTTCTTCAGTTTGGTTGTTTGTTTGAGTTTCTATTGAAATCTCGAATTGCTCTTTTGGTTGTGCTTGGTTATAACAAGTTCTTCTCAAACTCATTGTTTCTTCGAACTTTTTCAAGTTTAGTTCTTTTTTCATATCATTATTCATTTCTTCTTCCATATCATTTATACCACTCATTTGAGCTATGTTTTTGAAACGATTCGAAATTAAATGTCTTCTTTCAGTTGAGGCTCTTGATCGTGAAGTTCTATCTCGTTTTCTTGTTAATGTTTTTGTTTCTCCGTTCACAATCTCGTTTTCGGGGGTTGAGGGAGTAGATAATATTAATTTATTATTAAAACTATTTTCTGTCTGTTTTTCTTCTATTTTGTTTTTACTTCCTTCTTCTTTATCATTTCCATTTTTACCCCCAATTTGGTAATTATAAAATGATCTACTCAGAGATGATTGTTGAAACTTGTGGGCTCCAAAAAGTTTTAATTGAGATTTATTTTCTTTGGGACCCACATTTTGAATGCATCCTGTTGATTGTCTTCTAGCCACAATAACATTTGGGTTAGAAGTTAATTCGGCTATTTCTTTGTTTGTGAGTCTTCTTACAGAGTATACCATGTTGACGAAAGCTTCCCTTGCCTCTGAAGGAGTTGTCATGTTTCTGAAATAAGAAGCGTTTAAAAATTTGAAGTAAACTTTTCAGTATTTATTAATTACTTTAGATTTGATTGTTAATGTTTAAAATATTTTGCACAAATTAATATAAATTTGAAAAAAAGAATTCAATCTTAAACTCTGAAACACATTGAAACCTGAGAGATATAATTTCAAGGATATCACTAATGTCTGTGAGAGCAGTAATAGCCAAATGAGTGAGATTTTCACAACATATTCCATTCACAGCCAAGATTACATCTTCTTGTTTAAGGCCTGATTTATCTGCTTTGCTGTACTGCCGTATCTGTATAACAAGTTTTAGTAATTATTATATCAAAGTAATAACCAAATGCTATTTTGAAAACTCAATTATATGTAATTTTTTTCCGAAAATAGCATGATTTTTATCTATGCTAGAAAACATCAATAATAGTAGAAAATATTAGACATATTTTCTTCCATTATTTACCAATTTTTTAGCTTTCGCTGATAAATTTAGATTTTAAAAAGTGCTTGAATTTTATATTTAGAATATTTATGAAAGAAATTATGTGTTTGAAAATATTCTTTGTTTTATTTTCGTTTCACTCTGAGTATGTGATAAACATAACCTATCTTTATCATCAGATTATGGATCTTTCGATTGCTAAAAAGAGCTTGTTTTAGAAACTTAGCCTGATAACATTAAACATATTCAACAATCTATGCGGTGCTTTTCAAAAAATAACTATTTCAAAAAAATAATATAAACAGCTCTGAAAGATTATTGGAAGACAGAGAATGCGCGTCTAGACTCATAGCCTGGAAGGTATCAGTCCTACCAGCTAGCAGGTTTGAACGCCAAAAAGCCTTTTAACGTTTGACCAAAACCGAAACGCTTTTTAAATATTAAAAATTGAAATAACTATATTTGTTAACATCATGTTAAGAATAGAAAAGTGATATTGAATAAAAATTTTATCTTTTGATATTTTCGAAGCAAAACAGGCAAATAACGTAAATTTTTATAAACTCAAGCGTTGAAAAAATTCCAATCTTATCTGATATATATCCCACAAATACTTGCAGTTTTTATTGTTTTTACTTTCTCAATAGCTTTAAGGTGTTTTTGAGCAATGATTATGTTTTTTTTCATTTAGACGCAGTTACAAAAGAGCATTTGTTATTTGGGACTCGCAAATATTTATTTTGTTGAAATCCAGTTTAAAAAAAGTTTCTTCATTTGAAGAAATTTAATATTTCGAAATAGAAATATATTCCAGTATAGTTATTTGAAAATATCGAAACTGTAAAGTTAACCCGTTATGAGGCCTTTCAACCAACTGTAGAGCATGCAATGAAAACACGTGAACTCAAAACTTTTTATTTTAAATTTAACTTTCACCAAAATAATGAAACGCAAAAAAAACAACTAAATCAGATAATCTCAAAAACAGCTTAGATACTGACTTTAGTAAAAACATGAGAAAAAAAACAAGCGAACTTTAGAATAACCTTAGAAACGGCGAACAGAGTAGGATCTGAGTGGTGAGGACACAGTCTGAAGCCCAAGGGCAGACCTCCAGGCATTGATACCACCACCTGCTTCAACGCCATGCTCTGTCAGTTTTGAATAATAACTAATTCTTATTTTTTCAAAAAACTTTTTTACAATAAAATTCAAAAAAATTGAATTTAAAAAAAGATACATAAAATGTTTCTTAAAAAAACTCACTTTTATCATTATAGTAATATATAGTTTTTATAATATATAGCGTCATTTTGGCTGCATTCAGAGTATCAAGCCGAAAAATTTTTTAATTAATCTTTCAATGCTCTTAAAATTTGAAATAAAAGTATATCTAAGACACAAAATATCTTTAAAGTTTTAAAGATTTGAAGTTTTTTGTTGAAAATTTTTAGACTTTTGATGCTTGTTTTCAAATTTAACAACTTTAGGTTGTTTTCATCAAACAGTTTGTTCCCAATAAAATCTATATCCTGACATTGAATGAAGTTTATCGTCTTTATGAAAGTAGTTTTTCATTTCATCCTTATCAATTTACTAGTCTAAAATGATTTATGTTTTCAAAAATAGTGAGTTTAAATTTTTTCATAATTCGCAGTATGTTTCAAACAAGAACGCAATTTTTGAAGCTGCTTTTTTATCACTAGTAGGGATGTTAACCTAACAAAAGGTTTTGTATTAAAAAAAAGTGAAATCAATAATTTTTTCTCCAGTTTGAGGCATCAAAACTGAATTATTTTGAAAATTATAAGATTAAATTCAAACGAAAATTACTGCTCACTTCATAAATTCAAAACAAAACCAACTGAATAGAAAATTAAATAATTTAAAAACCAATCAAATTCAAACCTACGCCCAAAAACTAACAAAAAATTTTAAAAATTCTTGTTACAACTTTCTTAAATACAAATCATTACTCCTCTTCATTAAAGTCCATTCAGACGTTAACAAATAAAATATGATCACTGAAACATGCTGATGAACCAAACGCGAAAGAACTTCAGGCTTGCAGCTCAGCATTGTTGCTCCTATGTTTATTACTCATTCTTTGGTTGTATGTTTCTATTTATGATTATTTTTTCAATAATCTATCAAGATATGTTTCGTTTATACATGGACTTATATGATTAATATTCATTATCAATACTCAGTATTGTAATGGTTATTTGATTTTGCATTTCGTTAATTTTCAATAATTTTTCTATTATTTACAGTATATTTTATAACTATTGAATGTGAAATTTTATCAAAATAAATTGAAAATGTGTTACTATTGTTTTCAAGCAAAATTTTCATAAATAAATCATCTTTTATCAAAAGAAATAATAAAAGTAATGTTATTTATAAATTGCTTACTACTAAATCTGTTTAAGGTGTTATGTTTTTAGAAACATTGAAAACTAACTCTAAATTTATTTTATAATAGTTTCAATAAATAATAAAACAAAAACACTTTTGTTTGCTAGTTAAAAAGTATTTCGTAGACTTTTACATTTTCACATACTTTTTTTTTGTTTAACTCAACAAATATATTCTATTTTCAACTATTAACTGCTTATTAAATAATTTAAGTGTTGTACTTGATTGAAATTCCATGTGAGAATAAACTTTCAAATATGTAGGAACTAGGCATTTTTTTGAAAATTCTAAATAAACTAATTTTTTCATAAGTTTGTGAAATCATCAGAGACAAACTTTTAAATAAAAATAAAATCTATATCATTTTAAATTAAAATCTATTCAAATCCTGGATGAGTTTTGATTTCTAATTATGAAAAAATAAAAAAAAATTTTTTAATCTCCATACTCTGGAAAGTGATGAGTTTGATTGTTTGTGCACCTATTAGGAGCCAGTTTGTTTGGGTCTACACATGTGGTCCAGAAGTTCTTGGCTATATAATCGTGTTAAAAATGTTATCTAGTGTTTAGACTACTATTTGCTCAAAGCACCAGACGTTAAATAAAATTTAATTTTAAAAATAATTTATTTCACACTTTCAAAACTTCTTCATCTAGGATTTCACTGTGTAAGCCATACGATAAAATGATAGGGCACAAAAAATGGAATAAGAATAAGTACTTGAATATTTTTGCAACTAAAAAACTTATATATTTTCAAATATTTTCCAGAATTTCTCATTGATTTTATAAAAGAGATTTAACTTCAAGATCTTAATTGAATTTGACTTTTGTGTTTTTGAAAATTAAAAAAAAACGAAACAACTTGACTTGAAAGAAATCAACGATAATCCTATTTACAAAGTTTTCATTTTGAAGTACTATTTCTATTTATTTTAAGCCACAAGAACATTGTTTAGACACATCAAAAAAAACTTCTACAACGTTTTACTGAAACTATCTCTTGAAACTGCAGTATAATCTTTGAAAGCTTTTGTGTAAAACCACAACAACATACGTGTCAATTTTTTCATCACACGTTGACCAGTCTAGAACTTCAATTTGATTTAGAAAATACCACTGTTTTGCTTCATTCGGTTTTGTATAAAAATATTATCTTCTTGATAAATCCTACTTTGCCGGCAGTTTTTTGCCAAACTATATATAGGTTGAATAATGATATTTCACGTTAAAAACCATTTAACTATGTTTTTAAAATAAAAAAAAAGACAAAAATAGTAGAAAGTTGCAAGATATTTTCATGATATCAGGTTTTAAGGCTTGCCTAATTGCCTGCTAATTATGACTTGCATCTATTTGGGGCTGTGTTGACAACGATCATGTTAACCGTATAGTCATAATTCTTTTGTGACTTTCTCGAAATTCTTTTTTCAAGTATTTTTTTATGATGACTTTTTTGTTGCTGATGGCGTTTTCATTTTGAAGTTTTTCTTGTTATTACTATTTTTGTTTCTTTTATTGTGACTAGTGAATTGTTTTTTCATCAATGTTATAATAATTACCGTTATAGAAATTTTTGTTACTGACATTTTTTAGAAAAATTTTTGATTTTAACTTGAACTGTGCTCGTTTATGTCATGTTTTTCATAATTGGATGAAAAAGGTCTCTATCTGAGGTTAACGTAATATATTTGAAGACCAAAGGTTCATAATAAGTTCTCAAAAATCTCTGTTAGATCAGGGGCTGAAATACCATGAAGAAACACAAGGAAAAAGTTTTTTTTGAAGTGAGATGTTACGATATTTGCTTATATAACAGATCATATCTGAGAGGTTTTCATCATATTTCTTGTTATACAGTTGATTCCGTCGTAATGTTGTTAGATTAAATTTTGTTGTTTTCACAAATTTGGTTAAAAGTTGTAAACTGTAAGGTTAAAAAGAAAGAATGGATCGATAGTTTTGATTTTTATTTTAGATGTTGTTTGAAGCAATTTTTGTTTGCTGAAGTCTTCTTAGATCATCCTTACTATTATACTTTGTTGAAAAAAAAACATTTTTTTGATAAATTTGGTGAACTTTTGAGTGTTAAGTTGAAAAATTCATTCGGAAAAGACAGGGTTGTTGGATTTTATAAAGAATAAAGTCTTGAACACCATCTTCAAGTGGTGCCTTGGTTTTTTATGCTTTGTGGCTTGTAAAAACAGTGTCAACAAAATTTTATTTGAAAGAAATTGAAAATTTTACATTTACTCACAGGTTGGTGGAAATATTTATTTATATGAATGTTATAACAAAACATGTTTTTCACGAAATTAAATTTTTAATTTCATTTTTATGCACTTGTTATTTATAGATTCCAGCCATATCAATAATAATAGTTTACTATCTTAATATCTTTTTATTTGACACATTGTAGTAAGAGGTTATAAATATCAGGCGCAAAAGTGCTTGAAAAAGTCTGTAAGCTCATTATCCTCACTACAGCTAAGGTTTTTCAACAAACTTGTACTCTTATCTTTTCAGAAAATATTTTATTCAAAATAAAGTTACTTCAGCAAGGCAAGTTTTTTTTTAAAAAAAAAATAAATTAGTTAATAAAATAAAAAAAATTGAATAACTATTTTCACTCTATTGATTTAAAAGAACTGAAAAATGGATGAAGAATACAACTACGATGGAGACAAAGAGAACTCAGGCTTACCTAATCCTTCTTACGTCTCTGGTCTTTCCGACTCGGTTTGTTTCTGGTTCCTTTCATTTTTTTCACTTTAGTTTTTTTAATCACTTTCTTTCTAGTAATATATTTTATCATTCTCATTCATAAGTTTTTTCGCAAATATTTGGTAAGTATTTTTTCATATTTTACGAACAATTGTGAAAATTTTTTAGTTTTTTCGAAGATTTAGTAGTAAATTGCTAATATTTAGTAAGTAATCGTTAAACCTTATATTTTTATTCGGTCTACAAGGACGCTATAAAAAAAGAAGAATTTACAGTGGTTGAAAACAAAAATGCGAAGAAGAATGATATTCTTGAAAGAGGGAATTGGGGAAGCTCAGTTGAGTTTGTGCTATCCTGCCTTGGTTGTGCCGTGGGTCTTGGTAACGTTTGGAGGTTCCCATATTTAGTTTACCGGAATGGAGGAGGTTGGTTATTTCGTTTTTAAATATTTTTTTCAAGTTTTTTAATGTTTGAATTCTTTAACTTACAAGTTCGTCAAAATTTTTCAAATGTGAATTGTTTATTTATGGTTTATTATTATAGTTACTTTGGTGATAAAAAATATTTTTAGGGTTTTTTGGTACTTCACATTAAAACTTAAATCTTTGAAGCATATATTAATTATTTATAAAACATCAATTTGAGGAGTTTTAGTACATTTATTGAAGCTTAAGCTATAATTTTTGGTAAGTTACCATAAAGCTAATGTTTTATGGTAAGACCATACTTACCGAAAATTATAACTCAAGTTTCAATGAATTAATTGAAATTCTTTAAATTGACGTTTTATGAATAATTACTATATATAAAAAAAACATAAAATGTCTCCATAAAGTTTTATGAAGCATATCTTATGCTGAATGACCATTTTTTAATCATTATAAACTTTTCGTTATGTTTTTTCCAATCCAAACTCTAGTTATTGCAAATATTTTATCAAAAAAGCTAAAATTCAATATTATTTTTATTTAGGAGCGTTTTTGATACCGTATATATTTATGATGTTGTTTGTTGGCTTGCCTGGATTTTTGATGGAGTTGGTCATAGGGCAGTACAGTGGAAGAGGCCTTTTGCATTTGTGGACTTTAGCACCTATTTTTAAAGGTTCAAAGTTCAAGTTTTAATTTCTTTCTTTATTTCCCTATCGTTTTAAAAATTGGAGAAATAATTTCATTTTGATTTGTTGTGGAGTTTGTTACAGAAAAGTGAATATTAATTTTTTTTGAATAATTTAGAATTTTGATTTTCAGGTATTGGTGTAGGGATGATTGTGTCAAGTGGTGGTATAAGTTATAATGTTATCATGGGGTGGTCATTTTATTTTCTATTCGCTTCTTGGCAGACAGTTCTTCCTTGGTCTTCTTGCACACAAGATTATAATACTCCAAGTTGGTTTAACATATGTTACTTCTTTTCAAAACAATAAGCTAAATTTATTCACTATTTTATTACATTTGATAACTTTTATAAGCGGAAATTATAAATACAAAAAGCAATTAAGACTTTAAAAAATGCTCATATAAAAGTGCGAAGCTTTTTGTTAGATTATTATCACTTGATAATGTAAGCTAGCTTTACGAAAATCTGTCATTTAATAAATACTTTATGTTTGTTGTCCTTACTTTTAGATTCAGGCTATTGTATTTCAAAAAGCTTCATACTTTTAAAAAAAATTATTTAGTGTTTGATGAGTTTTTCAAGTGATCAAAAAACAGATTGCTACATTAAGAACGAAGCTTCCCATTGTGAATCATCGTACAATGTTAGTAACACATATTTGGCCAACCAAACATTCTTGATTCCTAATAATAGTACTGGAGTTCTTGTGAACGAAACATTTACAAATTTAACTTCAAAAGTAGAAGAGTTTTGGTGGTACAACCAAACTTGTTATAATTCCACTTTTTGTCTTGAGAACATGTATATGATTGGATGCGATAAAGCGTACGTTGAAGGTGCTAGAATCAGTGCTTCTCAAGAATATTTCAGGTAGTTAATTTTTATACCAAGAATACTTCATGAAAAATATATATTATTTATTTAAAAAAAATTATTTTCAAATTTAAAATTTTTTTTGACAAATTTATGCGATATTGTTGAAAATTAATTTTACATAATTTTGTTTTATCAAGTTCAATTGCTTTTTTGATACACTATAAATTAAAATTTGAAAACTAAATTTATTTTCATATTCATCTTCAAAAAACTGTACTAAGAAATATTCTTAGCATTAGGTAACTAAATAGGAGTTAACTAATTTTTAACTATTTTCTTTCATTATAAATACGTTTGAATAAATTTCAACAAAAATTTTTTTAGAAGAAGAATTTTAAAAAGCAGTAAATCTCTTGACGACTCAGGCCAAATACAATGGGAATTGGTTTTAGTGTTGTTGTTGGCTTGGGTTGTCACTTGGGCGTGTTTGTTTAAAGGAATCAAAACTGCTGGAAAAGTATATAAAAAATATTTTTAAACTCAAATAATCTTTCAATTGAATTTTTGGAGATTTATTTGCCAACAAATAACTATGAAAAAATTGAAATAGTATTTAGTCGATGTTTAAAAAATCTTTGAAACTCTCAAAGGTGGTCTACTTCACGGCAGTTTTCCCTTATGTGGTGATCTTTATACTGCTTATAAGAGGGGCTTTATTAGAAGGAGCAAGAGAAGGCGTGATATTTTATATCAATCCTCGATGGGAAACACTTGCTAACGCAAAAGTACTTTCTTTTGAGTACTTTTTTTAAATATCAAATCCATACCTCTCAGTAGGCCGAATCTTATTTTAGTTTTATATGAGATCAAATTTATTTTGTTTGACCTAATATTTAATGAAACAAATGCATAAATATTAAAGTCAGGGTTGACCCGATTTTATTATCCGCTTTTTTAATGTTTACCAAAAACTGCTTTTGGTGGTTATTATTGATGGTCAAAATGAAATTATTGTTCACAATTTATTTTTTCATAATTCATTATTTTATAAATTAAACTATGTATAATTATATTTAATCTCGGTAGTTATTTTTCATAAGCCTTTAAAAAATTTACAAAAGCAGTTGTTCTAAATTTAATCTTTTTATAATTATAATTTTAATTGTTCGTAGGTATGGATAGACGCAGCGGGTCAAGTATTTTATTCTTTAGGAGTTGGAGCAGGTGGATTAATGAATTTAGCCAGCTACAACAAATTTAATAATAATATTTACAGGTTTGTTGTTTTTTAAATTTTAAAATAAAACTAATTTAAAATGCGTTACTTATTTCAAGTTCAGCCTTATAATAAGACCTTTTTTTAATACGACTTTAGTAACTTCTTGGAAAATTGAAAAATTATTTTTATAAAAGTTCTTTAGACACAAGATTATCAGAAATCTAGACAAATTCATAATGCATATTCACACTTATGCATAATTATTTTCTAGAGATACCCTCATAGTGGTGATTCTAGACACACTCACAAGCATTGTTGCAGGGTTCCCCATCTTCTCCATTATTGGCCACTTGGCGAACAAACTTGGCAAGCCTGTCGAGACTGTAGTTGAGGGAGGTGAATAAAGTTATGAATAGGCATGATATGCTTTTTATATCTTTCAACTAATTAGAAAAATTTATTCAAAATATTTATTCGGTTCTTATTAAGCGTATGTTGTTTTTTTAGTCATAAAAGCTTTCGAGGAATTACCATTTTTTTGTTCATCTGACCAGTGGTTTAAAAAATGTTTGTTTGACTCTGTCATTTGAAGTTTTTATTGTCTACAACTAATTTTTTTCTCGATACAAACTCCGAAATTGAATCAAAGCAAACACATTTTTAACTGACAATACCATGGCAATTAGCAACGTCTTTAAGTTTGTATACTTGATAATGTAAGTTCAACTTAAGAAAAGCTTCGTATCAGTTAGCTTATATAAATATTTGATTTAAATGGTATTAGATACCAATGTTATTCATAAAATTTTTTTTATATAAAAATTCATTTTATTTTTTTCTTGTATCTTCATATCAACTGCGATCCACGAGATTCTCTTTCATTTTTAAAATTCTTGGTGCCAAACGACATTTCAACAACATTTTTCAAATATTTTTATTAAAACATTTCACTCATCAAACTTGTTTGACAAATTTGGCAACATTTCAAAGGACCTGGTCTGGCTTTCATAGCATACCCAGAAGTAGTCAGTAACTTGCCTATATCTCAACTGTGGGCAACTCTTTTCTTTATCATGCTTCTCACTCTTGGAATTGATTCTCAGGTGTTACTTTTATAACTAATGAAATAATTCGAAAAATATTTTATAAAATATTTAAAAATTGTCTCTTTATGTTTATATAACTAACATCTTCAAGTCGGTATTTAAACGCTTCAAGCTTTTATTATTATTATTATTTATTATTTATTATTTGTAGGGCGCACAGTTTGCAAGCTAGGTTTGTAGGGCGCTGCTCTAATCAGAAGGGCTATGAGAGAGAAATTTGGTTATAAAGATGCGTCTTTAAACGCTTGCGAAAAACTTTAAGAGAAGGTGAAAGACGGAGATTAAGTGGAAGAGAGTTCCATAAGTGAGAGGCGATATGCGAGAAGGAGCGATATAAAAAAGAGTTAGAAGAGACAGGCTGATACAACCATAAACCAGAGTTCGAAGACCTGAGAGACTCAGGAGTCTGTCTAATGAAAAGACAGTCATATAAATAAGCCGGCTGATTAAAATATAAGGTGTCAGCGGTGAGCCATAGCAACTTGAACTGGGCTCTTAGTGCCACCGGCAGTCAATGAAGGCGATCGTGACAAGTGCGAGATGAAGAATAGTAGTCGGCTTGAAGAACGGTTTTAGCAGCACGATTTTGGAGAGATTGCAACTTAGAAATAAGACAGTTCGGGAGTCGACAAAGAAGAGAGTTACAGTAATCAATCTTTGAAAGAACTAAAGAGATGATCAGAGCAACGGCAGTGTCAAAGGCTTTCATGAACAAATTTATTTTATGAAGATTTAAAAGTTTGAAAAAGTAATTTTTATATTAGATTGTTTTTTTTTTTAAATTTCATCAAAACTTGTTAAGCGCAAAATTTAAAAAAAATTGGTTTCAGAAGTGCCAAAAAATTTGTGAAAAATTATAAATAGAAAGTGCCTATAGTATAAGTGAGTTTTCAAAGAATCGTGGAAATTTTTGAAAAAAAGTGAAAAGCGTAAGTTAAGGTGATGAAATTTCTACAGATGAAGGCGTGGTGAAAGGAAGTAGTCCAACTTAGAAAGAACAAGTGAGATAGTGAAAGCATTAACAGTTGCAAAATGATAAAATTTTACGGCTTTTAAATGGCTTAGATGTTGAATTTGAGTGATTGGATTATTTCAGAAATTAAGTAGGTGAACTAACCTCCTGAAGGCATATACTTTGATTCCATGTCAAACCCTTAGTTAGCTTTCAAACCATAATTTTTTCTCCTATTTGATTTGTAGAAAGCGTTTTGCTCGACAAGATTCAATATATTATATAAAATACAGTTTAATTTGTTTTGAAAAAAAGTTTTGAAGGTGCCGTAATAACGTTTGACGTGAGAAATTATAATTGTTATAAAAATCGACATGAAAACTGAAATTCAAATCTCAAACGAATCAGATAACTGGAATAGAAGTAATAATGACGGCTTTCACTGACACCTTCCCTGTGTTGAGAAGATGGAAACCACTGGTAGCAGCGGCTATATGTACATTTTTTTTTCTTTTGGGCTTGGTCATGTGTCTTCAGGTTTGAAGTTGGTTATACTTGAAAACATAATTTCTAGCACATTTACCAATCAAGATATAGCATAAGATTTTGGTTTCAACTTAATTGTTTTTTATTTTGACAATAGTGATTAATTAAGATCTATAAAAAATTAAATTTTAGAGAAGTTTTATTTTTTATAATGATTCTCAAAAGCACATTCATGTTCAATAGTCTGGAGAGTACTGGTTGAACATTATGTCGAGCTACCAAGGGGGTTGGTCTGCCATCTTCATAGCAGCCTTCGAACTTGTTATTTTTGCTTGGATTTACGGTAGTAATTGTGAAGACTTTAAAATTAATCAATTAATTTGAAATAAAAATTGACTCCCTTTTTTGAAACGTTTTTTTTTATAAAGTTTTCTCTCCAAAGCAGAAAATCTCAACTTTTAATTCTCCTCCTTATGTTTCCAACCTTATATTGCTTCTTAACCAGGCAAGCTTACGATCTTCTACTCCCTCTGAACTTTTTGTTAAAACACTTTTTTAGTTTTATGCTAAATCTGTTTATTTCATCTTTCAGTCCTTTTTTTTTGAGTATTCTAGTTTTTCAACTAAAATTTTGCTTTTTGAAAAAAATTATTTCATTCAAAATTAAACTTCTTATATTAAATTTAATAATAAGTCTTTTTTTAAAATGAATATTGGAAAAATACACAAGGTGTCACGTAAAAAAAACTAAATGTATTGTGGATAATTTTATATTGAATCTCGAAGGGGCTCGAAGGATCTTGAACAACCTGACTGAAATGACAGGTTTGAAACTATGGCCTACTTGGTGGTTTCTTTTCAAAGTGGCCCCTCTTC
Organism: Pterobdella sp. o SKG-2022; assembly: GCA_964035795.1. NCBI lineage: Eukaryota > Metazoa > Annelida > Clitellata > Hirudinida > Piscicolidae > Pterobdella > Pterobdella occidentalis. Next base: position 23,372,658 of record OZ038320.1, on the reverse strand, counting down.
TCGTTGTGGTCAGGTTCTAGATAATTCGAATAGCTTGAATTTCAAAAATTAAATTTTTTATATAATAAATTTTATGTTAAGCGCTATTTGAAAAATTTCAGAAAATTATAAAATTCAGAACTTTTTTCACTAATTTTTTGAAAATTAAACTGAAATTATTTTATTTTGATACTTTAGGCCATTTTGATATTCAGTTTTGTGGACTATTCCCCTTTGACTTATTCGGATAATACGGTTAGAAATAGAAAGACTTGTGTCTAAGGCATGATCAGTATAACATTTTTTATTTTTGAATTAATTAGAATATGTTTTATGAAGAACTTTTTGAAAGAACATGTAAAAAAAGTTTTTTTCAACTAAAATTTGTGATAAGTCCAACCTCATCAGTCCTTAGAGATATATTATTCTTATGAACTAAAAAATATATTCCTCAAGTTTTCACTTCATTGAAATTTGATGAAAATGTTTATCATAATTTTGAAAATCTTTTATTTGATTCAGGACTACCCTGTGTGGAGTCAAGTTTTGGGTATGCTGATTGCTCTTTTTCCCTTATGTCTAATCCCCGTGGTCGCTGTTTATACCGTTTGCAAATCATACAAACAAGAAGAATACGACGGATTAAACTTTTTCCAAGTTTGTTTATTGTCATAGTTGTAAGGGTTACCAGTAAGCTTATATTTAAATTCTAAAAAACATGTATTTAAAAAATTGAGTTACCTCTAATTAAATACATCGTTTGTAATGTGAGAGTTGTTGGATTCAATATTATGTTCGATAAATACATTCATAGCATATAAAAATGCATGTTCTTTTATTTGATAGTTGTTTTTAAAGTTTTCAACAGAATAATTTACGCATAGCATTAAGACTAAGTTTATTGAATCACGCACAGGTTTTCATTAGAGAATAAGGAATTTTTGTAATATTTACCAATAAACTAACCATCAGTGTTGTTCTTCCAAAAATTTAATTATAAGCTATTTAACATAATCATTTCTTAAAGAGGTTATTAGCTCTAACCAGACCTTCAACCCTATGGATGCCTGGGCCTGAAAGGGATTTATTGGAACAGGAAAAAATGAGAAATAATGATGAATAGTTAGAATTCTATCTCATTCAGTTGAAATATTAGTTCAATGTATTATTTTTTCTAAGAATTGGAAGTATCTAACTATAAATTGGCATTATTTCAGCTTTTTTTGAGATTCGAAAAGCTTCAAATGTTTGCTTTGCTTATGTCATTCTTTAAAAATTTGTTCATTTAATATAATTTGTTTTTTAAAAGATTGTGAATTTTATCGCCTTTTCTGCAATTTTTAATGAATTTATAACTAATAAGATTTTAACTTCAGCAAATTTATCATTTATTTATTTCAAAAATTAAAAACAACCAAGTATCGATATCTATATTATTATTATCCGAACATAATTGTTTGTGTGGCCTGTAGGCTAAATATAAGTTATATTGTATTCTAATTCTCTACTCAATGAGCCTGTTATTAGTATATGCATTGGGACATCGGGTTTCGTTGACTTTCTAGTGTTTCATTTTGTGTAGAATGAATAGATGTGTTTTTAATTGTTATCTTCGGTTAAGGTCTTGTGGTCAAAACCCGTAGTTATTCCCAACCACGATCGACTATTATCGAGTGCAAACTTCATTCATTGAAGGGTAACAATATAGTCAGTTTGGTTGAAAGTACTGATGAATTCGTCAAAGATTGTTTCCAGTTTTCATAGTAGTGTGCTGGCTCTAGGTAGTCAAGTGGCTTTTTGAATGTTTGGAAGCACTGTTACTTGTAAGCAGGTTTCTCGATTTAGCAAACTCAATCAGGTTTTTCCATTGTCCTTACACATACTCCAAGAATGGCTGCCGGTGCAGAGTTTTCGGCAAGTTATTCAAATTTTTTTATCCGACTTCTTAGAAACTATTACAACACAATGTCTTGATTCTTTTATTATATTTTTAATCAGCTTAGGCATATTGTCCCTTTTCGGACCATTATCTAACCTTGCCTTTTCGTAGGTGGGCTTACAGACTTTCATGACAATTAATTTAGTACGTTTGGTGTTATTAGATGGCTCAAAAACTGCTACAGATATTTGATTGCATACCTACCATTTACGGTGAAAAACTTTCCACATTTTTAAGCTGAACGCGGAACCTAATCCATAGTGTATTTCTTGATTCTTATGTAATATTACTTTGTAACCATCATTATAAGCCATTCTTTCCCACCAGCCTTTGTTTTATTCAGAGCAGTGATGCCTCATTTTTATTCCAACAGGTATTCTACTAAGTTATTTTAATGATTTGCTGTTTTTTCCCCATTAACCTACTTACAACGCCATCAAAGTTATATTTTAAAGTTCAGATTTTTTTTTTCAATCGAATTAACTTTTTAGTCGTCTCCAAGTATGTTAATAAATTTAGCTAAATTTTTGAACTCTTAAAAATACAATCGGTTTTTGCGTTAAAATTTGAAAATAGAAAATTTTGTCTAAAATTGGAAAAAATATGAAAAAACAATGAACTTCAGAATAAGTGTATAAAATAAATTTTCAAAATGTTTATTTGTACAGCTTGATGGACTTTATGATAAATAGTTGATTAATATGCTCAAATTATTTATATTCAAATGTCAACAAAATTGATCAAATTAACACTGAATATATTATATTCATAAAGGTTCAAAAAATTCATCGTATTTATAAACTTTTTATCATTCCTAACGGTCAAAGTCCCATTATTAATTTAAAAATAACAAGTAAATATCAATGGAACTTCAAACTCTTGGTCATAAAAGAGTGGCAAAGGTAGTTTTGTTTTTAGTACGTAGTTTATTGTTAGCTTTCTATTTAAAAGACTATGAGTTGTTCGTAAGCTTATAATTAAAAATAATTTAAGCACCTTAGTAATTAAATCCTGTTTTTAGGAATTGTTAAAACGGAGGTTCTATAAGCATGCTTATTATTATTAAGATTTTTATAGCGCACAGTATCAATTCAAGATTGCTTCAGAGGCGCTCAAGGTTTGTAAGAGATTATGACTGGGGATGTTTATGGTATAAGTGAGTTTTCAAAAGTTTGTGAAAGTTCATGAGAGAAGGCGATGATTATTATACTTTTCTATTTATAAAGGCCAACTATTTATTGAGTTCTATTTACACAAAGTTTAAATGAAAACGAAAAGAACTAATTATTCAAACTATGACAACAAAGAATTTTTCAATTTTAAAGAATGCTCAGTAAAATATTTATTAAAAAATTTCAACATTTGTAAAAAAAGTTGTCCAATTTCTAATCCCACAATTTTTTTTAAATTTTAAATTCATTTTTATAGCTTTGCTTAACAATTTTCAAAATCAAAAAGTGCATTCGATTTGGAAAACATTAGTTAATGACAATGAAAAGTTAAAAAATATGAAACATCACGATGAAAATACCTTAAAGAAAGATACTTCTAAATAACAGATAAAAAAAGAATTTTTTAAAAAATTATTTCTAAATTAATATAAATTAAATTAGTTAACGCTAAAAACTGTATAAAAATGAATCAAAATTTCCCAAAGCCCACCTCAAGTCCAAGTTATATTATGACATTATGTACGCAGACAGTATAATAAAGAAACACCTTAAATAAACCTTCAACAATTAGCTGCGGCACGTCATTGTTGAGATAATTAACGATAATTATGTTCTGAGAAACTTATATAATATTATTTACTTCATGAAAACAAGTAAAAATAAAAATGAGAAAATTAAATTTCAAATTTTCTGCAATACATACCAATTGAATAATGTTTGAAAATTGGCACGTGATACAAATGACCAAAACAAGTCGATATTATAGTTTCAACTCAACTATTTAATATATTAACAGAATAAAAAAATACTTTGTAAAGTAATATTGAGCTTTCAAAAAATTCAATGTTTAAAAGGAATTTATAATTTGCTTTTTAAAGCTTTTAGTTTTTTGATGTTTACTTTTTTCAGTCCTTCAAATATATATATACTTTGTCTTCTCTCAGCACCGGGTATCGTGAGCAGGTTATAAACATGAGAATATGGAAATTTACCTTAATGATAGTTTCATATAAAACCAAAATATGCAGATTATCTTTTGTTACTATTATAGTTTATAGAAACTTCTAATCTTTTTTAACTCTTTTCTTAGGTCAGCCAAAAATTTTGAAAATGTCTTCAAGACTTCTTTTGTTTCTCATGAAAGTTGAAAAACTAGGTTTTCATGAGTAAGAAATTTAACTATTATATTCATATAAGCTTCGATTCTCCATTAGCTTGTCTCTTAAATCGATCGTGAAGTAAGTGTGAACTTGTTGAAAATTTAACTTATTCTGTATTACTTATAAAAATAAAATTCAAAGCTCAAAATCGTATTGATAAAATCAAAAAAATTTAGAATATTTCTATAAATAGTCATTTTAATTAAAGTAAGTTAGGGGAGGATTTATGTTGTCTAGGCCATTCAAGTTATTTGTGGATGGCATATACAATGCTTTGATTTTCTGTTACTATCATATTTCGGAAGATTTTTTCACGATACTACATAAAACAAAATGTAGTGCATACAAATATTCATAAAAAAGGTTACATAAGAACAATTAATGCATAAAAAACAACTTTAAGAACATCGAAATATATTTTATTGAAAGACAAGTCAGTTTGAATATGTAATAAAATTTAGTTATTGTGATTCATTGGTATTAAGTACAGACTTTCTCATTTTTATATTGTTATTCTATATGCAAATTTTTCAAATTAGTTGCAATTATTTTACACAACTTTAAAAACATTATCATTTACTGAAAAAAAATTATAGCCTAAAGGCTGAATAATATCTTACAAAATGAGTTTTTCGCCATAATTTTCGATACCCCATCCAGTTAATAAAGATATTAATCGATCCCATAACAATGTGTCCACTTATATAATTTTTATTTTATTTTTTTCTGTTTCTTATATACTGGAAAAACCTTTTCTGCTGTTTATAGATCACGAATTTCTGATGAATTGAAGTTTCGTGGAATGAGAACACTCAATATTCATATACGTTAGTTGTTGCAAACTCCATATCATTTTATTTGCTGAATTAATTAAAGAAACATTATTTATATTGAAAACAAGATTAGTTAGATTAATTGTATTTTTATTGACTTTTGTTATTGCTACACATGAGTGAGATTTTGATTTGAAGCTCCTAGAAAGAAGCTTTTGTATTTCAAAAATTTATCACTTACATTTTTCATTCTGAAAATTATTTTTGAAAATTTAATTTAATTTTAAAAACAAAAATTGGTAATTTTTTACAATACTATTTATGTAATTATGGGACTTTTATATTTTGATCGCTTTTCAAACTTCATTCACCCTTCATATATTATACCTATAATCAAAATAATTCGAAGACATTTTTTTATTTGTTACTATAATTATTCCATTCATTTAATGATAAACGAGCCATTCTATTTTAATATTACCTTACCACCTATAAATTTTTAATGCGGCAGAACTTTGTTATATATATAATTTTATAAACCACTTGCTTTTCTGTGAACTCAATTTTTCAATTATTTTGAAAATTCCCAAAAGGTTAATAAAAAATTCATGAACTTTTTCTTGTGTTTTATGGTATTATTTATTTTTAAAAAATTTTCACTTTTTTAATTCAGTTGGTATCATATTTAAACTAATCATCATTGAAATCTCCCAAAAAGAACTAAAAAATGAATGAAGAATACAAGTACGATGGAGACACAGGAAACTCAGGTTTAGCTAACCCTTCTTACGTCTCTGGTCCTTCCGACTCGGTTTTTTTCTGATGTTTTTCATTTCTGTTCAAGTTTTATTTTTAACTTTTAGATGCCAATTTTTATTAAGCGTTCCAATAGATTTAGAAAACTGTCAATAAATACGCTTTATTTTTATCGAGTAAAAAAAATAGTCTTCGAAAATGATTTAAATCTTTTTATAACTCCCTACTTTTTCTAATCTGGAAATTCGATAGTATCGTATTGCTTGATCATGAAGATTTTTCTGTATAGGTTCAGCTTGTCATGAAGTAATGATTTGCTTTGAAATTAAAAATTGCTTCAGCGAGTTGAACAAAAATTTAACACTATAGAGACATCTTAAAATTACTTATAAATAATATTTGACAACTTTTTTACGTCGATTTATCAAAGCTTTTTTTGTATATTTATTGAACATAATAAATAGCTATAATTTTCGATAAGTTTAGCCTTATCATAAAACATTAGTGATATCATAAAACATTGTCGAACAAAAATTTGTTTTTCCAATTTTCATAAGCTTCCAAAAACAATAATAAAAATTATTTCAATGAGTTTTTATGCAATAAAATGAACATTTGAGATTTTTGATGAATATTTGTTTAAAAAAAACTATGAAATTTACATTTACAAGCTTGAAGATTCAAATAGGCTAGCTATTTATTAATTTTAATTTTTAATTGAAAAATTATCCTTTCAAACTGAATACATAAATTACAATAAAAAATGAAATTATCTTTTCATAAAACTAACCAAAAATAACCCATAAGCAACTTTCAAGTCACATATTTAGGTCTTCATTGAAAGTAAAAACTAAACTTCAGTTAGTATTTAAATTTGATGCTTAAATAATACTCGATAATAAGCTAAAACATAAACTATTTTTGAAGTCTATTCAACTTTCAAACGTGATTCAGCGTGCCAAAATTCCTTCTTCCCACCATCTTTGCCCTCAAGTGCACTAAATGAATGTTGAGAATTTATATTCCCTTGTAGGCCTATAGGCGTCATAATATTGAATTTACATGAAAGTACTTGAATCAACTCTTGTTTATTTGAGTTTAAGAGCTGTTCCATTAGAAACGTCATGACAACTTTGAAAAAGTTAAAAATTTTTTCACTCTTCTTTCAGAAATGTATAAACTCAAAAATACTCAAGCTATTTTAAGAATCTTTTTCACATAACTATGATATTATAAAGGAAAAAAACACTTCATGTCAGATTTTCAGTTTTATTATGAAAATTTCTAAAGTCTTCATGTACTGAGTATTTTGATTTAAATTCCGAAGTATTCTCTTTTCAAAAGTAAGTAAAATTAACTTATATAAATTTTGCATGCTGTTACAATTTAAATATATTCAATATATTCAAAGTAAATACTAGAACACTTTTTTTTAAACTTTATCGGTTTGGGAGCATAAATTTGGAAATCGTTTTAGTCTTAATTTCAAAATTCATTTTGCAAATACGCATTGAAGAGGACTGACACAAGTCTAGAATTAGTATATTATGCTATTTTCATTAAACTAAAAAAATATTTTCAAAAATTTTTTAGAAAACCTAAAAAAGTTTCTGTTTCATGTGGCAAACAATATAAAGATTTTCTACTATCAAATTTATCATACCCCGATAATATCTACTTAAAATGTCCCAATTCATAGTTTGAACAAAATCATTTATATATAGTAAATTTAGTAATGAATTATTCTAATTAGTTAATAAAAGCAGTATTTAAACTGTGTTTAAACTATATATTTGGAAAGGTAGTGTCATCAAGTGCATTATTTAAACTTCTTAAGACTAATTGAAAGCCTTTGTTAATATCTATTAATATTCCTATCTCTAATTAGTGTCATAAATCTATATAGGAAGTTGTTGAGAAGAAGCCGAAACCATCAAATGAAGACGACAAAGAAAAAACTGAGAATTCAGAGAGAGGCAACTGGGGAGGCTCAGTTGAATTTGTGCTGTCTTGCCTTGGTTATGCCGTGGGTCTTGGTAACGTCTGGAAATTCCCATATTTAGTTTACCAGAATGGAGGAGGTGAAATTTTGAACATTTTTTCAACTATGTAAACAGAACTAAAAAATTCAATTTCAATATACAAGTTTATTTTGTTTGAAAATTTTTTTTACAAAATACAAAATTTTTTGCAAGACCGTCTTGGAAAGTCTAGGAAAAAGTTTACATCATACGAAAAATTTAACATAACAATTTAGTAAATAAGTAAGTCGATCATTTGATCGCCCCTAACTCGGGTTTTGGTTGCGCATTTGATGGGTTTCACAGGGCGCTACTCCATGTGGAATAAATAGTAGTAAATAAATAACCGATACATAGATGAAATTCATTAGTTCCCCCATTTTTTTAATATATGCACTATTAAAAACTCTTCGTTTAATCTAGGAGCTTTCTTGATACCATATATACTGATGATGTTGTTGGTTGGTTTGCCTTGTTTCTTCATGGAGATGATCATTGGGCAGTACAGCAGCAGAGGACCCTTGCACTTGTGGGCTTTAGCTCCAATTTTTAGAGGTTTCTGACAATAATTGTAATTTTTCTTTTTTTGTCTTTATTTTAAAGATATTTTTAGCAATTAATGCAGAAATTTTTTTTGAATAACTTATATTAAGCTCAATGCATACACCGTTAGGAATTGGATTTGGAATGGTTATCATAAGTTACCTGGGAAGTATAAGTTACAATGTTATCATGGGGTGGTCGTTTTATTTTCTTTTTGCCTCTTGGCAGACAGTTCTTCCTTGGTCTACTTGCACTCAAGATTATAATACTCCAAGTTTGTTCAACAAATTTTTCACGGTTTTTCAAAAACATTACGGTACATTTAATATAGTACTTTTAAAAAATTCTAGATTGCTACACTAAGAATGATGCTTCTTTCTGTGAATCATCGTACAACGTTAGTAACACTTATCTGGCCAACCAAACATTCTTGATTCCTAATAACAGCACTGGAATTCTTGTAAACGAAACATTTACAAATTTAACATCAAAAGTAGAAGAGTTTTGGTGGTACAACCAAACTTGTTATAATTCCACTTTTTGTCTTGAGAACATGAATATGATTGGATGCGATAAAGTGTACGTTGAAGGTGCTAGAGTCAGTGCCTCTCAAGAATATTTCAAGTAAATTTTTTTTCATAATAAATTTTTCTACATTGAGCTACAAAAATTTTTTTGAAGCTTGCTTTCATCAAAAAAAGTTTCACACGTACTTCTACATTACTAAGCAAACTAAAAATAAAAAACTTAAATTGAAAAATAAAATATTACAGAAACAGAGTTTTGAAAATTACTAAATCTCTTGATGACTCAGGCCAAATACAATGGGAATTGGTTTTAGTGTTGTTGTTGGCTTGGATTGTCTGTTGGGCATGTGTGGTTAAAGGAATCAAATCTGCTGGAAAAGTATTGAAATAAATATTTATTTAAGTTTGTTTAAATGAAAAAGTCTAAAAGTACATAAAATTCACTCAAATTACTCAAAAAAATTTATTGAAATATTCCTTCAATAATTCAAACTAAATCCTCAAAGGTGGTCTACTTCACGGCAGTTTTCCCTTATGTGGTGATCTTTATACTGCTTATAAGAGGGGCTTTATTAGAAGGAGCAAGAGAAGGCGTGATATTTTATATCAATCCTCGATGGGAAAAACTAGCTAACGCCAGGGTGAAGATTTTTACGGAATATATTATTGTTTAAAGTTAACTTCCTAATAAGTCATTAACTAATTCAATTTGTTTATGCTACGATGATCCTATCGAGTCATCAGCCTAAAAACTCCACTGCCTTGCGGGTGAATTTTTTGTTAGAAAACTCAAACATGAATCAGGAATAAAGCCCTTTAGGTGGTTTGTTTATGCATTAGCATCTCTCTCCGACAACTTCTGCATTTAAACCAGTTTACAGCCGTTTTGACCATGTTTTGTAGCTGATTCGGGCTTTTCAAAACGATAGAATGAAACTGGTGCTGCGAAAGCCTTCTTCACTTAAACCTCTTTCAGCGCAGGTCATGGCAATAAAACCACTAACAAGCCATGTGGCGTAGAGAAAGCGGCAAAGCAACAGTTGCGGAAACACTGGAAGTTGTAGTTACAAAGCTTCACACAGACGGCTTGAGCCGTATGGTTGTTTTCTCTAAATCTAAAACAGCTTGGAAGTCTGCCTCTTCCTTTGAGCGACCATGCAGCTCTTTTTAGAATAGTTCTGCTTGCCTCTTTGCCTGAAGACAAAGCTAGAAAAGGTGCCTGTTCTAACAATACTCGGCCAACAAACCGCAGCTGGCGAGTTTTCTCATCTTTGCGGTTTAGACATAAAAACATTCATTAACTTAACTTTAGCATCCCAACAAATCAGAAAGGCCAGAACGCAAAACAACTTTGATAGAAAGTGGACATTGCTGCTTTCAGTGAAACCCATTTTTCAGACAAAGGGCGTCTTACTGATTTTGGTGATGGCTACACTTTTTTCTGGAGTGGAAGAAGCAATGTTGAAAGACGCGAAGCTGGAATTGGTTTTGCTATTAAAAACCAAATAGTGAAGAAGCTTAATACTGTCCAGGAAAGTTTAAATGACCGTCTTATGACACTCAAACTTTCTTTGGGGAAAAAAAGATCTGCTATTCTCTTAAGTGCTGCTGTCCTACTGATGACGTCAAGGAAAATTTTATGAAGAATTAGAAGCACTCAATTCCACTGTTTCACAGTCCGATAAGCCCATTCTACAGGGTGATTTCAAAGCTCGTGTTGGTTAAAAACACCAGGCTTGGAAAGAAGTTTTAGGTCATCATGGAATTTGCAAGTATAATAGCAACGACTTACGACTGCTCAAAACCTGCATATATCAGGGACTTACTATATATAGCCAATACTCTGTTCCGACCTTCAACACGCAAAAAGCCATCTTGTGTGCACCCCCGATCAAGTCATTAGTATCTCATTGATTTCATCATTGTCAGGTCCAAAGACCGACGAGATGTGCCGGTAACAAAGGCTAAGTCTGGTTCGGATTATTGGACAATTGGCTCATAGTTTCGAAAACCAAGTAACACATCAGTTTTATGAAAAAGTCACAAAAACAAAAAGTTCTAAACGTCTTGACTTCGCAAAGCTGAAACTTTCTACTCTTAAACTGACGAGGCTCAAATTTTTGCAGAAAAATACGATATGAAGCGCTTCCATGACTTTCTCAAGTTTCTCGATGGATCGCAGGTATCATTAAACACACCTGTACTCAATGCTAATGGCTCAAATTTGATTTCTGACAAAAAGAGGACCTTGGAAAAATGGGCCAAAAATTTAATAGCGTTTTCAATTGACTGGCGAAAATAAGTGACGAAGCTATTCATCGCCTACCAAATGTCACGATAAACAAAAACATTGAAGCCCATCCGTTTGTAGATGGGGTCACCAGAGCCATTGAACAAATGTCAATAGATGAAGCACCATGTTTTGATGCTATACCGGCAGATGTATTCAAATCTAGTGGCAGTTCGCTTATTAAAAAACTCGCCGATCGTTTTCAATTTCGCTGGAAAAAAGAAACGCTTCAACAAGAATTTAAAAACACTGCCATTGTGCATCTATGCAGAAAAAAAGGTAAAAAACGATCATGCGACAAACATAGAGGTATTCTTCTTCTTTCAAATGCAGGAAAGAAATGAACCCCTGTTCTCTTGAACCTTTTGCTGAAGCCTCTCGAGCAGGGTCACTTACCTAAGAGTCAATGCGGATTCTGAGCTGGTTGAGAAACAATTGACATGATCTTTGCAGCTCGTCAACTTCATGAGAAATGTGTGGAACAGCAACAAGATCTGTTTATGACTTTTGTCGACCTCACTAAAGCATTTGATTCAGTGAGCAGTGATGGGTCATGGAAGATCTTAGCAAAGTTTAGTTGTCAAAAAAAATTTGAAAAGATTGTCACCCTTTTTCACGACGGCATGGTAGGTAAAAAACTAAATGATGGTGGTAGCTCAGACCCTTTCCAAGTGACCGACGGAGTCAAGCAGAAATGTTTCCTTGCTTCAACACTGTTCAGTCTGGTGTTTTTGGCAATGCTAACTGAAGCATTCAATAACAATTTATCTGACATTCCCATCACATATTGGTGTGATAAAAAACTATTCATCCTACGACGTCTACAAGCAATCACAAAAATCAAAGAAGCCTCCATCAGATACTTTCTCGTTGCTGATGATTGTGTGAACAACGCTTTCACTAAGCAAAAGATGCAACGAGAGGTAGACCAATTTTCAACTTTTTGTGAAAATTTTTGGTTGACCATCAACACCGAAAATGGAAGTGATGTATCAGCCTGCTCCAGAAACCCCTTGCCAGGAACCTTACATTTCATTGAAGAAACAAAGGTTACAGAATGCAGAAAACTTCACTTATTTCAGCAGCACCTTTTCTCGCTATCAGGTCTAAAACCAAATTGCCAAAGCCAGCTGGGTTGATGAGAACTTGAGAAAAGAAGTTTGGGATAAAAGAGAAATTTCATAGTCCATAAAGGTCAAAGTCTACAAAGCCGCATTATTGACCACAATACTCTATGGCTGTGAAACCTGGAAAATCTAAAGACGTCATGAGAAACAAGTCTAACAGTTCCATACTCAATGTCTTCGCAAGCATCTTAACATACGCTAGATTTATATGAGTTTTAATACTGATGTTTTAGATAGAGAAAATTATTCCAGTGTTTTTCTCGTTTGGCAGACTCAAGAATTCCAAAATAAATCTTTTACGGCTAACTCAAAAATGGTCATAGAAAAGTTGGAGCTTCACGCAACCGCTTAAAGACTCCTTGAAGGCGCATCTAAAAAAAACTTCAACATAGACTCGTCAAATGGGAAAAATCTGCTTCTGAAATCTTCTTGGCGTAAAACAACCCGTAATGGTGCATTCTTTTAGAAGAAAGTCAATTAAATGCTGCAAAAGAGAAATGAATGAGACGCAAAGCTGAAGGAGGTCTACCAGACAAATGTCCTACTTATTGGTGCCAAACTTGCAGAAAAGATTTTCTTGCGTGGATTCGACTGTTTAGTCATTGGCGGACGCACAGGTAATAATAAAAACTTACTGTATATATTATCAATAAAACATCGATTTGAGGAATTTTAATACATTTATTCGAACTTAAGCTATAATTTTCGGTAATAATGGCCTTTCTATAAAACATTAGCATGAAAGGACTATTGTAGTTGTGGTAAGTTATGATTCAACACCAATCACTATATAGGCCTATAATTACAAAAGTCATTTCACGCTAATGTATTATGGTAAGCTCATATTTACCGAAAATTATAGCTAGGGTTTAAATAAATGTATTAATATTTTTCAAATTGATGTTTTATAGATAATTACTATATTAAAAAAAAATGATGTCTCTGAAAAGATAGTCTCTATATGCAATTTTCACTAATTAAGTATATTTAAATTTTTATTAGTAGAAAAAAAAGTTTAATGAAAAAATTAGTTTTATTACCAGTTAATATTTTGTTTTGCTAGTTTAAGCTGATTGTTTAAAGGTATGGGTAGACGCTGCCGGTCAAGTATTCTTCTCTTTGGGTGTTGGCATGGGGGGTTTGATGACGTTTGCTAGTTATAACAAGTTTCATAACAACATATACAGGTCAGAAAATTTTTTGCAAATATTTTTTATGCAAAATTCATTTCTACAAGTATTCTCAAAAGAAAAAATTATTATTTAGATTTCGCATAATTATTTTTTAGAGATACCCTTATAGTGGTGATTCTAGACACCATCACAAGCATTGTTGCAGGATTCCCCATCTTCTCCATCATTGGCCACTTGGCAAACAAACTTGGCAAGTCTGTCGAGACTGTAGTTGAAAGAGGTTGGAAAAATTTCTTTAAGTTTGATAATGAACAAGGTTTTCACGAAATAATGATTATAAGTGAAGCTCATTTTAAAATTATAAACTACAAGAATATTTAATAAAACAATGGGTATTCCAAGATGAAACCGTAAGAATAGCTTAAAATTAAACAAAGGTTTTGAAATCATTGAAATTAGAAGTTAATAAATAGAAAAAAAACTAGATATTACATTTTTTGAAAAAGTTTCAAGATTCATGTAAACATATCTGGATTCAAGTCATTAGAGATGTTCAAGGATTTTGACTGAACAATGCCATTACTCGTGGCTTAGTAGTCTGCAAGCCTTATCATATATTTATATATTTATCAGAAAATAATTTAATATTAAAAAAAATTTTTTTTAAGGTTTTCAAACTCTGTGAATAAATATAGATATTACTAAACTTTTCTTTAGGACCTGGCCTGGCTTTTATCGTGTACCCAGAAGTGGTAACATACTTGCCTGTATCTCAACTGTGGGCAACTCTCTTTTTTATTATGCTTCTCACTCTTGGAATTGATTCTCAGGTATTTTTCTTAATTAGAGAAAATCTTTTTATAAGTATTCGAAAACTGCAATGTCAAAAGCACTTTAATAAGCGAAAAATTTTTTGAAAAATATTGTTGGAAAACGTATTATGAGAAAAACAACAGTAAACTGATATTTTTTAAATACTAATCTTGCAACTATGACAATGATTTAAAAAAATTTTCTGCTTTTACAAACAGTAGAAGTTAGTGAAAAATATTTTTAAAAATACAAAAGTGCATGTTTTTTATCTTTTGAAAAATTAAACTGATTATTAAAGTTATAATGAATCAGATGGCTGGGATAGAAACAATAATGACGGCCTTATCCGACACTTTTCCTGTGTTGAGAAAATGGAAACCGTTGGTAGCAGCGGCTATATGTATAGTCTTATTCCTTATGGGCTTGGTCATGTGTCTTCAGGTTTGAAGTTTTTTAAGTTGAGCATTCTAAAATTTTGTATGTCTAGAACATTTTACTCTAGCTTTTCATTTGATGAACACGGTTAAATCTAATAATTCGTCAGTCGGGTGAATACTGGTTAAACATCATGTCGTCTTACCCAAGTGGATTTGCTCTAATTTTTATTGCAGCTTGTGAACTTATTGTGTTCGCTTGGGTTTACGGTATCAATTTTGTTTTTCAAACTCGTATTTATATATTTTACATTATTTCATTCTTATCCTAAATTTTATTTTTTTATAATTTTTCAAAAAGTAATCTAGATTCAATTTTCTGCGGAATTTTCTACAATATAAATCGAGAATTTTTTGTATACACATAGATACTGAAAAAAAGTAATAGATAACTTCAGTAGAATTGATAATTACCAATAAACTTTAAATTGTTCAACACTGAAAGCCTTAAATAAAAACTAAATTAGAATAAAATAATAAATAAAATTTGAATAAAGTTTTTCAATCTCAAGGGGCCCGAAATATATTGAACAACCTGACTGAGATGACAGGCTTAAAACTATGGCCTACATGGTGGATTCTTTTCAAAATAATTGGACCCGTTCTTGTCGTGGTAATTTTGTCAATTATTCGAACCATGTTTTTAAAAAAAGCATATAAGACTATGTTATTTTAATTTTCACTAAGTATCTCATTTTTGACAGGCCATTTTAATATTCAGCTTTGTGGATTATAGGCCATTAACCTACTCGGATGGAACGGTTTGATATAAATTTTGATCAAAACTATTTCAAATCAAATATATTTTTAAAAACTTATCGATTTTGAAAACTAAAAAATTTTTATTTTCAGCAACTTTTTCAAACTTCCATACAATGTTAAATGACATTTCAACAACACAAAACTACTTGTCTTGAAAACATTTATATTAATTTTATAGGAATCCATATACTTTATATGAGGCTTACATGATTTCAGGATTATCCTGTGTGGAGTCAAGTGATAGGGATGTTGATGGCCCTTCTGCCCATAGTCATGATCCCTCTGGTTGCCATCCATACAGTTTATAAGTCTTATTCGATAGAGGAGTATGATGGACTGGGTTTTTTTAGAGTTAGTTTTATCTGAAACTTTTAAAAATTTTTTTATGAATTAATTTCAGTTTTATACGAAAATACTTTTATGGTGAATCATCAATTATTTTTTTGATTATTAAAACCTATGGAACGATTAAAATACGCATCAATCTTTGGCGTTTTGAATATGTATATTTATATTTGTATGACTAAATATTGATACGCCTCTATAGTGCTAACCCATATAACTATCAAAAGTTTCTTAGTTGATAATTTGAGACTTAATTCTCTTATGCTCAAAACTATATTGAAAAACTAATTTTAAGAATTTTAAAGTTGAAATTCTCAACTTAAATGTTTATGAGCTGGTTCATTTTTATTTTAACGGTGGAAACTTGTTTCAAATTTTTTTTAAAAATGTTCAACATAATCATTTCCTGCAGAGGTTATTAGCTCTAACCAGACCTTCAACCCTATGGATGCCTGGGCCTGAAAGGAATTTATTGGAACAGAGAGATAAAAATGATGGATATGAATATTAGTGAAACTATGGTTAGTTATGAAGAAGCTCATGAAAATTGAAAAAAGTGATTCGGGAACGATAAGAACATTTGGTTTATATTAATTAGAGATTAGAGTCGAAAAACAAAAAAAAACATATTAATCAGAAAACTCAGATTGAACTGATGAAAAATGAAGAAAATTATTAATTATAGTTTTAAGAATAGTTTTGATTTATTTGATCAAACAATTTTAAACTACGACATATCATTCAAATTGATACTTTTCATATAGATTTCGCTTTTGTTCTTTTTCAATTTTAACACTATTCAAAATTTTTTTCAATTATTTCACATAGTTCAAAAAGTTCTAGTTACATATTTTGAAAGAAACTCGGTTTTTTTATTTTTGTCTCTTCTATTTTAGCTTATATACTTTTTTCAAGATCTGTACACTGTCTTTCCAAAATAGTTCTCACTTGAAGCAATTTTTTTGGTGAAAGCTTATTTTAATTTTCTATTGGAAACATTGTTAAATAATTTTCTTGTTGCAAGGTTTTGTTGCTAAATAGAATGATTTATGCAGCTTCATCTTCTTTGTTTAATCCTTTGCCAAACATCGTTGTAGTTGGTTTCATCATATATATAATTGGTTTAAATAAGCATATTTTTGCCCTTCATGTTCTTTTGAAAAATAATATAGTAAAAAGTAAGAAAAGAATGTTCTTGTTAAAAACTAGTGTTGTTATGCCTTATTTGGCTTAATGGACCACAGGTTTCACAAGAGGTGTTGAAAGCCTTAGATGGCCCACCAGTCCGATATTTGTACAAATTTTCAAACATTCAAAAGATATTTCAAAAAAAATTTTTTTTTGCTTAAGATTGCTCTATAGAATTCGACTTGTCTTAGTTTTTCATATTTTTAAAGAGCATTATATGCCTTTAAATAACTTAGGATTTTAAGTTTCAAATATTTTTTTTAGAATGTTGTTAGTATGCAAGCACTAATTTTAAACACTTTTTTTGGCAGTTGTCTTATCATGCCTGGCAAAACTCTGACGTCTGATGGCTTGCAGAGTTTTGTGGGTAGCCATTGGTTTTTTATAAATTTAAAGTGTAGTTGAAAATTGACGAATATTTGAATATTTCTTTCTTTGACTATGTGATTGCTTTTATCTAAGTAACTTCTTTTATAGCATGAAAGCTGAATTTCATTTATGAAACTCTCTATTTCTTCATGCGTTTGCTCAATTTTTTTTTATTTTGCCCTTTCAATAACATTTTGTTTGATAATAAATTATCTGTTTTCCTTCTTTCAATCCATTGTCAGTTCTGTTATTTATACTCATTTAAAAATTTGTATTAGATTTTTTTGTACATTTTCAAAGAAGTTTCAAAACAAAATTGAGTTTTTTAATTTTTTATTCTTTGAATGAGCGTTTATTGAAAGTGATAAACGATACTAAGGGGATAACAAGCGTTGGGTTTGGTTTTTTTGTATAGAGCTCACATGATTTGAAAATGTGACTTTTTGTAGAAATTTTATTCAAAAGTTTGGAACTTAATAAAAATAATAAACAGACTTTTTTTTTGAATTACATAGATTCTTAAAATCATTATTTGAACTAAATTGAAATTTCAAATATAATTGAATTTTCATATAACTTTAATTTCAGGTTGTATTTCAAATTATACAGGAAATGATAAAATATGGACGATAAGCCAATTTTGGGATATAACTTGGAAAAATATGTTACGAAATTTTTTGGTTTTAACTTCCAAATGAAAAGCTTTTAAATATATTTTATGAAAAAAAACCATCATTTTTGATTAGCCCATTAAGTTTATATATTTTTCTCTGTTTGATAATATTGCTTTTAGTATTTTACTCGCTATGAGAAAATTGAATCGGTGGCTTCATGACGTCACACCTTTTCATAGAAAAATTTTTTATAATAGAATAATTTTAATATCAACGGAATACCAGTTTTATAATAAAGTTTAATTGATCAAAAATTTTAGTTTTTTTAAAATTTAATTAACTTTTCTTGAATAAGAACGAGAATGGCCCAAAAAGAGATAAATATAATATCTGGTATCATCAAACATGCGAGAGAATGCCCTTTTGGGAGAATAAATTGGAGCAAGCCAGAAATCATAAAAACAATTGCAGATACTATAAGTTTTCTCTCCAAATGAAACTACTGACAAGAGAAAGTTTGGAAATTAGAAAACATAATTCAGTAAAAAACGGTTATAATGATCCTCAATTGCACGTAGACACAAAAGCCTGGGATCTCTTACTTGAGAAACTTCGCAAAAAAGAAAAAAAAACCCAGGATACTGACCAAAGAAGGGGACACGGAGACTACTTTCTCTGCAAAAAATGAAAATTTTATTCTCTAAAGCATATCTAAACTCCATTCTTTTTTTTAAAATAATCCTTTTAACCTTAGCTTACATAATTACATAGACAATTATAAAATTAACATTGAAATAATGGTATTGAAAAGTAAGTTGTTTCTAAATTAGTTAATAATCAAATTTTGTTACCTATAGTCTTTGTTTAAACTGCTTTATAACCATAGTTACTAAATAACTTTTTCCGCTAATGTTTTATGATAAGACTTGTCGAAAATTATAGCTATTTTTTTTTGCTCAACTAATGCACTAATTTTTTCCCATAAATTCACGTTGAAAACTGTTGATCTTGAAATTGAAATTTCAGAAAATATTGGACAAAATTTTAAAAACAAAAAATATAAAAATGGTATTTTACATAAAACTATGGATTGATCAGGAAAAAATATATTATAATTTTATGATAAGGTTGTATTTAACAAGCACGGTACTTCGAAGTGTGATAATGTAAGGAACCAATAATTAAAGCAAGCAGGTTCGTGCGCAAAAAGGCTCTTTCAAAATTTGTCTCACGCGCTTTTATTAAATTCAAAATTCATCTTATAGAATCGCTTTTTGAAAAAATTTTCAAAATTAAAATCCGATTATGAATGTTTCTTATGTTCCAAAAAAGTAATTTTATGAAGTACAAAGCTTTTCGTTAACAAAGTAACATGTTTTCTTAAAATATAGCACAAAAAAAAATAACGATAAATACTTCAGAAAAAAAACTACACTCAAGAGAAAGAGAAAAAAGAGCGGAAACAGGAAAGAATGCTGGTAGCATTGCCGCGGACAAAGAATAGAAGTATAAAACAAGTCTTAATTCACATATGAAGTAACAGCACCCAATCCTAGCTCTAATCCCATACCTTATCTTAACCTTTATCTTCAAAAGACATAAAATATTATCACTTGATTGTATTTCTTATGTTTTTCGCCTTTTATTTAATTAAAAATTCCTGTACATTATCACACTTTGAGGTACCAAGTGCTTGTTTGAATTTATAGAAAATTATAGCTGATAGTAGAATGTGTATTTAAAAAAGTATTAACTACATAACGAAATTTTGAAATGAATTCGATAAAATTTGTTGTAAAAAAAACTGATTGGAAATTCGTTAAAAATATAACGCATGGTTAACATTTTCTTCGTTTTAACCCTTTTCAAAACAACTAAAAATGGCTGCTAGCGACCAAGCTCAATTTGAGAATTTAATAAAAGATCTTCTAAGTTCTGACAATGATGTTCGCATCAAAGCGGAGGTAATTACACAGTAAATTAGATATTACGTTTAAATTAAGACCTTTGGCTTATTAAATAGTTTTATTTCTAGAGCATGTGCCCGTGATAAAGCGATGAGATAACTAATGATTAAAACTAAGTAAATTTTAAAAATTTAAAAATTGATTTGCAAATAAAAGCTTATTCATGTAAAATGATTTTTTAATCAGGAGTCGTATGAAGGAGTTCAGCCTGCCTCCAAAGTCCCTCATCTATTCGAAGCCATGAACAATCAAGCAGCCGTTCTGGAGGTGAAGTTAATAAGTTAAAAATTAGGCTCAAAGTTAGTTATAATCTTAAATAAAATTTTTTAATAAGACATTAAAATTGATTTTTGTAGGTGAGGTGTATGGCTGCAGTTCTTTTAAGACGTTTGTTCTATTCAAGTTTTGATGAGTTTTGGTGCACTTTTCCAGTTGAAGTACAATCACATTTGAAAACTTGTATGATGGCATGTGTACAAAGTGAAAGCAATCCTTTAATGAGAAAGAAAATTTGTGAATGTGTTGCTGAACTTGTTAGAAATTTAGTGGGTAAGTAAGATAAATTTTATTTTTCAATTTCGAAATTCAGTTAAAAAATACATTTTAAATTGAAGATACTGAAGGAAAAAATCAATGGCCTGAGTTTATAAATTTTATTTTTGAATTGGCTATGGGAAATAATCCTCAATTGAAAGAAAGTGCTCTTCATATTTTCAGGTTAGTAATTGAATGATTAAAAATTTCATTGTTTCCAATAATATATATCAGCATATTAAAAATAATCTCTTCAACAATTAATCATGTAGTTTTTATTTCAATAACAAAGACACAAGATAATAAAAATATCAAAAAAATATATATAATTCCCCTTTTCATATTTAATATTTTTTAAAATAAATTTCAATTAAATAATCTGGACAAAAAAAGAGGATTTAGAAACACTAAATAGTTTTCATTAAAGCTTTGGTTATCAAAGTATTATTATAGATACTTGAAAATATTACTTTGATAATGAAAAGCCTTGTATTTCAATAAAAAATATTTAGTGTTTGTAAATCTCCTTACTGTGGCTCGAGAACATTTCTATAAATAAAACATTAATTATTTTTCCAAAAGCATAGTCCCGGGAATGCTGGGTAATGATCTACACCAACACTTAGACCATGTCAAACAAATGCTTGTTTCATGTGCTTCTGAACAAAACACCTCTCAGGTTTGCATTTATAGGGTTTTTCAATCACTTTTAAAATCTTTGAAATCACTTTTAAATATTTTCAATAAAAAAACTTGAAAAATAATTCTAAAAATGTTGAAAATATTTCAAAAAATTTTAATCAAAAAAATTTTTGTTAGTTGTCTCCATGACCCTAAAATTTTGGGGATTTTTTACTCTCTTCTCTTGTATTTCTACAGATCCTTTTCTCTGGAACCATTTTATAAATTGTATAGTGGTACTTTCAAAGTGCCCAGTTGATTGTGCTGAAAAAACTTCAATCATACATTCATTTTGAACCCATTTTTAAGTTTTCGTGCAGCCTGTATCAACGTGCTGCCAAATAAACTTTTTCACTTGAAGGAAGATCAGATTTTTTTTTTCCACCTTCCATTTGAACCTTCATAGCGTTACGGGTTTTTAAAAAACTTTATAGCGTAGATAGCATGGAACTAATTTTTTATAGTATCGCCATTGAGCGATTTCGAAATTATTCTCTTCCTATCATCATCAGAAACTTTGTAGTTCAATTTCAGCCATGACAAAACTTTAAACTTTAAGCACACAATATCTATAATTACTAGCTTGAAAAGCGAAGTGTGAATTAGATATAAAATATATATTTAAAAAAATATAAAATATGAAAATTCAAATTTATTCATTGTATATGGAAACTTTAAATTTTAATAATTTATAAAAATATTTAGAAAAAAAATTTTTTCATTTAAATTTTTGAGTTTTTGAAAAATATTTATTGAGTTTTTTTTATTAAAATTTTTTTTTTTTAAGTTGATTGCAAAGATTTAAAAAGTGATTGAAAACTCTTATATTATTGTTGTTTATTTCATAATCTTGATACTTATACTTTGAAATGCTACATTTTATTTTAAAAATCTTCATACTATTTTGCATCTATATCTTAATAAAGTAGTGGTGTTAGAATAAATTTTTATATATAAAATATATAATTCAAAAGGGTAAACTTAGTTTTAGTTATTACCTCACAAAGTTAGTTTGGATCATACCAATAAAATAGTATATGAGCATTATCAACATACTGCACAAATTTAATAAAAGATGCTTATAGGTATAATATTTCAAAATAATCAATATTATGTTACAAATGCCTTTTAATATTTTAAAATTTATTATAATGATCTAAACCGAATAATTTTGAGAATCAGATAATCGAATGAGATTTAATCCATCAAAAATTGATATCATGGTTAATATGCCAATTTCAAAACAGGTGCAATTGTTGGCAGCAAAGGCGGCAGTGGCATTTTTAGTGGCAGAAGATCTTGAGCCCAATGCACTCAATCATTTCAAAGACCTTCTTCCATTCATTTTAAATGTAGGCGCTATTATTTGAACTATTTGGGTTGAGTTTATCACAACAGTGATTGTGATTCTTAGAATGTTGCCATATCATAATTGTTATGATTTTTCAATGCTTAAAAATAATATCTACTATAACCACTAATTGATATTATAAAATATTTGATTGTTATGGTATTTTTTCTACAGCAAGTGATAGTGTCAGCAGAGAGGGAAGAAGATGATAATTTATTGAAGAGTCTCATTGATTTGGTTGAGTGTGTTCCCAAGTTCATCAAACATCAACTAGACATGTTTTTCAGCTTGAGTTTTAAGGTTAATTTATAAATTATTTAATCTTTCATTGATTTTATCTCACAATTTTGATAATTTTATCAACTCATTTGAGTATAAAAGAATAAAAATAAAGATGGTTTTTATTTCATTAACTCCAGAAATATCATAAGTGTAGCATATTCATCATATGCAGTTGATGGCCAATGGAGACTTGAATGATCAATTGAGACAACTGGCCCTTGAAGCTATGATCACCCTGGCAGAAACCTCGCCTGCCATTCTCAAGAAACAACCCAAAGTCATTCATTCACTTGGTAGCTCTATTGAATTATTTATCAGCACTTTTTATTGTTTGTATTTTTTATCAGTCAGATGTTATTAGATTATTCAATTAAAAAATGATTTCATATAATCATATTTAATTCAACAGTATTTTTTAAAAATAATGTATTTTTCAAAGATTATTTGACCTAGTCATTTTTGATTTCAAACTATTGAATTTTTTGATATTGTTTTTACCTACTACCATTCACAATTGCATAGTGAACCAGATCTTAGAAATGATGGTGTGTTTGGAGGAGGAGCAGGGATGGGCTTTTGAGGACAAGGAAGAAGAGGAAGCTGATAGTGAAAGGTCACTTGGTTTTCTAATTTTTAAACCTTATATGAGTTATGGTCTTTTATTTATTGTTATATAGCGTTTTGAATTTTGTTGTTTTCAACTATCATTTTTTATAAAATTTCTTTACTCTGTTTAGTGTCAAGTATTAGCAATTTCTAATCAATCACACATGACTGCATATTATAATGGGCAAATTTGCATGACCAATAGTCTCTACTTGGCTGGAGAGAGCAGTTTGGACAGACTGGCGTGTGGTCTGGGAGGCAAGACCATGCTTCCCTATGTTACGTCCAGCATCCCTTCTCTTTTGCAATCCCGTTAGTTTTGCTTTCATTATAATAGATTTTGTTATTTATTTTGTGGTAAAATTTCATCAAGTACTGGATTTTTGAGTTCAAGGTATTGGATATAAATCTTTGAAACATTTAATCCTTTTTACACTGAGAATTTTATATTCAAACATCTATTTTAGGTAGTTCAAAATCAAGCAGGTATATTCATTTGAAATCATTCATGCTTAGCTGACTGGAAGAGGAGGCATGCTGGCTTGATGGCCATATCGGCCTGTGGTGAAGGGTGTCATGCACAAATGGAGAATGTCCTTGACAACATTGTTGATGCAGTCCTTCCATTCCTTAACGATCCTGTTGGCTTCCATTACTTTTTGTTCATTAATACCTAGTATCTTTATATGGCTTGTTCAGCGCATAGTTAATAAGCTAGTTTTGGTAAAGAGGTTTTTTAAATTAATGAAAAAAAAAGGTAAGTTTAATATAAGAATTTTATAGTTGCTTAGTGATGTAAGAAGAAATAAATAAGAAAGATTAAATGGCTGACTGATACAGTTAATTAGTTGTAATGGTTAAGAAATTGTGTAATGAGATGCATATTAAACACCATAGCATCCAAAAGTGAGATATGCAGCCTGCAATGCTATTGGACAAATGGCACTAGACTTCCAACCGAGTTTTGAAAAAAAGTTTCATTCTAAGGTTCATGCTTTTAATTTTTATCTTAATTTTCAGTATTTAATATTATATCTGTTTCTAATATTTATAATTGTTTTTATCATTCATACATTCAAATCTCATATTATTTATTTTCACTAAATTCATAAACACATTTTCGTATGTAATTTTTAATCTACTTATCAATTCTATATCTTTGATTTAGATTTTATTTAAACTCATTGCAAACACATGGTAAATTTAGCAAACCACATAATCAATACAACTTGAAATACACAAGGTGTTACCAGCATTGTTGTCAGTGTTGGATTCTAATGGAGAGTTCCCACGGGTGCAGGCCCATACAGGAGCAGCACTAGTGAACTTCAGTGAGGATTGCCCCAAAGCCATCCTCGTTGTGTACCTCGATGTCATCATGGCCCAGCTTGAAAAAGTCCTAAACACTAAGTTCACTGAGGTGTGTGCTTGTTGTGATGGCTTTCGATGAGGGGTTGCATTTGTTACTCGTAAGAAATATTGCCTAATCATGTTTTTTTGTTAATTTAAGTAGAAATTATTTGAGCTGAAGATTTTTAGGTTATTTCTTCAGTATAATTTTATTTAAATAATTAATATATTCAAGTTATTATATCTCATTCCATTCTTTTAGAGACATTGTAAGCATCTTGTATGTTATAATTTTAGTTTTTACTTTTCAGTCCATTCTATTGATTACATCTATCAGTTAGTCGAGAAAGGCAATATGTTGGTGTTGGAGCAAGTGGTGACAGCATTAGCTTCTGCTGCAGACACAGTTGAAGATCACTTTTCCCCCTACTATGACAGGTCTCACTATTCAGTTTCAATTATATTCTTGTTTGTGCTTTATAAACATTAAAGTTAGTGTATAAACCTTAATATTTTTATACCGTTGGTTTGATTAAAAATCATTGTTGAAATGCAATCAATTAAACTCATTTTGATATTCCATTCACTTACTATTCAAGTATAATAATATTTAACAGATTCATGCCCTGCCTCAAATACATCTTTCAAAACGCCAATGCACCACAGTTGAGACGCTTAAGAGGTAAAACTATTGAGTGTATCTCCCTTATTGGCCTAGCTGTGGGCAAAGACAAGGTTGGTCAGTTTTTGTGGTTTTATATCGTTATTCTGTTGTGTATAATTTTGATGCATATTGGATTATTATTTCTTTTGGGTTAATTTTGAAAAATTTTTTCATTATCGTATTTGAATGCATGAACTTGAAGCATTTTGGTATCTACGCATAAATACATAGCCCATAATCACTTACATGAAGTTCATGAACGACTGCAAGGAAGTGATGCAGTTGTTGTTGAAGACTCAAACAGATAGCAACGACCTGCCTGACGACGATCCCCAAGTCTGCCTTATTTAAATAAAATTTA
Organism: Pterobdella sp. o SKG-2022; assembly: GCA_964035795.1. Taxonomy (NCBI): domain Eukaryota; kingdom Metazoa; phylum Annelida; class Clitellata; order Hirudinida; family Piscicolidae; genus Pterobdella; species Pterobdella occidentalis. The sequence continues at coordinate 23,346,917 of OZ038320.1, read as the reverse complement.
AATCAACTTTGTATTTACTTGCATCATTAAACATAATAAAGGGATATTTCATCATTAACAGATAGCTTACATGATCTCTGCATGGGCACGCATATGCAAGATAATGGGTCGGCAATTTCAGCAGTACCTTCCGTATGTCATGTCACCAGTGCTCAAAGCTGCCTCCCTCAAGCCTGAAGTTGTCATGCTAGACAGTATGTTTCCATTGATGTTTGTATATGTATATATGTTTGTGTGATGTATTTCTATGTTGAGGGTAAATATAGCGAGTCCAAAATATTTTTGAAAATTTTTTTTCATCATTATGTATCATTCTATAGAATCAAAGATTTAATGAGATTTTTTCTCAACTTTTCAGTTTTTAGCACTTATTTTTTCAATGAAGTTGAGATTAAAACTTTTGTGCTTTTTACTTGCTATGAAATATGTATCAAAAAAATTTTTTTTTTAAATGAAAGAAATTAAAATTGTTTCAACAAATGTTTTTCACCACTGCATCAAGTACTTAATTATTCCCAGTATTTCCGATTTTTCTAACTTTACTTTTCATAAGCTTTTTTCTACATTTAATGTTTATATCAATTGATTTAGGTTGAAAGAAATCTAATAATAATGATGACAACCAAAGGTGATGACATGAAAGCCATGGAGGACCAGACAGATTGGCAGTTTGTACCCCTCGGAGAACAAGTGAGTCACAATAGACATCTAATTAACTGGATAACTATAGATATCTTAATCTTTTCCTGCTTTAACCAGAAAAGCTATATTTATATTACGTAAATATATATTCGTTTCAAATACCAGTCATCATTGCAACCTTAGAGTCTTTGAATAATTATTTGGTATTTTTATTATTTGTGACCTCAAACAAACAGCAAAACTTTGGAATAAGAACATCAGGCTTGGAAGAGAAGGCCACAGCGATGCAGATGTTAGTGTGTTATGCGAGGGAGTTGAAGGAAGGGTTTGTGGAGTATATTGAGGAAGTGGTCAAGCTAATGGTGCAACATCTCAAGTTCTACTACCATGATGGTTGCTCTTGTTTTTTTGATTGGGCCATATTTCAAAACAGTCTGACCATTGAATTCTCATTGTTTCAGGAGTAAGAGTAGCGGCAGCAGAAAGTTTACCACCATTACTTGAATGTGCTCAAGTGAAGGTTGTCTTAAAGCCTCTATGCATTTAATAGATCAATTATAACTCTATTTTATGTTGTAAATTCTGATCTCTCCAAGTAAAATTATAAAATAAATATAATGCAGGGAGCCGATTATTTACGTTCAATGTGGCAATACATATGTCCCGAGCTTTTGAAAGCGATAGCGAACGATCCAGAAATGAGCGTAAGAGCTGAAGAGCTGGATGCTTTATCATTGGTGAGTGATTGCATTATAGGAATATTATTCTTTGCATTGTGTTTGTACAGTGGTGTCTTCATATGCTTCATAGGGGCTTATTACTCTCTAAGACGATTTTGTGTATTTTTGAAAAAGAAATTTATTGATTCTGAAGTTTTTTCTAAATCATATTTGAAAGACTTTTCAATTCAAATAATTTTCAAATCAAGTAATGTAAGAAAGGTTTCAATGAAGCGTCACTGTTTAGTAGCTATCATGGTCCTAATCCATTGTTTTTATATAAATTGATATTTGTTTCAAGTTTTGTCGCTTGTTGTAGCGGCTTTAAATATGTTGTAAGAATTTTTTTTTTTTAAATTACCGAAAATAAATCAGTGCATAGAGAAGATGGGAGCAGGTTGTTTGAATGAAGAACAAATGAAACAGTTAATAGATTTGATGAACAAGATGTTAACTGAACATTTCGACAGACAGGAAGCCAAATTGTATCGTTAGTTTTATTTATTAGACCAAATACGTCTAATATCGGGCCATTTAGCTAAATAATGGATGTCTTTATTTAAATTATATCTCATTGTTAAAACACAAATGGATAGTTGATTCAATTTATTTTTATCCTATGTAGTTGTTGGGATAGAAGTTACGTCTGCAGGCGTGGAATTTGAAAATCTTTATAATAATATATTTAAATATGAAATTCATTAAAATTATTTGAATCAGAGAAAAACACCGACGAGGATTATGATGAAGAAACAGAGATGCTTGAAGTATTTGTGTTTAAGTTTTGACCATAATATATATATCAAAAAAATATATACATTCATTAGCCAGATAACTCATACATACAATAAAAAAGCGATTATAAGAGTGTAAAACAAGCATATTAATGAATGTAACTACTATTAAGTATATGATTTGATACATATATACAACGTTGTATGATATAAGGTACATTGTTGCTTGCCAGGAGGATGACTACATACAGATATTAAATAAGATTGCCGACGTGATTCATTCGTTGTTCGGCACTCTTAAAGAGGCTTTCTTGCCATTTTTTGAACAACTCTTACCCCACTTCATCAAACTCATCGTGCGTTTGCTGTTATTGTTATTATTCTGTGTTGTTTTTATTGCGTTGAAATTTTTTACAATATTTTTTAATGTATATTCCCTTGTTTATGTTTTAATTATTAATTTTTTTGTTTAAAGCATTGCAAGGTAAAAATTATTCTGTATACTTTTTATCAATCAATCAATTAAATCCTTTTTATAGTCCGTTTTTCTTTACCAAGGATTTATGAGGTTTTAATCGAATATTTCATGAATAAATTGGTTTTTTAATGAATTATACACTTCTCATAACATTTCAACTATTGACTCTCACACAGAACTCAAAAAGATGGAGTGATTTGCAGTGGGGTTTGTGTGTTTTTGATGATCTCATCGAGTTCACTGGACCTGTGAGTGACAATCATCTGAATTTTTTATCATTTTGTTTAATGATATTCTTTTGATATACAAGCATTAATAGTCTCTTAATAGTCTTCACAGACATACAGCCAACATTTCATACAAGCCATGGTTGCTTCATTAGAGCATGAGAAACCTGAAGTAAGACAGGCATCTGCTTATGGCTTCGGAGTAATGGCCCAGTTTGGAGGTCCTTCTTACCACGCAACATGCTCTGGTAGGCATGTTTTCATACTTTTCAATATTAGGATTGTCAATTTTATTTTTAACGTTTTTTTTTATTGTTTCACATAATTTAATTTCAACTTTTTAAGAATGCTTTTTTAATTAACAGAAGTTTTGCCCCATCTTACAAAAGTTGTGCAAGATACAAATTCTAGAGATGCTAAAAACAATAGTGCTACAGAAAACGTCATATCCTCTTTTGGAAAAATATGCAGGTATTTAAAAGAACATAATGCTCCATTAATTCAAAGTATTTTTGAATTCCCATTTCAATATAACATGTTTTTTTTTGAATCTCATTAAATATTTACCATCAAATGTTATTGGCAGATACAATGGCTCGAACATCAACTTGGCAGAGGCATTGAGGCTGTGGTTCTCATGGTTACCAGTGACTGAGGATGCCGAGGAGGCTGGGCACATTTACGACTATGTGTGTGAACTCACGCAAGTGTTAGCTTTAGTATTTGATGCTATTTACAAAGTTCCAATGTTATTTTTCTTAGTGCACTTAATTATTAAATAAATTATAAAATTTAGGAACAACCCAGTGATATTAGGTGAAAACAACTGCAACCTTCCTCGAATCGTATCTCTTTTCGCCCATTCCTTCCACCTGGAACTCATTGAACCTGCGTCTCCTGTCGGAGAACGCATGCTCACCATCATTCGACAACTACAGGTTAAGCTACGTATTTTTCAGCTGAATTTTATCATAGCTATTATTAGATTTAGTTTTAGACAATTGAATTCATATGTAAATAGCGGTATAGAAAACAACTTGGGCTCTGAACTTCAAACCGAAAGTACGGGCCTCTAGTTTTAACCTTATCTTAGCTAAGCCACACGATCGTCAAAAATAATTGAATATTATTAAAATAAAATATTACAAATTGAGTTTTATATACCTTAAATTGTGTGCTAATAATATAAACAAGATTTGCATTTCAATGTTATATATTTTCATTATTTTATCCATGTTATAATAATGTCTTTTTTAACAATAGTGTATTTTTTTTACTACAATCCAGTTTATCTGAGTTGTTTTGTCGCTGTGGCATCGTAATAAACATGACCAATGAATTTTACTCATTTGAATCATTTTTTTTCAGACAAATGATCAAATTTTTCAAGCTTGTGTCAGAGAGCTCCCAGTGAATCATCAAAAGACATTGTTGTCAATTCTTTCATGAAACTTATTTTAATTATTAATCTTTGTATTTGATCATTGAAAACGTTTTAAATCTTTAATTGAATTCAAATATCGAATTTCATACTTCACTGAAGCTCTTTAGGGTCATTTTAAATTAAAATAAACTGTGCAAATTTTAAAATTCATACGACTGATTTGAAAACAAGTTATGAAATATCCCTGTTTCAATATCTAAATGTATGTCTAAACTGGAAGGGTGCTTCCGATGTCTCACTCCCGTCTGCGGATAATCCCCTGTCAAATGATGTTTCTGGCAAGGATTTTTGTTAGGTATCATTATTGAGTTAAAAATTTTAATAAAAAATGTTACTTTTGAAATTCAAATTAGTTTTATCGCTTTTTTCTGTTTCTTGATTTTCTAGAAAGCCGACTTTCCTTGGAGAGTATTTTTTTTCGAGTATATTTGTTGTCTTTAAATAACAGTGAAAAATTAGTTTGAATGAAGAAAATTTTGCCGTATGAATTTACTTTCTCTGAAGGAACATCAATTTCAGACACATCGGAATAGTCAAAAAACTCTGAAAAAACGTTACCACTTTTTCTTCTATCCGACAAAACTGTAAAAAAAATGTATGCATTTTAAAAGTTTTTCATTTTATTCAAGTTATTTTATTTTCAAATTAATTGAAGTAAAAAAAAATTTATTTCACTTAGTTTTGTGAATAGGGATTTTTCACTTCGTAAATCATTTCCTTCATCTACGAAATATTTTCAAATAAATAAATAATTGAATTATGTTTGTTACGCTGAAAACTCGTGAATTTACCTTCCCCCATTTCCTTTATTTTGCTGCCCAAATAAATTGAGTTTCAGTCTATAAATTTTATAAGTTAAGAGAAAAGTTTGATACCTTTTGCACAATGAACAAATTTGTTCATTTGAAGAATGTTTTTTATTTTTGGAAGATTTCTTCAAAAAGAAAAAAATACTTTATTAAAAACTATTTTTAACTTCAAAATATAACCTTTTTATGACAAACTTGAGTCCAAGACATCATGTGTTCATCTTTCAGCTCACTCAGGTCTTCTAAAAATAAATTGAAATAATAAGATTAACTTTTGAAACTCTCACTAACTATAAATAAGTCCTCACCATCGAGTTCTTCTGCGTCTTCATGCTCGAGAAGATCTGAAGTGTTCACTTGCAATGAAGTTTCATTCTTTTCTTCCTTCTTTCTCTCCCTCTCTATTAACTCAACTAATTTTTTTTTGTTTTCTATTATTTTAAGCATTGGACTGATTTTATTCAATACAAGCTGTTCCCTGGTATTTATAACATATGGGAAAATTTTAGTTTTTTTTATTTAACAAATAAATTACTACAATGAATTTTCTGGTTCGTTTTCCACTATTGGATCTTGTTCTTCCTCTCGAGAGCTGATAAAAATTTCATCTTGCAAAAGTACTGCTTCTTTATCGAAATTGTACTTTACATTTCTATCTATTCCCAAGATATCATTCAAATCCATTGTGTTTTTGTAATGATTCTTCTCAAATTATTAATTTTACTTTTCAAATGTTTGTTTCATACCTGGTTGTTATAGAAACGGGAATGTTAAGTATTGCGATAACTAACATTCACAAGCTTCAATAAAATTTTCTAATACCTCAAATTTAAAAAAATTTTCACTTTTATTCTCAAAACAAAACTTCAAAACAATTGATGGATTTAAATATTTGAAAAATACATTATTTAAAAATTAATTATTCATGACACACGAACATCATGGCTATTGATGAATTGCTTTGATACAACTGATGGAATAATTCCAATACTGATTCCACAAATGATCATCCATCAAAAATGAGTCGTATTTGTTTTTCACCTCGAGCAAACTTTTGTTTATTTCCTTTGAAAACTTCTGAAAAATTATTGAGAAATACTTTATTGAAATTTTTCATTATTTTTTTTATGCAATCTATGCTTGAAATTTACCTCATGGAAATTGCAGCCTAATGAATATAAAGAAGCATGAATGGGCGAAAATCTTTTGTAACTCAGTTCATCAGTTAATACATCTACGGATTCATTTTTTTGATATGAGCAAAAACTAGTAGATGACAATGTAGTTTCTTCTTCACTTTTTACTTTTTCTTTTGATTCTTTTTTTAGGTCTTCTTCATTTTTTGTTTCTTGTTGTTTACCTTCACTTTCCTCTTCAACTTCGTTCGAAATTTGTGTCATTTGAGAATTTCCTTCCTAAAAAATGAATTTGAAATTTTCTCACCAGTAAACAAAGTTGCTTTCAAAAAATTTAACTTAATATTTTTTAAACTTTTTTTACTCTATAAAGATCTTTAAAAGCATATACGATAGCCATAAGATAAAGCAACCTTATTGATTGCGATCATATTTTCCGACCTCTTTTTTATCAACTCTTTCACCAAGTTGTCGCACAAAATATTAACTTTTAGTCCTGTGAAAACATGAAAAGTATATTATTCTCTACTATTAATTATCCTGAACAATTTTATTGAAGCTTTTCTGATAACTTAAATGACTTGTTTTGGTTGCTCTCCTAAGCGCTTATGGAAGGAGCATTTTATTATTATTTTACATTTGAAACACCTGGCATAGTGGCGTTATGTTCATTTGGCTTGCCGTTAAAACAAAAGTGTTCATCAATATCGTTAAAAATATTCTGTAGAAACTGTGCTAATTGATTCACGAATCTGCTAGAAACATCCACTAGATCATCCTATAAATTTGAGATAGTCGCTAAAAGTTGTTTTATTTGAAATTTTTGCAAAACAAAAATAATTTTGAAAACTTCCAAAGTGAATCACTGTCATCAATCTTACCACAGTGGTGTTGATATAGTCCGCAAAAAAATTAGTAGTTTTGACTGAATTGCTTCTTAGACACTTGCACAAACGGCTCAATGTTTCCTGGTTGTTTGGCAGTCCCAATGCAGGTCTCAGCTGTCTTTTGAGTGAATCCTGGGAAATTTTTTTTTTCTTTTTTTATAGTTGAAAAATTTTGTTCATTATTTTGTTTTTAATGTTTGCTAAAATTTCCAATTGTTCAACGGTATAAACTTTGCTAATATCATTAAATTCACACCCTGTAGTCCAGGAACACTTTCAATTTGGTGTTGAAGAGTTCGAAACTCTGTTCATGGTAGCATTTGAAACATTCAAGATTTGTTTTGTAGAATGATTCGACTATGAAATGAAATACTCTACTATAAGCCTGATCCATTCTTACAAAAGTTTCTTTAAAATCTGTGGCATTCACGTAATCAAATGTTGAAAATACTCAATAAAATCAAAAGATTACATAAAATTTTGAAATTTAATTCTATCAAAGTACTTATGTTTATTTCAATTTCTAAAGCAGATTAAATAAGCGCATAAACCTTTGTTTAATTCAAGCTGATGCTGGTGGATTAAGTTTTCTATACATATAATGTTCGTTTCGTTAAAAGATACTTTGAAATCATCAAAATTTTCTTTGATAAATTGTCCAAAAGCCAAAACTGATCTGGAACCTTTCTTGTTGTAATAAGTCTAAAAATGTTCAACTTAAGTAAAAAACTTAATTTTACTGAATCAATTAAATGGAGAAAGCATTATTTTAATTATTTCTAATGTTCTTTTGCGCTCATGTCACATCAATTGCAATAAACTTAATCAAATCACCTCAGCAAGCAATATTATTTTTTCCTGATATATTGAAATAACTTTTTGAAAATTGATCTCAAATTCACTGCCTGATGCCAAAAATGTTGATACATTTTTTTCTTTTCCCTTTTTTATTTTTCCCATCGATTTTATGTCTTTTTTGTTTTGTTTTTTAGTTTGAGAAGTTGTCAAAGCTTCGGCTACAAAAAATATTCAATTTTTCAATTAATTACATAAATTATTCAAATAACACTATCAAAACTTGCCAATAAAAATTGGAAATTAAAGGATTAAATTTATTTTGATTAGCTTCTAAAGTACTTAATGTATGCAATAAAAACTACTTTTTTGACTGTTTCGTGAAAGAGCGCTCGTGGGTGGTGAATCGTTTCTTTTTGTAGGAATGAAAATGAAGCAATTAAATACATCTAATGCAAAACATAAAAAAAACCTTGGTACTAAAAAGTAAACAAAGCATTTCACGAAAGTAAAGATAAATAAAAATATATCTACATTCACGTTAATATAATTTGTTTACGTTTCCTTTTATAAAGAAAAAATTTGTGGTTTTCAATGAAGAAATTTTTAGTCACAAATTTCAAAATGATTAAACTTAAAAGTTTTAAAATGAATTGAAATAAAAATTCTGCATGTTGAAATTTTACAGTACCTAAGCCTAACCTATGGCACTCTTAAGCCAAAAAATAAAAGCTATAGATTCGAAAAAATGCTATAAATCTTCACTCATCCAAAATAAAGCCACTTCTTAGAGTTAACTGATGTACATATAAATCACAAAACACGCACCGTTACTTACAAAAACACACATTAACTACAAGACATGCATTCAGATTTGGCCTCTCCCACAATGGAACAAATAGGCTTAAATAAAAAGCAAAAACACAAAGCAAACATTGAAAAGCAATTTCGTAAAACGAACTTTTCTTTCTGCATATTGCTTATAAGTGTGACGATGGGGTCTTGATAAAAAGGACTACCAGCTTTAGTGGCTTTTGTTAGTTCTTCATAAGTTGCAAATGAAGTAGGCGGCATTCTGTCTTCCGAACTGATTTCTAGTAATAATTGCAAAATATTTCAGCTATAAATTACAAAACAATGAAAAATTGAAAATTAAGAAGTAAGAAAATGAGATAAATATGAGTTGAAACCTGTCAGTGGCTGGTGACATTCAACGTTGATGAATCTGGATTCATTGTCAAAAGACATCGTTTTCGCAAACTCTCGCATGCTTTCATCGACTTTTTTCAACTCATTTATCAGCCTTTTACTGTTCTGGTATTAGTAAGATTATGTGAATTAAATTAAATTTTCACGCTATATTCTCATTATCATTTAAGCAAGAGTACATCAAATCCTTTAGGGGGTTTTCTATCTAAATGCTTTAACTCACTTTAGTACAAATAAGTTTGTCAGCATCTTCAATTTCCTTTTTCTCATTATTTGAGCAATTGTTAGACTCCGACAATAGAGATTCTTGACTTTTACTACTACTTACAGAATTAGCCGAGTTATTAGGAATCTTTGTTTTTTTGTTTTCAATATTCGAGTTGTTTTTTTTAGTGTTTATGCTCATCTTAACTTCAGTTGTTTGGTTTTGATTTGTAACATTTCCATTTTCATTTTTGAGAATATCATCATTTTTATATTCTTTTCTAACGTTTAACTCACTCTTTTTCTCACCATTAGAGTTAAAATCTGTATCATCATTATCTTCATCATTTGTTACACTTATAGCTTCAAATGATTCTTTAATAGCTTGGAAATGTTTGTAAGTTTTGTCAATTCCATAGTGAACTTTAGAATGCAACTGATTCAAGATCCTTTGTGATTCTTCGCAGAATATCTGATCCGTCTTCTTATCTTCATATCTTCAAAAAAATAAGTATTAGAAAAATTTCAAAAAATATTAAAAAACTTTTTCAATTTAAAAATTGAAATTTGAAAACCCCAATGATTAAAATTTCCAAGTTCTTCTTTTTCAAATCTAGTTACCCGTCAACTAATGGTTTTTAAAAGAATTAAACAGGTATATCACAAAACTAACTTTTTTTGAAAATCGACTAAAATCTTCAAGGTTTGTTCATACCTGCAAAAATGAAATTTTAAGCCATTAATCAACTGGGAAATGATCTGTTGAGAACTTGAAGTTAAATTTAAAATTTTCAAAATCTCACCATATGAGTTCGAGCTTTTCAACTTCATTCATCATTGAGTCTTCGTTGGAAAGAAGCATTTTCCGCACTGCTTCTAATTTTGTTTCATGAAATTCCACTTCATCTGCATTGTAATTTCCTCCTTCTTTAAACAACCTAAGTTTTATGGTATTAATTTAACTTTTCTTTAAACTGAACAAGGTTCACAATTAAAAAATTTAAAAAATCAAAGTTTTATCACGCTTTTTTCTTATTCAAATTAATTTCTAAATTTACACTAATGCTTGAGAATATAATTATTCTAATCTGGCCTACTCAACACTCACTTAAGAGACCTTTTGTAGGCTTCATTGTTTTTTTGAGACCCTCTCAGTACTTGGTCTATACAAAAAACATAACCTCTCAAACTTTTCCTCAGTTTCCTCATAGTTTTACAATGCACAACTTTTGCTCTTATGACCAGTTCCTCCGTTCTATAGAAAAAAATTAACTAGCTTATTTTTGGGCTAAATTAAATTTGAAATTTTAATTAAAAATTCGAATTTTTCCTTAGAAAAAGTAATAATAACTTAGATGAAAGTGATAAATAGGAAGCAAAAATGAGTAGTTAATTTGACGTGATATTAAAATGATGGATAAGTTTAAAGAGAAGTGGTCGGTTTAATGGATAAAACGTGGATTGATAGATTAGGGTTATTATTCATACAATATTTTCAAACTTCGTTTGAATTTGATAGAAAGTTCAAGGAACTTCGTAGATATAAACTTTTGTAAATAAAACCTTGCAGAGTGACCTGAAGTCTCAGCACAGTCGATCAAATTCTTAAAGTCGTTTTGATATTCGCCTGTATGGTTTATAATGACGGAAACGTTCGGTAAATAATTTAAAAAATATTCGATTAGCTGAGCACTTTAAATGTTAAACGTATCAAAGTAATTTAGATGTATCAAACCATAAAATAATGAGAAAAAATTGATTTCTTGTCAACTTTTGAAACTGAATGTTGAAACCAAAAAATGCATGCATCAAAAGAAATATTCAACTGGTAAAACCATTAATTTTTGATAGATAAAATCTGTAAAAAATCACTTCACGAATCCATCAAATTATTGCATTTTACGTAATGATGGAAATTGCATGATAAAACATCCTCTTATTTCTTTAGATTTCACTTTGACACCGAATTACTTTTTCCCATTATAAAAAAAATCCATATCTCTTTGACTATTATTTGGTTTTTGGTTAATAGGAATATTTTAAAACTTTTTTTTCAACGTCTGCATCAATAGACTGTGAAAAACTAACAAATGACAGATTCTTGCTCGGTGAACATCACGTTGAAATGCATTTTGAGGTTTTTTACTTTTTCTTCTATAGCCTTCGTGTGATCTTCTATCCTCTTTTCGTGCATTGACAGCTCTTCTGTTATAGAAAATAAATAACATTGCAAAAGATTAACTCATTAAGAAAAGGTTCTCAATTATATTTATAACACACATAAAAACCATTAATAGCTTTTATGAACCATTTCAATTTTAAATGATTCTTTGTACCTTCATTTTAGTATAATAAATATTCAACCCAACCATTTTACGCAAGTTATCTCAGTATAGTGAAATTTTAGAAAAGAAGAATAATACTTTTTTTTCTATAGAAATGATTGAAAAAACTCATAAAGAAAGATTAATGCAGCTTCGAAAATAGAAATAGTGATAAATCGATGGTTGGGTGATAGGATAATGAGAAAAATAGGGCTTGATGGCAAAAAAGATTGGGACGAAATGATAAATAATGCCATACATCTTTTATTTTGTTTGAAATTTTGAAGGTACGTCGTGAGAGTAAGTTAAGCTCCCAAAGTTGTAACGGCTTTGAACATTTTTTGACTTCTGGTAATTTTGTTTCACTTTGAAAAGTGTAGTGAATAGTTTAACGGGAGGATAAATATGAATTACACAATAGAAAAAGGCATTGAGCACGGAATAAAAAAAAAGACAAATACTCTAGCACATAAAATGAAAAAGAATGTGAAATTTGAATAATAAATTTTTTTTCAAAAGATCAATAAAAGTTTTTCATTCATGAAGTACAATACCCATACTAATGCGTTTGTACATGAGTTCTAGCGTCATTTATACAAAGTAAGAAAGCTAAAACTCTCATTTTAAATAAAAATTTTGAAACTGGGTATTATAGAAAAAACAATTAGTCTACCCACCCATTCTAATGTCATAAACTCGCTTCTTTATATCTGGTAACTTCGTCTGGTTATGTCTGCTTACTAGATCCCTTTCATTTGCCAAGTCATTCAACTGGAGTTTAGTGGCTTAAACTAAATATTATTCCACGTGTAGTGATTAAAATTTCAAATTATAAGTTTTTATTTTATGTGAAGTTTTCAATTAAAAAATTTTTATTAAAAACTATCATTATATAAATCTAGGAAGAAAAAAGAATTTCAATAACTTTATTTTCTAAAATAATCGATTCTAATGGTTATTTTAAAGTCAAGTGTACTGATGCCTCCCCCTATTTTACGGTTGGGAACCAAAAGTAAATTAGCGCTTCTTGAAGCACAAAATTCAAATATTTTCTTTATACTTAAAACTCAGTCAATGGTGAAAAAATTACTTCACCTATTTAAATTGTTCGAAATGCTTAAATTTAATTATATAAATATTTGTTTATGAATGCTTATTCAAACCTTCATTTGGATTTCCAATTTTGCATCAGCTTTCACAATGCTGCAGTATTTTTCAGAATCTTCGACTGCTTGTGACAAGAACCTAGCAATTGTACGCTTTTATATTTTTTAGATATCCACTTTTTTAAATAAAAAATTATTAACTTAATATAATTATTAAACATTTAAAATAAATTCAAGAGTAGTGAAAACTTTAAAAATACAAAAAAATCGAAATAATTTCTCTTCAAGTAATAAAAGCAAACCCACTGAAGATAAACATTTTCAAAATCACCAAATGGGATTTCAACCATATCCACATAATCTTTAAGATAAGACCACAGAATTGTGAATGCCTCAAAAGCTTTTTTTTCTATAACTTCATGTGATGAACTTGTTTTTGACAACGTTGTTAATTGTTCAGAGCTATCTTCAGTTTGATCATTGTCTTGTTGGCTTTTTGCATTTTTCCCGATTTCAAGTTTGTTATCAGACAATTTAACTGAAAAACCAATATAATTCAATTGTTTGAAATATAATTATAACGAAATGATGAATGATTACTTGAAATATTGGAGGCTGATTGCTTGTCGTTGTTGTTGTTGTTCACGTTCCCATGTTTCGAGTTGTTGATGTTTTTATTTTGTTGGTTGAAACTATCGTTTCTTATTAATTCAGAATTCTTTAATCTCATCGCTTTGGTTTCTGTTACTGCAATTTTGGCGTCTTTATTCATTTCCAAATTCGGTTCAAGAATTGAGCTAAAAATTGAATAAACCAATTTATAAAATTATTACTATTCATTTTTATCTTTGGAAACTCACCTAACAGAATCTTCATTTGAACCCACTGCAATGTGTGTGTTTATTTCAAATAGCATATCAGCCACAAAAAATCTATGTTGAAAATAAATTTTGAAAATTACTTTTGAAATCCCAATTGTTAGAGTCAAACTCAAAAGCTCGTATTTCCTTCAGTATTACATCGGCTTCAACGTTGAGCCAATATTCATAACCATCTGGTGACTCGTATAGTACGTAACGTTGTTCTGACTTACTTGCTTTAAGGCTTCCCATTTCATTCTCATTATTTGTTAGTACTTCATTCTCATTAACTTCTTTTTCCTCTACAAGAAAAATTTTCTGTTGGAAATATATTTTTAAATAATTATCTTCAAGATTAATTTTAGTTGTCATGAAATTTATAATCAGAATTTTAGAATCAGAATTACAGTAAAACCTCGTCTTTGCTAACTGAAAAATGTTGCATAATTGTGTCCATGCATTTTTCAGCTCTTTTGAATACTATTTCAGAAAATTCCTCGGCTTTTCTACTTAAACTTTCAAATACTTCATTGTATCTGAAGTCAAAGTTAGTTGAATTAAATACATTTAGTGATTTAGTGTTAAAATACAATTAAATGAGGAAAGTTAATTTATGTTTACTTTATTTGATCTTTTTCAAGCCACTTTTCGATGCCGCCCAATATTTCTAGCAACTTGTTTTCATTGGCTTGTCTTAGCTCGTCTGTCATCAAAACTAATTCTTTTTCTTTTTCCTTTGTAAAAATGTTTGTCAAAGTTAATTTCGAATTATGTTATTTGTTCTATTTCCCAAAATTTTGAACGTTGCTTGTAGCATTTGAAAAAATAAAACAAAAAAACAAAGTTAGCACCACTATTTAATTATTCATGAGCAGAAGCATTTAAGAACTAATTAAGTTACTGGGAGAAATTCAAGAAACTATGAAAAACAATTTAAACATTAAATTTTTTTTCATAAAATTATTTTATTACTTTTAAGACTTGTATTTGTTGGACTTTTGAGTCTTCAAGCTTGTTGAAATACTCACGAAAATCCTTGCTGATGTCCAGCTTGTTTTTGAACCATACATTTAACGAATCCTTCATCCAGTTCAATAATGCCTCGCTTTTTTTCACAGTCATTTTCGTTAGTTTATTGACCCTTTCCTGGTTAGTGGAGAACTAATTTTAATAGCTTTTAAATTCAAAATAAATAGTGATTCTAAGTTATCAGTGTATTTTATTTTTTAATCAGCATTAATCCTCATTATTGGAGTTAAGCGTTTTACTTGGCCGCCTTGGTGGGTTAGGCATTAGTAAAATGGCAAATAAAAATTTGCATAAACATCCTACATTAAGATATATGCTTTTTTGAATAAATAATAGAAGCAATTTCAAACATTTATTTTTATTTGAATAAAGAATGTTAACTTGTTGCAAATTATTTATTTTTAAAAAAGGTTATTTTTATAAGTGTCATTTAATGAAATCCAAAAAATTTTGTTACAATATTGAGTTGATAATTTTCAAATCTAAAATAGATATAATCAAAAAAACTAATTCTAACAAAAAAATCATAAGCTTAATGCACATCCGGTTAACCAATTTGCTTGTATAAGTTTGATTCAAACTTAATAAATTACGCTTTTATTAAGGTATATTAAGTTTTTCCAAATTAATTTTTTTCAAGTTGTCTTTTTTTTCAAAAATATGTTGTGTGTTTGAAATACTTCAAATTGAATATTTTGAAAGATAAATAGCCCTATTTACTTTTTTGAGCTTTCTTGTCGATCAGTTATAAGCTTGTATAAATAGCGTTTGTATGCTTTTTGAATATTTGATGAATATCAATGAAAAGCTTCAAAAATCGTATACAAAAGCATGAATCAAAATTTCAGATTGCATTAAAACTTAAGACTAAAATACCATGCTTGGAAGATATAAAACACAATTTTGGATCATTAAATCATTGAAATGAACATTATTTTATGCAACTTCCCGACTTACATCAAGCTTCTCAACTATATCTTCAAAAGCTTTCTTTTGACTCATCAATAATGGATGGCAAACCATCACAAACTGCTCATTAGCTTCATCTTCATTGCAAACCTTCGTAATCATCAACTCGCTCTGATACGATCATGGTTTTGTACTTGAAACAATCCATTAATTTGAATTCAGTTCGTTACGATAAATATTCATCCAATAATAATGAAATAAAACTAAAAGTAACCTTAAATTTTTAAAAATTTAAAAGTATAATGATTGCAAAATTGTGTAATAACAAAAACGTAAAGGTTTATTCTATATTCGTCAGCACATCTAAACATATCAACTTTGGACAAACATTGCGGTAACAATACTTCACAAACTGAACAATCAACTGAAACCTTAATGTTATTGAACTGCAGGACACAGCTTTTGTGGGTATCCTCAAAAGACCTACATACGCAGAGAAAGTTGTGTTCATACAGGTTGTCTGCAAGTGAAGTCTGTTGGTCACTCGCATAATTCATGCAAAAGTTATTTTTACCTCCATGAATTAGTACCTTGCTTAGATAAAATGCTTTGATAGCATATTTATCGCTCTTATTTTTGCTTATAGTGAATTTTTCTTATAAT
Organism: Pterobdella sp. o SKG-2022; assembly: GCA_964035795.1. Classification (NCBI taxonomy): domain Eukaryota; kingdom Metazoa; phylum Annelida; class Clitellata; order Hirudinida; family Piscicolidae; genus Pterobdella; species Pterobdella occidentalis. The sequence continues at coordinate 23,330,742 of OZ038320.1, read as the reverse complement.
ATTTTTTGTTTATGAACAAATCATAAACAATATTTTCCACATTATTTACTTTTTTTGGCTTTTATAATTTTTATAACTGTTATATTTAATGGAGTAAAAATATGATTTATTTTTGCAATTTTGTAAGGTTGAAATATTTTATGTCGGGCAATAAAGATTTTATAAAATGTTTTTTCAACATCCGATGATAAAATATTTTCAAACCACCTATTTTCGTTGTGAGTGTGACTAAAGAGTTTTCAATTTCTTTGAAGGCTTCCATTGAAAAATCCCCAAACCTCACATCTCTGAAAATCACAAATTTTAGTTTTTTCAAATTTTAATTCACATCTATTTATTTGGAACAAGTTTTGAGAAGCTTAAAAGCTGATTTTTTAGAACTACTATCATTATTTGAAGTGAGTCGAGTTAATGCAACTATAATAAAATTGCTTTTTTACTTCGATTTGAAGTTTTTTTGCGATATAAACTAAAAAAAAGTAAAAATAGTTTATAAACTCGAAACGATTCATGTTGATTCGAACACGTAATAACTTGAGTGAAGAAGCCTTCATTGAAGCCTCTACGCTCTGCTCTTAAATTCACGCTCATACACTTCAGCTGATTTTTTAATTGGGCTTACAACTTTAATCTTTTTTCTCACATTTCAAAAAATTTTATTTAATTTTGCACGTTTTACAGTAAATTTCTCTTTTAAAGCAGATGCAAATGATATGCTTGCGAGTGACCTTAGTCGATATAACACACCAATTCTTTCTTCGTTGATTTCAGCTTGCTTTTTCACAACTTGTCGAAGAATTTCTTCACTTGGCAGTAGAGCTTTTTTTTTGGTTTCTTCCATTATTTCTCTGGGTGAAAATCAAATATTTTTGCACGTTTATGAAGCTATAGGCTCGGGTTGAGTAGATTTAATTGAATAAGTTATAAATAAAACCATATATTTTTTAATCAGATTCTCGCATGTTTTGGCGAAAAAATCAATAAGCAGTATACTTGATATTACTGAAATAATTTATTTTGAATTCAATGATAAATTGTCATAAAAATGAGCATTTTAATTCTAGTATGTCAGTAACATTAAAATAAATTCATTCAAATATAAACTATAATACTCAAAAAGTGCAAAATCATTAATGATGAAAGCTTAGAATCAAATCGCGATAATTCAAATAACCAACACACAAGAAAGATATTCAATAACCAGCATAAAACTGCAACAAAACTATATTGAATCCGAATATCAAATCTTTGACTCACTTGAAAAATATTATGGCGGTTTCAATCTTGTCTCTCTTCCATTCACACAGGCTATCAAGCCATTTGTGCCACAGTTCTTCTCTCAAATAGACTTCATTATTTTGTATGTTACTGCTGACCAACTCATAAGCTCTTTTGTTTGCCAAAATTATTTTATCTATGGCCTGGAGGAAATGGGGAATTTAAGACAAAGCTTTATCAACTTTTTTTTTAAAGTATAAATTTTAATGTGAAATTCTTATACTGTTATATTTAGTATATGTTTTTGCTTCGAATTTTTAATGAATTTTTTACCAGAATTTCTGCATTAATAATCCTTTCAATTTCTTCTCGTGGTTCTTTAATTTTTAAAAGCTCTTCTGAAGTTGCATCAAACAAACATTGCAACTAAAAGTTCAGGTAATTAAGTGAAATGAATAAATGATTTACACATTTTTTGGGATTATGCAATAAAAATGCTTCTCAAAAATTGCATCCTGTTTCTATTAATCTTGATCTGCTCGAAAACAATTGAATGGAACAATGTTGAAAAATTTTAAAAAAGATAGAATCCTTTTCAATCTTTCTAAAAGATTAGTTTCAAATCGTTGTTATAAATTCGAAAATATACTTTGAAATTAACGTATTAATTCCATTTCTATTGAAAACATTCATTTTTTTCACATAATAATGAATAATTGTATTTCTCTTTTAAAAGTATTTTTTTGGTGCACTTGTAAATTTTTTCATAAAAAATAAATTAGTTGCTAGACTATGGTAGAAGGATGGGGCTCTTATTAAGCTAGCAACCATGTCGCGTGCAAAAACTTATCAGCTCGTAAGAATTGAGTGCAAAGTTATTTTAATGAAAAAAAATTTCACAAAAAATCTAGAAATATATATTCCTAATAAATTTTCATTTCCTAGAATTAACCTGTTCTAATCTTCTGGTTTCCACAAGATTTATCAATTGTTCATACTCCTCTAGGAATCTCGCTCTTTTGCATTCCTCCGTTTCCACATTTCGCCACACATTCTCAAATGCAGTTATACTAATGAGCTGTAAAAATTATTTATAGCGTGACTCATATATTGAAACCAATTGGATGCCACATTTAATCAGAATACTCTGAATAAAATTCTTTAATTCTAGTTATTATTTTAAACACATATTCTAATATTACTAAATTTATTTTCTGGAGTATAAGCAAAAAAGTTTTTTTTAAGAATCTAAAACTAATTGACTGCTTAAATATTTAAAACTAATTAAAGATCGGATGTAGATTGGATTACTTAGACTATTGGTCCAATAAAGTTGTAATTCAGAGGTTTAATTTATTATTATTTCTTTCACTAACCAGGGTTTGAGCGAAACTACTCTTTAAAAAAACTTGTATTAGTTTTAAATTTGCAAAAATTAAGTTATTTTTGAGATGTTTTTCAAGATGTCTTTGAAAAGACAGATTAAAGAAAGGTAAACATTAACATGGCTCGGTATATGTTGGATGATTTTATGGGAGATTGCATGACTTTTCTGCAGTCTTCTTAGCATACAACCGCTTCCCTTCTCCACTTCCATCTCTGCCTTCTTTAAAGTTCAATTTCAAGTTCTTATACGCTCGCTTGATTAATATTAATATATTTTATTAAAAACTAAAAAAGAATATTTATTTGAAATTAAAAAAAAAAAACTTACTTCTCCAATAAATTTCATATTTTTTTCTAATCTTTTTAAAATTATTTTCTTTCTGAAATTTGAAAAAAATTAATATTTTCTATAAGATAAAATAATTTTCTTGAAATAAAACGCCAAATAGCTCTCATCCATTTTGTCTATGCATTTCAATATTATTAATTTTATATTAATGGTTCTTTTATGTTATTTTTTTTGAATAAGATTTTTAGTAATATTCCTAAAGGGACTTTTCTAGAAATATTATTGAAGATACATGACAGTAATATTTGGGAATTCATTAAATATGTAATTATTTTTTAAATGTCCTGCAAACATTGCGCTATGCAAATATATCGAAAATATATTTATTTAGAATATTTTGAAATATTTTCATTGAATTTTTCTTTTATGCTCTCAACAGGTCTGAGCTTGTTGAATTAACCTCCAACACATGATGACATTGTTCAAAAAAGAGAAAGAATTAGTTGCAAGTGACTTCAATGGGACACTAGTCATTTGATTCCATGGAGACAATACTGACGAATTGATTGATTGCAACAATCTAGTTTCTTGAATAGAAACAAATTACTTCATATGAAAAATGCTTTCCTATTGCCGAGCTAAAATTTCAATCATTTTCCTATATTTATCATTTGGAAATTCTTGGAAAAGATCTTCGTGGCTAACTTGTGAATTCCGCTTTCCCGTCAGTTTAGAATATTCCACATTGTACAAACGTTATATTTTGCAAATACAAGGTGAATGCTTAATAACTATTTTGGAAAATATTAAAAAAAAGTTTCAAAAAGATGTAATTCAACGAGAGGCTTGAAAACACTGTTGGCAGGGTAGCGTCAGGGTTAATGCATGCAAAAACCAACAAGTTAGTTGGAATTTTATAAAATTATAAATTAATTTTTATTAAAAAGAAACAAATAGCTGAATTTTTCATGCATTGGAAATCATTTCACTTTTATGATTCTTTGAATCTGATAAAAATGCACACATCCTAGGTCATATTAAATCTTTGGAAAGCCATATAAAATTTACATAAAGCCTCCGAGATAAATTCTTTGCAAAAAACACTTAAAACAAAAAAGATTGTACACTTTAGGAAGAAGAAAAACAATTTTTTACCGAATAATATCAAGAGTTTTTCAAAATATCAAAAAACATGATAGAAAAGGAAACATGGAGTGAAAGTAAAAGTATATGGATTTAAAAGGTGTACAAGCACAAAGCACAGAAAAGCCTCGAGTTGAGCTTCATAATGGGGCGATGAACACATCAAGTAGAACTTCTTCATTTTAAATCATTAAAAAATAGAAAAATTCAAAATACACATTTGAATTCATTTTTCTCACTTTTCTTTATCGTTTTCAAGAATTTTTCCAACCTTTTTTTTCATATGCTCTCTCTTGTCAGTCTCTGATGAAGAAAAATAGAAAAAATGCGATTTGAATAACGTATGCAAATGATTGAAATATGTATTACAACTCTTTTCAAGATAAACGAATAATATTAATAACTATTTCGAAATTAAAGTTCCAAAATATTTTCCAATAATAAAAGTTTTTTAATTTTCTAATATATAAGTTTCTATTTATCGAAAAAATGTCAAATTTTCAGAAGATGAGTTTATTTAACAATAACTGAACTCTTCAGGTTTCGAGATCATTTGAAGGTTGAAAATGAATGAGCTTTTTAGAATTCTGAGAATGTGTGAGTTTTTTATAAGCTCTTTGAGAGTTTCCTGAACATCAATAATGCATCATTATTGCTCGGTTCAAATGCCTCTATTGGAGCCACCATAGAAATATATTTTAAGCAAAAGAAAATTTAAAAATATACATTTATAAAATTTTGATATGTTCTGAATACAAATGAGATTTTTATTTTAATTTTGTTTAACACAAAAAGATTTTCAATTTTTTTAATGACATTTAGAAAACTTTCATATATGTAAAATATTGTATAAATGCTGATAAAATTTATGAAAAGTTTGTGTACATGATAATGTGAGCTCAACTTAAGAATAGCTTTGAGTTATAATTCAGTTTAAAAGAAAGTGTTCAATTCAAATCGTTTTTAACCCATTAACGCCCATTGTAACCTGTAAGCGACATTATGCTTAATATTCTATAAAAAATCGAAAAAAAAATTTCTTTTTTCATTAGTTATTTCTATTATTCAATCATATTTCATGTGAACTAATTTTTAGGCAAAATCACTGTAATTTCTCTTATAAAGATGTTAGTTTGGAACAAGCAACCCTACACAAAAATCTCAAAAGCGTGCACACCCTTTAAAAATTGACTTCAAATAAAATGAAAGCTTACTTTTATTTTATGAAAAAATTTTTTTAGTATGAAACCATTTTATTCTGAAATGCTCTATAAAAAATATAAATTAAACAAAAAATAAACTAGTTAGATAAGATTTAAAAGTAGGTGTAACTAGTAGCACCCATACTTTATTTCACTTCTGGTATTTTGACGTAGTTTGGATGAAATTATTAGATATTTTTGCTAAAACTAATTTATATTTAGCAAAAACTATTTTTTAGTTATACAAAAAGCTTGGAAAGCAGTTTTTAATGATGAACTAATTTATTTTATCGTTACTATATCTAACAAATATGCAATGCAACAAAACCATCATAATGAAGAAAAAAACGAGTTTACATAGCAGTCCTTTTTTTAAAGAGATATGCTCACTTCAAAAACGTGAGAATGTTTTAGGGAATTAAAAAAAAACCCACAATGAGAAAAACAGGTTTTTTGAAATTCACAGCTATTTACATGTGATAAATCTCAACTTCCTTTAGAAGACAAATATGCCAAACTTTCCTTCTTTTTCCCACTACTGAATAAATCTTCTAAAATAATGAAAACAAAAATTCAAATACCACATAAGTAAAACAATGATTCCATATATAGCAAACATGCGGTAAACAACATATAAAAGGAAAGCCAATTGGTTTGAAATACAAAGCATGGCCCTTATACACATCTACTGGGTACTTAGAGCATTTTATTTATTATCAAGAAGCAAAACCAATTCCACTAACTGAACAGAGAATGTTTAGCTTGGGGGCTCCCGTATTTTTGAAAATGATTTCGGATTTACTACAAAATCTATAATCTTCATTTTGACAGATTTCTCTCAGTTTATCCCTGTTTTAAAAGTTGACTGAATCAGATCATTTTGGCACAAGCAAAATCAAAAAAATAGAATCTAAAATGACCTTTAAATTCTAAAAACTTGAAATAGAACGTGGTACAATGATTATGGCTACAACAGATAATCTGGCAATCGTAGCATGGAAAGATGTGGGAACGTTAGCATCAAATGCGTTTGCAATTTATACTATTTCAAATGTAAACAGGGTTGCCAAAATTTATACAAAAAAAAATAGATTACTTTTATATTTACTAAAATTCTTACAATGTACAACTATATGGCTAGAGTCGATCTTTTTGTTCATGCCCAGAGAGTGTCTTTTCGACAAAAAAATTGCTTCTTTTTGGAAAAGATGGTGCATTTTGAAATGCTTGAAACTCACACAGACTTAAAACAGAAAAAAAATTCTTGTATTGTTAATTTTGAAAATACATTGTGCGGTCCTATTTGGGAAAGTACAAAACACCTGCAAAAAAGCCAACAATGCGGATCGACGACAAACACACGAGTACCATGCAGAAAGTATTAAAGTCAAATGGGATTTGCTCATTTTCAAAAACATGAATCAGATGTACTGTGTAGAGGAGCAATTCACATATGCTGTTGATGCGAGTTCCATGCTAAATAAATGAGAGTTATGTACTTCATAAAATCAGTTCATAAGTTAGAAAATTTTTAAAAACACGAATAAACTTGCAAAAAAAAATATTTTTTCAGCCTAGCTCATATTAAGAATGAAAAAATTTAAAATAAATTTATATTAAAGAAAACTATAATTATTGCTTTATGACGCCTGTGCCAGTGTACCCTAGAGGAGACACCTCTGTAACTTTAAAAAAAATGATTAAAAGTTTTTAAAAATGAAATTATTTTTGATAATTTTTTTCAATAAGGTCTTGAAATTTAAAAAAAAATTGATGCGTAAACAAGAACTTGGGCGTTGATGGGTTAATGAGACTATGAGCAAAAAATTTATCATGTAACTTCAATGTGTTTCAAGGTGGTTTTTAGAAGAAAAAAATTTGAAATTTACATTTTAAAACACCAAATTATATTTATCCTTATAACAACTTATCATCATTTTAAAAAATTTCTCTCTATTAATTTGTTAATTAGAATAATGTGTTTTATTGAAATTAGTAAAAACTCAGTTTTATCACTCAGTGCTCATATCACTCACCCCATATGTCAGGCAAGAAGCATACTGTCTTTTTGTCTTCATTCCGCTCTTCAAACCCGTTTAGTTTTTCGTCATAAGCCAATTCTCTTTATTAAACAAATGTATTCATAATTAACCAATAAATTGGTATAAATTATTTTCATTTATTTCAATATTGATTCAGACAAAAAATTTATTTAGTTTTTACTAAGATAACTTTTCAATTTTTGGGGATCGTAACAAACATTTTTGGTTCGAGTTGTTTAGTCTTGAAATCTACCAACGGGCCAGTCTGGCGTTGTTTCATGGTGTTCGTTAGCTGCACCTGCCAGGCAAAATGTTCAACTAAGTTATAAAACCTGAAATTATTTTTAAAATACTATCTATATGTTTGGGCATCTGACGTTAAACTGCACCAAGCTTAGCCTGCAATTTGAGGCTGTTTTTTTTGTCAAAAGCTGGATAGCAGTAGACTCCGGTAGCAGATATCGATAAACTGGCACTTTGGTATTGGCTTGGCCGATAATCATTGTTTTTTACAACGGCAAAAAAACTACCCAATTGTGAGAATATTAAACTTTTAATTCGTTAATTTCAAGTTGGACGAAAGCTCTGGCGGGTAGTTTCCAAAAATTTGTCTTGTTTTATAAATTACGCCATAAGTAGTATCAATAATCTAGACCGACTGCTGTCAACTCCAATGACTGGTACATGTACAGCATTGTAATCTATTATGGTTAATTTAAAATAAAAATCTAGATAGATATTTTATTAATTATATTTCTTAATAATATTTCTTTTGGAAAAAAGCTCGTTAATTATGAGAAAATGAAAATTAAAAACTTACTTCAGCTTCGAACATTTGTCTGTAGATCTGACCACTCTTGACGAGTCGAACACGATTATGAGCACCAGGAGGGTCGCAAAATGCCATCATGTATATTAAAACTCAAAAAACATATCAACTTGTTTATAGTTTTTTATCTAAAAGTCTTAAAAATTTTTATTCAAAACTTTTTACATTTAATGTAAATTAGACTTATTTATCAAGTCAAAAAGCCTTCAAGATTTTACTTACAATCAGTGAATACTAACAAAGTGTTGCTATGGAGTCTCACTATTAATTGTTAGACGCTTCATTAAGAATCAAAAATAGTTTTCACATTTTGAATTTGCTCTCAAAAATCCAACTTTTCAAATTATATTTTGAAAATGAGTTGAATAAGTTTAGTCAAAAGAAACTTCACTGAGTTTGACCTTGTCATAAAACGTGAAACTGTAGCTGTGATGACAAAACTTATCTGAAAATGCAGTTTTTTGTTTGAAAAAAAGTATTTTAAACTTATCATTTTTTTTTTTTAATATTCAGAACGTTTAAAGTTAACCTTAATTCCTCTTCGAGTAGAGCCTTTAACACACATTATATTCATCAAATAAAACAACTTGCTTTCAAATTTTTAGTTGAAATGTTAAAAAATATATTTAATAAATACTAGATAGGGTTATAACCAAATTATAATTAAAAGTAAAGATATATTTATTTAAACTTAGTGACTTACAAATAGAAATAATCGTGAATTTTTTACTCACGTTTTTAATATTCTCAATTCATTTTAAAAGCGCAGTTTGAAAAACCAGGTTTATGAACTTTTAGTTGAAAGTTCATTAACGAACGAAAAATTTACTGAATTAAAAATTTACAGTCAAATAAAGAAAGTTATGGCACTCATTCTTTAATTAAAAAGAAAATAATATTTTAATTATATTACACTAATTGTAATGTCTTACTGCATTCGATAAAGTAGAAAAAGCCCAGAAGTTACTCAAATAACTATATTAAAATGTATGAATGTTTTGCATTGAAGCATTTTCAGTGTAAGACAAACTTTCAAGTTTCATAGGTATTTTTGAAGCTACTATTTGTTGGTATGTATAACTTAGTACTTTAAATTAAAAAAGATGTTTCAATTAAAAATCATAATTGTAGGTTTACAAGGGTAAAAAACAAATTGTGTCTTTTTTACCTTGAAAGCTGATTTAATATTATAAATAGTTATTTAAATATTTATAATTCCCTTTTATTAAGTGTAAATTTTTTTCTGGTGAAACCCTAATGAAAAGGAAAAAAAACTTTGACTTCATTTCAGAAGAATCTTGTTCATTTTCACAAGTTCTTTAAAATAGTTCTTTTCCAAAAAGATTGAATTTTTAAAGAATGTAAAACCTGAGTTGAACTAAAATTTTAAAAAAAGGATTTAATATAATGAAATTCTTTGCATGTTTGTACTGTTTGTTTACATTGATTAATCCTATTTCTTGTGAGTTGGAAATGAGCATTACTTAACAAGGACCCAAAAATAAACACTATAAAATTATCTTTCAGCCATGGATATTTTCCATTATTTCTGAATGACATAATAGTATGAATTCTACAATTTTTTATATACAAATCTTCTCAAAATTATTTCACAAGATTTTTAAAAAAAGAAATGTTTAGGGTTTATTTTAGAAGTTTTTTTGGTATAATTGATCCATCGAAAAAATGGTTTTAAATTGATAAAAACTCAACTCAAGTCTTAATTTTAAAAAATTTTCTAGTTTTTGTAATAAACATTAATTTCAATATGACAAGCTTTAAATACGATTAAAAAATTTTTCTATTAGCTGATTATTTTACAGATCATTAATGCTACTTTAATCTGTTATAGTCTATGTATTTCACAGATTAATTAAATATAGAGTTAAACACAGACTTTGAAGCCCTTGGTCATAACGTTACATACAATAAGGTAATTACACTTATAAGGATAACAATTATGGGTTCAATAAGATACAACTACCAAAATGTTTATTGTGGTATAAACTTTCTGAATCTTTTTCACGAAGAATAAAAAATTGAGAATTACTTTTATAAATGTATTTGTAACAAATACCTAGCTTGCAAGACAGAAACTATAATGATGATATTAATTTGATTCAAAAACTTTTATTAGCTCCACACAGCTTTTTGTATAATCAAATAAAGTATACAAACTAGTTCAGTTAATTAAAAAGAAGATTAATATAAAATTATCAAGGTGTTCAGAATGACTCTAGATTATAGAACTTGGAAAAATTTAAATATTTGTATAATTTTCACAGACCATAAATACCTTCTAGACATTAATGTGTTATTGACAATTAAGATTTTGATTACAACGGACCAAACTCTGGCCAAAACCATTGCTAGAATAATTAAAATTGACTAACAAATTAATTAACTATTTAAAATGAATGATTGAGACCTATTGTATTTGATTTTTCACAATTGAAAATTATTTAAATATTTCAACACAGAAACTCTGAAACGCTTGTATGCGAGTCTACAGTAAACGTCAAAATGTCATAAATTTATAAAAATTTGAAACGTACAAGGTTTACTCACATCTCCCACACGACTGGCTTTACTTTTTTAACTGAATTATCATTTCACCTTACAATTTCAAGTTTGAATATTTGAGTCTTTAGAACTTTAATGTTTTTACGCAATTATTTTTTTTTCAAGTCAAATTCTGTTCCATTTTGGAATTCGAAATCCTTATGGTTTCCTATTGAGTAAGAAACCTGAATAAAAAAACTCAAAAATTTATTATTTAAAAGATTATGAAAAAATGGATTTAAAGAGATTTCTAGGAACATTTTTTAACGACTGTTAAATTTTTGAGCAATTGGCCTTTTTGAAAAAAATATTTTTTCATAATGTAGTCATTAAAAATGCATATAGAAAAAAAAATTGAATATCTAAAAAAGTGTATAGCATGCTCCTCGTTGCTACATTTTTTCATTTACCTCAAAATAATTTTTGCGGAACTATTAGGTTTCCATTCTTCATAATTTATGATGCTTATGAAAACATAGATACGTAATACAGGTTTAATATTTAAAAATAAAAAAATACAATGGCTTTTTATTTGCTTTTGATTAAAAATAGTTTTCTTTCATTCAAGTTGATTCATCGAAGCCGTTTATTCAGTCTTCAGGTCCTTATTCTGTCGTGCTTTATAACATTCATATTCAATTCTGGAAATATCAAGAATCATATATATATAAATTTCAGCAATAATGTACTAAACATTTTCAACTCGGTTCTGTTCAATGGTGACTATTTGAATCTAAATATTGTTTATTAAAAGCTTGAAGCATGATATTATGTGAAATAAAATTTTTTAAATAAAAAAGCTTCAGCTTAAATTTTATGTATTTTTTTTTTGGAAAGTCATCGATGTTTTGAAAAATTCAATTATTTAGAAAAAAAATAAAGGGAACGTTGCAATGGTATTTCAAATAGAAGGTTTTATTTCCTTAAGGCCAAACAAAGTTTGAGGCTTCGCGTGTGTCAGAAATTAAAAACCTTTCCACAAACTTTGTAGACTTTTTATTTTTAATTTTCAGAGTCTATTCATTTTGGAATTAATTTTTCTGTAATGTTTATAAAAAATTTCAGTATAACTATAATAAGAAATCAAAGAAAAACAAACAATAGCTTTTAAAGATATACATTTCAATAAAAAAACTTCGAAACTTTTCGGTTTTTTACAAACAAATGGAATTGAATATTGTTATAAAGTAGGTTTAGTATTTGCACCGTATTAACTTTATATGCTTTGCAATGTATTGATGAGGTTGGGCTGCTTTTATTGCAAGAAACTGCACTTGCTTGGGATTTTGGTGAACCAGTTGTTTTTATGGAGAACTATTTGAAATTCAAACAACTTGAGTGTATTCGGAATTGCTGAATGTCACGAACTCTGTGTAAAATGATATTTGCAAGTAGCCAAGAAAAATTGCTCCTAGGCCTTCAAAAGCATGATATTTCAAAGTGTTCGAGTTTTAAAGTTAAATTTATAACTAAAACATTCGTTTCGCTTTTATTAAACTTATAGGGTTTAACTAAGAAGAATAGTAAAACAAGCTTTAATGGAAAACATTAATTTTAAGCTAAACCAATATGGTTCCAAATAGATTTAAATATATTTTAAATTAGTTTTTTCAAAATATTGCTTAAAAATTTTTAGTTTAAAAAAAAATTCGAAAAAAAAATATTAGTTTAATTTTATTGAAAAGTAAAGTATTATTGGCATATCAATTTCTTTTTATTTTTGAATTGCAAAGCTTTAAAAGTATCCCACAAACTAAATATTCTCATCAAATTTTCCCAAAACCTTCAAACTTATAAGTCCAAAAATCAATCTTCTGTAGTTTTCAATTTTAATATGCTCGTCAAATCGGTTTCTATGACAAACGCATGAAGGGCCAATGAGGAAAATATGCACAAACTTCAAGCGTTCTTTGACGCCTACCTTAGAAAGATTTAAGAAATAAACAGCTTTAAAGATTAGTAAGGTCACGCAACAAAGAATGGTGAAGGAATATTTTGCAAAAAAGACTGAAAATTTTGGTGGCACCTTAAAAGTATCACCAGCGAACTAGAACATCTCCTGCCTTATTTGGGTATTTTAAATATGGCGACCAAGAAACTCTTGGCACCAAAATTCATAAAGTATAAAAAACGCAGTGAGATTTTTTCAGAATTAATTTAAAAATTGATTTTAAACAGATATAACTGTGGAAAGAATAGTCGTAGGATATTTCACCAAAAATGCTTTAATAAATTAAAAGGTCAAGTTTAATTAACTATTATGAAACCCCATTTTCAATTTTTTCGTGACTGATGGCAAGATTTAATTTTCCGATTGCCTGAAATGTTATTTTTAGGTGTTGCACTAAATTTAAAGGTACATTTAAGCTCATATGAATTGTGGAATGTACGCCATAAAGAAGCCTTTACGCATGTTTAAGCACGGGAGTTGATGAGATTTAATACTCTAACAAATACAATCATCACCTTTATTATTTATTTGAATCATTTTAAAAAAATAATTAATAATTAAAAATAATTTAGAGTTATCATGAATTTTGACAAAAATGGTTTCATTGAAGTAGAAATACCAAAAAAAGAAAAATAATTTGGAATTGTTTCAACATAACTTCATAAAATAAGGCAATTTTTTGAAAGTTTTTTAATTTAATAATTTTGAGTTTGAAAAATGTTTACATAAATGAAAAAAAACAGTTGCTGAAGTGATTTTGAGTGAAACAAAAACTTTAATGAAATAAAACACTTTTATGTGATTAGTTGTCAATTAAGAAAGCTTTTTGATGCACAATTTGATTAATGTTTCGAAATAATTAATATAACAAAAACGATGAAAAATAGCAAAAATTAACTTTCACAAAAGTTTATTCAAACCCTAACTAAAGTTTTGTAGCAACTTTATGCAAAAGCGGTCTTAAATTTTCAACGAAAACAATTTACAATGAAAAAAGTACCTAGTTTAATTGTTTTTCCATAATTAGTCATTCTCAAAACTCATTTGTATTTTAATTCTTTTTAAAATTGAAAATTTTAATAATTAAATTTTCATATAAAAATGAAAAAATAAGTGAAATTTATAAGCAAAAATGCTTTCTTAGTAAGGTGGGCAGTGATTGATGGTTTGTGGTCAGCTAAATGATTAATCGTTCGACAACCCACTTGACTGCCTTCAAATTACATGCATCTTTTGCTTTTTGGACCTTTACGCCATTTTTGCGACTTATTTTATTTGCGTCATAAAACACTAATTGAATTAAACTTTCATTAGTGCTTCTTCTTCTCCAATTTTTGCAGTTTTAGAATTATTTTTGGCAAAAATATTTTAGTTTTCAAAATAATTTAATTACCTATAAGTGAAACTTTCAGATTTTTTATTCGTAATAATTTATTATTTTAAGAAAAGAATTTCATTTTGTAGGTTTTTATAGCACAATACATTTAGAACTTTCAATGATGTGAGTTTTATGTTTGCCTTCCGACGGAAAGTGCGATGTGGCCTTTATAGCTTCAATTGATGGCTTGTCTTTTAAGCTTTCAATAAATCTTATTTAATGAATTTGTCTTATAACTAGGTTTTGAAGTTAAATAAAAAAATGACTGTTAAAATTCACGAAGGATAATGAATTTTACTATTATTAAAATATAGTAACGTGTGCACCAAATAATTTCAAAGTATAGTGAACTTTCCAAAGGCATTATCTTTTACTAAACATTGATTTTGCCAGCTATTTAGAGACTATTAAGTAAACAAAATTTATTTGTGAAATCATTATAATGTGATTATTCTTCCGAGATAAAGTTGAAAATAAGAAATTGAATTTTTTCTAATAGGAAGAGTAAAAGTCGATATAAATAACTTTCAAATTGATTCCACATAGAAATTTATTCATTTTTACAAATCTGAGCAAAGCATTGAAACGTCACTTATATATTTTTATTATTCAAAATCAATATAATAAAGGCTTCTGGGCCATAAACATAATTTCAAACAGGCATGCTTTGTATCCAACTATCTTTTAATCTGCTTTGACGCTGAGTATATTGGCAAATTAGACTCATAAGCACAAAATTTAACTTTTGAATATTTTTTGATTAATTTTAAAATTCAAATGATGTTTCAAAATTAAGTGAAACGAAAAATGAAAAGTTCATTTTTGTAAATTTTGCCTGCTGCATTAGAAAAATGAAAATTCCAGCGAAAACAAAGCAGTATTTCATAGTGGCAACTCAAATGCACAACTTTTTGACCCATGGCTTTGATAAAATAAAAGTTGTGACATTGTTGGACGTGAAACTTTGAAAAAATACTTCCATAACTACAGGATTAAGAATCGGCAGCTTGAATTAATGCTGTGTTCAAAGTTTTTGATTTAATATCAACTCACCCGTGGCCACTCAAAGATTAGCGTCTTTGAAAAATTTTTAACCAAAAATATTATCTACAGGAGTTGAATTCATTTTTCTAGATTCAATTAAACTTCGAAAACATAAATCTTTGAACAAAAAAATTTAGGAAAGTTTCTAATAAGATAATTTTTATAATTTTTTGAAGACCTTAATGCTGGAATTCATAACGTTGCAAACAATATCATTTTTTCGTGTGTGTATAGAGCAAGGTTTGGTTTCGTTTGCATCTTTATTGCTTTTGACGCTTTGAGAGTCACGAAAATTTTAAATACAATGCTAAACTTTCAAAAATGTCGTACGAATGATGAAAGGTTCGTCTTTTTTTTAATATACAACTTCTAATAGGAAAACGCATTCATCATTTTTTCAAAAAACAACTGACAACTTTAGAATATTTTTTGAAAGATTTGTTTCACAAGTTTAAACTGTTCAAATTTTTTTTATTTTCTGTAACCAATAAGAGTGAAAAAAATTTTATTTTTTTTCTAAATTATATTAATTTTTGTAAGCAAAAATTCGAAAAAGTAAAACATAATATAATTGGGTAAGAATGCGTGGTTTATGAGAACTAACAATACTACATGACCAACACTTTATTACATTTATTTATTCCGAAAACATCCATCCATTATCACTCACTGAAATTTTGCTCTAGATGAATTTAAAAAGCACAGATTTCCATTAGACTGAGACAGTAACTACAAAAAATATTATGCTAAAGTCGCATTCCTTTCAGGAAAGATCTTGTTTTGAATAAATTATATTTCATAACTAAATCATATGGCAATTGCGTAAGATAAAACAGGTATAAAGCCGTTAGTCAATGGAGGGTAAGTAGTGACTTCACTTTGTTCTAGGTTAATATTGCAATTATGAATAATAATTTTGTTGTTTACAAAATAATAACAGTTCTTCTTATACACTTTTTTTAAAATTATTGAATTTTCATGTAAAAAATTGATCTTAAAGCTATTTTTTGAGCTAATCAATAATCAATTTTTCTATCAAGATAGATTTATGTAGGCATTCTAAAAAAATATCTGAGTTTTTTGTGGGTTTTTACAGAATTATTTATTTGAATTTATTTCCCATTCTATATTGTGGCCATACACAGATTCTTTATGGAACTTCATAAATAACATTTTGAAAAAAATAATTAATATAGAATTGAACAAAATATCATATTCAAACTGATAAGTGCAATGAAACACAACACTAATTAAGAATAGAAAGCGTAACTCGCCAATGGCAATTTGTTTTAGAACATACACTACTTATGTAGCATTGTTTTTTAGTTTCCTGCTATTTATTCGTATAAAATTTCATGAACTAATTCTTTTTTTAATTCTTAGAGATTATTTTTTCTTGTAAAACTTTATGATATTTTTCGTTAATCTTTAGTTCAAATACGTCTCACGTCACTTCATCGCATGAGCGGATTCAAGCGTGGTTTAAGTAGCACAAAATTATCCACAATATTGTTTCACTGAAATTTCAAATTCTTTTTCAATGTGTTAAGGTACAATTTAAACAGAGGGCTGTCATTTATAAATGAAAATTCTGTGCGTTTTCACCACAAAATCGAGTAAAATTTTTTGAATGAACTCCAAAATTTAAAGTCAATAATCTTAGCAAAAAAACTTAATCAAACCAAATAAGTTACGTAATGAATTTTTTTTTATATTCTACCAAACGAGTCTAAAAACACATAAATTGTTGCTCAAATTTGGCGGCAATACCTAGTTTAAACAACAACGACACTGTAAATTTCACCTGGATGGTTTATAGGGGGTTTTAATTAAAGAAAAATACCTTTGATTTTTTAGTTTGGTTTTTTATTTTAATAAACCAGTCTTTTGTTATTTTAGTATATATTTTTTGAATTTTTTCAATGAATTATTTCTTTTTTCAAAATATTATGTTTTTTTTTTGGTTAAAAGTTATTTTTAGAGATATAGCATTGGCTATTCATTCAAAAAATTTTACACCAACTTATATCTTTCCAGACTCCAGTTCAGTAGCGAGTTTATGATTATTGGGTGATTTATATTTGGGTGCGATGCATTTGTTTCAATTAATTTTGAGAATATTTTTGTTGTGAGCTTTGTTATTCTTGATTTAGTAGGACAAACACTTGGAATTTTTACATCAAAAATAAATGAAAACTATATGATGTTTTGACATGGATTTTTCAAAATTTTTAGTTAACTATTTCCAATTTTTTTCACAAACGCTTTTGTTTGAAATTTGAGTTTACAAATACCTTTTGAAAATAATCACAAAGATGAAAATTCAAAAAACGATTCTTGAGTTATTAGTTTTTTGAAATGAAGATGAATCATCAAAAAGTATAAAAAATAGCAAAAATGCATCTTTAATGACAGTGTTTTTAGACTCAAACATAAATCAAAGATGTTTCTATTACTTTTGTGGACGCTAAGAGCTTCAAGATGTTATAAGAGTGCTGAAAAAGATTGAATTAAAAGGCATTAAATGTTTTGGAAACATAGAAAGATTATATTTTGCAAAATTTTGATTTTCAATTGCTTCATATGTATTTTATTTGATAACAACATTGTAATATGAGATAATTTTTGGTTTTGAAAATGGGATTAATGAAAACAAAAGAAAGACAAGAGCTGTTATGATGACGTTCAAACAACTGGTCTGCACTAAGTTTGAGTTATTGTTGTAAACACAACAGAAACGCTTTTTTATTTATTATAATAATGACTGTTATGAGTTAGAAGCTTTAAACTCTATTTGTTTTTAGAGTAAACAAAGAAAGCAAGATTAATTCCATAAGTAACTCCAACAAAGATGTAAGAAGAAATGCAACATGGGCACAGCTAAGTGCAATATTAAATCCTGTCCTAGAATGTTTTTACCGCTGGGGTCTGCAGACTAGCCCATTGTAAATACTGATATAATGATATAGAGCTTCAAAATTATTGGAAAAAAAATTTCTTCAAAGTGCAAGTGTAATATCAAAACAAAGCATGGTTATTGAAACAAAAAATTCATTAAACCAAAGTTTTTGTTAAATAAATGATTTATTTTTTTGCACTTAAAGGTTTTGTTCTTTATTGAAAATTTCAAATAGTGAAAATTCAATTCGACAAAAGAAGTATTTAAATAAATTTGGAAGACAGATGTTCAAAGGTGGACACGAAAGATCCTATTCACCAGATAAACTGATTTCAGAGTCAATGTATACAATGATATGTAAATAATACGAATACTAACCTGTTGTAAATTCTTTGATCCATCACTCACTCGTTATGTAAATCACTTGCCACTAATCACATTTGTGTGTGCCTAGGCCTTCACAGGCGAGCCTTGCTTCATTTTTCATTATAATGTGGTTTGTTTTTAAATTCATTGTTTTCCGATTATATCAATTTTTAGAAATAAATTTCTTTGGAAAATAGAGTGATATATATTCTAGGGGATCTACAAAAAGCTACCATGGAGTCATTTTACGTAACTACATTTTCAATATAATTATTTTTTTATTCTTATTTCTTAATCATATTAAATTATTGTGTGGTTGCTTACTACTAACATTGCAATATTCACCCATAATCAACTTTTTCCAAAGACTTCAAATATTTGCTATCTAACAGATACACAAAATAATGCTTGGATTTTATTAATAGAAAATGTTCCGCCAATGTGGTTGACGGTTGAGGTTTTAGTAGATAAATGCTGAAGCATAATAGATTTTTCTGACTAAAAAAGCTCAGCTGAGAACATGTAAGTTTTAAACTTGAAATAATTTGAAAAAATTCAATACGATTTGACCTGGTGAAGCAAAGCTCAGAGGTGTGTCGAATAAAGAAAATTAAAGCAATCAGAAGCCATATTTTAAAATTGCTATTTCCAACATAAAATAAGGTTTATTTCAAAACTTGATTACGTTTTGTATACATTTTACATTGTCGGAAAATTTTTATTTTTACATTATTTGTATTTTTAAAAAAATTTCATAGTAGTTCACATACACTTGAAAATCCGGAGTTTTCGAGGTCTAACGTTGTCCGAATTTCAGAATTGAGTCAAAAAATGAAATAAACCATATAAATTGCTTAAATAATTTTTTTCAAAAATTTTTACGTAATAAACAAGTTAATAAATTGATTTGATCCCACTAAATAGAACGCAAAAACAAGTTTTATGCTCTGTTTGATTGGGAATTTCCATTCATTGCAGAAAAATGAAAGTTCAGTTTCACTTTTTTATAATTTATTTAAATTTTAAATATAGTTAAATTTCATGAACAAAAATTTCATAAATGTGAAAATATGTTTTGAAACTTAGTCCAGGTTTTTGGGGCATTCAGGTTTTGGTTTTGGCTAATCTGTATTATAAAGTATCTTTTGTAGCTTAAAAAAAATTTTTTTATTAACTTGACTCTTAGTCTATTTGCCGAAATTTCTAGGATCAACATTTGGAAGCAATCTTTTGAGTTTTATTTGCTGCTACAATGATTTCAAAACATTTCAATCATCAGCTCTCATAACACATGAACTGTATATATTTATTTCACTAAATATTTCTGATTTTCTTATTTAAAATTTTATTGTTTAAACAGACAAAAAGGCATAAAGTATTATTAAATATTACTTTCTCAATGGTTCATCAAATGCTTTTCTTTCACTGGCTGTTACATGTCACATTTGTTGCTTTATGAATTATTCAAAAATTTATTTCGAAAATTAAAAATTTATTTTTCAAATTATTTCAATTACTTACAAGTGAATTAAGTTTTTTCATCTGCTTGTACAAAAATTCTTAAATTTAAATATAAATTTTGATTTTTCTGGTTTTTATTAATATTTTTAAATCTGTTCTCAATTATAGCTATTAAAAATACTTTATTAAGGTGTCACATTGATGTCAATATTAATTGATATATGTTTTGGGAGTTGACAATATACTGAATGATACAATCTTTAAAGCCGTTGATTCTCAAATAAATTTTGAAAGAACTGTGGCCCAATGAAAAGTAACGTGGGACCATTTGAAAAATATTGAGCTGATATCTCTTTTGTAATGTATAACACAAATTTCATATGTTTACAAGTTTCGAGTTTCCAACATTATATAGTGTTCCAGTTATTCATTATGGCTAAACCATAAACTGCTGAATTAATAAATATTTATTTGAAATATTCTGAGAGAAGCAATTTACCGAATAAATTTTTGGATAAAAAATAACCGTAAATACAAACAAGTGCAGAATAAAAAGTAGAACATAAAAGCTTCGTCGTGCTTGCATTTTTTTTTTAATAAATGAAGCGTAGCAGAAACATTGCATTAAATATAATCTGCCAAATGTTATACACAGAACTCTTGTATAAAGAGCTGTTTCTGTATCCATAACTGTAAACCTTTCTCAATCTCTCACTCAAACATTTCTTCTCTCACAAATCTTTTGTAAGCATTTTGATTTTAGCAAGAGATTTTGAAATGAAAACTTTTGAATGAATTTTGTTGGAATTGCTAATTGTCTTATGAAAGCAGTAAAAAATTAATTTTTTAAATTATATGAAACGGGTTGTCTTGATTCAGTTAGTTATTTAGCATGTGGAGTATATTGTGCGGAATACAAATGGAACTATTGGCATTTTTATGCTTGAATATGTCTTTTTACAAAGTAAATGAATCATTAATCTTTTTTCATGAGATAAATTATCTCGATTTTCATTTCACGAAAGTATATAAAATATGAGCTTGCCATTCGTGTTTGAAATATTTTACATCTCAAAGCGTTTCCATACCGCTTTCATATCTCTGATGAGAGTTTATTACCTTTGGTGTTTCAAATATTATTGTCTCATATACTTGTTTTGCAAATTGAAAGTTCTTAGAGGGATTGTTTTAACTTTTCTTATTTTCAAAAGCTTCTAAGCTTTTAATATGTTTAATGCCCACTTCTATGACATTCTCATTCAAGCTAAAAATAGCCATCAATAAAATCCAAGTTCTTTTTATACATTACTATCACGTCAAAATTAGTTTTCATTGATATTTTAAAATAAATATAATTTTTCAAACAAAGGATTCCAGCTCAATACAACTGACACAGTCAGCATAAAGCCTGTGTAAATCTCTTGAGGCATGGCGCGTCGTTATAGTCCTTACGTTTCACCTATGCTAACCTCGTTTTTGTTGCTGCTTTACAACTTCCATGAAATTTTTGTTCTCAAAATAATAAAACCTTTCAGGCATTGCATACCGCTATAAAGCATCTCAACTGGTCTGCTTCTGAAACATCTTTCTTTAAAGAAATGTTTTCTTGCTTGTTTCGCTGTTATATTGCCTCTCAGGTGCTAACAATTGCAAGATTTATAAACTAGTAACAGCGAGTAATTAATCACTTTTTTGATTTGTATGCAACTCCAAATAAATGCCTTGAACTTTTTTTCCATATTTGATAAAAAAAATTTTTAAATGATTAAGTTGTGTTTAACCTATAAGAAATCCTTTGATGACAAGGTGCATAAATTTGTCTGCTTGTGTTGTAATCAACCTTTCCGATTTAATAATTATTCTATGTTTGAATGAAGTTTTTAAGTTGATTATGTAATATCAAATTAATATAGAAATGAAAAATTTTTAATTCGAAACTAAAATTTTATAAGTGAATTAAATTTTATTTGAGCAAACAGGTCAAGTTTTCAGTGCTGTCTAAACTTTTTCCATATTGCATACTTATCGTTATCATTTGACAATTATTAATGGAAATTTCAATAAATCACCTTTTAACGAAATTTCAAATAATTCATATATAAATTTAATTTCATGTAGTTTCCACTTTTTTAACCGTGTTGAATAATTTTTTTTTCTAAAAATTAATAGAAAAAGTTTTTTCGTCAAATGAAAACACATTGAAGTGATTATATTGCACACAAAGCCTTTGTTGTTAACTCATTCAAGTTTGAAATGGTTATAAACTGTTTTTCCAAACATTAATTCATTTTAATTATTCAAAATCGCATGCGGAATGTTCCAAATCATTTAATTCTTTCATTTTTATACATCTGAGTCTAAAAAATATTTACTTGCAAACACTCTCAAAAAAGCGTTTGAAAAAAATATTTTTTGAAAATCTTCCATCTGATTTTCAAAAGTTATACTGGTTACAAAAATTAATGCTAAGTTGAATAACAACTTTGTAAAACTATTCATGGAAATATAGTTCATGATCATTATTTTCTTCTCAACTTATATATCCATACATGGGATCGACACTTCTTCAAACTGTTATGTACGATATATCTACTTCCAACTCTTATATGTACACTCCAGTGTTTATTGAATGTTTAGGCAAGCGACCCTTTTAGATATTGTTATTTTGTGGTGTGTGCATGTACACACGCTTAGTTAAGCAATTTTATTTATTTTTTCTGGTGTCACTGCTATTAAATCTATTGAAAAAGCCACATAAAATGCTGCTATAGTTTTTAATTTCAAAAAAAAAATAATATCTTTTCTGGTGTCACTGCTATTAAAAAAGCCACACAAAATGCTTTTATGCTTTCAAAAAACTACAATGTTTTAATCATTGTCTTGGTAAATAAATGTTTTAAATTAAGTGAAATAAAATGGTCTGAACATAATTTTAGTCGCATGCCTTATTTTTATCATGTCTGAGTTTTGAAAGGCTTTGTTTAAATGAAGTATTGTAAAGCATGTCTCCATAGTTTGTTCAATATATATCTATCTAATAATGTTTGTTTTCAAAAATTTTGAATAAATTTTTTTTCATTTCTATCTATTTTAATGAGTTGTTTACTTTTAAAACTTAATTGTTTTCATTAATTTGTTTTATGCAATTATTCTTGCCATTAGCTGCATTGATCGTCAGTACTTTTGCTTTTACTCAATTTCCGCTCAGCCTTTCACATCATATTAAACAAAGGCTCTAATGATGTTCTAATCAGCAAATACTTTTTGAATAAAAGTGTTTTATGAGTTTTTCACGAAAAAATACTCGTTAAATGTGAAAAACTGAATTTAATTAGAATTTCCTAAGAAAACTAACTTTAGAGAATTTTTTCAATGTAGTTAATGTGAATTTAGTATAAAATTCATTTTGATTGCATTGGGCCTGTTTTTTCAAACTGATATGCTCATAATGAAGTTTTGAGTTATCTGGCTTGTTATTTGTTTGAATGTTTTTTAAAGCTCATAAAAAACTAATGACTTTACCTAAAAAAATATTTTTCAACAACTTTTCACTTGAAGTTATATGAAGTGTTTTTGAATATTCATTATATTAAAGTTTCAACACTTTTTGAATTGAAAAACATTTTTTGCAATTAATATTTTATAAAAATTATTTTGACCATTACTCAAAATTGCCTTTAAAACATTCTTCGACACACGAGTCTTTACACCCGAAAGTGGGAGTTATTTCAAGTTTACAGTTTTATTTTTTGGCACAAGAAATATTTCTCAAATATTTCCAAAAAATTTGAAAATTTAATGTTTATTAGTTCATATCTTTGGATTTACGACAAGATGTTTAGATGAAATTTTAAGCATGGCACAATTTGACTGTTATTGATCTTTTGTAATGCAGTGTATTTATTTATTCTGTAACTCAAGACCAATTCTCCAAATACTTTATAAATAGCAATTTCATTTTTAACACGTTTTTACGCATGTTTCTTTTAAGCTTAATTAATCCGTTAAAATCAATACTATATTTCAATTATTTAAATAAAAGAAATATCTTTTTATTGATATAGGAAGTTCTTGTTTCTGTATATTTGTTTCAAGGCTTTATTCGTACGTCATATAAAGCTAGATTTTTGTTATTGGGAAAGCTTTTAAGCTCAGTTTAGGAAAGCATTTTCATGTAAAACCTTTAAAAATATTTCTTTTGAATGTCAGAAGGTTAAAATGAATTGCGCAATCGAAAAATATGATTATAAAAAAGTTTTTTCATTAGTTTTTATAGCTTTTTTCTTAGTAAACTTTTAGTTGACATAGTCAGATAATTTATTAATATATTATTTACATCAAAATAAAACATTTTTTTCAATAAGTACCTTGATAAGTTCAACGGGTTTTAATCTTAAGAAACTAAACAATTAGCTTGGTCTACCATGGCATTAACATTTACCTTTCAATCATTAATTATCATGCTCTAGTTCAAATAAGTGAGAAACAGTACAAGTTGATGGAAACAATAACCCACTTATAAATGTCATAATTTATCTCAATAATTGCTTGTTACTTCACATCAGAAAATAACTAATTATATTTTGATTGAATTTGCACTACACTTGAATCAATTTATGGATTTTAATTTTTTAGAAAAATATTTTTTTGATGCATATCTTAATTGAAGAATTGTATTCAACTGGATAAATATTGTTCTGTTTGACAATTAATTTG
Organism: Pterobdella sp. o SKG-2022; assembly: GCA_964035795.1. Lineage (NCBI taxonomy): Eukaryota > Metazoa > Annelida > Clitellata > Hirudinida > Piscicolidae > Pterobdella > Pterobdella occidentalis. The sequence continues at coordinate 23,306,256 of OZ038320.1, read as the reverse complement.
TTTTAAAACAATCAGCATTCTTATTAATAATTTGAATTTACAAGTACAGTCGTTGTTTTTTAAATGGATTTGAGAAACTTAGTTGACGCTTGAATATTAAAAGTGAAAATCACTTTCTGTTAATTTTATTCACAATCACTTTCTGTGAGCTAATTAATTCTAAGTTTTAAATTTTAATGTAAAAGGTGCAGATCAAAAAATTTAAATTTAAAATATATAGACAAAATACTGATGGAGTCATTGTTTAAAGCTAGTGGTCCGTATGCACAAATAAACGAACTTTTCGTTTGCTTTTGAGCATTATTTTCTTGGACATTGCTCAAGGACTTTCCAAGATATAATGGAAATAAACTGAATTTATTAAAAATAAATTTTAAGAATATAACAAAAAATTTTTTGAAAAACAAAAATTTTAAAAAAATCTTTTTACGCAGTCAAACCTCATTGTATTTTTGCTCAGTATTACGACTTTCCTTCTGTGTACATTAATACTTCATCTATTTTCTCCACATCATTCATGTCTTTACAACGTTTTTTATATTAATATCATCATCTACACTCATTTTTATATACTGACTCTAAAAAACATGTCTTATTGAATCTATCTTCTGGCAGTACGGACACTCAATTCTGGTTCTTCAATAATTACAGTCACACCACCATGCTCACTCTTATTTAAATTATCCTTTTTGCTTTCTCTGGCAAGCTTTGTAATTATTTTTTCCTCTATTGTCATCTTCTTTTACAAACTTCGTTTTTGTATTTTTTTTTTGATTTTTCTTTCATTCCTTATCTATGCTGTCTACCTTCGGCTCTTTTTGGAAATGTTTCTTTCATATTTTATTTCAATATTAATTTTTTGGAAAAATATTTTTTGTCTGTTCTTGCAGACATATATATCTATGTTCTATAGAAGCAGATATAGTACAATATCTGCACCATTATCTCCTGTATTTTATTATCAATTTTCTTGTACTTTTGTCTTATTTTATTATCTTTTGTGTGTCCTTTATGATTCCTATTCATTCAAAATACCAAGAACTTTTTTATAAAAATTTTCTCTTCACAGTCTAAATGTATCAAAGCTTATTAAGTAATAATAATAAATTCAAGTTTTGAACCAGAAAGCTAAATATTGCATGTTGCTTTTGTGAAACTATGTAGTATGAGTCGTGTATGGAGAAGTTTAACTTTTTATTTATTAGAAAGAAAAATTTTTGTGAGAAGTAATTTATTTTATAAACATATAGGACTTTGTTGATTAGTCGATTATTATTGTTTTTTTTTAGTGCTATTTTGCTATCATTATTATTGTTTTTATTATGATTATTGATTGCCTATTGTTGTTTCGTTAGATTTTGTAGATGAAACTTGTAAGAAGTATTTTTAGTCGATTCGATTTTTATTGTACTTTCGATATGTTTAAAATTTGTGCCTTAAATTGTTTGTAAACTGCATTATCAACCGTGTGTGACACTTTCTATTCAAACTAATTCAAAGAAATTTTGGAAGGTTTTTTCAACAGTTTTTCCTATACATTATATTGAATGTATTTCGATTGTTTTTGAAATCGTTTAATATGTTTACGCATTAAAGAATGTTGATCGGGACTTAATTCAAATGTTATTTAATTCAAAGTAATAATTTTATACATAAAAGTTTATATTACAAAACAGTTTTAAAAGTTTCCATTAATTTCAAAGTGTAAAATGTTTTTGAACACTGCATTTTTTGTAAAGATTCAAACTGTCGATAGTCGTTTTGAGAAAGTAGTTGAAACAGCTGCAACAATAGATATTCAAGTGTTCACGTTCAAATATAACAATAAAAGTACTTATTTCTGAGTTTTAAAATTTTATTAAGAATTTGTAATTAAAAAATTTGAAAACTTTCAGAATTTAAATTTTTTTGACCAAAAAAGACCAGCGATATTACCATTTTTAATGTCTTTTTCGAACGAGGTTTGACTCTAACTTTTTAATACTTTATTTTGTATGAGAACTTCATATGAAATGAACGGTTTTTATTGATCCTATTCTTCACAGAATTAAACCTAGATTTCTAAGCTTCTTAATGTTCAAAACAGAGATAATGGATTGAAAGCGATTATATTTTTTAAAATGGTGTTTCAAAGGCATTATTCAGTCAAATAAACATACCCAAGAGTCAAATTAGAACTATGAGTTAGCTCCTGGTGTCCATGTTGTCAAAAGTATTGTCCCATCAGTTTCAAATATATAAAATTTCAGAATTTTCACATTTATCATTTTTATATTTTTCATTCATAATTTGTAAAACTTCTCAGATTTAATGAAACAAAATTTTTTAATTAAATTCATAAAATAATATAAGCTGTTTAATAATATTCAGTGCAAGTACGCAAAATTTCAAAAGGGACACAACTATGCTCAGACCCCCACAATGGTAAAAATACTCTTAAAAAGATAAGCATGGTATTACGACCCAATCAATAGTTCAATCAATCAGCAGTAAAAACTTTTTTTGCTTCATTATGCATTTTCGTCAAGAAATGAAAAATTCTGATCACACGTGAATATCCCATTGAACTTGATCTCGATTGTTTTTTCACGGTTTCAAACTTTTAATATGTTTCAAGGTTGCTGGTTTCAGTTTTGTTCGAACTAAAACACTCTCGTGTCTATGAAAAATTTTCTCGATATTATCAACGTTTGTAAATAAGTTTCATCATATATGCTCACATTCGAAGGAAGCTAATTTTAGCTTTTAAGGTTTTGCTGAATTATTAAAAGTCTCTCCATTTTAAATATCTCTCAGGCTAAATAAAAATTCTTATCTTGAAATTGTTTTCAATGAACTCAACTTTTCCATTTGATAGTTTTCACATTTTGAAACTTGTTTCTAATTATAAAGTTTAAAACCCAAGTAGTTTTTGTGAAATTTTAAAAAATTAAAATCAAATAAAACAGACATCATAGTGGATATCCTGGCTCATAGTTCTATCAGTTATTTCTTTTACTAAAAAATAGGAATGATTCATTATATAATATACCAAATAAATATTGTTTTTGTGTCCCGAGTGGAGTAACATTGCGTAATAACTTATAAATCTCATACATTTTGGCGACCAGAAGAACAAACAAATGTCGAATAAAAACGTCATGTGTGATATTAATTGTTTAGTCAAGTGACTTGAATTACAATATAATGCTTTTCAATATTCCAGGTCGCATGCAACCTATGGGGAAGCTTGGAATAGCATATAAAAGGTTTAAGCAGTAAAAAGTAAAGATAATATCTTCTAAGTTTTAAAAAGAGAAAAAATTCAATAGTTTATATTCTAAAAAATAATTGGATTTTTGAAAGTTCGAAAAATGATTATTATAAAATAATTGGTTGTCTTACTGATTTGCTGAATTCTAAGTTTGACCCGCTCAAAAATGTTTTCATTCAAAAATAAAATTTTGTGCTACATGAAAATTTGAAGGTTTTTTAACTACCTAGTTAATGATTCAAAGGGTCAAAGAAAATAAGCATTGCTAAAGGCAGTTCTTTTGCTAAGATTTCACTCGTAAAAATTGATGGGCAAAATATTGTTTTGGAAAAAATTGATATCAGATTTTGAATGAGTTTTCAAAAAAAACACTGAATCATGAATAAATTCAAATTGCATCTGAGATAAATATTTGAATATCTTTTTTGAAAATCATTTTGAAAGTGATTAACTTTTTGATTTTTTTAAAAACTAATTAAATTTTTTATTTCTTTATTGGAAAAAAAAATGACTAATAAAAAACTAAACAAATTAAATTTTTGAATCGACTATATACACAAGTAATATCATCAATTCTTACCAACTGGAAGTAATTAAAAAACAATGCAAGATGCGCACACCTTCAATGTGGAATGTGTATTCAAGTGAAAATCATAATTAACGGACCGATAAGAAGTTCATAAATATTTTTCTAAACATTTCTAAAATCATTTAAAGTTATATTTTAGAATTTTCAACTAGTTTAACGATAATTTGTTAGCATCTATTTCATTATGTACTTTCGATCGAAGCTTGCACTTTCCGTTTGAACTATAAGTAATAAAACCTTAAACAAATTTAACTGGAATGGATTGAATCTCTGAAAATAACTTTGATTTAAATTAAAAATCATTTTGAAATTATGAATGTTAAGCATGAAGTGATGAAGCCTATATTATTATTATAGCGAGTTGAAATTGAGTGAATATGAAAGTACCAATTGAAATTTCAGAAGATCGATCATTCACATAAAAAGCAGTAAAGTGAAACCTGCTGTCATTCAGTTAAAAGTTAACCTTGTTGCATTAAATCACCGTTGAAGAACTGATGTTTGGAGTTATAGCAGTGATGGGTTATGGCTCGGTTTGGCGTACCAATTGTATGTGGCAACTAAAATATTTTTTGAAATCCGTTTGTTTTCAGGAAGTTTCCAATTTTTCTTTGAAAGATTCCGCTGATGTTCAATTGTTCTGTAGAGTGTTTATTGTTTGGTATGTGTAAATCACCAAGTACTCATAGGATCAAGTAGCATTCTAAAATTAGTTCCCTTACTTATTCAAAAGCATGTGAATAACTTTCTTTGTTTCATAATATAATCATTTTTCAAATTTAAAATTTTTTTCGTTTATTTAATATGATAAATTTTTTTATTGATAAATTTAACACATATTATCTATATAATCTCATAAAGATGTTAGAAACAAATGATTAGGATTGAATTATCTTCGTTCTGCTCACATTTTTCATAAAAATATTTTATTTAATTTTCAAAATTTCAAAATAAAACTAAATTTAGATTCACTTATTTTTAATGCCATGTTTATAACAGCTTTTGAAAAGTGCAATTTTTGAAACAGATGTACGAGATTAACATACAAACTGACGTACACATCTGTGCATGGTGATCGTGTTGACATATTAGAGTAATTGTAGAGTTAGTAACATAATCGCACTTTATGATAATTAAAAACTCATTTGTCAACTTACTCAGCAGTTTTAACATGTGTTTTGAAAGTATCATAGCGAAAAAAATAATTTTTTTAATAATAATTTTGGCATGAAAACTAGAAAAACTTATAAATTCTTAATCATGAATATTCAATAAAATGTATTCAAATATGTTTTCAAATGTTCTTGGGAATATTTTTACACATCATTGAAGAGTTTTGTATCAAGAAATTTTTTGAAGATGGTGATTAATCTTTTGAACTGACAAGGCATTCATGTATTCAAAAGTATGCACATAACAAATATTTCAGTTTTCATTGACTTCACTTCAATTTGTTAAAACGTTTTTTGTTTGATAGATTAAGCAATATTGTTGGAGATAGATGGGTCTTCTAAGAACTAGGAAGCTATAAACAATTTTCACAATGACAAGCAGTTTGGGGAGTATAATCATATCAAAAAGCCGTATTTGTATTGAAATATATTATGATTTCGATAAAAAAATTTTTTCTTGAAAATATTTTTTCATTTAAAGCTTAAAATTTCCAATCAAATTTATATATATTTTGAAGTTGTTTTTTTTGTTTTAAACGCCAAGTAAAACATATATTGAAAACATTAAGCATCTATGAATCAATGCAAGGAGCCAGCATTACAAAATTTTTACCCTATCTTAAATCACTTTTGAGAAAATTTTATTTTTTCTACCTCATTAGTTAGGCATCATTAAACTTGCCATCATTCATCATTAACTGCTTCTTTTATAGCATTACCAATAAAAAACTCCTTATTAATAGCTTTTCTATCACTGCCCGTTCAGATTTATATATATTTAAACATAGCAAAATTATTTAAAAAATTTTTGATTTTGGAAAATATTATCAAATTGCAATTATTATCCTTTTAAGCCCCCACTTACGTGTCTTCCTCGGCCTGTTTTGTGTGCGTAGAAGCGGTTGAAGTGGCCCGTTATGATGGGAACAGGAATGGCAAGAGTCAATACACCTGTTATTGCACATGCTGCTCCTATGAGTTTCCCCCAATATCCAACAGGAACTTTATCTCCATATCCTACTGTCGTCATGGTTATAATTGCCCACCAAAAAGCATCAGGAATACTTTCCATTTGACTTTGCTCATTACCTAACTCAGCATAATAAATTGCGCTCGAAAAGACAAGTAGACAAACTATTAAAGCAACTAAAAAGAGACCTAAGCCTTCTATACTTGCTTTGAATGTCAACACTAAAACTTGTAGTCCCACAGAATGTTTAGTGAGTTTGAAGACCCTGATTAGACGGATAACTCTGAGAAATGCCAGAGAAGCACTGCTTTTCGCACTGGCACAACTCATAGTTGAAACTACATTGATGAGCGTAATATAGTAAGGTACGATGGCTGTGACGTCGACGATGTTTTTGAAGTCTTTAATGAATCGCAATTTATTAGGTGAGGATATGAATCGGACTAGAACTTCTATTGTAAACCACACAGTGCAAACAGTTTCGATTATAAAAAATGGATCTAAAAAATTTGGAGCTTCATCATTTTCACAATGAGAAGTGGCAAAATAAGGAAGTGTCTCAATACAGAAAAGAACGATAGAGACAAGGGTCATAGCGACGGATATAATTGCTACCATGAAAGCTGCTCTAGAAGTTTCTGGGTATTCAAACAACATCCACAACCACCTCAAAGTTTTGTTGTTGGGCACTTCAATTTTATCAGTTGTGTAACCTTCTCCTCTTTTGTACTCTTCTACAACTTCGGGTTCTAATTCATAAAACATAAGTTCTGAAAGAAATATATCGTCGTGAACGTGGTGAGGTCGTTTCAACTTGCCACCATATTGGTAATAACTAAAAATCGCTTCAAAACTCGGCCGATGTCGATCTAAAAATATTTCATCTCGCGTATGATCATAATATTTTTGACGTTTTCGTGGATTGCCAAGCATAGTGTCCGGATGTCTTTCTAAAACAGCTGCTCTTGTCTCAAAAAAATGACCGCTTACATTAATACGAATTCTTTCACAACCACAACGCGCAGCAGAATGTGATTCTGTGTCAAGTTGACGAAAGTTTTCGCAAACTTGATCAAATGTTTGTTTTTTTCGTCTCCATTTCGATAGAGAAAAACTTGATTTTCGTGGTTTTGCGCTTGCAGAAGCAATTCTCATTTGTTCGTTAGTAGCGTGCATTTTGCAAACCAGGCTTCCTGTTCGCTTGAAACTCGCAGAACGCTTGAAACTTTTTTTACGTATGGTTCCTCTAACCGTTCTTCGTTCTTCAATTTGTCCAGTTTCGGCATCATAGTTATCAACTCTTAGTCTGTTATTGTTGTTTAAAGATTGATTTGTGTCATCGTTTCTGTTGAAATCGTTTACAATTATTTGTTTCTCTTTTTTTTGGGTTTGTTTGTTTTCATTATAATAATCTAGATTATCTTTGAAATTATTTGACAATCCACTGGTAATTGAATTGTTTTTTGAAGACCCGCGGAAAATTTTGCATTTGGTTCTGTATGAAATGGGTTTTGGCGTTTTGTTTGAAGTTACATCACGAGCTTTCACAACGCTCAAACAACGACTACTACAATCACTGTTTGGGCTAATACTTTGAGAACTCTCTGAATAGTTTGTGTTATAAATGGTCGATGAGCTGGCAGATTCACGAAAGCTGGTTGATTCCGACGTTTTCATACCATTATATCTTCTTCGGTTAATAGAGTTGTCTTCGTAGTAGCAGTCTCCGTGATAATCGGATTCTTCTGTGTCTAAAGCTTGATACTCGATATTTTCATTGCTACGATTTTGAGTAGTATTGTTTGTTTGAGAATTGCTTACTGACATGATGTTAAGGTCAGATCTTCAGGGAATTTAACCCATCAATATATAGAGGCTTTCATTTCATTTTTATGATTAAGTGTTCAGTTGTTTAATTACAAATTTCCTTTTCTTGATCGATACAAAAATGCAATTAAATTTTTTTTATAAAGATTACAGTGACTTTAATCTTTGCACTAGTTATAAGTCTCGTATTGATTTATTTCATTATTGACCAATCAATTCACAAAAGTTAAAGTCTCCCTTGACAACTAAAGAAACTACGAAAAAAACATTGAAAGCTATATTATTGTTGACATTATTTATGTAACTATGTTTGTGAAATAATTTTCAACCTGATCAAGATATAAAAATTCATATCAATACTTCAACATTTTCTGATCAGCAGATTTTTTTCAAATTTGTATTCAGCTTTGATAAATATATACAAACAAAAGCTTTTATCAAATCTTTTTGCTTTTTCACAGATGCGTATTTTTCATTTATTTTAAATTAAAATTTTTTATTGATATGGGCATTTGTTATTGAATAATTATCTCATACATAGATTATCACACTGCTGACACAAATTTATTACTAATAAAACATCAATTAGCAACTGTCACCTTGCAGTTTTCTTATCCATTAAATTCATGCGAAATCAATTTATGCCATTTCAAACTTTCTTAAACAACTTGAACATTTATTTATATATCAACAATAATTTCAACCCTTGTTTCTAAATATTTTTCACCTTTTAACCTTAATCCAATTTTAAATTATTTTTATTAAATATATTCATACAAAATTGAAAAAAAATTTGACGAAAAAGGCGATTATAAATAAACACCTTATCTGCATTGAGTTTTAAACAAAAATGTGGTATTCCTTCTATCTATCCACGCATACAACTTTAAAAAAGCCCTATATGTTTGAGCGCTTCTCTGTGTATATCAAACTTTCAAACATAATTGCAGTGAATTTGAAAAAATTAATATTAAATGAATATTTCCCTTGATGTTTATTGCGTAATACAATTAATTCTTTTCTACCCACTATGAACTTGTATTCCAGGAAGTCATCTGGTTATTATACCTAGCCATAGTTATTTTTCCTTATTAAGTTTAACGAAATTCTTTGGTTTTATTTATTTTCTTTTGTTTCTTTCCAGATAAATCATATATAACAATGTCACTTTGAAGTTACCTCGTTGTTTATTTCAGCTTTAATCAATATATATTTAAAAATATAATGCTCATTGAACAACAGTGTGGATATTTGAGACTCATTCTCATTTTATTCCATAATAAAGGGAATTTTTTTCAGTGAAAAACTTCATTTGATTATAAACAGCGAAAACTTGTTAAAATATTACTTGTGAAACTAAAGAGGTATGGAACGTTCAAAGTGCTCCAACAACCACTTCAGTAAACAAAATTCTTCCAATTTGAAAAAAATATTTCTCAGGACAACAATTTTTATATAAAGAAAATTTTGTATTAAATCTTGCATAGAAGTAAGAAAATCTATTGGCTGGTATTCATGAAAACTCATTTGGGCGTTAATTATTCGCATGTCTTAAATTTAAAATACTGTTTTTTTATTTTAAAATTCTTTTTTGGGAATTAGCAGGTTGAGATGCTCATTTGTAATCCATGAATGTTGTAAAAATAATAAGTACAACTTTCAACCAAAATAAATTTAAGAATTTTAAAAGAACCATAAAATGAAAATTTAAGAAAATTATTTCAAATTTCCAAATCAATAGAAAAATTTATTCAAGTTTTAGTCTTATCAATAAATAGTTTTCAAAGATTCAATTGATTTGGATTTTATAAGTTACATTAGTTTCGAAATAAATTTGAGCCAAACACACGGATTCTGAATCCGACCTTTTTCTCAATCTACATATGAAAAAACTTGTCTCATGTTTTTAAATCAACTTCATTTGTTATAGTTTTCATCAATTAAGCTAAGTTTAAAATGGCGATACAATAAGGATAATCTTATAATGCGGTCAAATGCCCTGGTCGAGTGATGCATGACAGATGGAGTTGAGCATCAGAAAAGCACTGGCAAATCTTCTTATTGAAGATTTTTAATTAAAGTGTAAATAGCCAAATATTAATAAAAGTTTTTGGTCAAATAGATTTTGTTCTAATCTCTAAAGATAATATCCAAATCTTAAATATTGCATGCAAACAGATATCCTTATTAAACACTTGTGTCTCGGTGTTATTTACACCTATTCAAGTCACTCGTCTTAATCATAATTAATCTACGCCAGAATATTCAAGAATATTCAAAAAGATTTATTTAAAAACTTATTTCTCAATTATAAAGAGAATTATTTTATTTAGAAACGCCTTTATAGCTATTGAAAAATGTATTTGACCTAGAAGAAGCTTTAATTTAACACATAATTTTCATTAACGATTTTGACCTTGCTTCTACTTATCTCCAATGTAGACCTTTTTAAGTTAGGGGGACCATCTGCTAAAACTCAAACCAGGTCTATGATTTTCATAAATATTTCGGTTCAGAATTGATTGCCTGCTGATGTTTTAGAGATTCAACCTTCTCTTTAAATTTACTCAAATCTCATCAAATTTCAAATGACTGATAAAAACTACTATTTAAAAATTGTTTATCAAAATTTATAATTTCTTTCCTTCAACCGCATGTAAGAGAGAGAAGTTTGCTTTCTTTTTTTTTACAACTTGTTAAACAAATTCAAAAAAAAATATTCTCATTCATATGAACATTGTGTTCAAGAGTGATTTAATGAGAAGAATACATCACTGATAAATAACTCACTAAAGCACTCATCCCTTATCTTCTAAAGCCGTGAAAACTTTTCACTTGAATTATTAGCTTTAATTAGTGGAAAAACTCATTTTTAAGGCTTCTAACAATCACACATACGGTATGAATGACAAAAAGTGTCTTATAAGCTCTCAGCATGACTTCATCATAATTCTGCCATGTTTTTATCGCAGCATTACAGCGCTTCTAAGTATGCACACACGCTCGTTTCTTTATAAGGATTTTACGACATTCTTACCCAATGATATTCACACCAGTCTCGCTAACAACCACGTCATTAAAACATTATTTTAGCACTGAGTTATGACTATAAGTCTTTAACCAGAGACTTTATGTACCATAGCATGAATGCATTAGGTATATTTTTTACTTGTTTGAAAATCTTTTCAATAAAACATTACTTGAAATATCTTCTTAATAGAACACAAAAGTAATATAGATCATTGAGTCTAGGATATGACGAATGACTCAACTAGCTGAATAGTTTTACCTTGATTCATATAAGCTTTTCATTTATGCATTGTTTTGATAGAGACCGATCTAATCCTTCACGAAATCATTATCATCATTGTTTTAAATTGTAATTCTGCGTTTGAAAATACAATATATAAATTATATGCTTTTTGGTCGAATTAAAAATTCGCAAATTTAACGTGCATAACAATTTTAGTTTAATTTTAGAAATGAAAATTACCAAAACTGATGTAACTTTAAGAAGTTTCAAATGCATATGTTTAATGTGCTTTAAAGTTTCTTTTGAAAACAAAAGTTCTTATTTATAATTTAATTCAAAGTTTTTAAAATTAAGTCTTCACATAAAATTGTTACGGCAAAAAATAACTGATTAATAGACGCCAATACACCAATTTAACAAATTTGTAGAAACACATGCAACTAAGAAAAAAGTATTTTCAATTTTTTCGCAGCCGCAACTGTCACTTTCAATGACTTTTGAAGTTTAAATCAAAAAGTTCGTTTCAAATTTATTTTTTGACTACAGTGCTGTCAAACACATTCAAAAGCTTTTTAAAGAGTAGGCTGTTAGGGATATAAATATGAAGAATAAAATGGGATTTTTGATAGTTTGATGCACAAATATTTGAATAGTTGCTATAAAATTCTGAAACGCTTTGTACTATAAAAACATTAATATGATGGAATTTGAAAGAAAGCAATAAAATCTAAACCGCATTATTATAGCGCGCAGTTTTATACCAATTTCCAAATTTCACAACTATTTTAACTTAACTTTCATTTTAAAACTCAATTCAAATGTTTTCTATAGAACTTAATGAAAATTCACGTACATGTGTGTTTGAAGCATTATTTTCTGCATACAGCTTGCATGTTAAAGACGAGTTTTTTAAAGCAATTATTTGAACAAAATAACTTCATTTCTCTATTGGGTTTCACAATTGCTACAACATATTTCATAAAGACATTAATATGTTTTTAATAGAATTTGTTCGATGAAGGCCTTGAATTCTTGTATGAGGTAACCATTTGAATAATATTCATAGCTATTTTTTTTAAAAACTATGCTTATAAGGCTTTTAATTTTTTTAAGGTCTTTATTGCGTTTTTCATTGGTTAATCAAATGATCTTGTTTTCAAACTAAAATATACTTAGCAAACTACGCAAAATTTCACTTTTTTATTGACCTGACAACTATTCTCTCATTTTTATTTTATAATAAAACTAAATTCCCCTTAAATTTATAGTATCAAAAATTCAAAACTTTAATTAAAAATGAATTTCTTTAAATTTTTTCAACTAAGTTTTCAATAAACTCAAATCGCTGAGCGGAGAAAAGTCAATATATATTTTCAGAGTAGTAATTCAACACAATAGTGAACAGATAAAAATAGCTTTAATAGTTACTGATTCTCTTTCACACAATATTCTGAATATAATGAGAGTATCTTAAACATAGGTTATCGTGCTAGAGATTCAGAATCAAACTATAAGTTTTAATAAATTTTAAATTTTAATGCAGGTAGAAACTACACGGAAGGCATTAACTGGATTTAAAATTCCATAAAATATCGCTTTTTTTATTAGTCTTTGCTAAAAACAAATATAAAGTAACTTTTTAAAAACCAAAGTGTGAAACTATTTTTCAAAATTAGCAAAATAATATTCTTCAAAAAATTAAAAAAAGCTTTGAATTTAATATGGAGTTCCAAATTTTTTTAAAATAAACAGAATTTGAAAGACTATTATGTTTTCAGACGGAATATTTGAAACGAATGTTTTAAAAAAATTACTACTATTTTTATCATTTCTAAATTATTATTAAACTATATATATATATATATAATAATATACAGAAAATTAAATTTTTAGTTGATTTTTGTTTGAAAAAATATTAAACTTCTCAAAAAGCATAAACGTTCAAAAAAATTCAAAATTAACCCAGCATTAAATTGAGTTCAAGCTCTTTAAAAGTATATGTAACTAACAATATTTCAAAGGCATACATTGAAAATGCAATCAACAAGCTCGTTTTATGGGGGCATATCGTACCGAAGTTTGAAGCATCATTTCGATTTAATCATACAGCAATTGCTTCCACATATAAATGCATAAATGATTTGTCTTCTTCATTTTTAATGCCTGAATAAATGTTTATTTAAACATTTTTATGATTTGTAATCTTTTCAGCAGCTAAGACCCTCATCTAATTGATTGGTTTCTTGATAAAATGATTCGCTTGGTCTGAAAACAATAATTTCACGACCTGTTAATTCATGATCGATGCCAAAAGGAATGAATCGAGGTCATAATGAAGTCAATCCATCAAGCCAAACTGCTCAAAACTTCCTTTTTGTTTGACTCACAATAGGCACGCAACGTGATGTGAATGGAACAAACTGATCTAGTTTTTACAGCTTTTGAAGGATTCTTTGAAAACTAATCAAAATTTCATTTTTTCGTTTTTCTTATAACATTTATACTAAAGTAAAATTTTTTTCAAAGTTTGGGACCAAGAGTTATGCTTAAAACTCATGCGATTGTTGCTTTCTTATATTTCTTACTTAGTTTTTCCAATAATATAACGTGTGATCTCTTCAATATTGTTCACATGTTTTGAAATGTTATAAAAAAGGATATGAATGCATACAAAAATTTCATTAAAATTGTTTTCTTGATTGTCTTTATTTGGATTATAGTGACTATTTTTTAAATATTTCTTCTCTGTCGAATCTTTCAAACGTCAATATTTACTTGTATGCAGCTTATGAAGCATAAAGCTTTATTTCCATTTATACTTTATATGTTCAGAATAAGTTTTTATACCTCATTTTAAGGTTTTTGGACAGTTTTTAAAACATGATTATATTATTTTTAAAGTTCAATTTTTTACTCTAATCAATTTGGTGAAGCTAAGATTTCGAAATATTTTCTAAGAAACTTAATATTTAATCCATATTATACTATCAATAAGTTTAACTAGAATGGATAAAACATTTGTAAACCTGAAGATAATAGATAAAAATCTTAAATACCAATAATTTTTTTCTTTTTCACTTATGCTCAGAAGTTCTACAGATGAACCTAAGTTTAAGAACGTTTTAAATTCCATTAAATAGTAAGCGAAAGAATTTGCAAATGGCATTATCGCTTTAGAGGGTTGCCTTATCTTCAATCAAACTTGCCTATTATTTTTACCTTATTGCGTTTTTGAGTTTGCTAGTAAGAAACTCAAAAATAAGATTGATATAATTAATCAAAGCATATGAGTAATTCTATTAACTTATTCAATACTTAGTTTTTTTTTCATTAAAGCAATATTCTATAGGTCAGATGAAATTGTATAGACACACAAAATTCTTTCAAAACTTCTTTAGTTTGAAAAATAATCTGAATATTTACTTAATACAAACTGAAAACATAGTCTTGCGAAGATTATATGTATATTTAAAAATAAGAATAAACAACACAAAAAGTATGAATTAAAATCGAATGGAATTTATTAAAAATTGCATGCGTTTTTTGATATCAGAATTTATAAAGAAACAATTAGATATATCATAAAATAAAACTTGTGTGTAGCTAATAAGGCAGTAAATCAAAAAAGAAGGTTATCAATGGTGTAAAAAGACATTCTAAGTGGAGTATATTGAAACATAATTTTGAAAAGTTTTGTTGGCACATTGGCTAAGTGTTAAAAAGTATTAGACATTTTAAATTTAACAATTCAAAAAAAAAACTTAAATCACACTTTTTCCTGAGTTTGAACGTCAAGAGGAGGTTTAATGCATATAGATATCATAGATATTCTTATGATTATTTTGGCAAAAAAAAACAAAAGTTGTAAATTACTGTTTTCACCAATTATCTAGAAAATCAAATCCTGTTTTTTTGATAGCCATGGCCTGCAAGTTTTTATAATACAAATTATAAAATCTTTTTCAATTGAACATTAATCAATTTGAATAAGATTTACTTCTGATTTTGGTTGAAAAACAACAACATCATCTTCACAAACACTATCAGAAGTGTTTGATAAATTTCTAAATGGCTTTTCAATGTTGCTGTATAGCTCTTTTAGATTTTCACCAGTTCCAGAAACAAAATCATCTGTACTACTTTCCCCAACATCGCGGTTCAAGGTTATTTTGAAGTCTTTATTTCTAAAATCAATTCCTTTTTGATTGTGTTTATTAATACAGTCTGACATTTCCATATTAGTAACATTCATTATATCATTTTCACTATTTTGTATTTTATTGAGACCCTCTAAACTTTCATCAATGTTTTCAACTTCTTCAATAGTTAAAATTTTTTCATTTTTTTCTTGTACCAAAGTTTCATCCAATGGTGATGAAGGAACTTTAGTAACTAGTTTTTTATGCAGCATTTTGCTTATGGAATTATCTGAACTTGTTTCATCTGAAACAGTAGATTTTAAACCAAATCTTTGAAACATCATCTCTATTTCATTGGTTGATGAAATATCAGTTTGATCTTTTGGAAAATTGGTGGTCTTATTTTGAGGATCAGAACTAGTTTTAACAACCTTAGCTTTATTTTTATTTAACTTATTAGCAATTTCGCTTTCAATAAATAAGTCAGCTAATCTAAGATTTTCTTGACTCTAAAAGCAATAAAATTTATGTTGCAAATACTTTCAACTTGTTATTCAATTTTTCAATGGAAATTATTAAACCTTGCTTTTCCATGAAAAAGGAGTAGAATGTTCATCAAGCCATGTCCAACACTTTTGAAAATTATTGAATATTAAATAAAAATTTTATCAAAAAATAAATTCTTAAAACTTATAAATAATGGTTCTTCTAATTCAGAACACTCACAGTAGTATCATTTTCAAAATCAGCAACTAAAGCCTTTTCTGAATTTACATTTAGTAAGCTGTAATAGTTTTCGTAATTGTATATTACGTTATCCTCTACACTATCTCCATTCTTGGAACGATTTTCTTCTAAGTTATAGAATTCATTGATTAACAAGGCTTGTTTTTCAATAGATAACTTATCCCAAGAAGATCCAAAACTTTTTTTCACTTCTGAAATGTCTTCTATAAACGCCTACAATCAAGTATATTAATTAGTTCCATAAAAAAATAGTTTATTAAAATGTGTCACTTTGAAAAGACTGTTTGTATTAGCGAAATACTCTGTTTTCAACTCATCCATTGAGTTTACTCGATGAAAAAAAAGATCTTATAGAATTTTAACGATAAGATATTATTAATAAATAAAAAAGCAGTTATACACGTTTGGTCGATTTAAATCTAAAACATACTATAGTTACATGGTGAAAGATAGACATAGAGCGTTCGATATATAAAAAAATATAATTAAGCTTACAAAAAATCAGCTTTTATAGAAATTAAGTTTTAAAAAAGTATTAAAAAAGTTTTGCGAAAAAACATAAATACACTTTATATTTAATGGAAACACTTTCAAATTGATCTCTACTTGACAATTCTGAAAAAACATAGATCAATAGCAGACGTGTGGGCAACTGGACCAAAAGTTATCTCAATTCATCAGACGCAATGTTGCGACTGCATCCGAAACGATAAGACAACTGGATTGAGATTTACCAAGTATTTCCCCGTCAAAATGATCTTTCTATCTAAATCAAAACTTTTTAAGTCTAAAATTTTATTAAGGCTCATAGCAGGGTTACGTTTGAGAAATTTATCAAATTGAAATGTATTATTTAGAGTTTTTATAGAAAAATACTCATAGAAGGAAAGATTATTCATCGATTTTTGATTTTATTGTTTTATTTTATATTTAAAAACATATATTTTTTTTTCAATAAAATTAGAAATAGAAAATCAATTTGGATTGACCAAAAATTACATTGAACGAGATAAATTTTGATTGCATCTGATAGTATTTGCAGCACGCATGATTCATTGGTCATGAGGCAGACCAGTAATGAGATTGCACGTTGCATATATGCTATCTGTACGAAAATAAAAAATAATTAAACTCTAACATTATTTCAAGATAACCTTATGAAGAGATCAAAGGACTTTAGTGCATTCAATATATCTTTGGGGGGAATTTCGGTAAATTTTCTTTACAAACAAGAAAATATAGGCTAGACTATATAAGATTTTTTTGATATTCATACAACTTAAACTTCTAAAATTATTTTTTAGTTTTTTAATAATGAAAAACTTTTTTTAGATAAATTTTCAAACAAGCGTTTGAGGACATTGGTTACAGGACTTAAAGCAATGACAATATCTCATTATTATCCCATGTTTTCATTGCCTTCTTTCGTTAATCTGATATTTGTCGATTACTATACAGATAAAAAAATCGCAAATAAATATCATTAGAAAGTTAATTTTTTGCGCGTGTAATGATTTTGGCACTAGCAAAGTAGCCATTTTAATAATCTCTTAATCATAGAAACAACCTCGAAACTAAATGTCTTTTAAAATTGCTCCAATCATACATCTAGTATATTGCGTTTGTATAGTGTATATTTGAGATTGTTTCTGCACGCATCTCATATTGATGGACTAGACGTGGTTATTCATTCGCTTGATTTTGTGAATATGATACTCTTGTAAGCTTTTAGGCCATATTTAACTGCTTTTAGAAATTAAAACAGTAATATGTTATGAAAAATAAAGTTGAAAAGTTATAATGAGTTTTTCAAATATATGGATACTATTGAGTTCACTGATCTCATTGATAGGAACCGATGTGAGTCCCATTCTGATCCATACTGCAGCTCACTTCAATGCTGATAACAAACCGGTCTATTCGATCAATGTATGATTTTTTATAATTTCCTTTATTTTCATGTTAATTTTTAAATAAAATTCAGTTTATTACTTTGAGGAATAAATTATTTCAAACTCTAGATTCATTCCATAAAAGATAATGGAGAAACTATTATTTTGAAAAAAATTAACGAAATAGGATGTCAAACATATACGACAAAAGTTGCTAATCTAGAAATTCAAGAAAAAATTGAAATGCATGTAAGATCAATATCATATGATTCTTCTTCTGAATTGCTTCTCATACAAACCAAAACGAAAGACGAAAGCAGATTCACTCTGTTGTTGGCTAATCCATGTGCAAACAAACATACCACATCATCAGAAAATTTCAAAAACTCATCAATGATAAGATATTCAGAAAAAGGGAATGGATCTAATTGTAAAGAGATTACAAACGAAAGAAATTCTTTCGAAAAGATTTTCGATAAATTTTCAAAAAATTTTCGATACATAAATAGGAATAAAAATAAATTAAGTAATAAACTCACAAACTCGAGTGAATTAAGGTTGTTGTACAAAGACTCGAAAAGTTTGGAGTATGGTCATGTGGGACCTGTCGCAATGCATGATAAAGAAATATATTTTGTTTTACAAACTTTTGATTTGTCACAATTCGGAGATAAACAAAGTATTGTTCAAATTCGAAAGCTGAAATCAAAATGCGGTATGCTATCGATTGACTACCCAGTCTTGGAAACTGATAGTATTTTTGATCTGATGGAGTGTTCTCAATTAGTTTCTGAACTTGTGAAAGAAGCATTTGAAGAGACTCATGCATACAGGCCTATGAATGATTTACTGCTCATTCCCGCAAAAAATTGTGTGCATTTGTTTCTTCAAGTTATAAAGATAAAAAAACAACTTGAAAGTATAGAGACAACAATTCTCTTATACCACGTTTCAAATGTTTCTGAACAAGCTTCCATCGTGAATGAAAAAGTTGTAGACAGTTCATTCCTCAAGTAACTGAATGGAGAATGTTTGAAAAAATTTAATGAAATTATTTCCCAACAGATACTATCTTTTTCAGCTGGGAGGAATAAGTTACAAAGGGGAGTATATATGCTGGTCGATGATAGACCAGGTTTTATGCGGCAGATGGAACAAAGACAGGCTTACTCGGATTCGAGTTCATTTGAGGCCTGGCCAAGCTTCTGCTGCTTGTGAAGGTGATTATTTTAACTTTTTCTAGTTACACACTTAAAAAAACTATATAAAATCTGAATCTTCAAACAGCTCCATCTACTGAAGACTATCTAGCAAATGTGGTAACAGGCTTAAGCGTAGTTGAAGCGTCAATAGGAAAAGAAATAAAAGTATTGTTTGGATGTATAGCACAAATTCCTAGTTTCGGAGGGCTTGGGCTGCTCTCATCAAACGAAGCAGGAAAAACTATTGGAGTGGTTAAAAAGATCCTCGATGTTTCTGGCGTTTCATTGCAAGCTGGTATGTTGCACCTAGTTGAGGGCTGTGTCATGAGAAGCAATAAGGCTGCCATTGTCACTCTAACTCATCATTTTCTCTTACTATCAACTCTAGCGCTTAGATTATTTTTATAAAATTTCAAAAATTTTTATAAAATTTTTTTTGCTGGATTTTTTTAAATCAGCTAATCTGTGAAAAGCTTTTATTTTCTTTCATAGTAACAAAATGTTTAAGCTTCAATTCGATTTGGTCCGACAAAAACGGTTTAGAATTTATTTTTTAAATTCAAAATTTTTTTTCAAAATAAAATTAAATTTAAAAGTTTGCTTCTTCTAACTCAAGTTGATTCACTTATGATTGTACTCAAATTATTTATTCTAAGTCATCTTATAACACTCATATCATATTAATTTTTGCTTACTGTAGCATAGTCAAATGCAATTTTCAAACACACTTTTAGTCGAATTTCTTTGAATAATTTTTATTTAAAATTTTCAAATAAAAATTTATTTAATCATAGTATTCGAAACGCAATTTCTCATCTAACTCTGACAACCTCGTGATGTTTTTGAGTACAGTAAACCGGTAGGGACTTGTTGGAAGTATCATTATTCAATCATTTTAATATAAAGTCGTCAAGATTTGAGACTTGTGTTTCTAAATCATTCCGTTAGTTTGTTGCATTTTATACTGGGTTTTGAATTTTATTTTTATAAAAAATTTGTTTTAAAAATTAATTTTTTTATATTTTTGTAATGGTTCAGAGATAGATAAATGACCTTTTCATAACATATTGGAAAATAACAATTTTATTCACACTTAAGTCTATTGATCAAGATATATATTTGTGTATGCAAATGACTTTAAACTAATTAGCTAGACCACTGGTTCACTTTGAGCTTAAGCCAGTTTTGCTTTTATTTAACTATTAGTCTTGCTCAGTAATATAGATTTAAACAAAATCAGTTTTTGAATTCAATTTTTTAATATTTTCAAGTATGTAATGGCTGTATAAAATATGTTTGTATTGATAGCTATTGTTGTAACTTGACTGTTATAGGCTTTCATTCATGATATTGAATACAATTATATTTCTATAGTAAGTGTGCAAATGAATAAAAGTTCGAAAATTTTATCTTTGTTTGACTTTGTTCTTGAAATTTTAAAATGACAAAGTTTGTTCCATAACGTTTTACTCGAAAATGGATTTCACATCATCTTTTCGTAACAAAATAACTTTATCAAATAAACAAAAATCTGCTTTCCGGAGTTATCAAAGTCAATACAACCAAGAAAGTCAATCAATTAACTACACACCTAGAAATTCTCAATACAAATCATCACTGCTAGCTACACCAACTAAAATACGACTACCAAAAAGTGAACCTCCTAAATTCTCACGTTCATCTCAATTGAGGCATTCTCATAGAACGCTACCTACAAAAGTCAATTCCTTAGCTTATGCAATCAAAAATAATGATTTACTTTCATTAAAAAGGGCATTAAAACTTGGTCAAAATCCAAATGAAGTAGATAGTTCTCGTGTTCCTGTGTTATTACTAACACTAGAAAACAGTGGAAAACCTGAGTTTTTAAAGGTTACAATAAAAGATAAAAATAGTATCAAAATGTTAAATAATTATATTTCCTAATCGCTTACAGATTTTGTTGGACGCCGGAGCAGATCCTAACTCAAAACACCCACTCAGTCAGCGTACTGCGCTTCATTTAGCTGCAAAATACGGTTTCCAATCTGTAGCTAGACAACTTTTATCGCTCAAAGCCAATGTAAACTCATTAGATTCAAAAGGAGAGACTCCTTTAATGTATGCCATCAAAGGAGAGCATGTTTCAATGGTGAGGTTACTCATACAACAATGCTCTCAAGTTAACACGAAAAACTACAACAACGAAACCACTTTACACTTAGCGGTAGAAAAAGGAAATTTAGAAATTGTTGATTTCCTTTATTCAAATTTATCTCATTTTCCTAACCACCCAAACTGCAATGGGTTAACACCGTTGCTTCTGGCGTGCAAAAACAATTTTCACGAAATCGTTGATTTGATTATTGACAAGATAGATGATTTATCTACAATCAATTTGAGAGATAAAGAGTATGGAAAAAGTGCTCTTCATTGGGCTGTAAAACATGGAAACATCGAGTTGATCGAAAAACTGCTATATTTAGGAGCAGACCCTAACTTACAAGACTTCAATTCAGAAACGCCATTTTTATTGGCAGTAAAATATTTTTTGCCATCGCAAATAGTAGAAACGTTTTTGCGATGTGACTCCAACGTCGAAGCAAAAGATCTAATGAATAAAACAGCTCTTCATTACGCAGTCATTAACTCACATTTAGAAATTATCCCGATGTTGGTTTCTGAAGGTTGCAATTTGAATGCAAAATGTTCGTCAGGAATGACGCCGTTGATGATATCGTCTTTTAAAAATCAGCAGTATTGCACAGACTTATTGTTGAACCTAGGCGCAAAACAAAACCTTCCAGGAGCCGTCTCACCCTTGGTTTATGCTATCTTGGGCTCAAAAATTGATTCAGAAGCCGATAATGACAATATCGAGACTGTTTTGAGTTTAATAAGGTATTTTGCTTGTTTGATTACTAGTTTTTTTTTAAATTCATGTGTCAAAAACTCCCAAAAGAAATGGGGCAGATGTTGATGAAGTGGTGAAAATCTACAACTTGGTGAAAAAGTTCAACATTCAAACTGCATGTGACTTCTGTAATATTCCTGAAGTTCGATTGTATTCACCAATGGAAATCGCTTATTTAATGGGAAATTGTAGAGTTTTTGAGATACTTATCCAAAGTGGTTGCTATTTGAATGGATTCATGATAGAGTTTTTAGAATTGAATGAATATTATGAAAAAGATTATATGAAGTTTGAAAAGATGATTGAAATTTGGAAATATCAGAAAACGAATGTGAGAACCTTAGCTGAGCTATGCAGAAAATCCTACATTAAATTTATCAACAAATGCAACTTATTCGAAGACGAAGAACACGACGAAATTTTGAGAGATATCTTTGAAGAAATAAAACAGCCTCTTTTTTATCATAAAATCAAAAAAAATATTTTTTACGAAAGCTGCAGAAAACCTAGTTCTACAAAAACACCAGTAAAGTTCCAAAGATCATTATCATATAGAAAAAGTAAAACTTCTCAACATAAAACTTCCCTTCAAAAACTGCCACAAGCTAAAACCAATCAAATTAATGCCCCCATGTCGACGTCGCAGTCAAGAAGCTCTTTATATGATACCCATACTTCTAAAAATAACCCCATTCAGCACTCAAAAGAATCGACTTCAATGAAAACTAATGGAACTTCTCAAAAAATCAACATTTTCGACAGACTCTACAAGTCAGTTAAACCCAAAAGTAAACTCACAAAAAGTTTATCTAGTAGAGAAACACTGCAAAAAAATAAAGAACACGATGAAGTTAAAAAAGAAGTTAAACAAACAATGAGTTGTGAAAAACCAAAAAAAAAGTTGGTGTTGATGCAGAATTTTTTAATTCGATGATTACTGAAGTCTTAAAAACATTACTGCCTTTTAATTATTCCTTTTAAACAATTGTTTTATATCAAAAACTTGAATTTTTTTGAAAAATATTTATTAACTTTTTCATATAAAAATATATCAAGAATACATAAAATCATTCGAATCACAATTTTAATTTAAAAATTTTTCTTCTACAAAACATCTTTAACGGACTAAAACGCAGATACAGTAATATCAGTCTAAGAATCAATTAAAATTTTTTTACATATATTACCTTAAATTTGAAGTGATTTTAAATAAATGGTTCAATATTGTCTGTTGATCAGTACTTCGTCAATGGGGTATGAAAAATGCTAGTAAGGGTTGTGGTAGGAAGAGGGTTGTTCGTTACAAAAGAGTAGGAAGGTGGTGTTACTATGGGAAGTCCGTCTGAAGGCTGAAAGAATGAAATATTCATGAAAATTAAATTTAAATTTAAATGGATAAATAGTAATATGTATTACTATTTCCCTGAAGTTTTAAAAGTATATTTCTTGGTTTTATTATTTAAAATTTATTTTGTTTATAATATTTATATAAAAACTTTATAGAAAATGTGGGTTTTAATTTTATGTGTTGAGTCTCCGAATTTTAGTTTAAGCTTGAAGTTTATAATGTTTAAAATTTTTTAAACTGACGAAGTACATGGTAGACATCACGTTATTAGGCTTGGTGTGTTCGTTTGGATATCGCTTTGTCTTGCTATCGTATTCTCTCAGTAGGCTATTCAGATTGAATAATATAAAGTCATTAGTTGTAATAGTTGATTTATTTGTTTTTATTTCAATTTTTCTTACTTGTACATTCTTGTGATACGATTTTCCATTTCAATACTGTTTGATCTACTAACTGTATATTTATTTCATACTTTATAAGGTATTAAAGTTTTGTAACGAAGAACACCAAATGTATACATATTGATGTTTTTCGTTACAAAATATTAAAGAAAAATACATACGATGTCTCTGAAAAGGTATTAAAGTTAAAATGTACATTCAGTAGCTTAAAGTTTATTGAGAGAATCTTACGTGATTGAGAAGCTAACGGGTCCGAAGATTTATTAATGACAAGTCTTTCTTCGAAACTAGATGAAGATGTATATATAGGATTTTCAATCATGAATTCTTCGTTCACAATACTTCGTGGGCTTTTTTTCGGAGGGTCAAGACGATTTAAATGGCTAGTATCAATCGTTAATAAATCCAAATTCCGTATTTTGTCTTTTGGTGTTTCATGAGAATTTTTATGTTTTAAAGTATGAAGAAAGTAATTCAGATTAAAGTCCTTTAAGTAGTGGGGGTGCGGTGTGTGTTTATTGAAATTGGTGTGAGGGATTTCTGTGGGACCATGACTTTCATCTACGTTCAAAATATAGTGTTTTTCATTTTCTCTTCTTTTTTTTAAATATGGGGTTTTTTCAATAAAATATATTTCTGGATTTTTTGATTCATTACTAAGATTTTGATTTAATTTTTGTTGAAATGACATATTCTTAGGATTTACTTCTGTCGTTACATTCTTCAGTTTAAATTTCCTAAAGCTTTGCAAAGGAGCATTTTTTGAATTAGTTGTGTCATATTGCTCCTTCCAAAAAAGAATTTCTTTCAACTCGTGAAGTTTTAAATATTTGAAATTTTTAAGCACTTTTTCTAAGCAAAAAACTCTGAAATAATTAATTTAGTTATTAACGAAAGATGATTAAGGAAAAATCAAAACGTTTACCTATATATAAGTATATTTAAGTCATTCTTTTCATTAATTCCAGTCTCTAAAACTGTTATTTGAGCGCTTAACAGACAATCTTCGGGAAACATATAATTTTGATTGAAATTTGACACTTTAGCAAGCAGTTCCACATCTGGTTCTTGGTAAGCGTTTGCGATTGTTATTTCAACGTTGAACAGTTCTAAAGCCGCTATGTACCACTTGTATAACTAGAAATATGAATTACGTTTAAAAAAATGCGTTAAAATTGTAGAAGTTTTCAGTTTACGGCTAACAAACTTAAACTATTTATAAACCTAACCAGACCTTTTCAATTCCTTCTGTTTGGTTAAGAGATGTATCAGACAACCTACTTGCGTTCATATAAGAAATTTTTTCATGGTTAAATGAACCATCTTTAGATAAATCGTTTTTCAAGGAATGTGCCGAGTCTTCAACTATGTTTTTCACCACATCTTGTGAATCTTTTACTAGCATTACAGGATCCTTCCCAGATAATCTACTGAGGCTATTGGTTGTTTTAAGAGTAGCTTGTGTAGATTGATCTTTTTTTTCAATGTGAAATTTGTTTTGAGGCAAAGAATGGTAAAAGGTAGTTGGAGTATTCAGTTCTGATTCATTTGATTTTAAGTTAGGTGTACTCACTGATAACAACTTTTTGAGTTTTTGCTTTAAACTTTGGTTTTGGGATTTTTCATTTCCAAAATTTGAATTATTTATAAGTCTATTTTCATTTTCGAGTTCTAGAACCTTCTTTTGTGGAAGCATTTTATGGGATTCTTCTGAGTCAGTGAAGGTTACATTTAGGTGTTTAGAGATTATATATGAAGAAGGACTGGAGTTCTAAAATTCAAAAAATTAAAGACAATTATTTTGTACAAAATTGCAGGAATGTTTTTTAGCTAAAATGAAGCTTGAAAACCTTGAAGTCAAAAGAAGGGTCTGAAATTTTAAGAAAATTTTCCATTTCGTGAAGTTGAGTTTGATGAAAATTTTTCAAATTAGTTAATTCAGCCATATATAAATTCAATTTTTCGAAGGCTAATTGGAAGGCTGGATTGTACATAACAGAGCTAAAATACTTTTGTGGGCTTTTGAATTTTTCATAGATTCTTGTGCTTTCTATTAGCGTTTGATCATCCCATGTATTTTTAACAGTTTTGTAAGCTCTCAATACTTTATCATAATTTCTTTTAAGCCAATCCAGTTCATTTTTTCCTTTTGCATCTTTTCCAAGAAATTCTGCCATCATCATGTATTTGTTCATGTCTTTACATATAAACATTTCTAACTTTTCAAAGTTCTGTGAATGACCAATAGAAAAGCTTTGAAAAAAGTAGACTGAAAAAACTTCATTAGTGTAAAAAAACTGATACATTCATTGTTAAAATTTAATTTGTTTATGTGGTTATTGGTAAATTAGATACAAGCTTTATAATATTTATTAGTGACCTCTGCGTTTCCAAAAAGCTCAATTTTTGATGTAAAACTTTTTCTTTTTTTTTGTTTTCTATATAACATTTATTCGTTTGGTGCAATTTTTATTACTGTTATCAAATATTAAGTTAAATTCACAAAAAAATTTTTTTAATAGAAAAGTTCAAAAAAACCTTAATAAGTAGGCATCTTAAGATTATGAATTCAAAAAGTTTTGAGAAAATTAGTATAAATATGGAATCAGTAAAATTGTATCATATAGACGAATAAATATAATGAAATTTTTTTACTTGATCTATGAAAAATAAATAGGAATATCTTCAAAGACTGAAGCTAGTGAGTGAAAAAAGAAAATAGAAAAATAGAATGTTATATTGTCAAAAGTGAAGCGCACTTGTAGTACTTATTTTGGGACGGGTGAAGAGGTAATGGGGTACGTGAAAATGGGAATGAGAGTGAGGGATGGGATGATGGTGAGATTTTGTTGAGGTATGAGAGGATGAATGGCGATTTGTTTGATCTGAGTTTGGTAAGGGTGCGTCGTATGTGGTGATCTAGGAGGGTTTCTGAGTTTTTTGTTGAGGATTTTGTTGTGAGTGGATGATATGTATTCGTGTACTATTTTTGTGTGTATTGTTTTCATGTTGTTTTTTAATTTTACATGAGAGATATTTTGGGTGGTGTAGTTGATGTTTTTGTTGAATATGGTTTGTTTTTTTTGTATCTGGGGTGAGTGAATGTAATGGGTGGGTAAAGTGTGAGGCTTTTTGTAGGAGTTGTGAGACGAGGAATTTGAGGTGAGTTTGAAGTGAGAGGACTTTGGTTTTTGAGTAGAGGTGTTGGTATCTTGTTGTCAGCCAGTGCTTTTTCTCAGAGCTGCGTTTTGTATTTTTTGGAGTTTGTTGAGAGTTGGATGAGATGATGGGTGACCAAATGGTGTCAAGCGCACTTGTAATTAAATGTATAAAAAAAAGAAAAAATATTACTAAGAAATTAAACAGACTTGCCAAAATAAAAGAAAATTTAAGAAGAATCAGCCTTATTTAAAGTATGAAGAATGATTATTACTGAAAAATATTATATGATAAATCCATGTCATTTTAGTTTTTTGGTTAATATCAGCTCATTCGACTAAATTTTTTTTTCGTACCATTTACCTTATGTCTCTAGAATCTTCATTATTGAATGCTTGCATTGGGAAAATGTGTGAATAAAACAAAAAAATAATTGATATATTATACTGCATCAAAGATATACTTGGATGAATGTTTGCATAGCTTTTTGGTTGTGGATCAGAAAGCCTCCAAGATGAGGGGGTAGTTGGGACTCAAGAATATACTTTCTCAAATGGGTTTTACGTGAAACATAAATCACCTGTATACATGCATGTTGAAAATGTTGGATAAAATCGTTTTTGAATGGATAATTCAATGTTTTAACTTATTTGAGCTGAAATATTTTACTTTGTTATTAGCAACTTTTTCAAACAACTTACTAACATGAGTTCCAGGAGGTAAATTCTTTAAAGAGTATTGTATGTTGTTTTTGACACATAATATACAATAGATAACCAGTTGATAAAACGGGCAAACCTGCATAGGTTCAAAAGCAAGTTTGAAGCTAAAACTTTCAAATAAATGTATGAAACTTTTGCAACATAATAATTTTTGAATTGAAGTAGATTTATATTTTCAAATTGAACAAACATAATCTAATGAAGCAAACGCAACAAAGTTATCAGCCTCGTGTTTAGATAATTGGTTTGAATCAACTATCAGAGCTAAGCCATTTTTGAGGTTTGTCAGTGGTATGAGACTGGCAAGGTAGGTTATATAGTGGTGGATCAAAAGTGGTAAAAGTTTTTTTCTGTTTTTAACGTTTTTTGCTGGGCAACTCGGCATTTTGTCCATAATTAATAAAGGTCTATTTTTCCGATCAACTCCACCTAGGGTGAAAGTTTATTTTTCTTAAAATCATTCAAAAACCCAACTTACGCTAATAATTTTACTAATAATAAGTTAATATAACTCTAGAAATTTTTTCAATACATTTTTCGTTGATATTATACTAAGTTATAAAGGAGTATTTTAAAAACTATTGAAACATAAATAGGTTAGACAAACATAATTTACTTGTAAGATAGATAGACTGAGTAGGGTAAGTGAGTGGGTCGATGCTCTTGCTGAACCAGTGTGGCAATGCTTTGCCCAGACCACTAGCCATAATAACCTACTTTGTTTCATAAACTTTCTGCGACCATACTTTCATAAAAATATCCATTTTTTGTGAATTAAAATTAACTATAGTTTCTTGATCTTTTGTTTACAGTGTTTGAAGTTAGTTTCCATAAGCCCAAATGCAAGCGAAATACATAAGTTTATTATCATACGATCAATAGATATATTGTAGTGCACGGTTAAATGTTAGTAGTAGGACAGTGAGTGAAACAAATCGATAACTTGCAGTTAACTAAGCATCCATTGTTCCCAACTGATATATTTCACAATAATACTGTAACAATAATACGGAAAATATTCAATGCTATCTTTGTGTTAACATGCTTACATTCATGTGAAATTCTTACTATATAACTTTTCAAATATTATAGAAATATTTTTCTGAAACTAAATATTATTATCTGAACCAATTTTTGTGAAGAGGCCATAAAATACAAAATAATATAATTTTTTACGAAAAAATTGTAAATTTAATCATTTTTTACTTTTTTTGATAATATATTCCTCTTAACTTATTTCTTCAATTTTTTTCACAACTCTTGGATATCATTCGAAGAAATATTCAATTTTGTTGTTTCTGTACACATTTGATTCTTACTAAGCCTCCTCAAACTCAACACCAACAAATCAAATGCAATGTTTGTCAGTAATAAATCGCGCAATCTGCCAAAAATCTTGCTGGTTAGAATATCAGGATTTTATCTGAAAATAGCCTACTCGGCATCATCATTGACAACACCCTTTTATTTGACACATCTTTAAGATAGACAAGCAACGTAAGAAACATACCAAAGCTATGAAAATGCCCTTAATGCCTCTTTTTGCAAACAGCTCATAATCTCGCTCTTGTTGTTATCATCTTAAGACACTACCCGTGCAATCCGCATCTTTTTGCTCCAAAGAGTTCTTATAGGTATATTATTCGTGTTTCTGTCCATGATACTTTTCATCTTTTTAACTGCATTAACTACACAGTTTAATCTCAGAGAAGGTAGAAGAACTTCGTATTTTTCTAAAAAGTATAAAAAAAATAATAAAGAAACAAAAGATACTCATAAGCATCACTGAGAACACCGGAGACAATATAAAAACCTTCATCTAGCACACTGCAAATGTTGATAGAATTTAAAGAACCTTAGACTATTTAGCATAAACAGATTTTGAATATGATAAAAAACTCTTCTTTTTACGTAGATTACCGCTAGACCAGTGTTGATGGTAAATACGGCACGTATTCCATTCATTAAAAAAAGTGATGATTCGACTTTCGTGCGAAAATGGAAGCAACAAAGTAAATTGAAAATTTTGTTGTTTCAGTGACAATTTTTCGCTATTACGGCACATAGTTCTCACACCCCATGATTATAAAAATGAATAATTATGGATAACATAAATCGTGTCTGATTGTAAATATCACTAACGACAGTTTTCAAGTAACCAACCAAGCTACTGTGGAGTGTAAAGAAACAAGCCAGTAGATGAAAGTGCAGGAGCACTCATTAGTTACAATGTTAATAGCAAAATTTATGAAACTAATGAAGAAAAAATGGTATTTAATTATGTGAATAGGAGAAAGTTGGTAACGTTGAGCAGGGGACTCAGTGACCATCACTTTGGACTATAATATTGGTTGGTTAAAATAAGCCTTGTTTTTGATACGACAGGTTTAAATGTGGGCAATGAAGCCGTCTAGCATGTAGTTTATTTTTTCTTTAGCCTTCATCCTTCTTTTTCTGAACTTTTTTCGTCAAAAACTTTGAAGATTAATTTTTTATTTATTAGTATATATAATATAGCAAACATTGACAGGGTTTTTTGGTAGCACAAACCCTTTTCTAGTAAGAACACCTGTAGTGCTCTATAGCACTTGAGTTTGCGCAACGTATTCAGTCAAGTGACTTTTAAGCAATTCAATTCAAGAACACTTTTTCATATTAATTTCTGCGTTTATGTAGTTTTTCCGTTTTTTTAAAAAATTTCATGATTTTGAAAATCTTGAAGTTAAATATTTATCAAAAACAGCATCAAGCTTAGTTTTTTCAACAACAATTTATGGTCATATTTTTTTATTATAACTCATTAAAAACAAAACTCAATAATTTTTTAATATTTATAAAAAATCTAGTTTGAAAAAAATTTTTTATACTTTAATCCATTTTTTTCACGTTAATAAATTCGTCTAAATAGCTGATGAAGTTTATAAAAATATCAAAACTCTTTAACTTAATAACAATTCAAAAAAATAAAATTTAATTTGAATTTTTGGGTTTTTTTATGCAAAAACGAAAACATAAGTAAGTCTTGCTCAGAAAATCAGTTATAAATTAAACATTTCATACAGAATGTCTCACCCGAGTCGTTCAGGGTGTGATTACACTTTCAAAACGAAATGGCCATCTTTATTTGACACAAATGGTGAGAAATTCTTTCAAATCATTCAAAAAACTTCATTATAATTATTTTGAACTGGAAAATATTTGTTCAAATTTATTGATTATCAAAGTAATATTTTTTATATGAATTCAAAAGACTTAATAAGAGATAAAATGAATGTTTGGGATCTGCATTATGCTTTGGAAATGGCCAAAAAAGAAACCCCTAAAGGTATACTATTCACAATATTTGTCTTTGAAATAAAAAATTTTTTGTTTGCAAATCTTATTATATTTTGCAAAAGTGCTCAAAGCTAGATATGGTTTTCCAAACAGAAAAACATGAAGAGCGTTTGAAGGATCTTCGAGACCTATTAACATATGTTAAAAATGAGGACTGGAAATATTCAAACAAGCAAATTTGACTCAATAATAACTATAATAAAGTTTTCACAATTTATTTTTTCAGTTTTTATACTTGATTAATTGAAATATTAAATGTTATAAAGTAGAATAAAAGCTTTTAATGGAACATGAATAAATTAAAAAATAACATTGGTGCTCAAATTGTTTCAAAACAATTTTACATTATATTACTGCTAAGTTTAAATTCAATTTATTTTTAGAAAATTACCAATCCTTCTATATAAATCTAAGAAAAATAAGTTATTCAACCTGAATGATGATGACACTAGTAAGGTACTTCAATTTTCTTCTAAAGTAACCATTTTTTATGACTCAGCCAAATATTACTTGTCTATTATAAAAGCAACTGACAAAAAAAATTACAAAGTTGTCTTGAAATTTGATGAAATCTTCAAAGAATACTGGTACCAAAAAAGTCAAAAACATGGAGAGCTTCAGACAACTAGATAGATACCAAGATTTTAAATCAACTTCATTCTCCACAATATTAGATATGACCAAGTGCACAAAATATTTTTGAATATATTCATATTCTATTTATTTTTTCTATTTAAAACATCATTTTTCCAAAACCAACTTTACTGATTTTTGACACTATTTTGCTTATCCACATAGTTTTTGATCTAAACTTGTTTTGAAGCAATATATTTTAAAGTTGAATGGTGTTTTAAAATAATTTCACTCCACAAATCACTCGCTATATTTTATGCTCTTCTTCCAAGAATATTAAGCTCTTATTTTCAAGGCATCAAACCTCACTTCAGTATAGCATTGCTGATCTAAAACATTAACTCGTCCTATGATTTCAAGTGAAAACCCCTTAAATATTAACAGAGCTATATTCTTTTTTTTGCCCAGCCTGCTTTTACCATTGCTTCGCAGTTTCTACTAGAATCTACTTCACCTTTCAAGTATAGAAATTCTATTTGATGTTACTCAAAAAAAAGACGTCTTGTAAAGTTTTATGCATAGATTTTTTCTTGCTCTCTATGATATAACATCAATTATTATTGATAGTAAAAATGGTTCTGAATGCGCACAGACTGTCAGCAAATACTCTTTAGATTGATTATTCTCAATTCTTACTAGAGCCTTGGTTTCATCATATATGCATTTTATCAAGTATTAAGACTTCTAAAGCACTTTTTTATCGCTTATTTTATAATCTTTTGACACCCTTCCAAACGCTTTTCCTAGGCCTAAAATAATATAGAGAATTTTACTTCTTACCTCTCATACAAACGTCTTGTGGCATACCTGGCTTAAATCATAATCATGATTAATTATTAAAATTTTTTCACCTTTCAATAATTTGC
Organism: Pterobdella sp. o SKG-2022; assembly: GCA_964035795.1. NCBI lineage: Eukaryota > Metazoa > Annelida > Clitellata > Hirudinida > Piscicolidae > Pterobdella > Pterobdella occidentalis. The sequence continues at coordinate 23,273,854 of OZ038320.1, read as the reverse complement.
TTGTTATATAGAAACTATTGTGTACAAAAAAATATTAAATATTTAAGAATATTATTTGATACGAATCTAAATTTAAAGTTTGATATAAACTATCTTATTCTAAAGTTATACAAAATAAAAGTACAATAACTTTTTTGAAAAATACATAAAAACGTAATAGTAATAACAATTATCAATCAATCAAATCCTTTTTATAGCCCGTTTTCCTTTACCAAGAGTTGGGCTTTTTGAAAGTTCTATCTCGAAGTCGGCCTTTCCATTCAGAGCGATCGAATGGATCCGCACAAACCATGTCTAGCTTTCTTTTATCATTCAATATGAGCTCATTTCAAGTCTTTTTGGGCCTACCAGGCTTCTTGCAAGTATCTAAATCCAATTTTCGCATCTGAGAAATTAGACCCACGCTACGCTCTAAATGTCCAAACCACCTCATCCTGCTTGTACGAAGAACTACCTCAACATTCCGAATACCAAGTTTTGAAAGGAGTTAGTGAGAGCAAACGTTATCATTCCTTTTGATGTTGCACATCCAGCGAATCATGGCAAGATCATTTCGTCTAAGGCGGTTCAGTGTGGAAACTGTTACGGGCCATGTTTCAGCAGCATGTAACATAGCTCTTTTGACACAGATTGAATAGACACGGCCTTTGGTCAATAATGATAAATGACGATTAGCAAGGAGTGGGTGAAGTTGGCGAAATTTAGCCCAGGCAAACTTACAACGTGTTATTGACACCACCTGCAGATAATATATCTCCAAGATAGCAGAACTCTGGGACAACTTCCAGTTTTTCATCACCAATCATCACTTCCTTTACTAATCTTCCATCAACAGGCCGTACTGTACCAAGGCAACGAGCGCATCGGAAGTTAAGATCCGAAGTTAGAGGGCTTTTTACGCCGCTGCATTTCTTGTGTACCCATTGCCTGCAGCCTCTACACTGAATAGCATTTCTACCCACACCTGCTTGGCATACACCACAAGGATAGTTCCCAGATTTTCTCAACACATCAAGGTTCGAACCAAAAACCATTAGCTTTGTCTTACCCATATTCACCCTCAAACCCTTTTTCTGCATCTCCGAGCTCCATGTTCTCAACTTCACTAATAGTTCATCCATGGACTGAGCACTTACCATTAAGTCGTCAGCATACAAGATCTCCCAAGGGCAACCTGTACGTAACTCCATAGATAAAGCTTCCAGCACAATAACAAAAAGTAAAGGACAAGGACAGAACCTTGATGGACACCTACCCGAACATCAAACGAGTTGCTATACTCATCATCAACTCTCACCCTACTTCTCACTTCATTGTACATGGATTGTACAATTCTCACAATCCATTCATCAATTTTCAATTTACGCATACTCCACCAAATCACTTCTCGTGGCACTCTGTCAAAGGCATTCTCCAGATCAATGAATGCTAAGTAGAGGGTCTTACCATCAACCAGATGCTTTTCCTGTAACTGACGGAGGATAACAATGGTATCAGTTGTACCCCGACCTTGCATAAAACCAAATTGCATATCATTAATCACCACTCTATGTCTTATAAAACTTTCCACTACGCGCTCCAGAACCTTCATAACCTGGTCAATTAACTTCAAACCCCTATAATTAGACCTGTTTAAAGCATCACCTTTACCCTTATATACACTGAGTATGTGACTTTTCTGCCACTCAGACGGTATACGGTTCTCGAAGATGATGTCTTCAATGAGATCTCGAATCATACTAGCACCACTTGAACCTGCACCCTTGGGCATTTCAGCAACAATACCTGAAAGACCCGCTGCTTTCCCAAGGCTCATCTTATTAATGGCCTTTCTAACCATTGCTGTAGGGATAGGTTCGCTGGGACCTTCTACGGGATAGACTTCGGACAAACCACCTGGATTCCATGGAAACTCCACATTGAGAAGGTGCATATAATGCTCTCTCCATGCTTCTTTTTTGGAATCAACATCCAGGGACATTTGGCCATTATTATTTCTCACCGGTTTATCCCCAATGACGTCCTGGTTCTCTCGCCGCATTTGTTAGCCAGTCGATATATCTCAACAGATCTGGGATTGATTTTTTTGAACGCAATCTTCTCAGCATCAGTTTTGACTATGTGTACAGAAAGGTTGGATGCACGTTTAGCCCCCTGGTAAGCATTTCTGTCTCTTCCTGCTTTCCATACTTTGAGACATTTGCGTTTATGGGACACAGCTTGCTGCACCTTGTCATTCCACCACCAAGTCTGCGTTTTCCAGGTATGTTTTGCAGAGACTCCACAAACCTGTTTTTTAGCATTAATCAAATTGTTGAGAATGATTCTATCTAAGACTCTAATCACTTCAAACACTTTCTCCCACCACTTCTCAGCCAGTAGAATTCATACACCACAAGTGCCCTCATCATTCCCACAACCATAATACTTATATCGAGGCTCTCTGCCTGCAATAAGTTTAAGGTTGGTCTTCCAACGAGTCTCTTGTAAACAACACAGATTAACTCTCCTCCTCGACATGGTTTCCACCACTTCAGAAGCCTTACCTCTCATCGAACTAACATTTAAAGGTCCAACTCGAAAAGAACTTTCATTAACTTTGTGGCAGTTTTTCTTGAAGGATGCCTTTCCTTTCGACCACTCTTTTTCAGATTTTTCTTCTTTCTTCTGGCTGGACCCTGCAAGTATTTTTGAAACTCTTACTGTAGTTATTGATATTTTTATTTAACCTATTAATATTATATAGGTTACTCCTAATGTCTAAATAAAAAACTCGGCATTTCACTTGACGCGAGAGAGAATTAGTATTCTGAGATAATCTTAACAAAAAATCTCTAGAGTATGACATTTTTTTTTACGTAAAAAGTATTTCGAAATAAATATAAGTTAATTAGATAAATACTACAGTTTTTTTTAAATATCGCTAACGTATAAACTTACGATTGAAAAAAAAACTTCGAAAACTTAAAAAAAGTTAAGCTAAAGTTTTTATAATAAAATTCTAAAATAATTTTGATAAAAATAAAAAACAGGCCGTAATTAGAATATTATAATGTCTTATTTTATTCCCTGCTAAGTTATTGTAATAGTATTGGGCTAGTAATCCTAAATCTAGTATTGAAAAATTTCAAACAATATAAAGTATATTTAATAACCCTTATGATGAAAATATTAATCACAATCAATTAAAATTAGTAAATATAAAAAAAATAAACATACTACATATAATTATCTACAAGTATAAGCAAAAAAAAACAATTTACTTTTAGCAGCTTTCATTAATCGAATATAATAAAACTATTGTTATGACACTAGAAATAAAAATAGTTTTGATATTGAAAATGTAATTGTAGTTTAATGTGATTTGGTATTATAAAGCGCTTTTCATTGTAGTTCAAAGTGCTTGCTACAAATTTAAAGATTTTTTAATGTATTTTTAAGCGCTGTTTTCTCTTTAGTAGTTGCTAAGTAACGGATATTTAGTTTATTGCCTAATGATGAAACATTAGTTTCGAAAAGCTTCTCAATTCAATAAAGTTTAAAATTCTTTGTTTATTTTTATACAAAAAAACTTGAGTTACAAAAATTTAATTAAAGAATTTAAATAAATAAATACTCTGTGTAACTTTTAACCGAGTTGTGTTTTGGTTCAATATCCTTCTCCTAAAACTTTATTCCGCAGCAAAGTTAAAACTCACAAAAATAGTTGATTGGTTGATAAATAATCATGAAATATTGAAAAAAGTATGTTTTTTTGAAACTATTTTTGTATAGTAACTGTATATTATTATATATATTTCATTGCAAAAAATATTACTATTAGTAAACGCCCAAAAATCATTTTACTCCAAATCTTAATATAAAGTTTTTTTAAATCTTCAATAAAATTTTTTTTCAATTAGAACAGAATCTATAATAACTATATGGTAATAATTCCAAAAAAAATTGTATATTTCATTCATGAATATTCTTCAACAAATCAAATATGTCTTTGCGAGTTTGTCGAATTGTGCGTTTTATTTCTGCTGCGGAAATAAAACTAAAAATAAACATCACTAGGATCTGAATTCTAATTATGCTATACAAATTATATCTTATTTTAAAATATTTTTTGCCTAAAATGTTCAGAAAATTTTCGTGTGTCGCCTTTGTGTCTTTTCTTTTAAGCTATACTTGTGTTTACTACTGTTACTACTATAACGTTTTTGAGTATGCGCAAACCGTACCATTTACTTATTTTTCTTATCCATTAGAAAAAGATTTAAATATAATCGTTGATAGTGTTTTGAATGGAGATTCTTCTATAGTGCAACCGCTCAATTCATATTTTTCATATCCTTTTGTTTTAAACCCTCAACATAAATGCAAAGATGAAGATGGAGGGCAAGATGAAGTCTTTCTTTTAATAGTCATAAAATCTAGTTTGGAAAATTTTGATTTACGCAACATGATTCGCAGAACATGGGGTCGACAGTATGGTATGAATTTAAATATCAGAAGAGTTTTTTTGCTCGGAGTGAACCCTCAAGACAAGGTGTTACAGCAAAAAATTGGAATTGAACAACAAGATTATGATGATATTGTTCAACAGTTTTTTGTTGACCACTACTTCAATAATACTCTTAAAATGATGATGGGATTCCAGTGGGCAGCTGAGTACTGTGATAATGCAAAATATTTTGCTTTCTTCGATGATGATTATTATGTCAATATTAATAGAGTTTTTCAGCTTTTGAATTCCTTCAAACCATCTGAATATTCCAATACTCTCATAGGTTATGTGTGGAAAAATGCTATGCCTATGAGAATAAAATCAAGCAAATGGTATGTGTCTTTAGAAGAATACCCATACAGATTTTGGCCTAATTATGTCACTGGAGGTTCATTTTTTGCTCATATGTCTACAGTTCAAAGAATTAAAATTGCTATGCAGTATGTCAAAATTATAAGATTTGATGATATATTTTTGGGAATAGTTACATATAAACTTGGCATGATTCTTAAACATAATGAGAATTTACACTTTCATGATATTATTTATGACAAGTACAAATTTCGAAATGTCATTGCTGCCCATGGTTTTAAAGATGTTGAGTTTTTGTACAAAGTTTGGAAAGAACAAAGAGACTTGGACAAAATCATGTAATCTTTTTACTTTTGCAAATTTTTTTTAATGAATAAAAACACCATTTTTTACAAAAAAAATTATTTATTAAAGATCAAATAAAGTTTTTCATTCGTTCACATCAATTATTGTTAAATATAATTCAAAAAGTTTCAATATATTAAATCATTTTCTTGAGTTGTTTCTTCTAAAGCCGCGTCTTTAGAAACTCTAAAATCGGCACTTTTATAAGTTGCATTGTTAATATCCTGTTTGGGCTCTAGTTTTTTGTTTTCTGTAGCGTCGCTAGAATCAGTATTTTTATTTGTGCTTATCTCTGAGTTTGAGTAGAAAAAATCAGTTTCATAGCGTTTTGTCTTTTTTTTGATGGGGTATTTGCATATAAGTATAATGGCTATGATAGTTATTAAAAGAACCAAAAACCCGACAACTATAATAGCAATATACTCAAGTCTAAATGCAGATTTCTTTTGTTCTTGAGAATCCTTTTTATCATCTTAAATGGTTGATCATTTGAAAAGTTATAATTTTTTTTGCATAGAATAAAATTTTTACCTAGTGGCAAAGTAAAGTGAGGTCTTCCGTAATACATATTTCCTTCGACCTCAACCATTTCACCTAGCCCGTATCCTAATAGACACAAACTATTGTTGGCAAACCACGTTACTCCACTGAAATTTTAAGTTTTCAACATTAAGATAAACATCAATTTATTATGAAAAGATAATTTTTTTTATAAAGTATAAATGAAGAAAATAACGTTGACGTAAAATAGCCAGAAATCAAAATAATAGAAGCAAACACTAAGGTTTATTGAGAAAACTTGTACACGAAGCTTTTCGTAAGAATATCTTACATTATCAATAAACCATAGTGTTTGCTTTTATTATTATGAAGAAAATAGTTATTTTAAACAGTTTTATACTCATACCTGCATGTGTTATTTTGAAGACATTTTTCTATGCATGGCATCAAATAAAAATATTTTTCGAATTGGTATGATTCACTCTTTCCATACCAAATTGTGTTCATTTTAGGAATCCATGTATTGTTTCCTTGAAGACGTTATATAGGTCAGTCAAAACATTAGTGTTTGAACGTCCAAAAATTTTTGTTTTTGTTAATATAATCTCTTAAAGCGCTTTTTGGAAATTCTTTAATGTTCAAATTAAATAAACATTTGTATTAATTTCCATTAAAACCTGCTCTCTCTTCATCGACCTAACCTTTGCACTCGGCCTGATTCCTCAAATAGAAGTATTGATTAATGTCAGGGTTTGAAATTGTTCCATGTTCGAATTTCTCAAATAGAAAACAACCAGGGTTTTTTTGGTCCCAGTTGACCGCAATGCATGAAGTTGAGTTAGAACAGGCTGTTAAACAATCTTTTTCGTTGTCGATTCGTATCTCGTTTCCATATAAGATATGCTTCCCTGGCTGGTGTATCACATGAGTGCACTGTTCTTGTGAAGCTGTGAGGGTGGAAGTTACAATCAGAAAAAGGATTAGTATGGCATTGACTTCAAGAGTATTCAAGCCATTCTCTAGAAGTGTTATGTTTTATGTTGAATTCTTTTTTGAAATAAGTTCATCATTTTTTAAAAACGTTTAATGAGTTTTTTAAGGAAAAGAAAATGGCAAAAAGTTTGAATTTTTATTCATTAAAAAAAGGTTTTGTTTTGAAGGATCCTTATGAATAATAAAACCTAGATTTTTAATTTTTACTATTTCTAGGACCATAAAAATATGAAACTCTCATTTTAAAAATTAAGTTTATTTCCTTAAAAAAATGATATTTTTTAAAAATTTGAATTGAAATATTTTATAAATTACCTGTTATGCTGTTCAAAAAAGATAAAAAATTGAAGAAAAATAAGCTTTTCAGAAACATAATATGAGTTTAAATTTATATTCAAAATGTTTTTTTCAAAAAAAAATTTTTCTGGAACAATAAAATTTAATTTCAAAATTATTGTCAAAAAATTTCAAATGCAACGAGAAACAAATTTTACTATATTTATACAATCAATATTTTGAAATTTGACCGTTCAACACGATTTTCGTGCGTATCAATGTAAATATAAACTTTTTTGAGTCATATTAATTATAAAATTTAAGAGCTTATTTTTCTAAAACTAAGAGTCTGAAATCTTTACATATTCATTTTATAAGCACGTTTCCCAAAGTACACGAAGATTCAACGAACCGTGACTGCAAACTTGAATGATTTAACATTCAATTCAATTACTCATCTAAAATCTGCTCAACTTTTGGGAAAAAAGAAAAAAAATTTTTTCAACTTTTGAAAGTTTCTCAAAAATTTCTTTATAAAACTTAATTATAGATTTCCGACTAAACAATATTAGACGCGTACAAATCTTTTTTGGTCATTTCCCTTATAAAATCCTAAGCAAATAATGTTAAGAAGATATCTGAAATGAATTATGTATGTATACACTGAAATTTAAATACGTTCAGAGTTTGTATGAAGTATATAATATTATATAAATAATAATTCAAGAAAGTTCTGGAAATCAATTTGTGAATTTTATAAAGTTATGCTAATAAACGAACATATTTTTAACTAATTAAAGAGAAAGATTTATATGATATATACAAAATATAAAAATATTTATGAATACTTGATGTCAGCGATGAAAATTTAAGAGAAGGACACAAGTTTTTCACATGTTCTAATTGGATGGGGTTTTTTGATGTATTAGTAAAAGTAAAGACAACAAACAAAAAGTATTTATTAAATGACACGAAGCTTTTTGTAAGGCTAGCTTACATTATCAAGTGGAAAGCTTCGTGTCATTTAATAAATACTTTGTGTTTGTTGTTCTTATTTGTAGATTCAGGCTATTGTACTTCGACATGTAAAAGTGCCCAACAATTTTTTACGTCGATTCATGGAAGGATTTTAGTACCTTTATTGAAAAAAAAATCAGCTATAATTTTCGATAAGTTTAGTCTTATCATGAAACATTAGTGGAAAAGTTTATTTAGTAACTATGGTTAAAGAGCAATTTAAAATTTAATTGCTTTATAACCATAGTTACTAAATAAACTTTTTCACTAATGTTTCATGATAAGACTAAACTTATCGAAAATTATTATTATTATTATTATTCAAACTTTCATTTTTTGAAAAAAATATAGTTAAGAATATTGTCAATTGATAATAAGTTTTTTCTATTGATTTTTGTCAGTGGCAGTTGTTCTTATTAAATCTTATAAGTTATTTATATTGATGTTGAAATATTCGAAGTCATTTTGTAGAACGGACACTATTGTAGTTTTTGGTTGGCCTTGAAGTGGTTTGATTGTAGCTTGGAAGTATGAATCCATTGATGTTTGCGCAGGCGAGTCTGGACTCAGTCTTAGTATGTGTCCTAGTAAGATGAGTCTTCTGTTTCTTATTGTGAAGCTGAGTTTTTTTTTGGCTAGATTTGCAACACAGTTTTCTATTTGAGATTTTTTCTGGCCAAAAAACACCTATGACCTTTCAAAGAAGACGTTGGTGGGAAGCGTACAGATTCTATTCGCCTGTTTTCGTCAATGAACACGTGCCACAATTGTAGAGCAATATGGGAAGAATATCGAAAATTATAGCAAGTTTTTTTTGATTGCTAAATCTTTTGAGGTTTTTTCATAAATCAACGTAAAAAATTGTTGAATAATACTTATAAGTACATTGAGGTTTCTTTTAAAAGTTATGTATTAGTATAAGGCGTGTGTTTTCTTTTGTTTCCTTTCATTCAACTTTCTAAAAATAATTTAGTGACTTTTAATGTGAGATTAATCCCGATTCTATTGTCAATAAAACACTTTACAAGTAAATAACAAAAGATTTTCTGTGAGTTAATAATGCAAAGTAATTAACGTTCGTTTTTTCAAACTCAATAATCTTTGGCAGATTTGGGATAAAAGACATTGAAAAATAAGATTAGAGTTTCTAAAAAGAATATTTAATTTGCCATCTTACTTGGGAAAGACGAGTTTGGCATAGTGAGCCTCTGAACAATGCGTAAAGGGCGCTTTATAAATTATTTTTTTACTTGTAATGTTGATTGATGGTATATATCGTAGAAGGTTGATATTATATCAAATTTTACATCAAGAATGAAGTTTCTAATGCTAACATTTTTCAAATAACTATGTCAACAATTTCCTTTTTCATCAAAGTAAGCTTTTAAAAAATAAGTATAATGTTTCGAAACAGTAAATGTATTTTTGTGAAAAAATTTTTTAAAAGTAGTGAATTGATGATATTCAGCTGAAAAATGTCCTCCAAGTGCTTCCAAGTTTAAATTGGTGCCTTACCGTTCTGAAACTTTTTCTACTTCTTTGACAAAACTTTATCTACAGAATACTTTTAAAAAAAGCTTTTACTCTTTGTTTTTGTTTACTATTGTTGATGTGGGTTAGGGTTCGTCTGAATGCTGCATCACTTCTTTCCTTTCTATACTAGTAGCTTAATACTTGTAGTAAATTTTAATTAAAAGAAAAAAACTCTGTAAAAACTCGTTTCAAAAAGTTATATTGCTTTTGATTATGGGACAAATCAAAATTGATTAGGGTTTTGATAAGTTTTGAGTCTTTGAGAAAAAAGGCTTAAAGCTGTTGCCAGTTTATCTAAAGCTTTAAAATTTAAAAAAAAAAACTGAAACTTTCAATCAAAGCCAGGCTTATTACAGGTATGAAAAAGCACCTACATGTAAGTCGTGTTTTGAAAAACATGTGCAGAGGTTGAATTGGAAAAAAATTGAATATGAAATTGAACGAATTATGTTCTGATAATTTTTCAATAAAAATGCAATTTTTTTGTCAAAAAAAATTGCGTTGTTTCCAAGCATTCCAAGTATACAGAGAGCCAAATTAGCCATTCTCTGGAAGTTCTTCAAAGAATTTTTGAGTTCAAAAGCACAAAATGCGAAAATTTTTGTACAGATGGTTTTGTCTGGTTGAAAATCTTCCAAAAAATTCAAGTTTGGTGCATCTACATACACCTTTGGGAAAATCTAAATAAATTTTGATTTTTGCAGATAATATGAAGTATAATTTGAGCTAACAACTCGTTTTTTATAGTTAATAAGTTTATTAACATATTCATAAGTATTGTAGCAACTTTTGAAGTTTATGCCTCTATAATCTAACATGTCATTGTATTGTAATGCATTTTCCAAGAAGTCAATCAAAACTATGAATTATAATTAATGAAAAGCTTATTAAATGCATTTTACTATTATTTAATAAACTTTAATTATTGTTTATTGCAAAAAATTATTTTTTGAACATTTTCTTTTTTTACATTAAATTACTATTTATTTACCTTTCTGTTTTATCTATGTAATCAATGATTAGCATTGAAAACAAGTCTGAGCGCGCATTTCTTTAATAGATTTCAAAATTATGAGTGATTTTAGTTTTACATTACAAGAAATAAAACAAGAGTTGGAAAATTTAGGTTATAAAAATGTTCCTGTTGAAAAGCTTCGAGAGTTTAAAGCCGGTTTGTAGTTCTAATACAAATCATTTGAACCTGAAAACATTTAATTATGTTGCCAATTAAATTAAACATTAAAGAATATTAATGAACAATTATTAAAGATTTAGAGTTATTGTTGAAAGACACTCGGAGTATTCCTGGAAGTTTGCAAGAGTGTCAGGCTTCTCTCGATGTAAATAAAAGTTGAACGTTTGATATCTAGATTTTTTCAAACATGTATAAGTAAACTCATTTGCAATATAAATAAATATTCGAAATATATTTGCTTAATTTTAAAAGTGCTGTTTAATTTATAAAACAACTTCAATTGAATTTGAAAAAACACAAGGGTAAAAGTTCTTCTGCAAGTGTGTATAGGGATGAACTTTCATCAGTGACTACAGGAGATAGTGAGAAAAGAATGAAAAGAAAAACATTAAGAAAACACAATGGAAAAGTTTCTGTTGAAGAAACATATACCACAGGTTTTGCATATTCATCGTATGTTTGATAAAATATTTCATAATAAATCTTCAAAGTATAATAATTTCCTATTTCATCTTTGATTATCAAATAGGTGTTTTACACTTTAATTCAATATTTTAAGCAAAAATATTGTTTTCACAATCATGAAAGTATTTGCATTTTTAATTGTCAGACAAACCTGTTTAAAAATAGAGAATGAAACAAATTCAATTACTTGTTCATAAATAATATGAATGGCTTCTAATCATTATTTTTTTTTATTTTTCAACTTTTTATTCATAATATAGAAAAAATTTCATTGTAATAAACAAAACATAAGTTATCTATTTGATTCTGTTTCACTAAATTTAATGGACACATTATCAATAGGTATATTATGCCATATTCAATTGCAGATGGCTCTGTGATCACAGCATCTTTCTCCAAAACAAACTCCTTACAGGAACTTAGATCTAAATCTGTTAGTTTGGAGTCATATTATAGTATATTTATGATCAACGTATTGAATAATTTTGATTATAAATGGTGATCTGTAAAGAATTTCAACTTCAAAGGTATCCTCCAACATAGACCCATTGGGTTTCACAGGTATTTGCATTTAATTCTATGTTTGATTGCTGAACTACAAAATTATAAACTTTTGGATGTTTAGCTGTTATCAAGAGCGTCAGTTACGAAAGCAGTTGTCGTTTGAATAACAAAAGTGATCCAGTTAGTCGTTACCACGAATATCAACGCTTTTGGAATCAGCAGGTTATTCCTGGAGAAAAAAAGCATAAAAAGTTAAGATGGCAAATACGAAATCTTGTTAGCCAGTATGAACCCGTTATTAACAAAGTTAGTTATTGAATACCATTTTTAAAACTTTGTATAATTTCTCAAACGTAAGGTAATAGTTTTCAGATATCAAAAGATGTTGATTGTTTTGTATAATCTTACAGAACAACCTCTTACCAGTCAATTTTACCAAGAAATACGTGCGAAAAAAAGTCGTAGATGCTGAATGGGCTTAAACAACATTGTACTAGCATTTTTTTTATTGTTTTATTGTAAATTTCACATTACCTGGACTTGAATTAAGTTGATAATGATTTTTTTCAGTCTTGCGTTTATTCTTTTGCCATTACTCTAGATTCTAGTTGTTACATAAGTAATGGCTCTGTATATTCTAGTTTAAAATGAAAATATTTTTGCTAGTTTTTTTTTACCTATTGACTAGAAATTTCAAGTGCCAAGCGTGTAAATGAAAGGGATATGAATATTTTTAATGTCTGTTATACTTTACAACCTCTTAATTTATCTTACATACACAATAACTACTGTGATTGGTATTGAAAATTCGTATCTTGAATTAAGATAGTCCAGTTAACTATCGTTTTATCACTTATTATAAATTTTAATTAATTATTGAAGTTTTATAAAGATCAAGTTTTGTTATCAATTTGAAGTAAAAACTGAAGCAAAATTTCAAGATATAATTCGTGTATAATTTAGCTTTTTTTCAACTATCCTTCTGGAGGCGACCATAAGTCACATTGAACCGTTTGCTGGATAGTTAAGCAGTCTAAATTAAAATCCGGTTTCTTAGCCTCAAGTTTAGTATAATGAAAAAAAAAGATAAGATGTAAATAATCATTAAATAGTTTGATTTAAAAGTCTGAGTTGGTACTTCAGGTTGCACTCCAATTTCTACTATAATCAGTGTGCGTCCATATTATAGATGTATAAAAATTAACCGTTTTCAAGGTGGGTTCATAAAATTTAAAGATGTCCAAGTTTTTAAAAGTAAAGCTCAAATTTACATACGATATTGCACGTGCGTATAGACCATTGGTAGATTGACGTCTGAAACTTGTGAGCTCGATGACGTGTCGACAGGACGTTTGCCAATTTGAGCAAGAGATGTAATATAAAAAATATTTGTAGTCTATATTGTTTTTTTGATATATTTTACATTTACTTGTATATATACGTATGTGTGTGTATACACTTCACTAGAGATCTCATCTATCAAATGCTAAGACGTTTCAAAAACGTAATTTCTCAAAAATATTTTTTCAGCTTTTTTGAGTTCGTATTTCTGTAAAGAATTTTTTTTTATTCAAAATGTATGGTCATCAAAAAGTTATTCATACTGGAAGTTGTCGAATTCGAAACTGGCAATAAAATTCATAGTTTACAAATAATTATTTAACGATGTTTAGTTAGTGAAATCTTCAAAAATGTTTCGAGCTTATGATATTTTTGATGTTGGCGCAGTAGCTAAACTCATAATTAATGTATTTAGTTTCATTTTTTCACCAAAAACTTTTACAATTTGAAAATTTTTCGAATAAAATATAATTGCTATTTTTATCCATTTCAGTTTTTTAACAATTTTTAAACAATTATAGACTTTTACAAATGGATTTTTTGAACAAAAATTGCATTGATTTTCATCAGTTAAATTTTTTCAACTCTTTTCTGTCTCTATCAAGAGCGCTCGTAAAAGATAAAATAAGATTTTAGCAAAATATATAGCAGTGGCTATATTTAATGTGATTTAAAGCCTATACAATTTTTCTAGATTTATAATTTCGATCGATATTCTAAAATCCTCAATCTCAAATAAGTTCTATAGCTCTAGTGCTTTTTCTAACCATTTTGAAATACCTCTTGAAAGCGCGAATAGTTATTTATTTATTAACCGCAGCTATAAGAAGAGTTGACCGCGTTGTCAATGAAGGACAAAAACTGTGACTAAAAATCAGAGTTTAAAACATATGGGTAAATTCTTTCCGATTAAGTTTTTTATTCTTGACCGCTTTTCCTCTCGTTTAGTTAAAATAGCTTTTTTGGCGTGGTTATTTATTTCACCCGTTAAGTAAAGTAATTTTATCAACATGTACATACAAAATTTTAATACAAAATAATCTAAAAAAAATAAAAAAGCCAAACATATTCTTTTGAATAGAAAAAATACTAAACGAGTGTTTCGACTGGAATAATGTATCTAGAGGCCTCCATGTACCTTTTTAGAGACTTCGTATGTATTTTTTTATGATATTTCCAACAAAAAGTATACTAATGTATATGAAAAAGGTAAAATTATCAAAAATTATAATTTTTTTTTCAATAAATGTTTCTCACATTTGATTCTTGGGCTTAATGTAACTTTTCTTCAAATTTTTTTAAATCTTTAAATTTTTTCACCCCAAGACTAATTTGTTATAATAAAGTTTAAACTTATGGAAAATTATAGTTTGTTTGCTTTTAAACATTTTTCAGATAAAAAATTCTTTTTCTAGAATTTAGATAAATATACAAACACAGAAAAAAAAAGATATTTGCTCATATAATTTGAAAAGACAGGAAACTTATTATAAGTCTAAGTCGTACATTAAAACGCTCAAAAAATAAAATAAAAGTTTCAACTCTGAACTTCATATATATTTTTTTGAAGTTTGTGTTCCACGTACTAATTTAAAAAACCGTGTTATGCTATTTTTTTTGAAAAATTGTTATAACATGTTTTCTTGAATAAAAAGGTCTTTTTTCATCTCATGGTTACATTTTATAAATGAGTCTTTTTTATTAAATCCTTTGTTAAAATCAATTACAAAAAAACTTGTATTATAAACTTTTTAAAACTCTGGGTTTAAAAATTTATTTATGAGTTCAAAATAAAAATTTCCACGAGAATATTATAAAATCAGAAGAAATGTAAACTTCAAATTTAAAAATTAATTATTTGAGTTTTTTTGAGAAATTTTATTGGGCAGGCTGACCCTGACACGGCATATAACCATTGCTTTGTGTAGTGGCTTAACTTAATTGACTGTTTGGATTATTTTTTATCATTATTGCTTTTTATTTGCCATATATAAAAATTTCCCGTAAAATAAATTTTCGTGACTCATGCGTTGTAGCACTATTTCTGTATTTTTGAGAAATCGTTTTTATTTTCAATTTACTCAAAATTTTTATATTTAAAAAATTTCGATTTGAACTCACAACCACATTAAAAATTTCGAAAGCTGGTAAGTATAGAAGAAAGCATGAAACATTGCTAGGCAAAGCAACTGTACATGTTGATGAATCACACTAAGAAGCCTTCTTTCTGCTTGACGCATGTCATCATTTAATTATACCTTTTTGTAGCCAATCAGAATACGCGAGTTTTTCTAGGGCGGATTGAATGTATCCAATCAGCTTCAGCTCTGGAAATCACGCGATGGTTGCAGAGGCAGAAGGTATAATTTGGAAGGTATAATTTGGCTTGATAACAACATTTCAGTTTCAGTGATTCTTTGAAAGCCCACGTAATAATAGTTATAACAAGCAAAATAGGCTTCGACATTAAAAAAAGAAATAACAAATAATAAAACCAAACCTATAATTATAATTTATACGATTACAATTAATCGAGAATTCAAATTGTAGTAACTGCCATAAACTGCCTTCAATGTTTCTATAATTGGATTCTCGAGTTAAATGTTATTTAACTTTGAGTTTAAATTGATTGCATTAAAAAATTCTAAACATAATTACTACTTGCAAACAATTGGACAGTTTATTTGCAAATTTTGGAAATCATAAAACTTTATCAAACTTTTATCTGGAAATTTCTCAAAGTCCTGGTTCAATTTTAGAAATGCTCCAAAAGATGGCCACTATGCATGGACCTGTGGAGGAAGGCAAAGGATCCTTTGTTGAATTCCAAGAAGATTTGTCAGAAAGTGGGTATGAAGCTATGAAATCTTCCATCTATGGCTCTTACCATACAAACCACCTCCACTGCCAACGTCAAGCCCAATTCAACAACCAACAGTTTGACAACATCAACCAAAATAAACGGATAAATGAATCGAACAACGAATCATCTCAGAATTTGAACCATTCAAGCAATCAGAGTAGCCACCAAAACTCCCACCACGGCAGCCAGATTAACATTCAAAATAATCATGAAAATTTCAAAAACTCATTCACTTGTTCATCGAGAACTGTTTATCCTCATTATTCTTCATGTATGGCTTCACAACTTTTTTCTCCTCTCTCCAACCGCGAAAGGCGTAAGAAAATTTATTCAACTATTTTTAAATTAAAAAACGTTTTCAATAATTTTTAAAAATTTACTTAATTTTTTATTTTTTCTCACAATATGAAAGACATTGGTTTGTATGAAGGGAGAATCGATTCAAAAGGAAGTGAAGAAGTAATGGTGAGCAAGAAGAAAGCACGAAAACCAAGAACTATTTACTCAAGCTTGCAGTTGCAACAACTGAATCGACGTTTTCAAAGAACGCAGTACCTTGCCTTGCCTGAAAGAGCCGAGCTAGCAGCTTCTCTTGGTCTCACCCAGACTCAAGTTTGTGCCGAAAATTAACTTTATGTATAAATCAGTCGGTAGAAAATATATTAAATATAGCTATGAGTCTTTAAAAATATATTTTCATTTTTTTTATTTGCGTTCATTCACTTATTTAGGTTAAAATATGGTTTCAAAACCGAAGAAGTAAAGTGAAAAAAATGATCAAGCAGCAATGCATTGGTGTTGAAAAAACAGAAAAAAATGACAACTGGGTAGCTATACAAGAGAAGAACAAGTCTGACTCAGAAAATAAAGAGTATAAAGATAAAAAAGAAGAGCCCATGTTGGGTTTGACTCCTACAGTGATAGCTCCCCTAGAGCCGAATGAAAGTACAAACGAAGATTATGATGAAGACCTTCAAAATTCAGAAGATGAAAGTAAGTTTTGTAAGAAAGCATTCAGCAGTCCTCGTTTGAAAAAACAATGTGGACTTGAAAGTAAAAATGGTATGGATTCTCAAGAGAGCTACTATGAAAATCAAATGAAATACAAACCTAACACATCCCCTATTCTCTCCCATCTCTCAAATAACTTGTCAAACCAGTTAGAAGACAACTCAGCGCAACATAATAATCCATCTAGCTGGTCCCAATCAATTTTCATTCCTTCTAGAGAATATAGCGAATCTATTCAAAATGGCACCAACCAATTCAGTCAAAACAGTCATCCCTATCAAGCTTCATATATTAGAACAGCTTCGCATGAAGGACATCAACGATATTGCAATTCATATAATTATACTACTTCAAATTTCTACAACTCTTTTTCATGTGGTTCATACCCACCTTCATGGTATGGTAACACTTATTCCCACAATCACCACCCTCACCACCGATCGATTCAACCTCATCATACCCTCATTGCTTAAATTCTCAATGAGTTTATGATTCAAAGCTGTTTAGTGTTTCATTGTGTATGTGGAATTTTTTATTGTGAAGTGAAACATCTTTTTAATTGTCGCTGTGAACATACGAAAATTGATTCACAATTTTTTACATTCATCAAAGCACTAAAAGCTAGTTTTTATTATAAAAATTTACGTTTTAAATTTTGATTTTAGTTTTTTAAAAACTAAAATTTCAATTTGTCGCACGAAGCGATCAGCTTCATTCATACTTGTTAAATTTAACTTAAACGTCAAAAGTATGCAGTGGAAATAAATGAAATGAAAAAGAATCAAAACTTTTCCTATACGATAGTTTAATCGTTTAGAACGAACTATAATAACCAAGCATACATTAAAAGGTATAATTTTTAGAAATATTGAACATTTTAACAAATCTTTTGAAGAAAATTTTTAAAAAACATGTAGTTTTTTTCGAAAATCTTTTGAATTAAACAATAAAGAAATCTTTTCAAGACTTATGACTTTTCAAAATCTTCAATGGATCGACAAACATTTAATAGCTAATTGGTGTTGAGAAGTCTTTAATAGTAGAATAATAATAGTGATTCTTGACAAAGAAAATGAATGATTCAAAGCGTGAAAAGAAAATCTGAAAGAACTTTTGTTGTATAAATCGTCTTTGTTTCGCATTGAACTTCAAACAAGAGGCATAAAAAACGCTTTGAAATGAAATAAGACTCTTGCATAGCTAACACACGCTATTATATATTGGGAAAAAATGTTTTAAATCATTTTATTTTTAGAAAGTACCAAAGTCAGGTTAGTTTTTCTAAATTTAGTTAAAAAATATATATATATATATAAGAACATTTCATAGCTTGAATTTGTTTGAAATTCAATTTCAAGTTTTAATATTATCTAGTAGCCAAGCATACTTTCCGATATTTTTCAGTATTGCTCGATAAACGAGTAAAAAGTTCAAATTCACCATCATTTTTCTTTAATTATTTTTTCATCAATTTTAAAATGAAGCAGAAAATATATTAAGTGCAACAAAACGGTTATTATTGTTCAACTCAATAAAATGTTTTTATTGAATAAAATCCAAAATTTTTCAAACTCTTATACAAAAACTATAATTTTTTTCGATGTTGAAGCATTGCGTAAGCTTCGTAGTGAAATAGGTTCTTATAAGAAATTCCGAGATAGCAATTCGATGTAATTTCCCCCAATTTTGTATTATCATCATTTGGCATAAAAGCCCTCCATAATTGTGATCCGTATTCCTGGTGCTGTAATTACGCCTGCCACCACTCCACTTATAAATCTATCTTGTGCTGTTGTTGCTGTTGCGCTCTTGCTTTTCCGCGCTCAAAATGAAAAGTTACATGATGTTTTTCAGAAAAAGCTTATGATGAATTATTTCAGCGTAAAATAAAAAGAAATTTGTTTTAAGGGTACATAGAGCTTTCACGTTTTTTACTATAGCATGTTTGAACTGTTGGAAAAATTTATGAATGTATGCATGCAAGATTCAAGCAAGGGAAGTTGGAAATGAAAATGCAGCGTACATTATGTCATACATGTAAACATAAGTGTATATACATATTTGAAGTTTATTTTGAACTCTCACCTTTTTATTTGTCTATTCAACTTGAAGCATTCAAATATTTGTATCCAATAAAAAACTCTCAAAAGCTTCACAATAAGAACACTCTTGTAACAAGTAAAAGAGAATAGCAGTTCAGTTCAAATGGTTCACATACAGCACTAAAAATCGAACAAATTCAAAATTGAAAAGCAGAAAGATTTTGGAAAAGAAGCTTTGCAGACAATATATACAAGGTTTGGATAATTGATGGGATGATAAAAAGATAGCTGTCATTTGCCGCTCGATTTAATGATCCTCCTTATCTAGTATCAAGGCTCGATTTTCTTCTTAAATGATCATTCTAAAGACTAAATTGGTCTAGCTTATACAACACTGTTTTATTTGCATCTTCAATCATTCTACTACAAACATTACCTTTCATCATACCAAACCTTCTATAATATACCAACCTTCCCTTTTTCCCTTCCCAAAATCAATTTAGTAATATAGAAATTATTTGAAGGATTTTTTAATTTTTATTCAACAAAATGAAATTTTTTAAAAAATAATCTGGTAATGATCAAATGTTGTGCAGATAAAAGTTGAAGTAGCATGAGATTGTAGAGAAGAAAAGTTTGTTTGCATATTGCAAAAATAACAGAGTATTTTAAAAGAATGAGTAGCATACAAAAACTTCATTGAAAACCTTTACAATCATTAAAAAGAATCAAAAGTTTTCTGATATCATAAGATATCTGTTCTAACTGTAGATATCCAATTTCATAAATAATATGATGTAATAAATGGAGCATAAAACGATAGAGAATACGCAAGTTAAATTGTTTATTGACTAAGATTTTTTTATTCCCAAGATATCCTCATCAGGAAACTAATGAAAAGTATTAGTTAATAAACAATTGACTATTTTGAGTCTCTGTCTGTTAATAAAGAAACATAATTATTCATAAATATATTATGATTAACAAAAATGAAAACGTTAAAAAATCTTAAAACCGAAGAAGTTAATGTTAAAAAGTTCAAATGTAGAAACAAATATAAATTAAATGATATGAAATCTAGTGACGATTCTCATCCTATTTGGATGCATCAATTATTAAACTTTAAAAAGATGAACATATAAAAATTTATATAAAAGTAAATAATTTAAAAGTATGTGTCATGTAAATAATCACAGATATTATTTGGAGTTATTGATTCAAGGCAAGTGAATAATATTTGGTACGAGCTTTGCATGTATGAAACTATATTATGAAAAAACAACAAAGTAAAAATTTAAAATTGCAGAGGTTTAAAAATGAAATATTTAATATGAAAATTTTTAAATGAACAAAGAAAAATAAATGCATAGAAAAGGTTAGATACAACTTCAAAACTCATTCTACGAATCCCAGTCTGGCGAGAGACATTTTTCTGAGTAGGTTTAAAATTTCAGAATATATCTGTTCTTCTGCAAAAGAATATTTTAAACGACTTTAAAAATATAAGCATCCATGAATGCGGATATTTTCATGAATTTTGTATCGTTATAACGCTAATGAATCATAACAAGGATGAAATTATCGAACATTTTAGTTAAACAAAATTTGTTTTACATGTTCTCTCAAGAAATTTCTCCTAATCAAGAAGTATATTTTAAGAAACTCAGCTTGATATATCTTTTATCAACTTATTCTTATTAACACAGTGAGTCACCAGAAAGTGAAACGTTGCCAATTTTTTAGGTATATTAAGAGACAAAACAACTGAAATGTTTCATGGATTAATAAATATTGCAAATTATTTGGAATGAAACCTTGAATTTTGACGATGCCTTGTGTTATGTACCTCAAATATGATACAAGACTGCAAACAGAAATAACCTGGAAAATTCAAAAATCAAGAAAATTTACCATTATATTGATCTAAGTAAGCTATGATAATATAGAATTATAAAGAAATTTTTGTAAAAATCATAAACCCTATTTCTGGCAAAAGTGGAGATTGCTGTGGTATTGGCCTGATCTTCGTCTAGACTAACTTTATAATGGCACGTTGTATTTTGCTGGCATAAATTGCAGAAGCTTTTAAAAATGAAAAAATAAATAATAAAAAATATAAAAACTTGAAGATATATTATGTATTTTAAAAATGTTTATCATAAGATATAGTTTTAAATTCTGAAGACTAATGAATTATTTTCAAAAAACTCTTCATAAACTATCCACAAAAATTCGAAGTTTTTTGAAAAACACGATGCATTGATTAATATTATATGTTCTTGAAACTCATAATGGAAGAACGACTAATGATTTTTTCAAAAACCAAACCGTAAAATGAATATAATTTCAGAAGACTAGTAAGTTCATTAAGATACAAAGCTTTTCGTTATCAACGAAGAACGACTAGTTGATAAGGTCAATTTACTTTATAGAATACATCAAAAATTCTTATAGAAAAAATTTTTATCTATTTTAAAAAACTTATTAAAACAATAAAAATTTAAAAAAATTTTAGTTTATAAATGTACAAAGTTTTGCGCAATATTGAATGATAGCCCAGATATTGTTAAAGTTGATGCCTTTTTAATCACATACGTAGCTGTATTGTGTAAAATGAATTGGAGACAAACTTTTCAAAGAACAGTTTGTTGAGAGGTTCCACAAAAAGTTGGTTTTTAAAAATAGCTTTGTATATTTCATTTGACAGCTGGTGAAAATAATTTAATATTAACGTTTAAGATGAAACCAAACTAACGATTTGAATAATGTCTAATAGAATTATATCAGTCTTAATACAAAATATACTCTATCTAATTTTAAAACAAATATAGTATAGAAAATAAAATGAAGGAATACTTTTTTATTTGGAAACTCGAGACAAGGTGTGATATCCCACTTGATGAGGTCATTGATGAAGGCATTTGATTGGTCCAAAGTAGGCTTACATTTCCATGACATAAATAACTCTCTTCTACCACCATCAAACTTAAAATAAATCATATACAAAATGAAGATGAAATATAGATAAAGCTTTGAAATTTGACGCAAATAATTTAAAAATAACTAAAAGAAAACAGTACTAAACTAACATCAGTGATAATAGGCAAGTTACGGTTGGAGTTAGAGGTGGTGTGCTGAGAAATATCACAATGATCACTTTTGCTTGGTGTGCAGTGGCTGCTAGCTCTTCTATGCCCTTACATCATAATATTTCATGAGTTTTTAACACAAAAATAATACTAATACATAATAATAAAAAGCATTGATTAATATATTCTCATTGTTAATTAGTAATGCTAATAAAATGAGTATAACTATAACTAGCATATACATATACTTGGCATCATCAAAAAAAAACTCGTAGAAACCTTTGATGAACGTTGAGAGGATGGAAGGGGAAGAGGGAGAGAGAAGGGAAAGGGCTGTAGACAATTGGTTTGGGATGTTGTTTCTTTCTCTATTGCTGTGAATAATTCTTTTCAACGCTACCACTTCTTCTTTCAATATTTCTATCTGAAGTTTTTTATTAAATTGAACTGAAGTGAAACTTCAATTTTTTTCTAAAATATTGACAGATTTTTGAAATTCATATCACAATAGATTTACAATTCCTATTTATATTTTAATATTTAAGTAAGATTTAAATAACTAATCTACCACTGATTAAAAAAGCGAAGGTAAATTTTGTTTGATTTTTAAAATGATTTCCAATATTCTTCAATATGCCAACTTGTTCTTCAGATTCTTTTACTTTTTTCTCTGCACTCATTCTTTTCAATGTTGCTTCTTGTATCATTTTATTGGCTTCCTTCAATTAGTTATATCAATTATTCAAACTATAAAAAGACTGGATCTAAAAATACTCTGAAAACATTAAAAATGAACAGTAGAGATTTAATTCTATTACTTCAAAAATAGCTGCTGTAAGTTCCTGTATTTCATTATCAGTTTGGTTTTGTTCCTGACTTAGATGCTCACACTCAATTTCTTTTTCTTTTAGTCTCTGGTTATTATCAATACAATATTTTTTATTGTAATATAGAGTTTATTTGAATCTGAACGTTTGATAAAATATTAAACTGAAAGAATCATTGTTGATAAAATCTGTAAACTACAAAAAAGTTTTAATACCTAGGCAACACTGAGAAGCGTGATGATGGATTACTACATATAAAAAAAGTGAACTAGAAAAAAATATTTTCCAGATGCTGATTAAAGTGAGAGAAGCATCACAATAGAGCATGAACAAAAATATATCAGTTTGATTCTATTCACTATATTATATGCGTCCTGGAAAAAGAAAAAAAAGTACATCTGTCATCAACAAAAAATCTTCAAAAAAGTCCTGAAAATTTATTGGTCTTAAATCATTTCCAATGAGCATTTACCAAAAATGTATGAGATGACGAAACGACCTTGCCATGATTCACTGGATGTAAAAAGTCAAATCGAATGATAATGTTTGCTCACTCCTTTCAAAACTTGGCATTCAAATTGTTGAGGTAGTTCTTCGTACAAGCAGGATGAGGTGGTTTGGACATGTAGAGCATAGCGTGGATTGGATCTCTCAAGTGCGAAAGTTGGATTTAGATACTTGCAAGAAGCCTGGTAGGCCCAAAAATACTTGGAATGAGCTCATATTGAATGATAAAAGAAAGCTAGACATGGTTTGTGCAGGTCCACTGGATTGCTCTAAATGGAAAAGCCAACTTCGAGATAGAACTTTCAAAAAGCCCAACCCTTGGTAAAGGAAAACGGGCTATAAAAAGGATTTGATTAATTGATTGATATGGTTGACTAACAAAAATCATTTATAAAAATGTTAGAAAAAATTAAACATGTAACATGGAAGAACAACATTCCCCAAATACCCCTCTGTTGCAGACATGATGGAAAAAGTGAAACTTAGAAAAAAAAAACTGAGATGGGCTTTGAGACCATGCAGCTTACATGAATTGAAATCAGTGTTTGGCCAATAAAAGAAACAAATAGAAAATTTAATATGGTATTTATAAAGCGCTTTCCCTTATAGATTAAAGCACTTGCTACAAATTTAATGTAGCAAAAGCACATTGTGGAATTCATGCTAATTGTGGACCCATGAGGGATTAAGCCAGGTAACTTTCAAAACCTGTGTATTTGCCTTATAGGTTTTTTAAAAATCTCATGTTTCACCATGTAGGTTAGGAACATACCCTATCTTCATCATTAGACTGTCAATGTTAGTCCTAGGATGGTTTTTGAATATGAAGAACTTGTCCTAGGAACCTAACCTGTTGAGAGCAGACTGATGAAACAGCCAGTCTAAGATTCTACAAAAAACTATCATGAACAGATAACTTTAGTAACCCCAAAGGATTACTGAAAGACAAGAAAGGGTAGCTTAGATTTGTATTCTAAAAGAGTAGCAGCCTCACCAGCTAGCAGGCCTAAACGCTAGAACGCTAAATGCCTTTAAATGTCATGCTCAGAACAGGCCTTACAGGCTTCTTGAGCATAACAGAAACTAATTATTCTTCAGTTCTATCAAAAATCTCACTCTAGAGCTTAATCCTTAAATTTTCAATCATTCAACAAACCTTTTCCAGACACTGCAATTGTTCAAATAGTAAAACAGATTTTCTTCTTCCTTTGAGTCTTTCACTAAATATTTGAAAAGCCATTTCCGTTCTGAAAATAATTTTATTGTTAGAAAGTATTGAATAATGAACACTACAATATTAAATGTTGAGATTAATTAATTTTGTATGCGTAAAGCTTAGCCAAAGTTTAAGAGGGGCGTATGCAGATTCCTTGAAATATTGAAGGAGTACAAAATATAAACAAATGAGTTTAGAAATTTCAATGCTCTTTTCACAAACTCAAAAAAACTTGTTAATCTTTGCAATAGTAAGAAATTATATGTAATATTTTGAAAAATTTTTATACAAAATAGCTTTAGACACTAACTCTTCTTTAGGAGAAAAAACCGTGTCAAGATTTTCTTCATTATTTTCATTGGAAGTGGACATTTTACAAAAATTTCTGAAAATTTTATCTAGAATTTCAATGACAGCATGAAAACAATTGTTGCAAAAATCATTTGATTTTGTTTACGCTTCCGAACTTTTAAAAAATGCTTAAACTTGAATTTTTTTTCAAATTTTTCAATTTTGAAAATTACTTAATTTCTAAATTTAATAAGATTAAAATTAAATTAAAACACTATATATATATTGTTGGCCCCTATAGCTCAATGGTTGTTATTTAATAAATGTTAGTTTTTTTTTTCATAAAATTTCTAAAAATGATTATTTCAGTACTTTCACAATTATTTTGGAGTTTTATGATTGGTTCATAAACTAGCCTAAAGCTATTCAATATTTTTTGCCTAATCGCGAAGTGCCTGTATACGTTTTTTTGCTACCTTATAGTGTTACATAACGTGTGCTTTTTCTGTCGCAGCAGAACCAAAACCCATTTAGCGACAACTTCACAAAAAAATATTTGATTGGTTGACAAAAAATTACAAAATTAATAGTAAAATTTTGTATAATTATGATTTAATAATAATTATAATTTTAATAATTTATTTTTTTAATTTATTTTTTGTATTTAGTGTTAACCAATCAATTATTTGTTTGTGATTTTGTTGCTTTTGGGTTTGGCTGCGACAAAAAAATCAAGGTGTTGGACATTCTTTAATTAAGCTTTGAACCATGGCAAAAAATATTTTTATCACTGGTTGTAGCAGAGGTATAGGTTTGGAAATGGTGAAACAATTAATTTCCAGTCCAAATAAACCTACGAACTTATTTGCCACTTGCCGTAACGTCGAAAATGCTGCGGAACTTTGCATCTTAGCCAAAAACCACCCGGAAATTCATTTGAAGGCTCTAGGTTTTTTCAATTTTTGAAAGATTGAGTTTTTTATCTAATTTATGTGTATATATTAGATACCACTGATGAGTCTTCCTATCCTTTATTGGTTAAATGGGTGGAAGGGATTGTTGGAGATGATGGACTCAATATTCTTATTAACAATGCTGGTATATTGAAAATAGACAACTTTGGAACAGTTACTTCAGAAAGTATGCTTGAGCATTTCAAAACAAACACTTTAGGCCCTCTTTTCCTTACAAAGGTGTTCAATTAGCTATATTTAAATAGTTCATGACTAAATAAATTTGTTTTTTCAGGCTTTTCATTTTTTGTTGAAAAAAGCAGCTGATAAACAAGGAGGAGCTGATGGAAATTTGAGTGCATCAAAGGCTTGTGTTGTTAATATAACAACCAAAGTAGCTTCACTTGATGATAATAGTAGTTCAAATTTTTATGCTTATCGTACAAGCAAGGTTAAAAACTATTATTACATTGTATATCTTAATTATGAGTGTTTTATAATATAATAAAAAAAACTATTAGTAAAGTCAAGACTAATAAAAACTGGAAATCAGTAATGTTGTCTCTAAAAATATGAGTTTCAGGCTTATGCATGGCAACATCATTAGATAACTTATTTTAATCATGTAGTTATCTGAGAATATAAGATATGGATAAGATTTGTATTTTGATTAACTATATGTTTTTTAAAGATAAACTTTTTCAGTTTTATCTTACAATAATTTTCTTCAACAAAAAAAATATTTTATTATAGTCATTTCATATTTTTTTCAGACTGCTTTGAATATGGTTTCAAAGAATTTATCTCTTGATTTGGCAAAAGATGGCATCTTGGTGGCCTTGGTTCACCCGGGATGGGTGAAAACAGACATGGGTGGTCCCAATGGTCTTATTGATACCACCACTAGTGTTCAAGGAATTCTTAACACTCTCACCACGTTAAAGAAAGAACAAAATGGAGCCTATCTTAACTATGACGGTAGAGTTATTCCATGGTGAAAGCTCAAGCCTTTCTTAGTTCCAATCAATACTTTCTGACGCTACTTAAAGGCTCAAATTTTTTTAGGTTTTACTCAATTGATTTTTTGATCAATATGAAAAATTTCAATAAAAAATAACTGAAAAATATTCTGTTTTTTCAAAATTTTGCCTTAATCTTTATCGCTGGTTTTTTTATTTCAAGATAAATGTGATTTTTGTTGTTTATTTCAGTTTTTAGGGTTCAAATTAAATAGTTCAGCGCTCGTAAAAAAGTCTTTTCTAAGACCCCCAATAATTGGAGCTTCGGAAAGCAGGGAAAATTCTTAGAGTAAATCTCTTGAATGTAATGTAATGCGGTATTTATAGTTTACAGGCACTTCGCGATCAGGCAAGAGTATTGAATAGCGAGCCTATAGACCTGAACCAATCAGAATTTCAAAAAAATACTGAAATAATCATTTTTAGAAGTTTTGTGAAAAAAAAATAACATTTATCAACTAACAAAGCTTTTATATAATCCATGAATATTTAATCATTATGATACATTTGGATTGACTTATCAGCGTTGAGGATCCACATTTATGGTTTTTTAAATAAAAAATATTCATTGTGGATAATTTTAATTTTAAAAATAAATAATAAATCCTAACAAAGCATATGATTGGTGCATAGCTAATTTGCTAATCTTAAAGCAATGCTTCTTTATTTATAGTTCAAAGCACTTGCTACAAATTTAATGTAGCAAAAACACGATGTAGAACAGGTGCTAATGTCGGCCCACGCGGGATCGAAATCGGTAACTTTAGATATTTAGTCTAAAGCTCTACCACTGAGCTATACGTGCCCAAAAAAAATATAAAAATGGTTAACCTTTTTATAAAAGATGCCAACTGTGTCATCAACCTAAAAGTTTTTAGTGTAGTTAAGGCAAAGAGTTGAGAATAAAACCTGATTGTCTAATTTGATTCAAATTTGAAGATCTATTGCCCAACTGGTTTCACGGCATAAGACTTCAATCCTGATACAGAAAACTCAAAAAAATTAGGGCATTTCCAAAATTTATTTATATAAATAAATCAAAAAGGAAAAACCCATTTCAAAATAGATGAAAAAACAGAAATTTTAAATTATTTCAATTTCGTGAAATATTGCAGCCTCGAAAACTTTATTCATAAAGAAATGTTTTGATTAATTTTCTATTATGTATGTATAGAGACTTTTATGAGTAGTTTTCCATTAGGTATAAATGCGTTTACTGAACCTGAGCATACCTGTAAGGAGTGACCGCGCACCTATAAATGAGCGTTAGGATTTTTCTGGGCGTTATAATTTTGGTTGATTCTTATTCTAGTTAGTACCATTACCGTTAGTTGCTGTTTCTATATTGTTAATAAAACTCTATTTTCCAGTAAAGAAGCAATAATTCGAAGGATACAACAAGTAGACTAACCTAAAGACGTTTTTTTATCAAAAATTCATGTTTGTTATCTACATTAAAACACTTCAATTTTTTATTTTTTTCATTGAAAAACAAAACTTTAAAATTTGATAGTTTCGTCATCAAGTTATAGAAATCTTTATCCTTTCAGAACATCACTTTGAACCTCTTCAACTTCTTAAAGCTCAGGTCTGTTAACATGCTATAAACATTTTTGCTACGAACCTGGACATTTTTTGAAACTAGCAACCTTTCAAAGTTCCATATATTCTTTTCGAAACAACGCTTTTTGGGCAAACTACACTTGGTTCATACTGTTTTATCAGTCTGCTCTCATCAGTTGTTCCCCAAAACAAGCTCTTTTCAGCAAAAACAAACATCCAACTATCAAAACTTAAAACCTTATGATTACGTTTTGAAATGTTTCTTTAATACGATGAAGAACATGGAGGTAAATTTTTAAAAACTAAAATTTTGAGAATGGTCAAAAGAAAGATAGATTTAGCATAGATGAAGTGTAGGTATATCTTAGGTTTCTGAGAAGCTTTAGAATTCTAAAAAATTTGATGCATGTACTGAGCTGCTCTCAGATGAAGGTTTAAAAAACGCCCGTGAAGTGCGGCAGTATAGCTAGAATCATTTTTGTATAAAATACAATATTTAGCAAATATGAAATTGTTTTGACTAAATTTCTCCTCGCATTAAGGGTGTAAGGATAAGACAAGCTTTCGTGGATTAATATAGTTTTTTAATATGCAAAAAACGTTTGCACATTTAGTGTTTATAAGTCCTTTGATGACCCTGAACTGGCAGTTAAAACAAAGAAAATCTGGTAAAAATTTGTGGATGTATCGTTTAGGTCTATTCTGGGATAGATCAAGTGGCAATTCTGAGTATCATTTTTGATCAGTCCTTAAAAGAAAACTAAATATTCACTGCATATCATCTATGTTAGTTTTTAAAAGGCATTTTTAAATCTGTACCACGACGCATTGTACAAATTACTCCGACAGTGGTTTTTCATCTCAAATGCCCCAATTCATTTATAATACGTGCTTAACACTATCATTAAAGCAGTCTTTAGATAAAGTTTAAAAATTTGGAAAACAGAGAAAAAAATCCAGGCTTTTATCAACACATGGCTTCAAAAACATTCACGATCCGCTAGTAAGACACAATCAAAAATGCTGATCAATGGCAGCAAACCGAGTAGCATCAAGCAAAAAATTATATCAAAAGAGAAAGATGAAGATGAATCGGACATGCCCTGTGCAAAAGTCATGTTCCAGGCTCTAACTCGAACCTTCTAAAAAAAAAGAAAGACCAGAAAAAAATGTAAAAGAGGTTTGGAAATTGACATCCGACAGATGTTCTCACTTGAAGCGAACTGGAAACAATGGCACAAGACAGAAAAAAGTGGTGGGCAGCTGTTGATGCCCTGTTTTCCAAAATGGGGCGAAGATTTAGGTAAGCAATATTTCCTTTTCATGTGTCTATAAAATATTATTCATTTGAATCTTCATACTTCAGAAGATTTCGTTATATGTTACTTAAGAAAGCTAATATTTTCTTATTTGAACATCCAATGGTCGACTTAATGAGGATTATTATGGTCATTATTTTCATCAAACCAAGCATTTTTTCCCTATTACCCGATTAAATTGATTTTTGCTACAAAGTAAAAATTTTTTGTTTTATATGAACTTATAAAAAACCGAATACATATTTTTCATTTATTCTAGAAATTCGAATAATTATAAATTTTTCGATCGATAGTAGTATTTAAAGTCTGAAATCTCTTAAAATAGTCCTGTACAGCTATTTCAATTAATAATAGCGATGAGTGAAACTACAGGTTGAACAAACATTAAATTATTCAAATTTTATGTGTTTTTTTTTGGGTATTAAAATATTTCAGCTAAAATTAAATTAGATAAACGATTTATAGAGTTTGGCTACAAAAATGCCTTGATGATGAAGTCAAGGAACGTGGCTGCTTTTGGTGGAAGAGAAGTGAAAGGATATGATTTCAACTATGGCATTGATTATGATAAGCTTTTGAAGTCATATGCTACCATCGGCTTACAAGCAACAAACTTTTCCAAAGCTGTCGAGGAAATCAATAAAATGGTTTTCATATCCCGAAATTTCAAAAATAATTTGCATTAAATATAATTCTTCATATAATTTGGTAACAAATTTTTTTAAAGCTTGACAAGAAGTCAGAACCATTAGAACTAGACAGTGAAACTGGTCCTACTGACTGGCCTGCCACTTCTTGCACCATCTTCTTAGGTTATACATCAAATGTGGTTTCCAGTGGCATGAGAGATATTGTCAGATATTTGGCTCAACATAAATTGGTTTGTGGAGTTATTTCATTTTTTTAATTATTTTATAATATTTTTATTTAAATAGACAATTTCATCGCCAACTTTATTTATGTATTGATGATGAAGGATGAATGTATTAATGAACATATAAAAGTTTTGTTTTGAGTATTTATAAAAAGTATTTAAAATTTAAAATTATTCGGAAGTTATAAGAAGATTATCAATAAAGATAGCTTCATAAGCGTTTATATTTTCACATTTTTTGATTTATTTTTTCACTTGATTGATAATAGTTTACAAAAAAAGCTTTCAAAAAGTATAAAACAGCATTTTCATTATAATTACGTACAAGTGCTACTTTTATAAGAAATTTTGACTAAAAATTTTCAAGAGAGTACATTACATTAATTTTGATGTTTAATAAAAACTCACTTTATTTATAACCCAAAAAAAATTGGAAGAAAAAAGTTATAATTAAAATCACGGTTTTTTCGAGTTAAGGCGAAAAGCAAGACAAATAAATTTAATTTTTTTGATTATCTATGCTAATATTTTGAACTTTGAGTTATGTTTGATAATATTATTATAAAACTCACGGGCTTCTTAGTTGCTAAATGCTTTGTTTGTTGGATTAATATATTAAAAATATAATTTTTACATTGAAAATTTCAAAAAATCTTTTGTTTATTTTTTGTTGATTGATTTTTAAAAATTCAAAAATATATAGGTACAAAGGTTTTCGTTATTTAAAATAATTAAAAATAGGGAAATTTCTCTTTAGGTTATGGTTTTAAACTAAAAACTCTCACTTTCAATTTTTTATAACTAGTTGAAGGTTTTTAACATGCCACAACCCAAACTGTTCAAGACCGTGCAACGAATTTCTTGTAGCAATGCGTTCTTTGTTTAAAAGAGTTAAATTTTAAAATATGGTGCTTTTCACTGATAAATGTGATGGAAATATATAAAATTTAACTCATCGAAAACGCTCAACATCAAACAAAAAGATTTTTTACTGAAAAATTCGTGCTTTGAACTCACAAGTTTTAATTATTGTTTATAACATTTGTTATTTGTTAATTAATAAAACTTTATTCAAAAAAAAAGACTCGAAAAACAAAATCGCATTTTTACCAAATAGTTATAAATTTGCTTGTTCAACAAACATGAAATACATAGGCAATTTCTCGATCGAGTGTTAGTAGATTTTATGAAAATTTTGGAAAACTTATCAATTTGTGGCAAAAATCAATTAAAAAATTTTCATTTTACTCTAGCATGTTTTGTTTAAGAACTTGCCTTTCTTACTCACTCCCTAATCTTCTTAAATCTATTGACCTTTTGAGTCCTATTTAAACAAACTTTGGATTTTTTAAAATTTTATAAGAAATTTTTGTTTTGAAGCTTCTTCATTGAATTTATTTCAAATTCTTCGCGACTATAAGGCATACATTTTTTTTCATCTATATAATATTATAATCTATCATCATATAAGTTTATGTGCGGGCCCAAAAATTTGGATAAGCAGCAAAAAAATAATTCGTCTCTATTTTTTTTGATTGTGTGAAAAATAAATAATTTTATTAGGTTTGAGTTGTTTATAAGACTACAAGCCCAGACTTCAACACGAGAGATAAGGGTAAAGACTAGGTTGACCGTTCCCAATAAAGAATGGTTTAGCGGTGCTATCAGGCATGAATGTTGTCGCTTGAAATTGAAATAACTAATCTTTTTGTGACTCAGTCCAAAAGTAACAAAAATGAATTGCAATATTTCATGATAACGTTCGTGTAAAAAAGAAACTGGTTCGATTCGATATAGAATGTATAGTACTCTGATGTTATAAATTTGAACTTTGGGAAATGAACTAAATCTAAAACCATCTTATCTTTCCACAAAACAACAAAACAATTCAATTTAAGGGATTTAAAAAGCTTATAAAGACAAACTCAATTTTGATATATAATCAATATGCATGTTGAGTATAATCAATTACTTATTGATTATATATCAAAGTTGAGTTTGTCTTTATAACTTGTTTAAGCCCTTAAATTGAAGTTTTCTGTTATTTTGTGAAAAGATAAGATAATATATAATCAATAATTAAAAGAGAAGATAATATATAATCAATATAATTATGGTCGGCCCGTATAGCTCAGTTGGTAGATTAATTATTCAAATTTACCTTGTTCGATCCTGCGCAAGCTGACAATTAAGTACCCAAGGATTAGCACTCATATGGGGTGACTGATGGTCGATAAATCAATCAATCATCTATCAATATACTTATTATGTAGGTGGACTGCATTGTGAACACAGCAGGAGGTATCGAAGAAGATATCATCAAGTGTTTAGCACCATCTTATTTAGGGGACTTTAACCTGAAGGGTTCTACACTGAGAGAGTCAGGAATCAATAGGATTGGAAACCTGGTAATACCCAATGATAATTATTGCCTTTTTGAAGATTGGGTTATGCCTATCTTGGATCAAATGGCTCTTGAGCAAGAGAAGCAGGTTTGTGTGTTTTAATGATTTAGAGTTTTTGTATTTTTAAAGAGTAATTTATGAATTTTTGATCTACCCTAATATAAAAATTTTTGAAATTTATATCGATTTTCGGTGAATTATATTCTTTTTAAAAAAGTTTTGATAAGCATTTAATTTTGGTCATTTTATTTTTTGAAAAAATCTTTGTCAAATGTTTTAATGGGTTGAACGCTTCATTCTAGAAAATAAACTGGACTCCCTCCAAACTAATTAAAAGACTAGGAAAAGAAATTGACAATCCATCATCTATTCTATATTGGTGTTATAAGGTGAGGCTACAAAATTTTTCATAATTTTTCCATTTATGAATATTAATTTTTTACTAAGTTCAAAAATGTTTGGCATATGATCATATTTGTTATCACATATATTCAAAACAGAACAACATACCAGTGCACAGCCCAGCTTTGACAGATGGCTCACTAGGTGATTTGTTGTTTGCATACAATGCCAAAGGAGGTCTTCTCAAATTGGATATAGTTGAAGGTTTTTCAAAGATTTTCAAACTTCATATAATGTTTTGTGTTTTTAAGAATTTCCATTTTCTTTTCGGTTAAACAGTAAGGATGAAGCAAAATAATTTTCAAACTTAAACCGTTAAAGTCTCGACATTTTGGTTGTCATGTGAGATATTATTAATCAGATTCTACTTCTTCGAGATTTATCAAAACAATGATAAATAGATAACATTATGTAAAATGCGACAATAATGAGCACTTAAACAAAATATGCTCGAAAGGTTCTGATGAGATACTGCCACTAAGCTAGACTGAACACAACGAGAATACTTCATCGAAATACCAATAAAGCTTAAACAAACGAAATTACTGTTTCAGCATTAAAATTTTTAGATGTGGTTAAATTGAATAAGCAAGCCATGTATGCGAAGAGCAGTGGAATGTTGATTCTGGGAGGAGGTCTGGTTAAGCACCACATCTGCAATGCTAACTTCATGGTGAGCCACCGATTTATACCTTGAGAGTTATTGTTAAAGTTGTGAGTAAAATTAATTTATAGAGTTATTTTACTAGTTAGAAGGGTTTTTTAAATCATAAATAAAAAATTTCTAATTCTTTTTGTTTCAAATTATTCGGTACAAAAGGGATAGCGCCCTATTGAGCTACCGAAACTCCAATTGAAAACGACTGATGGTTGACTTACAAACATAAATTTCTATTAAATATCACCACTACACTTCAAAAGCGTAAAGGAGCAGATTTCGCCGTATATGTGAACACAGCTGTTGAATATGATGGTTCAGACGCTGGAGCATCGCCTGACGAGGCCGTATCGTGGGGCAAGATCAAGAAGACTGCCAGACCTATTAAGGTGATTGGGATATTGATCGTATGCTAGACTGTAGATGTTATTTATGTTAATTTTGTTTCAATGAATGTGTTAAATGTCTTCTCATAACGTAGAGTAGCCTGAGTAACACAATTTTACAAATACAAGCACTATATTCCTTCCGAAAAAATTTGTGCTTAGGTTAAAAATCTCTAAAAAGTGTTTCTCGATCTGTACAGTATATTTCAGTTACACTCTTCATATTTTTTTACATATGGAAACCAATCTAGCTTATAATTTAAATTATTTATAGATATATGGTGAAAGCAGTTTGATATTCCCCCTCCTTGTGGCACAGACCTTTGCAAAGAGAGTTAACCAGAAAGCATAACGCATTTTTCAACATTTTTTGGAAGGATTTTTTAGTATATGTTCACATTCTTACGATTGTTAGTTTCATGAAGGGTTTTTTAAAACATTTAACATTTATTTAACTTAAAAGTAAGGAATCAGGTGGAGTTCAATTATCATTGAGGTTACTAATTATCATGGGAACTAAGCTTAGATCATTTTCTATTCATATAGATTTTTAGTTATTCTTAAAAAATTCTCTTACAAAGCTGTATTTTCGGTGAATTAACTTTTATTTTGCCTAGATTGTAAAGTTAATATTTTCTATTGTTTGCTTTAACAGCTAAGTTGGTAGAGCTTTCAACTAATTATCCAATGTTAGCATGTTCGAACCCATGTCGGGCCATAAATTAGCACATGATCCAGTATGTTTTTACTAGTTTAAATTTCTTGCAAGCTCTGTAAACTATTTTGAACAGAGCTATACACTTCACATTACATTAAAATAAATTTCTTAAATATGAAAATTTATATTTTTATGAGGGTTCGATAACTTTTCTTATTCATTCAATTTAATATCACTTTAACCTTTGAGATTTTCAATAAATTGAAAGAAAGCATTTCTTATAATAAACGTGAAAATATATTTAAAAAATTTTGCATTAAAAATATTTTTGAAAAACAAAAAATATTCAATTAAAAAATTTAAGTTCCAGTCAGTTCCCTTACCATGCTCTTCAATCAAACGGTTTGGTCTTACAAAAAAAATCATTAGAACATTCGAAAATGACATCAAATCTCAATATGGATTGAAAATGTAATATTGTAGAGCCGTTGAAACTTAACACCAAAATTATTAAAAATTTCCGCTTTATTGAACTTTAAAAAATAATAATGGGTTACTTTGAAACATTGAATCAATCAGAAATGTGATCCTTTTAAGACACTCACTCACAAACATTCAACAAACTTTAAATACCGCAACAACTAAAACCAGGAAGTTTTTGATTGCTGTTGACGAGATTCCTTGCTAAGAGGCGGTTCTGACTTTTTAAGAACTCTTTCTACATGCTATTTTTTTAACTAGAATTTTTAGCAACACCAATGAAATATTTAATTGTCGATCTGGAACGTTCTAACTGTTTTAAAACTTTTCTGATTTTCCAATCCTGCTTTCACATAATACAATTTTATTTTACTTTTGTTTCTTGACAATTGCCTTGATTTTTCATTAATTTTTTCTATAAATAAGCTTGAATAGTTATTGTTTTTGAGAATAAATAGTTAACACAAAAAAAACTTAACTATGAACTTTTATTGCTTGAATAGAAGATGCACGGTTAATGATGAGCAAATTTTTTAGCCTCGAGTTTTAAATAATTTCGAAGATATACTCTATTTTAACAAAAGCTTTTTATCGAAGTATTTAGTTTCCAAAAGCATTTTATGAACAAATTTAATAATAAGTTCAGTCTGGTGCTTCCGGCGAAAAACGAATAAGACGTAAAGCTGGAGGAGGTCCGCCAGACAGACTCCCTACTCACTGGTGCCAAACTTGCGGAAGAGGTTTTCTCACGCGGATTGGACTGTTCAGTCATTTGCGGACGCACAGGTAATTATAAAGACTTACGGTGTACGTGCAATTTTTACTAATTAAGTATATTTAGTTAACTTTTTTTATAAATCTTAAATGTTAAAAACGAATCAACGAACAACAACAGACCTTATTGGTGCAAGATTTATTATGAAGAATATAGTAATATAATTTAACGATCTTCCTTGTGCTTCAAAGCGCTTGCTATAAGTTTAATGTAGTGAAAAAACACTGTGTAACAGGTGATAATTGTCGGTCCAAGCGGGATCGAGCCCGACAACTTTAGCTATTTAGTCTAATGCTCTACCTTTGAGCTATACTGGCCAACGATATATTTTTGTGGATGTCAGTTCTGCTCAGTTTTTGAGCTTCAAGACTCTACCCCACTTTTGAAAGTTAATCTCAGCAGGTTGTTATTAAAAGTGATTTTGTGGCTGCCTAAACGATGTTCAAACGCCATTAAGATGAAAATGTACTATTATGTAATGATAGTTTCGTTTTAACCAACATTTATATTATTTTTCAAGTGATAATGGGCATGACGTTAAACTGCACCAAAGATAGCGTCTCCAAATTGAGACTGTTTTTTTGTTATAGCCTGGAAAACAGAAGAATTCTATAGCAGGTATTGACAAACTGATATTCTAGTATTGTTTTCATTTGACTTGGTGGATGATTCTTCTTTTTGTTGACAATGGCAAGGCAAACTGCCCAATTGTGGGAAGGGCAGATCTTGAATTCGATAATTTCAAGTTTGACGTTAGCTTGGGCTGGAAGCCTATAAAAATGTCCCAAATAAATGGTCTTTTTTATTAATTACTCTATAGTATCAATAACCTAGGCTTACTGCAGTCAACCCCAGTTACTGGATATGTACAACAGTATAATCTAATTAATAATTATCTTTAAAATTGAATTTCATAACTCGAAAAAAAAATCAGCAAGTTTTAAGGTTTTTTATAAAATCTAAAAAAATTTCAGTAGAAGTTAAAATAAACGTAGTGATATAAAGTTCGGGAAGATTTAATAAACATACATTGATGATCGGGAGGTTGGCATTTCAGCAATAGATGCAACAAGATATGGAATTGTTGAATAAAGCATCAAAACTGTGATACGTTTAAGCTTTACAACAGCTTGACTTTTCACTTATAATTACTCACTTAAATAAATTTGCCTATCATAATTTTGATGTTTTATTCATCAACTTTCCATATAGATACATATTTGCTTCAAAGAATATATGGTTAAAACTGAGTTAACGAGAACATTGTAAGGTCAGATTAGAAGCGCGTATAAGGATTTGAAAAGTAGAAAAGTAATAGAATAGAGCGAAAGTGTTTTTTCTCATTTGGTCTATGTGGATGGACATTGAATGAATCAACAATGCTGTTGCAAAATTCTATTAATCAAAAAATTCTTAAACGTAGACTTAAAAATATATTAAACCATAATGATATTTTAAATCAATTTAATTCTTGATTTTAAGCACTAATGACTGAAAGAAACAAAACATTTTTATGAATTATAACAACACATTGTAGAAACCATTCTGCTCAAAATTGGATCCAAATGATTTGATAGTGAATTTACAACGCTTCAATGGATGTTTACCATTGATGAAAATGAAACTCTTGCATAATACAGGAATAAAATGCTTTTAAGTCATGAAATATGCGAAGCAATAAAAACTATATTTGATTGATTGTTGAAAAAACTAATGAAAAAATAACCAAAAGAATGTCATTTGTAAACAAGTTATCTGCTCTTATGAAGAAAACCAATATTTATTGCAAATTTTACATTTCAAATAGTGAAGCATATCATTTAACAGTATTAGCATATATGAAAAGATCCAGAGAATGAAAGAAAATTTAAAAGTTGAAGGATTAAATGGTGTTATTGAAATTTTGTGTCAGACGCTGCACAAAACCATAGCGGTAATGTATTGGAGTCAACAAAAAATAATGATGAATTCGGTGTGGCTATGATGGCTTTCCATTTTAAAAAAATCAGTGAGACTTTTTCAAGTCAATATAACAGTCTTCCAAGTCAAGTTTATGCATATTTTTGCATCATACTCGGTGCGAAAAAGGACTCTTACAATAAAGGTAGAAAAAGACCTCGTAAATGAATGGGCATGACGTTAAAAGGCATCATAGAGCCCTAGCTTTCAAGTCTGTTACCCCTTCAAAATAAGAATTTGAGTCTCCTTTCCCTGTCTTCTAGTAATCCTATAAAGTTACATTATTTTGAGAAATGATTATTTTTTGAGAAACCCATTTAAACTGTTTTATCAGTCACCTCTCACCAAACTAGTTTTCTGGGACAAATTCTTTATTGGCAAAGAAAGTATTCTAGGACCAACACAGTCTGGTGATAAATATAGGGTATGTACCTACACGGGGAAACAGGGGTAAAAACATGGCGTAACTAAGCTTGGGAATTTTTAATACAATGTTATGATGAAAAGTGCTTTGATTATTGTACTTGTGAGCGTTAATGTTAACAAATGCATTGAAATATTGCAAGCGTATATTAAATTAAAATATCATAGAAAACCATTAGCAAGAAAAGGTAACTTTTTCAACAAAATAAGGAAATGTACATTGAATCTCTTCTGAGACGATGGTGTTAATAAGCTAACATATACTATGGACATACACTATAACAATCATAAAAACAATACCTTGAGAGTTTTTGTCAATAAGCTATGCTTTATAAAATAAAAAAAGAGATTAAAAATTTATGATAAAAAAAACAATGAAGTATAAAATTTTTGAATGATAAAGTGTAGCTAAAAATAAATAAAATAGTTGTTAGAAATAAACTAAACTGAGAAAAATTCAAATCGCAAATATAAAATTTGAATTTTAACATTAAAAACTTCGAAGTTAAAATCATCATAAAAGAATTCTTAAATCAATACAAATTTAAAATTATAATTTCAAATAGGAATAATAATCATAAAGTGAAGTATACATAATGCACCAAATCTTAATCGCCTTTGAAAAGGATCATCAATAAACCCAAGACATGAAGTATGTGTTTAATGAAATGTTCACTCAAAAGACTGTACACGCTGCATATAAGTTAATGAAAAAAACGTTACACACATTGCAAATGTACTTGTCTCACTGCCTTAGATTAAAATTATTATGAACAACCTATTATTGCTATCATTATTCACTATTTTTTGTATTATAGATGATTTCAACAAAATCTGTAAGAGACAACGTAGGTATACAACGAGAAAAAAAAACAGAAATAACAATGACACAGGTTACAAGATTAATTCATATTACTGTTGATCTTTCGTCGTTTCGGTGCCCTTCAGAAAGACCATTGCTCTGTACCTCTTCATTATTATTAGAATCGTGTTCTTCTTCCTCATCTTCATCCTCGTTTTCATCTTCTATCTGACACCTAGCCAGCTTTTCTTCAAGCTCCTTGATCCTTCTTTCGTGGCCTGTAATCAATATTGCTTCGTGCTCAAAAATATCATTAAATTTCATGAACACAAAAGTAAGCGAAAATTTAAATTTATAAAAAACGCGTTATATACACGCTTTTGTTGTTTTGTTTTTGCGCTATATAAATGAAAATTATTTTTATTTATATAATTTGAACCGCGCGTTTTGAATCAACTCATTTATCTACTCATAAAAATATCTCCAAACCTTTGGCAATGATCTTCAATTTCCTGACGTCATCCATCAGCGATGAAAAGTCCTTCATCTAAATCAAATGCATTCATTTATCGGGTTTACTATCAATGTGTATTCAGAGACTTTCCCCCAGTTCATATATTTTTGCGATTTTTATTGGTAAATATTTGCTTGTAATATTAGTTTTGACACCATGTGTTCAAAATTGGTTGTCTAGAAGTTGAGTTATTATTTATAGATGTTTATATAATTGGTTGAGCCAGATCAGTCTATGAAATAGGTTAATTTTAAGCTCTGTTAACAGAGTTTATTTTATAAGATTATGCTGAAATTATCTGTGACTGATTTCAAAGTCTATTATAATTGAATAATTTAGCATAGGCTTACAAAATCTTATGTGAGTATCAAAACTCATAATTAAAATATCCACAAAAATTTATTATACATTTTTTAATCCAAAAAAAGTTAAAAAAAAAAGAATAAACTAATAAAAAAATAATTAAAATACCAAAAACATACGTTTTCAATTTCATGAGTTTGATGGTTGTTGACCGATGTGTTTCTATTGTCTGCAATCTTCGGAGTGCATTTGGTGCTGGTCTATACATGGTCATCATAATAGTAATTAGTATTATTATTGAACTCAATCACGATAATAATAAAAGCATGATGCAAAAATTGATCAATTTATTTTTGAAAATTTTTATAGCCCGAGCTTACTTTAAACTTGAAACTATCGAATTCAAGATACGCCCTTCTCACACTTGCGCAGTTTGCCTTGCCGTTGTCAAAAAAAAAGAAAGATCATCCGCCCAGCCAAATGACGACGATATCAAATATCATTTTGTCAATACCCGCTATCAGAGTCTACTGCTATCCAGGTTATAACAGAAAAAAAGTTTTATATTGCAAGAAAAAAGTTTGGCGCAGTTTCACTTCGGATGCCCAAAACATAAAACTAATGAAAATTGGATTTTGCTTTTAACTATAAACTAGCAATTTTTAAAAAAATATTTAAATACCATCTTTTGATATATTTATATGTTTAAAAGCATAAGACGAAAATTAACCAAAAACCTTTGATTGTGCATTAACGTAAGAAAAGTCTCGACAGTGAGCTATGACTTCAAAGTGTTTGAAACCATCAATAAGTCACCACCATCAATATCATTACCATGGGCTAGCGTCTTTATATAAGCACAATCATCAAATAAACTATTCTATTTTTCTAATCGTTTTTATCTAAATGCATCAAAAATTTCGATTCTATTCAAATAATGAAACACAAACCGTTATAGGAATGGGCTCTGGTGTGTGTTGAGGCTGAGTAGCTAATGATTGGGTGGCGTGCAATGGTGTCTTGACGGGTTGAGGAGTCGATGATGACGCGGTTGCTTGGTAGCTTGCCACTCTGGATGCCAACACATGACTCCTCATAGGTTTGATGCCCTGTCTCAGCTGCTCACAACGCTCCTTCATCGATATCTGCTCACAAGTACCCAAATGACTTGTTAAAATATGTTATAGAAATCTAGAATAGGGTGAAAAGAAAATTATAAATAATTAGATTTAATCATTATCGTTAGTAATCTGAAAAAAAAACAATTATCTATTAAATGATTAATGTCATTTTCCATTTTCAGAATTGATTTTGGACCTTACTGAACAGTTTCAAACTGACAATATTATCGATAGTTGATTATACTGTTGTACATCTACAAGTAACTAGGAAGTAAAACAGTCAGCCTTGATTTTTATACTACTTATAGCGTAGTTAAAATAAGTAATTTAAATTGGAAAAAATTCTTATAGACTGCCAGCATACTCAAATTTATCGGAATTCAAGATGCGCCCTTCCCGAAATTTGCTTTGTCATCGTAAAATAGAACCCTTTACCAATCTAAATGGCAACAGTAACAAAATATCAGTTTTCCGATATTTGCTACCGAAGTTTTCTGTCATCCAGGTTATAACAGAAAAACATAAACATAGAGGCCAATTTTTATGCTTAAATCTAATCACTTTCATATTAAATTTTTAAACCAGACTTCACATCCAACAAAGAGAGCATTAAACTTCTAACCAGCAGAGGAGCAGAGTCTTTTCCACTCATCCACTCATCCACCGTCAATGCCGCCTGGTTTCCTGCCGTGTCAGGATACAAATCCTCCTGGAACAACTCCGACTGTTCATAATGTCAACATTATTATCATTATTAAATTGAATCAATAAGGCTGTCTATTTTGAACACCTTTGTCAAGATGTTGCTTATATTTTTATGAACCAAATCGTAATGGCATTATAGTAAATCTATTTTTATATAGCTATTTATCAACTTATCTCAATCTTTTTTTTCAATATCTGCCGATAGAACAAATATTGGTGTTATCACGGTATGCAGCTTCAAAACAACTTGAAATTCTTGATAAATTTGAACAATAAGAAACACTTAATGAAAGAAGAGATTAGTTGAAAGAGTGCACAAATCAATTAAGCTACATCTTCTAGAGGATATAAAAAATAAGTTAATAACTGCATTCCAATGACTCTACAGATTCAATGATGTGTTCAATGATTATTTTCAAATGAAAAAATTTCGAAAACATCACATATAATAGGAGCGTTAATTAAATTTTTTGAACCAGTACTTCACAGAAACTATCATAAAAGGTTTCAGTTCAATAAAGACCAGAAAATTTACACATTTGTGGTTTTATGCAAACGGCAAACTAATAAGAGATTGTCGAAAACTATGTCCTAATATTGGGCAACGTTATGATGCTACAAACTGAACACTCAATAAGAAGTAAATTTTACATACAACTAGTTACATAGTGTGAATTTATTTTATTTAACAACTTAATTATACAATATAGTTAGATATGTAATTATGGTGGCATGAACTTTGAAAGTTTTTAGGGCACTCAATTATTATGAAAAAAAAATTGAATTTTGATGAAAATATAATAAAGAGATAAACTTGTGCTAGGAAGCAAATTTATGGTGTTAACGTAGATAAAAAATTTAGTTTTAAATGAATTTATTCACTTTACTTTTGAAAATCGTATCAAAAATTTATTATGAAAAAAAACATTGATATTTGAAAATCGAGATTTTTCATTTTTGAAACACTTGTACTCCATACGATAATGAAACAATACCGATAGTGTATAAAAAAAGATCTAATTATCCATTTATCAAAATCGAAGTATAAAATTTTGATAATGAAATTTTAAAAAGCCGATAGATTTCAAATCTTTGAAAAGAAGTACTATCCTCAAACAGATAAGTTTCAAGTTGACAGAATCACATTATTTTATCTTTACATCCTTCATTATCATGCAACTCTCATAAATGAACGGCGACGAATGCACTAAGTAGGCACGATAAACATTCCCGTTATAATGAAGGCTATAACTACGGAAAAGATAATTAGTAAATGACCTTTCTGGGCACTTTCATTGGGATCACCTCACACAAACCCTTCGTATGCAACTTGTAGAATCTTCAAGTAATTTTAAATAATTCTTATGGATTTATTTCACATAACGTCGCCTTATATACACTAATAATAATAATAATAATCATCATCATCGTTTATTGTCTTTAAATCCCCATCTTTTTGAGGTTAGACACAAACACAAGTTTAAAGTATTGAAAACCAATTTAAATGAAAGATCAATAACTTACCGAGCAATTTCATTGGTTGTAACATCTAAGCCTCTTTTGGGCATCCAACCAATGCCACGTTGTGGATCAGAGGATTGGTAAACGTTGAGGTAGTGTAGGTATGGTGAGTCTTCATTGATTTCATAATATTTTATATTTCCATCGCCCTGAAAGCAAAGTTAACTCATTTGTAAACTTTTCGCTTCAA
Source organism: Pterobdella sp. o SKG-2022 (assembly GCA_964035795.1). Lineage (NCBI taxonomy): Eukaryota > Metazoa > Annelida > Clitellata > Hirudinida > Piscicolidae > Pterobdella > Pterobdella occidentalis. The sequence continues at coordinate 23,230,004 of OZ038320.1, read as the reverse complement.
AAACAATGATCACATTCAAACATGAAATACACTATAAATCTCAAAAAATCATTAAGATAGTATTAATGTCAAGAGAAGGGTTCCTCCAACAGGAGTGAGGCGACATCAGTCACCAGCACTAATAATAACAATAATAATAATAATAACAATATAGACCTTGCCACAGAGATACACAATCGATGTGTCAAAGTCATAGAAGGGAAAGAGCACCCCACTACTATTGTCAATATCATCCAGCATTATGTTCTCTAGGTTCTGTAGGTGTACATATATTTGCAATTATTTCTGAAACTTCCTAAACTTTTATTTCTTTCATCACAGATCAAAAAATTTTTCATTTATCAAAAATATTAAATAATGAGCATATAGAATCTTTTATTTCCTGCTCAAAATTTGGCTGGGTAATTATATATAGATAATTATATATAATCTGAACATCAAAATTTTTTAATAACATCTAATTTTTATAAAATATAACGATAAATGTTTAATTAATCTAATAAATTAAATTATTTTCCTTTTTTATATATAGATACCATAGTGAAGTCTATATTGTTTTTGGCATCAAGCAGACATTTGATTTTACTTATTGGTTTTGAAATGATTTAATTTAGTTTTAAACACATGTTATGGTTCATGTTATGTTTAAAACTTTCTTTTAAAAATAAGGTATGTGAAAATTTTCTTATCAAATGTTTATATTGATTAATACAACGTTATAATTGAAATTTTATCTGATGAAACTGCCAAAAATATTGTCAAAGCTTCAAAACAATATGCATCACAAAACCTCATTCCATAGAGCTATTTGTCTTTCAGAGCGTTTTGAGAAACCAGTAGAAAAGATTTTACCGTCCTTGAGATAAACAACATGGGTTGGCTTGCTTCCTTCATGCATCACTTTTTCCTGTTAAATAGCATGTGTCTCCAATAATCTATTATTTAAAATAGTAATGATTTGTTGCAGATAGAGTTGGTAAATTTGTAGTAGAAACATTAAGTTTGAATTTCTCATGAATGATGTGAAAACATCAATAAATATAGAAGAAATATAATCATACTTGGATATGTTACTTAGTTACCAAAAAGCTTCATATCTTAATAAAATTTATTTGTGTTCTTAAATATACTCATCTTATTGTAGCTAAGAAAAAATCAGACAAAAAATATTTTTTCAAAAAACATAAATTATACTATACCAGTTGAAAGGCATTCCAAAAGATCCAAAAATAGAAGAATTCTTATTTGAAGCCAAATATTAATAACTCATAACTAAACAAGCACTTGAAAATTTGTTAGAAGAAAGGAAGCTCTTCATTACTAGTGTAGCATTATCATAAAGATTCAAAAAATTTTAGCGTTTATTGATTTTAAAGAAATCTAATTTAATTTATTTACAAAAAAAGACTTATTTACATATAGTGAAGGTATTATGAAGAATATAAAAATTGAATAGACTCACCTGAAGTATATTTCCTGAACGAGCATCAATAATTCTTACAAAATGATCCTTACACGAGACAACAAATTGAGATCCAACAAAATTCCATGAAGCTGTGATTGGAGCCTCTGGAAACTCAATGCTCACAATGGGAGATTGCTCTTTTACATTCCAAACAATAACAGTTTGATCAGCACTGCAACTCAATATAACATCTTGAACAGATGGATGCCATTCTATGAAACCCACTCTTCTCTGATGTCCATGCAGATCAGCAATTGGTTCTTCGAGGTTTCTGAACAGGCCTCCATCAGGAATCTGCCATATCTTCACTGTACAGTCTTCAGAACCACTTGCTATGACATCGTCATCATGGGGACACCATTTTATATCTAACACTGTTGCTTTGTGACCCACTACTTTTGGAGTGTCTCTGTCTACTCGGCCTGTCTAGAATTATGAATATTTTTTAAGGCAGAGTAGAATGAGACATAACAAAGGAATTACAGAGGGGTTAAATATTATGTGGAAATTTTAAAAATTTGGTAAATATTTCTGAAAAACAACTTAGTTACTAAACCTTGTCAAGGGAATGAACAAGAAATGAACCTCCCCCTGCTGCTTCTGTGATAATGGCTACATATTTAGGGTTTACAGAACAAAATGTTGAATCTCCTGATATTTTTGTTATCCGAATATTGTCGTAGCATTGTTCTTTTTTCAGTGGTTTCCCGAATACGTGTCGGAATTTACTTTGTCGAATCATTCGAAATGACATTTTTGAAGTGTAATAGAAATCTTGACAAAATAAATATATTCAAAAAATTAAAAAAAAATCTTGATAATGAACTAATAAATAATCATTTATAAATTAAATAAAAATACCTTGATTAGAATGACACGATAGATAAGTGGTTATTTTTCAATGATTATGAAACTTTCTTGTTACTTTTTTAAAACTGTGCAAAACTAACAAAGTTATAGCATCATTGAAATCAAAGATAAGACAAAAAAAATTTAAATTTTCCTTCGAACCGGACCTTTTTATAAAGCGCATGCGATTTTAAACTGAAATATTCCAAGGTGTTTATAATAGCGGATATTTATGAAAGGATTTTGGTTTATAATAACTTCTTATTTTTAAATAAACTCAAAAAATAAAATTTATTATTTGTTTAAAAATTTTTAATTGTTTTTTTGTAATTTAAATTGGCATCAAATACTTTAAACCTGAAGTTTATGCTTATAATTTATACCATGAACCCTGAAATTTATCTTTTTTTACTCAATTTTTGAAAAGTTTTGAATGTTCTTATTTCATTTTTCAAGTTTTGTTAATTTCATTTTTTGGAGAATGATATGTTATATTTGTTTATCATTCTATCAAATTTTATTTAAATACGTTTTTTAAAAATTCTTATTCAATTTAAAAATTTTTGCCTTAACTAATTATATTTTAATTTTTCAAATGGAAGAAAAATTTTTCAAGATATAAAACTCTTCTCAGACATCATCTATCAATTTTTTGTTGATTTTTAAAAAAAATAACTTTAAATAAAGAGGCAACGCTTTGATTTTTTATTTATTCAACTAAAATTTCCGACAAAT
>OZ038320.1:23179146-23226755 GCA_964035795.1 Pterobdella sp. o SKG-2022 | reverse complement strand
ATATAACTAGTTTAACGAGAAAGTTTAGTTACAACTATTGGATAAAAGTAATTCAAAATGCGCCGGAATATTTGCTGATATTATAAAGAATGCAAGATTCTTGACAAAAAAACTGAACAATAAGTAGGATAGCCGTCCCGATGTTGCACCACCTTGATGTGGTAGGACAGCTTATTTGTCCCAGTGACTCCCAAGGCTATATGAGCGGGGACTTTGGCTTCTGGAAGATTCAACCATGCTCAGAAGGTTTGAAGAGTAGGGTCCAGACAAAACGGTGCATACTGGCCTTTCAGTTTGGGGGTTGTGCTGCGGGTTAACTACCTACACATAGAAAAAAGGCAAGTTACAGAAACCAAGACCAACTATAACCAGAAATCCTCTGTTTCAGAAAGAGCTGGAATTCCTTTTAAGAAATTTATGACGCGTTGCACCCAAACCCATCAGGGAGCTGCAGGGCTGAAGACCAATCCTCACCCAGAAACACTTATATAAAAATCCTAGATTGCTCTCGCACAATTCTGTTTTCCTAGGAACATGGAATGTGAGAACACTCTGGGAGACAGAAAAATGTGCACAAGCAGCGAGGGAAATGCAGAGATACAACCTCACACTCATGGGCAAGTGCGAAGTACGTTGGACTGGTCATGGAGAGACGAAATTGCAAACAAGGAAGACGTTGGTCTATTCAGGCAAAAACGAAAAACGCCATGAAGCTGGTGTAGAAATCCTTTTGTCCAAAAAAGCTGCTAACAGTTTGCTGGAATGGAATCCTGTGTCAGACCGCATCATCACAGCACGCTTCGAGTCACGCTTCAAGAAGGTGTCTATTATTATGTGTTATGCGCCCACCAACACATCAGAAGAGGAAGATAAAAACAGCTTCTATGCCCAACTCCAATCAGTTCTAGACAAGACCCCGAACCGAGACATGCTCATCCTAATGAGAGACATGAATGCGAAGGTTGGAGCAGACAACACTGATAGAAAGCGGGAGATGGGAAGACACGGACTTGGAGAAATGAACGAAAATGGGGAGATGCTAGCTGACTTCTGCTCCATCAATAGTCTCGTTATTGGAGGTACAATCTTTTCGCACCGGAAATGCCACAAAGCCATTTGGGTTTCTCTTGACAAGCTGACAGAAAATCAAATTGACCACGTCATGGTGAGATAACGCTACAGAAGCTCACTGCAAGATGTTAGGGTGAGACGCGGCGCCGACATTGGGTCAGACCACCACCTCGTCGTCACAAAGATCAAGCTGCGGCTGTCCACAAAAAAGAATCTGCCGAAAAATAGAAAAAAGTTCAATGTCGGGAAACTGAAACAAAAAGACGCAAAGCAAATGTTTCAGCTTTCTCTTCACAACCACTTCGAAGTGCTACAGTCAAACGAAGCAGCAACAGTTGAGCAGAGATGGTCAACATTCAAAGAAGCAGTTGCGAGAGCATGTGAAGACGTCTTGGGACGAGCACATTTCAGAAAAAAACCGTGGATCAACCTGGAACATACTTCTCCATTATGGTGTCCCAATAAAGTTTGTCGACATCATCAAAGCACTTTATGAAGGGTTCTCATGCCAAGTCATCCATGCCGGAAAACTCTCTGAAAGCTTTGAGATTTCTTCCGGAGTTAGACAGGGCTGCCTACTGTCTCCACTTTTGTTTCTTGTCGTGCTAGACTGAGTGACAAAGAAGGCTTACGGAAGTTCCGGAAAAGGCATCCAATGGCCTCTCACGTTGAAGCTAGAAGACCTTGCGTTCGCTGACGACTTGGCTCTATTGTCGCACCGTTTGCAAGACATGCAAGAGAAAGTGAGAAATCTTGAAACTACAGCACAAAAGGTTGGTCTTAAAATTAGCCATGAAAAGACCAAGTTACTGCGCATTAATAACCAACAAGAAGGCCCAGTTAACGTCCTCGGGAAAGCAGTAACAGACGTCGACGACTTCGTGTATCTAGGTAGCAAGATCAGCCAAACGGAAGGTACAGATGAAAACATCAAGGCTAGGCTGAAGAAAGCTCGACAAGCATTTGCCGTGTTAAGACCCGTGTGGAGAGCGAACAGCATCTCCACTAAAACTAAACTCAGAATCTTCAACTTCAACGTGAAGTCTGTGCTTCTTTATGGGTCAGAAACTTGGAGAGCGAATAATACCAACACGACAAAGATGCAAACCTTCGTCAACGGCTGCCTTCGACAGATCCTCCCTTTGAGATGGTTCGACAAAGTGCCGAACGCCGAGCTATGGACATCAACAACCAATGAATGTCCAAGTCAAACGGCGAAAATGGCGATGGATCGGTCACACCCTACAAAAAGAACCTGGAAATATTACCAGACAGGTTCTTGAATTAAGAGAAGGAGGGGACGTCCAAATCAGACCTAGAGGAGAAGTCTAAACTGTGAGCTGCGGAACTCTGGCTTTACATTGGAAGAGGCCAAAACCAGCGCCAGAGACAGAGGGAGATGGAAGAAATTTGTTGAGGCCCTATGCTCCCTTAGGAGTCTGAAAGAATAATAATAAAGTGGGATAGATATTCAACCTTAACGTGTATCTTGCAGAGAAACAAGCAACATGAACACTTTCGAATCTATCACAACTGTGAGATTTGCGACTCAAAAATTTTTTTTCAATCTAATTTTCATTTCTTTCAAAGGTGATTTTTTCTTTCATATGTTTGTTTGTTTCTTCTTTGACGTTCGAAATTGAGCTCAACTAGGTTCTAGTTGTGCGATTGATCGAAAACCATACGTGAAATTTTTTTCAAGTTGCATAAACTATCAGCGGTACTCTATCGAAGTTGTTTTAATCGGATAAAAATTTTATCACAATCGTATCAATATGTAGCTGCTGTAATAAGTTTCACGTTAAGAACGCGTTCAAAACAAGACCGAGACTGGATCTGTAACTGACAACAGCGAATAAAAATTCATGTTTCATTTACAGAAGCTGTTTTATTTCCAATTTCAAAATTTATACATTCCATCTTTCAATAGAAATGATGCATTTGCTACTTAAGCATCTAAAAACAAATTAGACAAAAAACGGCAACTTTAACGCGCCAAATGTGACTTTTCCACAAAAGACCAGGCTTCCATGACTAACTAAAAAATGATTTAAAACACACTTTGATTGATGATAGCCCTAAAAGATTCGTCGAAGCTTTTTTGGAAGTTCTTGTAAACTAGATCCAACAATGGCAGCTCATTGTTTCTCTGAATGTTGTAACTGATTTTTTATTCCACTATTTCCTAGTCTTTGTTGGGTAAGAAAGAGATCTTGAGTGATTAAAAATTTTTCAGTTATTTTTAAGTTCTACAAGAGGCCTTGGTCAAAAAATGGACGTCGAAAATTCATAAGTACCTATGAACCAAGGTCTCTAACATTTAGTTATCTATTGTCAGAAACACCGCCAAAAGCCATGGCAGTTATGTTTCACAGATAAATTATGAACTTCAACTAATTAAAGAAACGTAACATGTTAACAAAACATTCAAAGGCTTCAATATAGGAAAGAAGTAGAATGATAGAAAATATCAGCAGGCCCAAAAGAATGCTTACAGCAATTTTTTAAAGAGAACTAATCAATCTGAGGATCAAGCACGCAGTGTTGTGAGATCCTTCAACTAAACACAGCATGCCTAATCGAATGTTAATATCAAAGAATATAAATGGCACTCGGAGAAAACGAAATCTACAGATTTTTGAATTGAAGCACCTAAATGGAATGATTAAATTTAGTTGTTTATCAAATTTTGCAGTAAATCAAAATGTTTGTTTAGATGAATGAATGGTATAAAAGTTGTTTTGTGTAAACAACATAGGAGATCACATTTCAACAATTGAGTGTAGTTTTCAAACCGCTTAGGGTTTAAGCATGTAATAAAATTCAAAAGTGTAAAAAAAAAGTTTCAAAAAGTACGGTGAAGTTATTTATTCAAATACTTCGATAATATTTGTTTCAAATCTTTCTTTCCCCCACCACTGTTATTTTGCATAAGCCTCAATTCATAAACTAAGTTGTCTTAATGGGTCATTTTTACATCGAGTTATCTTTTTTAATTTTTACCCATATTCCCAGTATAATATGGTTATTTAAATTTAAAAAACTGCATAACTAGATTTTATAATTTTTCGAAAATAAAGTTTTTAAAATTTTTTCTAGTAAAAAAAATTTCAAGTTTTTGAATGAAAAAATTCAAAAAAATTGACCACTTATCAGTAATTGAATTTTTTAGAAAATTTAAATATCAAAAAATGCCTTATTAAATTTTACACCCATAATTTACATTTACCACTTTAACATATCCAACTAAAAGTAATAATTTTTCAAACTCCATTTTTACTCCATTATGATATACTCGTATCTTCCCATATTCTCTTACCATTCCACATAATGAACATTGCATTACTCGAGGCATCATCATAGATCCCTCATGACATACGTCAGATTCCTAAAACGTCTGTTTCTAAGCTTTCTGTGACATTCAATTGTTTGTGTGTGTGTGTTTATTTATGATCAAAATTATCTTGATTCGATGAATAATACATCAGCGAGAATTATGATAAGTTTAAAAAGTAATAACTTTTGATTGACTCAAAAATTAATTGTTTTTATTTTTATGTATGTATAAATTTAATCAATGAATATATCTATAACATCATTTTTAGCATAAAATTTGATAGGTTTGACAAATAAATAAGTTTTAAATTTTAAGCTTATCAATATTTTAAAATGTTGATTATTTTTAAATCATGTTTATAGTTTATTAAACCAAAAAATCAAAGTCCAAAGCCTTTTGATACCTACGATATATTACTACCAAAAATTATAAGTTAGTCCAAAAAGCTTGAACGGAATAAAAATCTTCAATGAACATCATTTTTCTTATTTGACAGTGTATTTTTATTTTGAGTTTTTTTGCTAATCAATAGCATTTTTAACTAAGATAAAACCTCAACTATATTATTAAAGTGATATTTAAAATTTTTGATTTGTTAGTAGTGCTACTCTGACTGTGTTAATGACTAAAAAAACTCTTATTAATTTGTGACGCAAGCTTGCAAACTTCATTGCTTCTCTGCAGGGTGTCAGACAGATAATGTAAGCGTACAATGCAATTCCAAATAATAATTAACAACCTTGTGCTGGTGTGTGGAGAGAATTTCAGTGATAATATATACCTTGGTATACAGTTGCTGGTGTTGGTGTATGAAGAAAATTTTAGTGATATTACAAACCTTTGTGTTTATCAATGATTTTATTTCAATTTTAACAAGCCACAATAAAATAGGGAGATTTAAGAACGCTAATGGATATTTAAAAATTTTTAAGTTTATTGTTATCAAGCATTTTCAAGTATAACAAAAATTGTTAGTGCTTATAAATTTCTTGATTTTATTTTTGATTTAATTTATTTCTTTTTAAATGTCTATTTTGTTTTGTATTCATTTATAATTATTATTTTTTATGGTTAGTTTTCATTGTTATTTTCGTTATTAAGTTAACAATCAATTAAATTTTGAGAATACTCTTCAATTATGAATTCACATAAACTCTTACATTAACTACGTGTTTCAATATTTTTAAATTATTTTATCAAGAATGAAATAAATCTCATAAATTTACAAAGCTCTAAGCCACAAACAAGCTTTTGTATTCAGTCAAAATTAAATTTAGAAAGGTTTCAATCGATTTTCCTCATCGGTAAATATGATTGGTTGTTAGTAAAAAATATTGTGTACTTACTGATGAAATGAATACGACCCAGACGAGGCTTCAAGTTTTTATAGAAATAATACCAAAATATGGTCCAAGAATTGGCCCCACGAGCCTGAAACTTTATGATTATAAAAATTAATCCACTTTTACATAAATGGTATTTGCTAAATTATGAATTTATTTTAAGACCTCGAAGTTTTCAATCAAACGCCAAAGAAAACTCACAAAAGAAATCAACAGTTTTTTTGTCATTTTAAAGCTTGTGAATGTAATCAACTGATCACATTCGAAAGTTAATTGATTTCGAAACTATTAAATATTAAGTACGATAGCGTTTCAATGAGTCCAAGTTGAATATGAGCATGGATATAATCCTTATGTTCGTCAGTTGACTCTTATAGTTGATATTTGAAGCAACTAATTGTTTTTAAAAAATAACTTCAAAAAAAGATGAAATCTTTTTAAACTTTTTTTTATTCAACTAAAATTTTCAACAAATTCAACTTTGTCATGAATCATTAGTATATTTTTAAATGAAGTTCTCATTTGAAAAAATATTAATGAATGAAAAAGTTGCATGTGTTGAAAATGTTAGTATTTGTTTTTAAGTTATTGTCGAATACAATTAACAAAACATGGATACATGATGTCTCCGAAGAATCAACTAATTATATTTGTTGATATTTTAAGTATTTTTATGTTCATAAAGATGCTGGTTTATATGTAAGGCAGCGTTGTTTATAACTTTTGAATCTCTTTTAGTGCATAAAGATTAGGTAAAAAATCATTTGAATGTATTATTAATTTCCCTCTCTCCGTGTGGCCATACTTACAAAATCTCACTGTTCTTTTTTAAATTTATTTTTTAAATATTATATTTATTGAATAATATATTTTTTAAATATTATATTTATTGAATAATATATTTTTTAAATATTATATTTTTTGAATAATATATTTTTAACTAATATATTTTTCTCTCGAAACAATTGAGTTGATGGCCGGTTCAATAAAATTTCATATTTACGACTCATAATATGATAAAATTACTATTTATTGTTCAAAACTTGTATTGTTGCAAGAACACACGCCGACTTCTGGTATAGGGTTGCATAATGGGCAATGTGATTGTGGAAAACCTTTTTTTGTTTTCCGAAATACTCTGTTCACAACAGTGTTATTGCTGGTTGTGTGGATCATACTGAATTCTTATATTGAAGTTTATTTTAATTCGGGATTTTTTGTATATTTTTATATATTTTACATAATGCTTGAGTTTTTAAAGAATTTTGTTTTAAACTCACGTGGTTTATATTTTAATTATAAATAATCTTTTATCTTGATTGTTTAATTAAGAAGTCTTTGTAACTAGTTTTACATGTAGATTCTGCAACTTACGTCATACATAGAAATTGCTTTCAAGTCATTCTATTGTACAAAACTTTAGAGGAAGTCTTTGATTCCATCCTTCTTTTTTATTCTGAAATTATTTATTTTCAATTTTTAAGCAAATAAAAAATGCAAAAAATCAAAAAATATTTCGAAATAAAATTTTTAAATTTTTAAAGGATTTTATAAAAATTTAGAAAAAAGTTATTTTTTTCAAGTTAAAAAAGCTTTTTTTGAATCAAACTTTTTATGACTTTTTAGGGCAGGTACCATGCTACCGATCAACCATCTGAAACATGTGATAAGTGTGGTAAAAATGAAATGCCTCTAAATTGAAACTAAAATAAACAGTTCTGCTGGTATCAAAATGTTTGAAAGAAGAGTATGGAGTCCCTTCATTTATCAGTGTTTCACGATATCGTGAAGAGTGACAAGTATGGAAATATATCAGATTTCAATGTTGTTGCTAATATCAAAAGACAATGCAAAAAGAAACTTTATATAATATTAATTCAGTAAAAATGAAGTTTTAAACACTATAAATAAATTTACATATCAAAAACACTAAAATAATAAATATCAATATAAAACTCAGACGAATAAAAGTGCTGAATTTGAATAGAAAAAACACCAAACCAATGAGGCAGACAATTCAATGTTAAACTAAGCGTGAATCGATCAGAAATTAGCATAAAATCGTCGTTTAGTTGAAATTTCCACTTCCCACATAGTCAATATCTATCTTACCATCACCACATGGATGATGCTTCGTGATAAGGTTTGGGTTTTTCTGTTCGAATGAATGAACCATAGGAAAAAGTTTAAAAAAATAGATGTTTTATATTTACGTTAAAAACACTCTTATTCGAAATGGCTTCAGGGCTGGTATTCTAGATACATTAAACCTTATAACACATATCAATTATTGTTAAAAAACATACCACACAAGTCGCATATATACATGTACATAAAATATAATAATTTTTTTACGACTTATCGCTACAAAAATGTTTTTCTTCAATTATTGTCACAACACCTTATAAACACAAGTGACAAGCTTGATTGATAGTTTGTTTAACACCAATCCTCAGAAGCCGTACAGAATCATTGTTGGTTTTATGGTGAGTATGTTTTTGTGTTTTTGATTTTTTTGTTTTTATACGGTGATTTTTCTTTGCTCGGAAATAAATTTAGAGGAGATTGTCTATCTATTTTTTTGAATTTTATTTTCACTATCAATTTTTATTAAATCATTTATTGGTCATTATCTATCCAAGTACATATATTTTAAAACATTTCACAGTAACTGTATATTACGTCCAACCGCATAGTTTCTAAGTCTTTTAGAATAAACAAGAATGAAGTGAATTAGACTGGATTATAGTTGCAAGCTGAAGCGTATAAAGGTATGGACTGCACGAAACATCTGATATCATCATAAAATAAATGTCGTATTTTATTGATGCTCGAGCCAGTGAGTTTGAAAAAATATTTTTACTGATTGCGCCATTGAGTATGTTTGATACAGAATGAAACCACGTTAGTTTAAAGGTGAAGTAACGCTTGAAGTTGTTATAAAACTTACGCGGGAACATTAAAATCTTGCAATATATATTTATTCAATTACTTACATAATAATTAGGTAGTCTGTCAATAAAATTACATTACATTCCCACACACTCAACTTGTCACGAAAATATCCGTGGTGACAATTGATTATTGTTACTATGGCGAACGAAGGTTAGTGTTGTTAAGATGAACTAAGGGGTGTTTCATGGTTTGACTAAACAATGTTTTGTTGAGTATGTGAACAAATATATTTAAAAAAAAGAAAAGAAAGAGCATTAAAATAACTAGGTTATTCAACATACAGAAGATTTTAAAATGGAAAATTGCTTTTTTTCTGCTTGGTATTGATAAAACTTTTGGATAAATTTAATTAACTTTTGAAAATTTCGAGCAAAAATTAAACTTTTTTTAAAAAATTATTTTGCTTATTTAAGAAATGAATTTTATAAATGAAAATTTTGAAATTCCAATGAGAACATGGTAGGCGGGGTCAATGTTGTATATATATAAAGAATTTAATGCACACTTAAATTCGTGAAAATAACAATCGGTTTCGTTGCTCTTGGTAAAAAGCTCATTGGTTAAATATTATTGATAAATATATGGTTAGTTGAAACTATGGAAACGTAAAATTAAGTAGTATTATGAAAATTTTTTTGAACTGTTGCCCTATTAACATTCTTCCACCTGGTAAACTGAAACTGTTAGTAGTTCCATTATTATATAAGAACTTTTTGGAAAATGCATTATTTTCATTTTATATTTAAATTTAATCCATTTATTCATAATAATTCTTCGCTCTCTGAGATAATGAAAAAATGAGCATTTTATTGGTGACCCCTGAGCTGTAAGATAAGAGTTGGATGCTTGTACATGATTGCATATGAGGAATTACTGAATAATTTTGACTAAGTTTATATTAAAAATGATTGAATAACTTAGAAAGCGGTTTACAAAAAAGCTTTAAGATTCAAGCGTTGCATATTATTGTATAACTTTAAAAATAATTAATCAATAAGCGAAGGTAAATTTTATAGTAAAAATATCTCTAAAAACATTAAATGTTATGTCATACTTGAAAATATAACACTTCTAACTGAAAGCATTTACAATAAAATTATTAATTAAAAACATATAAAAGACATTAACAAATATATTATTCGTGAAATTTCTTTTAGTTTTACCAAACTGTCATCAGGCTATTTAAAATATTTTAATGATTTCAAAATGTTATTATAATAGTAAAAACACTTGGAATGATAAAATACTGAAACTTCAATGGAGAAATTGCATATATCATCGGACAAGGAAGCATAAACTGTTTCAATTGAGTTTGTATGGTTATGAGTTGTATTTATGGGTGTTTCATTATTTCAGGCATTATCAGTCTATTTGTAATTCTCATGAATAGATTGATTTATTTCATGCGGATTGTATTGTTCATAACTGAGTTGCTACTATGGTTTTAAATGTGGAAATGGTTTTGAAACTTTATTTTTTAGTCTATAGGGCTTTTAGGTAATAAACCGATATATTAATATTATTTTTATTATTGCGAAAATAATTTTATTGTGTTTATTTTCTTCACTTATAATCTTATCTTATTTCTTTTCTTTTGTTCTAAATTATCACCCACTTTTAAACAATTAAAAGTATTACCATCAGCTAACTCTTCATTCAACACCATGTTCATTTATTACGCCTCCTGAGAGCTCCTTCAAAGAAAGTCTTATAAGGGTAATATGTCGTGAAATTGTATGAATGTTCTTCTGTGGGATTTTTTTATTTAAAGGAATTTATAATCGAATATTGAACTTACAAAATTATGAAGTATACTCGTAGAATATTTGAAAAATTGAAAACATAAAACCGGAATAAATGGTTTGACCGTAGAAAACTACTTAAAATCATTATACAATTTTTACTTTCACTCTTTTTAGCTTAAAGCAATTGATGTTAAAAAGTAAATTTACTCAAAAGCACGCTTGCACTATAGAAAACTATAAAGAAGATTAAATAATGTACAGCCTTTGAGGCAAAACCGTGTATAACACAAGAGCTATATGAAAATGTGATAAAGTTGGATAATGATGAGAATTTGCAATTGAATAGTGAATATAATTTTTAGAACTCCCTATGGGACGCATCGTAAAATTAATGACAGATACTTGGGTAACTTTGAGTATAAATTGGAGGTTGTATTGTTGTATTAACAATTAATAATAGACGATTTATCAAAGTGGATTGGAGATCAGTGCTATAATAATTATTTAGGTCTCATTTGTGAAAAACCTGATTTTTAACCAAGGGGAATTACAACTTGTATTTGTCAATTTTTTTACAAAATTTATTGAACAAAATAGCTATAATTTTCGACAAGTTTAGCCTTATCATAAAACATTATTTTTTACAAATTCAAAAAAATATTAATATTTATAGTATTTTAAATCTTTTTGAACTTATTATTTTTTAATCGTCCTAAAATAACAGATTTTTTGATGATTCGAGGCTTATAATGAAATTTTACTTTAAATTTTAAACTAGTCTTAAAAAGCATATCAACTCTTAACAACTGTCGTATAGGAGCATATAGATACTTTTAAATTTCAATTTAATGCAATATGCGACATGTAATGAACAATACCTTTACCATCGTGTTCCTGATCATGTATTTTATCGTATATCATCATACAACTTCATGCCCTCATATATGTTATGATTATGTCTTATCTTATATATTGATTGATTTAGCATTAATGTCCTATTTCTTAAAAATTTAATATTTTTCTTGAAACTTCACAGTGTAATTTTTAATAAATTAGAAGCATATGGATTGCCATTACACTAGTGCAATAACAACGCTAGCAGATGATTGTAGGAATCATTAATAAAGTTATATTTTTAAATCGAGGCATCTGTTCGGTACGTCGTAATGCTATGTAATTCCTGATCGTAGGGGTCCTAAAATGTATTGAAACATATAATGGCAAGGAACTATATTTTAATATAAATCACTGTAAAATTATAAAGAGAAGTTATGTTATAATTTTTAAAGGCGGTGATATTTGATTGATGAAAAGTATTAAACCGATGATTGAAAAATTAAAATAAACAAAAAATGCGATAAAAATAACATACACCAATGGTTCTTAAGGTATAGTGCAGAGATACATTTTGAAGATGTTACTTTGATTGAATAAGTTGGAATATTACTTAAGAAGTTGTGTTATTTAAGTGGCATTTTGAATAGAAGTTTAGCGTATAAAAAGTCAAAATGAAATGTTAGTGCTTTAATGTACATAATTTGATGTATTTTTTGCGTCGGTTTGAACTAAAAAGAATAAATTAGAAATAGTTAGAAAGGTGTTTGACGGCTCGGGATTGGCTTTTTCGCGGCCATATGGTTTTAGTATAAAAATAAATTGAGATTCAGTTTTAAATATAAAAATTTATGCTGGAACTATCTCACCTCAACTGATTATAATATGGTGTTTAAAACTTGAATTGATAAAATTTAAAGCTAAAAGCAATATATCACTTACTTAAAGTTAATTTATCAAACAAAAAGTATCAAAATAGATTAAGGAGAAGAAGAAAAAACCTAACATTTGGGCAAATCTCACTGCATGCTGGGTTGCTTAAACTGATCAATAATACTGCAATTATAGTGGATGCAATAAAATCAGAACATAAATCACATATAATGAATTAGTTTTATTTAAGATTATTTAAATTATTTTATATAAAATTATTTCAATTAGCTCACTATTTCAATAGTAAATGTATGTTAGATAATTCAATAAAAATATATCTATAGAAAAAATATAATAATGTGAATTATTTTTTCGATCAGTGTTATATATGACTTTATAGCACGGAAAATAAACAATAATTACCTTAAAAATTTAGGATTGAAAGAGATTTAGATTCAATTACGAATGTTTATTTTAATCCCTTTTAGGTGCGGTACGGTTAAAGGCATGGTTTATAAGTTAATACCAATTTGTAGTTAGATCAATTTAGGACTCAATATCTAATATTTAAATATATAAAGATGATTTAAAAAAAACCTCTAGTTTGATGAAAATAACCAAAATAATTTAATTATGGTTTACAACTCATTCTAAATAAGTGTCAAAAGCATGTTTTGCCTTTGTATTCTTCTTCAACTCCTCACACCTGGGACACTCTTCAATGGTTATCAGCAAACATCAAAAACGAAATAAAAAAACATTAAAAGATATAATAATTGGTAGAACACCGTTAATAACAAATTTGAAGCTTATCGAATCAATAAGTCTTTTCAACTGTCAATGCAGACAAATATTGATTGTGTTGTAAAAGCTTCAAATGGCGGTTTGGGTCGATATTTTTTATTAAGCTACTATTACCTATTAAAAGATATTTCAAGTTAAATTTAATTAGTGGTTTGAATATGAAATAAGAAAGAAATTTTAAAAAATTAACGTAAAAATAAGAGATAACAAACAATAAAATCTAATAAATATGTTACTCCAGTTATCTCAATTACTTCATACCGTCGTTAACTCTGAAAGATTTGTTAGGATCTCTTACAAGGCCAAGAAAGATCTAGTAGGAAGAAAAATTTCTAAACATTTAAACGTTAAAAACCCAGTCTGATATCTTTATTCGAAATACTTATCAAGCATCAAATGTTTTTGAGTAGGTGAAGGTGGCCAGAATGACATGTTCGTGTCATTGTTAGCACTTCAATGCGCCAGCTTTCATATTTCATTCATCTAGGCTTTAAATAAAGAAACTGCTTTTCTTGTGAAAATTTTATTTTCTTAAAAGAATTTCAGAGTTTTGACAAAAAATGATGTTTTTTCAAAGTAGCAATATAGGCTAAATTCTAAACTTTGACTGTCAGTGACTATGTAGTACTTATAAAGCTTTTTATTGCTAAATTGAAATATTATGAAACAACTTCAAATTTATAGTTGAAAAGATGTTTTATAAAAATTGAACTTATTGATCCAATAATTCATTTTCTGTGATGTTAGTTTACGAAGATCATTATCAAGGAGCTGAGGTCGTCTTAGCGACAGATGTTACTACTTTCTATCAAATAGCTCCCAAATATATAATTATAACTACGCTATTGGTCACCGTATTTGAAACTTAATTTTTAAAAATTTTTTCCCTAAACAATTTTTTCATTGAACGATTTATTCATGCATTCACACAACCTATCCTTCACTTTCTTTAAATTGTGCCTTCCACCTATCCTTCAAACCAATCGTACATCATTCTTGCGTAACCTTGTGATCTCAAATTCATCGCGTTGATACATCCTTCCCTGTTCCCATGGCAACGTTTGAGCTCTTTTGTGTGACAAATCACTCTGTATTATGTGTTGTTATGTTTTATCAGTTTTTATGATGTAATTGTCCAAATATATATTACTTTTTAAATACTTTATATCGACGTATGCATACGATTTGAAAGATTTTTTAAATTATTCAATTAAATTCAAATAAATGTATTGGTAGATGGTTATATAAATTTGTATGATATTTTGAAAATCAAAAAACCAACTAGCAAAACCCCAACAGAAGTCTAATAATAATTATTAGAGAGATTAGAGTGGCTTTGAAGGTTTTAAGTTTCATGGTACAAAGAACTACAGAAAATTGATACACATTTGTGCCTAAAAAGCTGATTTGTTTAAAGCCATTATTAGCAACTTTGTGTTGTTTCTGACAGTTGTTTCAATTTGAAAACTTCTATTAGGGAAACCTCTCTGGTGTTTTTTTTGTATTTTGATATGATGATTGAAGAAATTATGGGTTTAAATATTTCAACCAGCCAAAATTTAATTTTATTCAAGTTTTTTAATGTAAATTTTAATCATTTTATTCAGATATAAAACACATTGAAAATGTTACGTTTTTGGAACATTATATTCAAATTTTAATATATTATTCTAACAAACAATATTATGAAATGTTTGATTTCACATATTCATGCATGATTTTTGATCTTGAATACTAAGGCATCAATTAGGTAGTTGACCCAAAAAAAATGACCACGATTTAAGTTATAACACTGAGATAATATTGGCATGGTACGTAGGCAAGCAACAACCGGAATTCCAATTTTTTAAGACCTGAAAAAATTTATGAAATAATAAAAAGGCACTAAATAATTGTTCAAGGTTAAGTTAACTTTTGATTGAATAATTACACTCACGTGATTATCTAAACTTTTTCACGTGATGCAACCCTTATTGTCGGATTGCTCATGTGCGAAGATTAAAAATTAATTATTAAAAAATCATTTTTTAATAAAAAAATCGAAAAATAGTTTAAAACCTAAAAAGAATGAAAAAAAATAAGTAAAATAAATTGAAAATTACCAAAAACATTGGATAAAAACCTCTATATGAGTGATTTAAAGAAATATGAATAAAAAAATAAAATAAAAAATTTTGTCAAAAGCTATAAAGACCTCAACACCATCTTAAATCAGAAACAAAGGTCAAAAGACCCGAAATCATATCAAACAAAATACATGAAAAAGATACATACAAGAACATTGTAAATCATATACAAACATACACAAAGTAGGTAACAAAACCCCCAATATATAAGACCATATGTTATACACATATACGGAAATGGTACGAGTATAATGCCTTCATGGGATTTATATTTTCAATAAATTCCAAACTAATTGTTTAATTCCTTAAAAGTTATATAAAAACTGCAAAGCTATCCGAAACTATAAAATTGAACACATTAGAGTTACAGAAGACTAATCTGCTTTCATAAGCATACAGAAGGCATAAATAATGATGCGAGGTGTGGAGATTTCAATGGTCTCTTTGATGTTACTTACTCTCTCTAGCCTTTTCACCTTTCTGTGTATGTATGCATTTGTGACAATTACTATGTGTTTTCTATTGTTACTTTTATTCAAGGGTTAAACCCTATTATAATGCTTTTTAGGGTATAAAATGCATAAATAAGTGATTTTGAGTTATGCTTTCTAAAGTGGGTTCTTTGGCTTTTTTTCTGATTATATCAATGTAGTGATAAAAAACAGAAAAACGTTTATTGTTTTACTGAAAATTATTTGAACACTAAAGGTGATTTTATCAAGTACAAAGCTTTTCGTTAACAAAGTAACATTATCAAGTACGTTAAAATTCAAAGACACCGTACTTAATAAAATTACCTTTAGTGTTCAAATAATTTTCAGTATTTACTTTGGCTAAAGAAGATTGTTATGTTTTTTGTTTTTTATAAGGATTATGAAAGATGCTTTATGAGTATACGTGAAAGACCCTTTTAAAACAACGTCTGGATGTTTTTAAAGTTTTGGAATGTTTCAATTGAAATTCAAATCAATCTTTCCAATTTGAGATTTATAATGTCATCAATTAAGTCTGAACGATGACATAGTAAAATGATTGATATCAAAATACTCAATCATTAAGCGTACAAAACACTCTGTCAATCATTATTAGCAACGTATCAAGATTTTGTCGAAATTCAAAAGCATTAATACTGTCATGATCTTTAACGTTTAATACCATTAGTATGCTTCATAATGTGTGTTCTTTTACATAAATAAGCAATTTCAATTCGAAAAGGTAAAATTTCCTTTAAGTTCAATAATATATTATATATATTTTCTCAAAAAATAATGGTTTAAAAACTTTTAAATATAGTTTTTAATTTTATATAGAGAGATTTAAAAAAATATTTATAGATTTTATATGAGCAATATTAATATATAGGAGAAATTAATGTTAATATGAAATAGGTTAATGAAAGTTAAAACCATGTACAATATGGAAAGCGTCGCCTTTTGTTTAAAAGCAGATGGTGTTTTGGTATTAAGAGCAATTTTGAAGATAATGAAATTTAAGAATTTTTAAAATTTTCATGAAAGAATTCTAATGAAGGTTTTAATGGCGATGATTTAAAAGGTCGAGATTTTTACTTGACCTTTCATGATAGCAGAGATTTATCTTTTAACTTTAAAAATTTAATTTTGGATATAAAATTTAAATTATTTTTCATAATTCTGGTGTACTCGGTATAAAAGCCCTTTGAGAGTTGTTTTGGAATTCTTTTTTTAAGGTTTTTAGAAGGGCAAATATTTGCTTACTGCACGTTAGCTGTTTAAAAGCCGGAGACATGATTTTAATTACAATTTTCTGTTATAATTATTTAAATCAACAGTCTGCCACTTTAACCAATAAAAAACTTAAATTATTATTTGCTTACAGATTAAACTGAATGAAACCCGAAGAAAAAACCAAATAAACAATAAATAAAATTTCAACTGTTTATAAAATTAAAGTGTTTTGATTCCAATAATCTAATAACTTTTAATATAAAATTAATAAAAATAAAGCTTACAAATAAATATTAAATAATTTTATTGGACAATCTGCTTCAATGTTTGTCAAGAAACTTATGTCAACTAACACAGTTTGTCAACGGTTTAATGGTTAAAGTCTTGAGAGCAATGTGAATTTATTCTAATAGGTGTATAAAAAAGAAATTATAATACAAATAATAATGAATAAAAACTTCATATGCAACAATATCAAAATTAGTAATGAAAAAAGCCATCAAAACCGCAACATGATTGGCAAGCATCCCTCAAAGAGTACTATTAATAAACATTTTTGTAAAGAAAATGAAATAATAATTGGAAAAAATATTAAAAAAATAGGGAAACCTAAGATCTCATGCTGCAACTTGGACTCCTTCAAATCACTGCTGCCACTAATGCGCAAAGTTAAACACAATCGACAAACTTCTACGCTTAATAAATCTTTTCTCGTAACCATTAAAAATAACCACTTAGTAACTAATAATACAAATAATGATTCTGAAGGTAATATAATGTATAAAAACGCCAATGATAATTCTACAAAATTCAATATAATATCAACAAAAACTAAAAAAACCACATTGACACCTACAAAAATTGTATTATCGCCTATTTTGGTTTCCATGGAAACTTCGAAATGGCGGCATCCTTGCGTGATTTGTAACCACGTGTCATGCAATTGTTGCCGACAAAACAATATGCCACCAGCCAACCATAAGCACTTCCATTTAATTGCTCATCAACAATTTAAATACTTCCAACAACAACAATTACAGCAGAACCAACTAACATGTAATATAATGCATAAGAACAATGGTGAACAACAGCAATTTGAAAAGAATTTGCAACATAGGAAAGTGGCTTGTGCATTTCAACCTCAACAATGTAACTTTTTTTCAAATCAACATCCATGTAAACTTCTCAATAAAGACCGTGTAACATTGAAAAGGAAAAAGTCTGAGCCCATTTATGATAACATAGACTACAAACATCTAACTAATGATGAAAAGTGTTCTTTTTCACCCAATCAACATCAATATTCTTTTCAAGATCTATGTAATAACTATTCCCAAAATGTTCATACTTCTAAACATAATTCAAACTTTTTACACAAACAATATAATGACGGAAAAAGTTTTTTTCAAAGACCAACAAAATTGTATCGGCTAAAAGACTCTGATAATGATAAAAATTATATTTCAAACGAAACATCTAACTACAGCAAAAATTTATTAAATACTGATAACATCTACAATCCTCTGAGCATAAATCAAAAAAGTTTTTACAAATTGAAGACAATCAACAAAAGTAACAATAGAACTACAGATATTGAAAATAGCCCCAAATTAAATAAAGTAAATCTAACCGAAATTACAAGTTCAAGCAAACAGATCGCTGCAAGAACAAAAAGAGTTAAGAAACAAACTCTTCATTCCATCTACCACCATCTTCAAAACTACAAGACATCGCCTCAGCAATCCTTCATTTCCAATAAAAAGATTTCTCATTCATCTCCATTTTCTACTTTTTATTCCACATCTACAATACCCCCGGAAGTGATAAAAGCGTCATTTTTATCCCCACCATTATCAGTCGAATCTCCGTCTCCTTTCAAACCAAATATCTTTCGTAAAAGTAGAGATAGTGAATTTTTTTCATCACCAATATCATCCCGTTCCATATCTCTGCCATCTTTGCACACTCCTCAAACGCCTTCTAAAAGTAGCTCATCTTCCTCTTCATCGTTGAGATCAAACTCATTTTCAAGTCTTAATAATGGCTTTTATGAACCTTGCAGAAATTATAAAGACGTAATATATAAAAATTGTGAACAAAAATGTTTCTTTTCCAACGAAAATAACTTCATTTGTGATTATAACACTGAATGTAACCGTGAAAAGTTATTTTCAAACGATATTAAAAACACTGAAATTCACCAGAAACCAAGGTCAATATTATTTACTAATTATAATGGACTTGAAAACTGTAAAAGTGCTATAAAAACTACATTGAATTATGATTATAATGATATAAACGAATGCAACGCTGACACAAGCTGTGATAGTACCGCTTCAGAAGATATTGAATGGTTTAAAAAACTTAACGAGGTGAAGAAAAAATTAAGTTTTTCAGATGGAAATTGCTGTGACGTTGATGAAAATGAGATGAAGGATTTTGAATATTTCAAAAGTTCTGTTGATGTTGAAGAAGTTAATAAAGAAAATTTAGATCCACAGTTTAATATTACATCTCTTAAAAACGATATCTGTTTCAAATGTAAAAGTAATAATGGAACGAGCTTTAAGAAAATAAGGCACGAAAAAATATTTAAACCTTTGAATATTTTAGATAATAATACTCTACATGAAAAAATAAAACAAGAGTTTAAACCAATTAAAACTAACATGAATCTTAGCAACAATCAAATTTCTCAACCCCACTATACAACTTCACGGAAGCAGGGTGCTGCTACGAAGGAGCAGAGTCTACTCAATAATAACTATATACTGAAATGTGAAGATAAATTTGCACAAATAAATCAAATAATTAAAACACTCTTGAACTTAGAAACCACTTACTCGCTAGAGTTGGACGAAGGTTTTCAAAAATATTCTGAACCACTACAACATTTATTAGCTGTCAACTCTACAAGTCTATTTTATCAGGTAACAAATTTATTATTTTTTGAATGATCTTAGAACTTTTATATATAGCTATTTTTCTATTATGGCACGCCAAGAGGCACATATCTATTGCGCTACCATCTCCTCAACTTGGGTCGACTGATGGTCGGCTTACGTGCATACATTATTATTTTAAAGTAAAAAAAATACTTTTTGAATACATGATAAAAATAAATCATTAATAATCAACGCAGAATGATAGTGATGATTCGGCTTCATCTGATTGTTTTCTGTATCCAGACTTTTCATCGTCTTCTTCACAACCCTCAACCATCTCTTCATCATTATCTTCTATATCTTCATCAATCCCTACATCCACAATATTCTCATCAGATTTCTCGCTCCAACCATTTTCTTCTTTTTGTTTGAACCATTCAAATTATCTAGCTAATGATCCTAGTGATTCAAATCGTATAAAACAGACAAACGTTGACGATAAAGTCTTAGCGATTGTTGAACATTTCACAATACAGGTGAATATAAATTGGAGGATATAATAAATTAGTGAAATATAATCATTTATTTAGAAGTTTGCGATCTACTATTTTAAAATTGAGTTGAAATTTACAGTTTTCTAAATCGAACGATGCCTACGAAAACTACCTTAGTGGTTTGAAAACTTCCTGTGGATTATTGACAAAGCTCAACAGAAAAAATATTAATCAAAAAACGAATATGGTATGTAAAATTTTATCGTGAAGATTCTTTTATAAATAAAACTGAAAATAAATTTTTTCCAAAACTTATTTTAGGATTTGAATGTTCTTGAGGGGATCGATGAGTTTTTCGCCAAGCCAAATAAGGTGAAAATACAATTTGAAATAATTTAAAAAAAAATCAATACAAGTATGAATGAAAATATTTATTGACTATTGAATGAGGAGTCATTATAAATGAAGACTTAACCATTGCATGGTCTATGATTGAGCAAAAGGAGCGACTAGTACTTCTTAAATGATAATTTTATTATTTAATTTAAATATTAATTTCATTACTCTCAGTATGTCAGAAACTTACTGAAGAACTTTTGTACGTTACGATCATGTTACATCATGTTGTGTGCAGGCTACCATACTCATCATGAGAAACAAACTATGATCATGGAAAGATTTAACAAGCTGATTAAAAGTATTTTTATAATTGATCATTTGGAATTTAATTTTTTTAAATGTTTAAAATGATAATCAAATGTTGTAATATGAAAAAAAAATTTAAAAGAATGTTATAAATTTGATGACAGATTTGAAAAAGTTAATCGATACCAGTTGAGACTGCCTGATTCAACAATTTATATTTTTTTTTATTTCTGAATAAACGATTGATTAATAAAAAATTTAAGTTTTCATTAAATTGTTTTTGCAATTCGAGCGTAGTGTGGTCATAAAAGCACAAATCTAGTTTAACAGTCTATTCACCTATCTGATAAGTGTAAGAAATTTTAAACAAATGATGGAGTTCATTGAAACTAGTTTCTTTCTTATTTTTCGGCAACGTTTGATTTTTTAGCTGGAGTAGTGTATTCTGAAGAATCTCACTTCACAGTTGAATTTTCTTCGTTTATAGTCTACGCTGGAACGCAAATAGCCTTTTAAAAAAAAGCGTGTAATAAAAAATCAAGATATAAATACCAATAATTAACAATTAGCTAATGTGCTGATGCTGTTTCCGCAAGGCCTTCTCATCTTATTTATACTTTTTTGGGTTACAAGTCACTTAGTGGATAAGATTTTTCATGCCATAACTAAAAATTAGTACTTTTTTTTACAAATAAGAAACTTTTACCTAATCAATAAAGTATCCAACACAAGTGTGACAAGAAATAAAAAATGATGTAAAGTAATATAAAGTTGATGAAGACTTCACATATTCAGTAATTTGATAATGATTCTGTAAAGTATTAAAAAAAGCAAGCAAAAGACATCAAGTTTGAAAATTTGAAATATTATTTGCAAAGTTAATGATTAATTTTAATAATGGTAAAATATTATAAAAAAATTATCAATAAAACTATTTTTTTAATTTTGTAAATTAAAATTATGCTAAAAATTGAATTTCATTTGTTATATCAATGAAGCTCTGTAATGAAAAAAATAACGTAATGATTACGTAAAACATATGATCTCAAATTATTTGATTTGTTGAAATATGCTTTGACTGAATATTTAATTAGCATTAGAAATGACTTAAATAAAAAATTCAAACTTGGTATCAACCAGCTGTTTTTTCTACATGAAGTATATTCTGATGAGAAATAAAAATTCAAAGAGAAACGAATTACACCAAAATGTTTCATAAGAAAATGATTTTATTTAAAAGTACCTATATTTTTTAAATCCAAACTTAGCAAAATAACATCTAAGCTCCATAAGTCATACTTCTCCGAAACTTTGATTTATGAAGACAACTATGCTGTTTCTATCTGGTGAACGTCAAACAAACAACCAAAACATCTCGTGTTGCTCTCCACAATTCTTAGTGTAGCGATAGGGTCTTATGTTAAGTTTTTGATAGATGTGAAAAGAACTTGAAATATCAACGACTAGAGACAAAACCGGCCTAGAAAGCCTCAACGAAGAAGCCACATTAAGCACTTGCAAGCATGACTCTTATATAGAAAAAACCTTTTTTTTCTAAAAATTTTTTTTATGTGTTTAGAACTTTCTTATTGTTTTTGCTATGGATCAACTTGCACATATTTTTTAATTTAAAATTTCATTTATTATAGAAGGTAATTTTTTCAAAGATTGCCTTTGAATAAGATGAAGTTGGTATAAATTACAAGTTACGAACTTACTTTGACAACTGAGGAGAATTTTTCAAAAGCATGAAATATTCAAGCTCAAAAATTTTTATGGAATCTTTTTGACCCTTTCAACATCTTTAATTACTGTTACATTTCTAACCTTTCCTTTTGTTCTTAAATCCTTGAAAAAGTTGTTTATCTCAAGCTTACTTTCTTACATGCCAAAAATATTCTTTGTCGCCCTCAATCCGCTTTCTCGCATTCAATCCACTTTCTCGCATTCAATCCGCTTTCATAATAGCTCAGTACTGAAACTTTATTTTCGAAACTTTTTAATTTTCTTTTATGCTTCAGCTTTAGTAATTTTTTTCTTATTTCTCTTTGGCGTTTGATACTGCAGACCACTCGCTTTTACTTCAACATGAATCTTCATTCTGTTTCTAGTTTTTTTGCTGGCTTATTTCACCTTAGTAACCGTCTTTCTACTATTACTTCTTTTTTGCTTCTTTGGGTGTTACCAAAGGATCTATTTATACTTTCATTTTTCTTGTTTTATCAATTTTTTCTTTCTCTAGTTATCTTTTTTGCTCACTGCCTAGATTTTTTTTCTTTTCTTTCTAGTCAACTTTTAAAAAACTAATCTTTTGTCTCAAGTCTTTTCTCTAGGAGTGCCTTCACGCATTTTTAACTCAATCCTTCTAAATTCATCTCTGAATCTTTTTTCTTTTTTAATGCTTCCAACTCTTCTGCTCGCCTAGTCTCCCATACCTTTAAATACTCTCATATCTTCTATTCTTTTATTGACTTACATTGAATCCTTCACTATCGCTATAAAACTTGCTCTCTTATATACAAAATATTTTCATCTAATTTTTTCTCTTTTTATAGCCCCATAGTTTTAAGCGTGTTAGCTTACGATCTTCTACTTGTTTTCAACTTTTTTTTATCCATCCCTCATTCCTATGCTAAATCTGCTTTCTCCCTCTAATCCTTTTTTTTTGCAAAACACTACTTTTGGAAATTATTTTTTTATCTCTGATCTAACTTATATTAATTCATAATCTTGAAATTTTTTTTTAGCTGAATGATGGTGGTGGTGCCGGTTCTTTCTCAAAAATATGTTTATGTATGAAATGAAAAATTTTTTTTGAAAAATGTTATATTTGCAGAGTGAAATTTCAAAATATTAGATTAAAAAAATTGATTTTTGTTCAATTCATATTTTAAACCTCGTAATGTTACTTGACCTTCATAAACAATTTAAAATCATTAGTTCTTTGGTTACTGTTGTATTTTCTGCTTGAGAATTTCGTACAGAATCCAGTTGAGTATATATCTTTCAGAAATTTAATTATTAGAATTTAAAAATGTATATAGTTATGAATTATATTATATTATATTCTCACGGATATAATGTGAAGCGGATAATATTATATTGTTTATAATTATGATAACCTTAATTTTATTACTTTCCATTTGAATTTATGCATTAATAATCAATATATTACAAAATGAATTCTAGATATAAATAAAAAGTATAAGCAAGGATAATTCACTTTTCTAAATATAATTTTTTTTCTAAGGAATGTCTGCCTTTTTAAAACACGTTGGTTCATCACTTTCCTTGGCTAAAAGATGCCCTTCTATGGTAATTATCATACAAAACATATCTAAATAATTTTAGTTCAATCAATATTTGTTAAATAAACTTACCTAAAATCTTAATAACAAAAACAGCTTTTAGGCAGTAAAATGCCTAGCCAACAAGTAGTTAACAAAAGGTTTCTGAATATTCATGAGTATCAAGCAATGAATATTTTGCGAGGAGCATCAATACCCACACCACATTATGAAGTTGCCAGTTCACCTGATGAAGCCTTTCAAATCAGCTCTCAATTTAGTCAGTCATTAAAATTTTTTATTATTATTTATTATTATTATTATTTGTAGAGCGCACAGTTTGCAAAATAGGTTTGCTGCAGAGGCACTGTTCTAATCAGAAGGGCTATGAGAGAGAAATTTGGTTATAAAGATGCATCTTTAAACGCTTGCGAAAAAATTTAAGAGAAGGTGAAAGACGGAGATTAAGTGGAAGAGAGTTCCATGAGTGAGGGGTGATATGCAAGAAGGAGTGATATAAAAAAGGGTTAGAAGAGACAGGCTGATGTAGCCACAAACCAGAGTTCGAAGACCTGAGAGACTCAGGAGTCTGTCTAATGGAAAGATGGTCATATAAATAAGCATTTATTTCTTATGTGTAAGCTTTTCATTAATCTTTTTAAATAAGTATTATTCACTTATCACTTAGATCCTGATTAGAATTTAGAATGTTACATAGTGATTTTATCATTTCATTAAACTAAGTTATGAAAAATATTTAAGTTATTTACATAGCAGTTTGAAATAATTTGTATCTATAAAATATTTGATAATTTTTATGGATTTCAACTTGGAAAATTAAAACTACATAAACTATAAATAACATTAAAATGAGAAAAAATTGAAAATTTCATTTTTTTGCAAAAATTTTAAAATAAACTCTATGATTAAAAAAGTACTCGTAAAACTTCAATTTCAAATTGTATTCATGGCCACTTAATTTTGGAATAATAAACAATCATCACTCCATAATCTATATCTAACCTGAACAAAGATTTTTAGTATTTCATTAAACAAAAAATATTGAAAAAATAATTTACATCTTAGTATTTATAAATATGAATAACTAATTTCTGTTTGTTTTCTTCACTATTTGATTAGACTATTCTTCAACATAACATTTTAATTGATAATCTCTACTATTAGTTATTCTTCCATGATTCATGTGATTTTTCTCATAGACAAAGAGTATGGTCTTAAGGATGTGGTGTTGAAAGCCCAGGTTTTGACAGGAGGCAGAGGTAAAGGTCACTTTACCAGTGGTCTCAAAGGAGGAGTCAAAGTTGTTTATGAGTTGGTTGGGGGTCATGTGGTGGTGTTGATGTGCATAATATTATTTGGTTTTGAATGTTAATGCTCATAAAAGTGTTTTGTTTAGTATTCTAATGCTTATTATACTATTTGGTTTCATATTTTAATGCTTCAGGTTTTGATAATTGTTTTAAATTTATGTGTAGGTGTACCAATAAGTTTTAGAAGATCTTTAGTGCTTTAATTTATTAATTAATTAAAGTAAACAATAGCTTACAGCTTATTATGCTCAGAGTTTTTCAATTTATTATGAAATCATCAGATGATCATTCAATTGTTTCAAAGAAAATCAAAAGGCTTCATATATTAATGAACTTGTAAACCATTTTGTTTAATTTTTCCATATTTTTTGTAACTATCTATTTTTTTAGTTAATGGAACTCAGATTTAAGTATTTTTTTGGGTTAATTAAGATACTTGAGTTAGAAAATCTGTGTATTGTTTATTATTTAATTGATGAATAGAATTTAAAATTACAATGGTTCATGATGAGTTAGTCATCAAATTCAGTGGTAGAACCCTATAAAATATTCTCAATTGATTTTAAGTAGATATATTCATTATCACAACATTATATATAATTCTCTTTCATTTTATTACTTTTTGAATAATAAAACAAATGAATATTTTTAAACAATTTTCTTTCAGCCAAAATTTTTGTTTTACTAATAGTTCGCATAGTTACTTAGTCAACTAATATAGAATGACCCATAGTTTGCATAATCCAAATTAAAAAACTTGTATTTTTACTTTAAATATCAGCTATTTTTCGTTTATATATATATTGAGGTCTATCCATAAAATAGATAATGTAAGATTGATAAAAAGTATTATTATTTAACTATTATGATACACAATGCAGCGCAGAACAGGCTAAATCAGTGGCTTCTCAGATGATTGGACACAAGATAATGACTAAACAAACAGGGGATGGCGGTACTCCATGCCAAAAGGTCAGTTACCCTTTATACTCATGTTTGCGAGTGTAATGGTTTAGATCATTATAAAACTTGTATCATGCCGTTCAACGCACATATTTGTGGTTTCATATCGAGATTTACCAAACCAGGGTTAATAATAAGTTCATTCATTATATAAGTATAGTTCCCTTTCATTTATGTAGAATAACCTAAGAAATCTTTTGAATAGAAGATTAATAGCCTAATGAACTATCTCCTCTCTGTGGTCTAGAAGTTCTTAAAGTCAATTTATTATAAGAAATTGCTTTGTTTACAACAATTGTGTAACAATAACCTATATGAATATAATTTCAGAGCACTGGTTAGTTTATTAAGATACGAAGCTTTTCGTAATCAACGTAACATTTTCAAGTATGAGAAACCGTTTTAATGTTCATTTTACCGTTTGGCTTTTGAAAAAATCAATAACCTATATCTTACATGTAATAACAATAATAATTCAGATCAACAAATCTTCATACTAAAAGATTACATTTTCTTCTGATGACATTCATATATAAGATTTAAAACAACAACAATAATAAAATTTACGATCATAATAAACATTGAAGATTGTATGTTGGTTCTAGCATGCAGGATGTTACTCTCACAGGTGATGATCAGTGAAAGGGTGTACTCAAGGAGGGAGTATTACTTTGCCATTGCCCTTGACCGAGCTGCTGCTGTGTGTAACACTTGAAATTTAATTTATATTTCATTGTATTGTTGTTTCATTTGATTGCATATTCATTATGAAGAAGTAACTTCAAAATTAAAGCTTTTCATTTTGATGTGTTTATGGATTTTTATCCAGGCACTAGTTGGGTGTTATACTTTGGCATTTTAAGGGTTCTTTTTGGTAAGTGGGTAAATTTTTGTGTATGTTTCCAAAATGAAGCAGTTCGCCAAATTATCATGATTTATTGCCTTATGTTTGCTTTTTAAAAATGTATCTCATAATCATGACAGGGTCCGGTGATTCTGGCAAGTTCCCAAGGAGGAGTCAACATTGAAGACGTAGCCAGAGATTCTCCTGATGCCATCATCAGGTTGTGTTTGTTACATCCATTTATATTATGCCAATCCATTCATTAGATTTTAAGACATTATTTTCCATATATGTATCAGCCGACTACTATCTTCCCCAGCTTCTGGGACTCTTACAGCAGTATAATCTAATATGAATTTTATTTTTTAATAAATTGAATGAACTTTCTAATAATTTTTTTTATAGATTCTACAATGATTTTCTTAAACTAAAGTTTATTTATAAAATTATTGAAAATTGAATATTTTATTGAAATGTACAAAGCTTTTAATTGGTACTTGAATGCACTACATTTTTAACAAAAAAATTTTGTACTTTTCAATAATTAAAATGAATAATGTTCAATAATTTTCATAATTCTAAAAGTTTTAATAAAGTTTTCACAATAAACCAAAACAACAATGCACAGGCAGTTTGTAGACATAAACAAGGGCATTCAGCCCGAGGAGGCCCACAAGGTAGCAGCTTTTATGGGCTTTGAAGGAGAATGCCTTGAACAGGTGTATGTTGGTTCTCAGCATTAGAATAATGAGATTTGTTGCATTGTTATGTTGTGTTTGATAAGTTTTGAAAGTAATATTCAACAAATAAGTTAGTTACAAAAATCTTCATGACACAGGCGGTAGACATCATTACTAGACTGTACAATCTGTTTGCTTCTAAAGACTCCACTCTTCTTGAGATCAACCCCATGGCTGAACTCTCAACTGGAAATGGTTAGGTTTTTCATCTATTCATTTGGCTATCCATTATTATCATAATTACAAACTAATGCAGTGATCTGCATGGATTGCAAGTTGAACTTCGATGACAACGCTGAGTTCAGACAAAAAGAGATTTTTGATCTTAAAGATTGGTCTCAGGTTTGTAATCATAACGGTTAAGTGTATTAGTTTTATTTAAGTACACGGGAAATTGAATGAAATTAATTTACTGAGTTTTTTTTCTTAAATCCTGGTTTTAACAAAAGAATTTGTTTTTTCCTAATAGTTCAAAGTTTATATAAATTATGTATCACTGATTTTAGTTACCTACCCATAATAATCAATATTGTATTTTACTTATATGACTTATGTAATCATACATAAGCTACAAGGCTTAAAAATGTATCGGTAGGTGGATGAGAAAGAGGTGAAGGCATCGCAAGCAAACCTGAACTACATCCCCCTCGAAGGCTCCATTGGCTGTCTTGGTGGGTGCAAATCATTTGATGCATTCTTATACACAATCTTGTGTTAATCAATTAATACTGTAAGGTTGTCTTAAAGAAAAGCTTCTTAAATTATTGAATAAATACTGTTTTCTTCATTGTTTGATTTATTCTATCCTCAAGAATGTTTCTTTCTTATAGTATTTTTTTTATTTAATTGTCGATCTTCACGTCATTTACATTGTATGGTTTGTTATAAAAATTATTATATCAATCATCATTAACGTCGATATTCTGAAAAAAAATTTATTACCTTTATTAACAAAAAAGCTAGAATTCTCGGTTAGTATAGCCTTACCATAATACGTTAGCACCTATTATGATAAGGCTATACTTACCGAAATGTCTAACTTTTTTGGTAAATAAATGTACTAAATTTTCTCATAATATCGACGTTAATGATTATTGATATTGATTAAAAGTATATTAAAATGTCTCTAAAAAGTTGAAAATTATTGTAGTATTATTATGATAATTTGAATTTATCATTTAGTAATACGGTAACTTTTATATAATGCTTGTAAAACCCATTTTATATTTAAATCATTAATTTTTTCTATCATTTTTCAGGCTATTTTGCTCAGAAGGATGTAATGGAACATATAAGTTATAAGAACGCATTATAAATTTTATTCAATTTGAACTATTTTTTAGTTTTTCCAATATACATGTTTTTTTGAAAACATCTTTATAGTTGAATACCTTATAATGTTTGAAAAAATCTCACTAACCTAAAAATTATGAGCAGTATCCTTATCAAGATGATGTCAACGTATACATGATTAAAATACACAATTTAACATTCAATACTCATTTATATTCATAAACTCCCACAGTGAATGGAGCAGGATTAGCTATGTCGACAATGGACATAATCCGTCTGCATGGAGGATATCCTGCCAATTTCCTTGACGTGGGAGGTGGTGCCACTGCAGAACAAGTCACTGAAGCCTTCAGGCTCATCACTTCTGACCCTAACGTGAGTTGTGTCTTATATAAAAGATATATAGATGGATGTATGGTGTTCATTTAAATTGGAGATAAATTTTGAAATACCTATCTAGCCTATAAGCAACAGATCAAAAACAGGTGAAGACAATCTTGGTGAACATCTTCGGAGGCATAATGAGGTGTGATGTCATTGCACAAGGTATCCTTGCCGCCGCTGAAACACTCAAGCTCAAAATCCCCATCATTGTGCGACTTCAGGGAACCCAGGTATTTGCGTTGTGTTTATTTTTGATTACCAAATGAAGTTCACAAAAATGATTGAGAGTTTACTGTTTGCTAGGTGGATGATGCCAAAGCCCTAATTGCCTCCTCCATGCTTAAGATCCTGGCTTGCGATGACCTTGATGATGCTGCTAAACTAGTAAGTCATCGATCGTTTATTAAACATTAATATTTATTGAATAGAAAAAACAAGTCTATGATATATGTATTCTGGATTCTTGATGGTCAATTTTTATTTAAAGCTAGCAACTCCAAATTTATTCTCCATCACATATATTTCATTTACCCGACAATGTAAACTTTTTCTTAGAAATCCTTGTTGCAACCATCTTTCTCTTGAACTTTAATAAGAAAACTTATAACTGTCGGCAACTTGCTTCTGTGTTTGCAGACTCCTTTCTGCAATAAAAAAATTTCTGTTTTCTAACCTCCTAAATGTTTTATCAGCAAAGTTATAGATTTAGTGTATAGAGTTTGTGAAGTATGCCTCTAGATTTACTTTTAAATCAGTTGTACTAAATTTTCAATAACTTTTGAATGTTTTGAGATTTTTGCTTTTTGTGTCTGACGATGATCAATACAAAAACAGATCTTGGCTTCATTAATAAAAAATGTTACTGTTCAAATCAAAGAAGCATCTAGGTTTTTTGAACAACTGAAACAGAGTATTAGTAATTTTTATGCCCTGTTAAGTCACTGACCATTTGAGTTCATCTGTATCGTCAAGTGACGTTTGGCCAAGTTTTCACGGTATAATGGTTTTTGATGTGTTGCATCACCAAGAGCCTTTTTTTCAAACACATTTAGTATTTTACTGTTTTATTGTTGAAAGTTTTTGACCATACTTATAAAAAAATTTTTAAACATTCACATCAGGCAGTAAAATTGTCAGATATCGTGGATATAGCCAGACAAGTTGACGTCCATGTCAAGTTTGAGTTGCCCATCTAAGTTGCTACAATATAACCAATTCCTGCTTCATAGCATGGAAATATATTTAATTTTAAAGTGGATTTTGCGTTAATTATAATGTAAATTAATCAGCATGTATGTAGGAGTTTAAAATTAAATGATTTGCGTATTAATGTCATATATTATTATAATACTTGTATACATTCATAATTATTTTGAATGTAAGTTGTAACTATTAAAAAGTAAAGGGACGATTCTTTCATAGTGTTGATAGTTGCGCGAGGTTTGGCTTTTTCGGCACGATTACATTTCGTCCGTGATTTAGGATGAATACTTGTTGTTGTGTATATCTTAATGCTTAGGTATCTGAGATTTCAAACCGTTAAAGTTATTTTATTTTCCAATAATTAGTAGCTAGAGTTTTTTAAAATTTTAAATATTTTTAATTGCTCTTAATTTATTTGAACGTACGCCACAATGATCTTTTGAGAAAAAAATGTACGGTTATATATAACAGTTTTAAATTAATTTAGGTTTATTTTGCTTAATTATTTTAGTGTTAAATTACCTTGACTACA
This sequence comes from Pterobdella sp. o SKG-2022, assembly GCA_964035795.1. Taxonomy (NCBI): domain Eukaryota; kingdom Metazoa; phylum Annelida; class Clitellata; order Hirudinida; family Piscicolidae; genus Pterobdella; species Pterobdella occidentalis. Next base: position 23,195,360 of record OZ038320.1, on the reverse strand, counting down.
TTTTGACTTATTTTCAAATATTAAATTAATTGTTTCAAAATTTCGCCTATTCTAAGCATTATTTTTTCGTTTTTAAAGTACATAAATAGGAAAATTGCTACAACACTGATAAGTGTGCTGTTTGAAATAAAAATTAAAACTCACTCACTTTCATAATAAAATATTAAAGAAGTCAGTTAACAACGTTTGGCGTATAAATATTTACATAGAATTCAAGTATATGGTACGGTTAAAATGTTTTTCGGCTCTTTCAAGCGCTTTTACTCATCCTAACGCATCGGTCAACTTATCAAACCGTTATGATTTGCAAATACAATTAACTGCAGTCAAAAAATTTATTTAAAATATTTGTAAATCAATTTTTAATATTATCTTTATGTTAAGCAGGATAATATATAAATTTTTTGAATGGAAACCTTTTGAATACTGTATTCTTTCCAAACTCATGAAAACGAGTTGTGGATAGGCCATAAAAATAAGTCCTCTTAACATACCGACAATGATTTTTGAAACAAACAAAGCTCTTTATTCATCAAAAGAAAGTGAGTCGTCGTGAAAATGATTAAATTTTTACTAAACCGGAAAGCGCAGACTGAAAACCCGGGCAGTTGGAAGACGTTACTTTTCTAATATTTAAAGTTGAATGAAAATTTAGCCTTTCAATTGGCATTCTTTTAATTATCCGCAAAAGCCTTAATCTTCCTCATACTGGCTGTTAGCTTATTTTTACTTATAACCTAACAGCTTTAAAAAATAAATGATGGTGCAGTTGAAAAAGTTTTTCGAAAGTGAGAGTCCAAAATCGTGTCCCACAGAGGGGTCAATGACGTTAGCAACTCAACTAGATGTGTGTTCACAATCAATGCTAAAGGTCGTTTACTCTATTTGCGGCTATTTTTCTGTTGCGACCCTCTCTTCAAATTATGTCATCAACGTGCCTCTTCAGCAGACCACCTTGCTCCAGTAGGTGACCATTGTCATTTATACTCATTAACCATTGGTAAGGTGAAGCACGTTCGAAACGATTAGGTTTTTGCAAAATTTTAAAAAATATTTTTAATTTCAAATTTTTAGTTATTGTTAAATAATCACTTTAGATACTTATAAAAATAATTTTAATGTCTTATCAAGAAATTGTTACCATCATATTCAAGGTCTTCTGCTTTTCATCTATCTTCTTTCGTCTTTCTGCTACAAAAGTATTTTTTTACTCACCATTTGAAAAAAATACTAATTAATTTCAATTTTTTCATTTTTATATTAAGCGGTTTGAAATTTAACGTACTAATGACGCTTTTCAACGGTTTTCAACAATCGAGTGTACTGCTTATTCCAAACTGTTCTCAGTGCTGTCAAATTTCGGTCTAGATATTTATCTAATTGGTATTTTAGCTGAAACCTTTCATTACTTACTAAAAATTTACGTTTATTACACATTGCTTGAAAATATAAACACAACATTAAAAAATAATTATGTTTGAAGTGCGGAAACTTGACTTGAAAGTGCCAAGTCATTTAAGAAATGTGAAATTATGAATGAAGAAATAAAAATAGAAATTTTGATGTTTAACTTAGAAAGCATTTGACGAAAGTTTTCGCAATATGAGATCAAAGTGGAGAAAATGATATCGAAATATATTTTGAGCTTAAGGGTGAGTTAATAATTTTCATTTACGTTTAATGGAAAATTGATTCTTTTCAGATGATAGTAGGTTTTACATTATTGAAAACGGATAAATTTTAAAATATTTCAAACATCACACAGATAAAGCCTCAGTATCCACCATTATGTTCATCCTTGTTGCCGTTCTATGTGAGTTGCACGTTAAAATATTTCGCATATAATTTGAATTTTTAAATTATCAAAAACCCGTAAGATGGGTCGTGAATATCAGTAAATAATAGCATATTTAGTAAAAAAATGTTTAAAACTGTTAATATAATAAAAAATGCAATTTTTTGAGGTATAAGAATTTATTTTTTATGAAATAGCCTAATAATTGCAATGATGAGTGAATTATATAACCCATCAAATTTTATAATAGTGATTAATGGAAAAATTGAAAATAAAAAATCTGAATTTATAGATTTAAATTTGTAAAATTTTTAATAATTAAGTGGGACATTGGTATTTTCAAGCTTTTTAATAAGGCATAGTAGTGTAAATAAAAATGAGCTGTGGTGAACATGTGGAGAGAAAAATAAGTTTATCAATTAAAGTCTACTGTTGGAAATTAACACCTATACCACTCTTGTTGAAAATGAAAGATGGAAAACTATGAGTTCATAAGATAAATTTGCTTTTGAAATAATTAAATGAGGAATGATGATTAAATTGAGTCACAAATGGAATTCAATCAGACTGATTAAGATAAGAATGTGAATACTGAACACAGGAAAATGAACTTGAAGACTTGAGTGATGATGATAATCGTCCGCTTATTTTGTGAAGATATGGCGTGAGATCGAAAAAAATGACAAAAAAGATTCATTTATAAGAATTTGAATCTTAAAATATTATTTTATACTGCTGTACATGTTTCTGTAACTGTGACAGGCACAGCCAGTCTAGGTTCCTGATGTGAATAAATCTACCACCACAGCACTACACAAAATCAACAAAATCATACTCACTGGCTCCAACAAATCCCCCCCCTCCCCCCCCCCCCCCCCCCCCCCCAAAGAACAATCCTTGCCGCACTTGACACGACCTAAGCATTTGACACAGTAAACATTCACCAACTCATCCACAATACACCCAAATACCCACAACCATAACAAAATTTATAAGCAACTACCTAAAAAGCCGCCAAAAATACACCACATACAACAACCAAACATCCTACCACCAAACGTTAAAACAGGAGTTCCTCAAGGAGGCGTCCTATCACCTACATTACATAAACATTTTTCAGACACACCTTATGCATGTTTTGTATAGTAATTAAACTTTAAAAACATCAATTGAGGATTCACACATTTATTTGAAATAAAAGCTATAATTTTCAATATAGCCTTATCATAAAACGTTCGCACTAACGTTATGAAAAGAATGAGAAAAGATAAGATGTAGGTGGTAGAAGAATAAATGACTTGAAGCTGGAAAAAGAAAAAATGGATAAGAAGATATAGAGAGTGGATGAGATGAAAATTGAGTTTGTAAAAGCAGATAAAAAATTAATTTGGAAAAACTTTTCTCTACACTGCATGCTGTTTAGAAGCGAAGAAGAGACTCTTCTGCCTTTGAGGGTTACTATTTTATACCTATCATTTAGACTCACATCAGTCCACTTTATTCTTATATATTTCATATAATTTTATTACTACTCAGACTAATTCGTTATTATATTTTTGTTGTTGGTTATTTTGAATAATTTATAGAAAAAAATTGAGTACATTTATTAGCAAAAAAAATCTAAAATTTTCAGTAAGTATAGCCTTATCATAATAAGTTTCTAACGTTTTATGGTAAGGCTTTATTTACCAAAAATTCTAGCTTTTTCTTGCTAATAAATGTACTAAAATTGTTCTCATAATATCGACGTTAAAGATTATTGATATAGTTTTTAATTTGATTTGATTCTTTTCATACCATTTCATTTCTTTTTAGAAATTTCTGTAAGTAGTTTGTGATTAATTTTCAACTTGTTTACCTCAATCGAACTTTTTCTTCAAATTCAATGTAATTTTTGTTCTTATCAATAAAAAGAAGGTATGCCAAAAATAAAGATAAAAAATTTGAGCATAATTTTTTTTTTATTTATTTATTAAAAATCCATCTTGGTTATTGTTAATTTGTTTATTATTTTTTGAATAATTATATTTTTTTAAACTTTTTCACGGCGTTGAAACCATGAAACCAGCGATGATACTTGAAGCAAAAAATTAAAAAATATATAATTATATACTTGTTTATAGGATAGATTTTTATTGTGAAAACAATAAAATTTTGAGAATTATTGTAATTGTCATATAGTTTTGCTTAATATTTTCATCTTTTTATGTATATATTATTATTATTATTATTATTCCTTTAGACTCCTAAGGGAGCATAGGACCTCAACAACTTTCTTCCATCTCCCTCTGTCTTTGGCGCTGGTTTTGGCCTCTTCCCATGTTAAGCCAGAGTTCCGCAGCTGACAGTTTAGACCTCCTCTAGGTCTGATTTGGACGTCCCCTCCTTCTCTTAATTCAAGAGCCTGTCTGGTAATATTTCCAGGTTCTTTTCGTAGGGTGTGACCGATCCATCGCCATTTTCGCCGTTTGACTTGGACATTCATTGGTTGTTGATGTCCATAGCTCGGCGTTCGGCACTTTGTCGAACCATCTCAAACAGAGGATCTGTCGAAGGCAGCCGTTGACGAAGGTTTGCATCTTTGTCATGTAGGTGTTGATCGCTCTCCAAGTTTCTGACCCATAAAGAAGCACAGATTTCACGTTGGAGTTGAAGATTCTGAGTTTAGTTTTGGTGGAGATGCTGTTCGCTCTCCACACGGGTCTTAACACGGCAAATGCTTGTCGAGCTTTCTTCAGCCTAGCCTTGATGTCTTATAATTTTTGATTTCAGGTTTATGTATAAATAAGAGTATATATTTTCAAAATTCAAGTATGCATGTAATCAAAATATAAATATATAATATATCAATCCTACTGTATTTGGTGTATAAAAGTCTAGTTTTTAATTATTTTTTAGTAAGTTATTAATACTTTTAGTACTCTACTAGTATATTTATAACTATTTTGTTTTTAATGGATGTTTTCAAATACATATTAAGGTTGTAGACTGTAGTGATATGATTATATGTTGATTTACTCATAACTTGATGTTTGGATTTAAATTTGTATTTAATTTAGCTGGTTAGATAATTCAGACACATCGGGTTGTTTATTATGTTTATTTCTTTAATTTTTCTTTCGAATTGTTACTCTTAAAATTTTATGGGTCCTATTCCCAAAAATTTTCATAAGTAATTTAAGGTGAAAATTTATTTTTGTCTATATCGAAATGTCGTTCTATAAACTTCTTAATTTTCATTCTGAAAAGTCTAATTCTAAACTTATTATTATTTTTAACTCATTATAATAATAATATTAATAAAAAGTAATAAATATCCGCAATTGACTTGACTTCCAACCGAAATGTTACCAAAGAAACAATTATTGTCATGTTGTATTATACTTCAGCTTATTTTGAGGCTAATTATTGATTTATTTTGTATAATTTTATATTATTTACTTTAAATTTTCTTATATTATCTATGGTATTCAATGTTATTTTATTTAATTTCACCTTTTTTCTTTGCTTATTTATTTGTTTTTTCTATTGTAAATCTTGACTATCAATCAATCAATCAAATCCTTTTTATAGCCCGTTTTCCTTTACTATGAATATAATATTGTGTAGGCAAGTTAGTATTCTTTTCAGTTCTGATTAAATGCTAGTACCTATACTGAAAGTTCTTGTTATTGGGGTTATTATAGATTTATATATAAATATATATATGTCACAGTTTGAAGCTACTTATATTTTATTTATTTAAGTATGGGTAGTTTGCTAAGAGGTATTTTTCTAAAGACTGACGGTGCTGATATCTTTTATAAGGTTTGTTATTCATTGTTCTTTTACTTTTATTTTTACACATGTTTGTGTAGTTAAAATTATTTTTTTTCGTGCCACTTCAACCCCGAGATTGTAGTTCTGGATTGGTAACCAGCGGGGGCTAATCTACCTCACGGGCAGGTGAAGCGCTCTTCATTCTTGGTTGACAATCACCTAGAGATGGTGTCTCGATAAAAATATCCAGTTTCTAGTCTGCAAACTAGTTGGCGTTAGTAAGGGCATACAGCCATAAAACTTTGCTCCAAACCCTTATGATGGCTCAAAATAGAAATGAGATCAACTGCGCCAACGGGAGTGGAGTCTATGACGAAGGTCCCGCGCACAGTAGGAGCGGTGTCAATACTGAGCATCGCCCGATCGTCATCCCACTATCAGGAACTAAGTTCATGTTGGGTAATTGGAACGTTGGCACTGCGTGGCCGTTCTGGAGAGGTTGTGAGGTGCTGACAAAACGTAAGATTGACGTGTGCTGTGTTCAAGAGGTAAGATGGAAGGGTGCTTCAGCAAGGATGGTCACAGGAAAAGACACTAAATACAAGTTTTTTTGGTCTGGGAGTAGTACTGGGGTTGGGGGTATGGGTGTTTTGGTAAGCAGGGATTGGGTAGATAAAATAGTGGAGATCAATAGGGTTAATGACAGGCTAATGTTTTTGAAACTTTTGATTGGGAAGCGTATTATAACCATTGTCTCAGCTTATGCGCCACAGCAAGGATTAGCAGACATAGATAGGAATAAATTCTATGAACTTCAAATTTCTTCTCTATCCAGACTAAGCGAGAACGAAGTTGTATTCTTGGGTGGTGACTTGAATGGGCATGTAGGGCAGTCGAGTAATGGCTATGAGAGTGTTCATGGTGGTTTCGGATATGGGACGTGTTCATCATCATCAGGAAGGTGAAAGAACCCTTGAGCTAGGTGCAGCTTTAAATATGTGTGTTTGTAATACGTTTTTTAAGAAGAGATAGAAGATTAGTAACATATGTTTCCGGTACTATTAGAAACCAGATTGACTATATTATGGCCAAAAGTAAAAACAGAAAATTTGTTAAAGATGTAAAAGTGGTGCCTGGGGAAGAGGTTGTGCAACAGCATCAATTGATACTGTGTGACATATTAATGGGGCCCATGAAAAATTGTAGAAAAATTTTTTTCCCTAAAAGGAAAATGTGGAGATTGCAAGAGACCTCAATCAGAAACGAATTCGTATCCCACTTTAGAGATAAATCTTCTACAATAGATAAAAGTGGGAATGTCAAAAGCATGTGGAAGTCACATGTGGAAGAGACAGAATTATTGGAATCAGCTGATACTGTTTGTGGCTGGACAAAAGGTCCGCCCAGACATAGCGTCACATGGTGGTGGAATGACGCTGTTGCTGCGGCCGTTAAAGAAAAGCGCGCAGCTTAGAAATGTTGGCAAAATGGTTGTAGTAAAAGTGAATATCTATGTACTAAGAAAGCTGCCAAAAGAGCTGTATACCATGCTAAAATAGTGGCTGAACAGGTTAGGTTTGGTGAAGTTCTAAGAAGGGAAGACAATAGAACAGAAGTGTTCAAAATATCAAAGCATATGTGTGCAGCTAACCCTGATGTCATTGGAGAAAATTGTGTTGAAAATGACAAAGGGGACTTAGCTGTTACAGAACATGAAAAGCTACTTGCATGGCAAGAACACTATGAACGTCTGTTGAATGAGGAGTTTGATTGGAATAAGGAGTCGTTAGCACTAAACGGTCCTACAATTGGACCTTGGTTCGAATTCATGCCTGGTAGGTACCATCGATGCTATTTTCATAGCTCGACAGCTGCAAGAAAGATATCTTGGCAATAAGAAAAAACTGTACTTTGCCTTTTTTGACCTAGAAAAAGCCTTCGATAGTGTTCCAAGAGAGATTGTTAGGTGGTCCTTGAGGAAGCTTGGGGTGATGGAGTGGTTAGTAAGGATGGTCATAGCTATGTACTTAGGTTGCAAGAGTAGAGTCAGAATAAATAATGTGCTTGGTAACAAGTTCAGTGTGAAGGTTGGTGTCCACCAAGGTTCTGTACTGAGTCCTTTACTCTTCATCATTGTTCTAGAAGCGCTATCCGGTGAATGCAGAAATAGGTCCGTGTGGGAATTGTTGTATGCTGATGACTTAGTGATTATTGCTAAAAGTCTGAAAGAGTTAGACAGCTACTGTTCTTGGAAAAACAGTATTGAAAGCAAGGGTCTTAAAGTGAACATGAAAAAAACGAAGGTTATGGTCAGTGCTCAAATCATGGACATGTAATGAAGATGGATGCTGGTAACCCAGCAAGTGCTTGCAAGTACGTCGTGGTAGAGGGTAAGCGAGAACAAAGTAGACCAAGAAAAACATGGTCCCAATTAATAAGAAACGACCTTAGAAGATTGAAACTCAATCCTAAACTTGCCCAAAATCGTAGATTGTGGAGAAGAGCCATTATGAGACCCCGTCCAGCTTATGCTAGCATGGAAACGGACGCAAAACAATGATGATGATGGCTGTTTTCTACGTTACTTTAAGTAGACTATTAAAAAATGTTCATAGTGTTTTTTTGATCATTATATTCTTTAATTTTGGAATTAAAATAATTTTTTTTGCTTGTCAACTTTTTTGAGAATTTTGTTGAATATATTATTTTTTATTTTTTAATAAATTCTGATTTTCTAGATTGTTTTTTGTTTAATTTAGATCTATAACTTTCATTTTAATTATCCTTAGATCGTGCATTCATTCTGATAGTTTCTAATAGTTACTCATGTTATTTTTGAAACTTTTCTTGAATAAAGGTATAAATGTTTTTATAAAGATTATAAAGTTTTCATTCACATCAGCTTAACATCATAGGTGAATGATCGTAAATTATCTGTTTTACATTGATATTAAGGGAAATTATCAAATAATGTTTCAGAAGTATGCCTTCTTATTTTATGTATATAAGGTTGAGATTATGAGATAGTAATATATTTTTCAAATCAATAAATATTTAATAATTTATTAACATTAATATTTAATAATTTATTAACATTAATATTAAAATCTCCAGTGAAAAAAATTTTTTTTTATATGATCTAATATTCGTGTATAGCAGTTCATTGAAATAGGAAGTGATATTTTATGCAATCTATTTATGAAAATAATTATAAAATTGATATGGTTAATAGTACATTTGATTATCATATGTTCCGAAAAAGTATATAAGTTATTGTTGGCCAATTTTTCATGAATAGTGTTTTTCTGAATTATTAAAGCAATTTCACCACCTATTTTGGACATCATAATTTTTTAAATTATATTATAACTATTTAAATTAATTAGCTTATGGCTGTTACAACTCAGCCAAGTTTCTAGAATGAATGAAATATTACACATTGTTTATAAAATTATTTATTGATAATGTTTTGTTGACTAAACTTCTAATATAATTCAAAATTAGGTAAGCTTAAATAATTTACTTTTATGGATTAGTTAGTCATGCATTATTATTATTTTCACTTTTTTTAGCATTATTATTATTACTTTATGTTATATAATTACTATCAATGTCCTGGGCATGACGTTAAACTGCATCCAAGTGGTTCTGGGCATGGCGTTAAACTGCACCGAAGACAGCGTGTCCAAATTGTAACTGCTTTCCTGTTATAACCTGGATAACAGTAGACTTCGGTAACAGGTATCGACAAACTGATATCCTGATATCGTTGTCATTTGGCTTGGCGAAGGATCATTCTTTATTGACAACGGCAAGGCAAACTGCCCAAGTGTGGGAACGGCGGTTCGTGAAATCCGATAGTTTCAAGTTGGACGTTAGCTTGGGCTGGCAGTTCTATGAAAACTTTGTCCCAACTAAAAATGGCTTTCAAAAAATATCTACACTAAAAGTAGTACCAGTACCCATATGCGTACTGGTAATGCTTCGGGCTTGGCTGACTCCTGGGTGTTAAATGCATAGTCCGGCTCAGGCGAATCAAGTGAGCACCCGAAAACGACGTTTAGAGTAGCTTCTTTGAATGTGGGTGGTTTAAAGAGCAGAGGCAGTGAGGTGGTAGAGACTATGGTGTTTCGGAGAAGGGTGGACCTTTGTGCGATCCAAGAACATAGATGGGCTGGTGGCACCGAGTCAAATCAATCCCGCATTTTGAAGGGCAAGAATTCAGCCTATAAGTTTTATTGGTGTGGCAATAAGTCAGGTCTTGGTGGTGCTGGATTTTTTTGGCAGAAAAATGGACACATAATGTTTTTGAAGTTTATCGTGTCTCAGACAGGATTCTAGTACTACGTCTTGTTCTTGGGGAGTCTAAATTCACCTTTGTTTTGGTCTATGCCCCGCAAGTTGGTCGTCCGAATGAGGAAAAAATTTTTTATGATGAGTTGCAGAAATGTATCTCAAAAGTACCATCTTCTGAGATTGTCATCCCATTGGGTGACTAGAATGGGCATGTTGGTGAGAAAGCTGGTGGTTTTGAGGACGTGCATGGCGGTTTTGGTTATGGTACCCGTAACTTTGAAGGTGAGCGGATTTTAGAATTTGCAATAGCCAACAATCTTTTTGTCGTCAACACTTGTTTTATGAAAAGGGAGTCCCATCTTGTGACCTATAACTCCGGTGGTTCCAAGTCACAGATTGACTTCATTCTTTATCGAAAAACTTTCAAAAGTATGGTAAAGAATGTCAAAGTCATTCCTGGAGAGGAATGTGCATTGCAACACTATCTGTTGGTCTGAGATCTTTTTCACACTATACGAAGGAGTGTGAAGCGGAAGTTTAACCCTCGTCTTTGAACCTGGAAACTCCGAGATCCATCAGTTGCAAAAGAGTTTGCCATTTCTTTAAACGCCAAGTTAACAGCGGCTCAGGTCATGAATTTTCCAAACGTGGAGGAAATATGGGCTCATCTTAAAAAGTCCCTTCTTGAAACCTCTTCAGAGGTCTGTGGTAAATCTCTGAACCACCAGTACAAACGCCAAACATGGTGGTGGAACGCCAGTGTAGCTGACGCTGTGAATGAAAAAAAGAACCGTTATAAGGCTTTTAAAAAGCTTAAAATTCAAGGGCTATATAATGAAGCTAACATAGCTAAAAAAGCCCATAACGAGTCTAAGCGTGTTGCTAAGCGTCTTGTTTGGTTGGCAAAAAGCGAAGCGGAAAGGGATGCATTTTCTGCTATTACATCCGGCCGTAATGAAATATATAACTTGGCCAGGCAGATGGACAGTCGTAACCGTGATGTAATAGGTGATAAATGTGTCACAAATGATGCTGGTGAACTCACTTTAAGTGATGCCCAAAAAATAAATGCCTGGGTTGAACATCATAAAGGCTATCAAATTTTGAGTTCGATTGGGCTAGCGAGTGTTTCTTTTGTTTCACCGATCTTTGGTCCTCCCCCTTCTGTCACACTGTCACAGGTCAGTAATGCTATTAATGAAGTGTCGCAAAACAGCAGGACCTTCTGGCATAGTGGCTGAAATGTTAAAGGCGTCTGGTGCTGTAGGCTTAGAAGTCTTGGCCCATCTCATGAAATCAGTTATTGCTGAAGGTGTTGTTCCTGCTGATTGGCGTGATAGCATCATTGTTAACATCTACAAAGGTAAGGGGGATGCTTTGGATCGAGGAAATTATAATTTAAGAGGCCTCAAGCTGACAGATCATGTGATGAAGCTTGTTGAGCATGTCCTAGAGCGACGAATCAGGAAGATGGTGGATATTGATGAAATGCAGTTTGGCTTCGTTTCTGGTAGAAGCGCCACTGATGCAGTTTTTATTGTTCGTCAGTTGCAGGAAAAATATCTAGCCGTCAAAAAACCACTCTTTTGTTTTCGTCGATTTAAAGAAGGCCTTTGATCGAGTTCCGCGCAAAGTGATTTGGTGGGCAATGAGAAAGCTCGGGGTTGAAGAATGGGCTGTCCGTGTAGTTCAGAGCATGTAGTATATTGGAGCAAAAAGTCGAGTACGCATTAATAACCAGCTCAGCAATGAGTTTGGTGTAAATGTTGGTGTACATCAAGGATCTGTATTGAGTCCTTTACTTTTTATTCTTGTTTTGAAAGCTTTGTCTAGAGAGTTAAGAACCGGTGTTCCTTGGGAACTTTTATATGCTGATGACCTGGTTTTGATCTCAGAATCGCTAGACGATGGTATATCCAAATTTGAAAAATGGAAATAGAAAGTAAAGGATTGCGGGTGAACTCCAAAAAAACAAAATTTATGTTACTCGGTTCTGAAAACTTGAGGGATTCTGGAGCTTTTCCTTGCAGTGTATGCCGCAAAGGTGTTGGCGTCAACTCAGTTTTTTGCTCTAATTGGGTTCACAAAAGATGTAGTGGTCTGACTGGAAGACTGAAGGATCAGGCTTACGTCTGTCCTCGCTGTCTCAATTTAGCGCCACCTTTGGATTATAGGCCTATCAAAGAAGTTATTGTTGGTAATGCCACAATGGATGTAGAACCAAAGTTTTGCTACCTTGGTGATAATTTGTGTGCGGGTGAAGGTTGTGAACTGGCAGTTATCACCAGATGTTCAGTTGTCTGGGGAAAATTTAAAAAACTGTTGCCCATATTGACCTCTAAACACAGCACCTTGGAACTTCGTGGCAAATTATACACATCTTGTGTGTGTTCTGCCTTGTTATATGGCAGTGAAAACTGGGCTCCAACAATTGCTGTTTTGCAAAGACTACAGCGCAACGATAGGTCTATGATCCGCTGGATATGTGGCGTTAAGCCAAAGGATAGAAGTCCATCATCAGTTTTCCTCAAAAAACTCAAAATCCCAGACATAAGGACGCTGCTAGAGAGCCGTCGTTTTCGTTGGTATGGTCACGTAAGACGTTCATCCATGTGTATCATAGACGTGCTCGAATTTCCTCTGCCTGGAGGTCGTTCCTGTGGTAGACCAGCAAAAACTTGGTTGAGTTGTGTTGAAAAGGATATGGAATCTTATGGCCTGGAAAATGCGGATTCCCTCAATAGAGCTGAATGGAGAAAGTGTATTAGCCGACTGCTGTATACCCCAGCTACTGGGACGCCTACAGCAGTATAATCTAATATAGATATTATTATTTATTTTTATTATCATCAGTGTTATTAATATTATATTACTAAAATTATCATCATCAATATTACTTTTACCACTCTTTTTTGTCTTGTGTGTTCGCCCAACAAAGGGATCTTGTGTCTTAAACAAAGCTTCAGCATAGGAACACTAAGATGTCACTCCCTCAACTCAGAGTTTGCCCATCACATCAACAATCAACCTTCAAACAGTCTGCATCCAAGAACATCGCCTTCACAAGGACAGTGATCTAGATATCATAAGCCATAATATTGGCCACTGTATATTGTTCACAGCATCGGCATACAAGTTGACCAACAAGGCCACTGTGGGAGGTGTTGGAATACGGTGCGAAAACAGATATTGCCCATTGTAAACTTCGAGCAAAAAATTGACGGTCGAATTCTCATCGCTTCCATCAAAGGCAACTCTAAAACTGGTCTTGTGTCTTGTTATTCTGATAAGCTCGCCCCACTAGAAGAAGTATAAAGGCTTTACGAACAACTAGACAACCTGGCATCTACCATACCTTCCCACAATAACTTGATTATCGGTAGCGACTTAAATGCTCGAATATCTGATGAATTTTCATATCATAGCGTCGCAAACCGAAATAGTGAGTTTTTTAAAACTCTTTTAACAACAACATCTTTTGACCGGTAACACTTTCAAAAACCTAACCGGAAATTATAGACATGGAGACATCCCGCTGGACACTTGGCTTAAATTGACTATATTCTTTTCATAAAAAAGTTTTAATGACTGCCAAGCTTCTTTTTGCTACTATTGCTGGTGATCACAACATAGTAACAACAAAGGCCAGACTGAGTCTTCGTGCTCCAAAATCATCAACAAGGAAATTTATCTACTGATAGACTACTACCATAGATAATTTAACCTCTAAAAAATGCTATGACTGATAGGCAAATATGGAGAAAAAATGACCTCATGTCACCAAACTGAAGATCGGATGCACTACTACTACTACTTTTTTCTTATTATTACCATTATTAGCCGTATACCTAAAAATATCTTCAGATTGTGTTGAATTATACTAATATTAATATTAGTATTGTTCTTGTTGTTTGTATTGTAGTTTTAAGTTTCAACTATTTAACATCAAAAGGGCCGCAGAAGTTTGAACCATTTACATTTACAGCATTCACAACTAAATTTGGACACAATTTTTATTAACGCTTAGTTTTGCGACTTTTGCGCCCAGAAAAAATTTCGTTTTACTTTTTTAAAAAATATTTGTTGAAAATTTCGTTTTATTCAACAAATTATGGGTCAAAGTAGAACATTTCGTTGTATTTGACTATTTATGGGACGATTTGTTGGAATTTCTTAACTGGCGGTTTTTTCAAGAATTTCTCTTTCGGTAAGGATTATTGTTAAACTCCCTAATAACAATGACATTTTTAAAAATTTCAATTGATTATCTTTAAATATTTTCCAATTATTTAGTAAATTATACCTGATTCTGATTTTTTCTTCACTTTAGTTAATATTTATCATGCTATTAAAATAAGCTGTATTTAATTAAAAATAATATAAATTTTTTGGCTTCAATGAAATTTCTTTCACTATTCATTCAAATTGTTTAGCTCACGGAATAATTTAATTTATCTTCATTTTATATATTAATGCAGATGTTAATGGCTCATTTAATGTTATGTTATTTCAGATTCTTGAAAGTCAAGATACACGATGTTCACTTTAATAAATTTATGGCTCCTCTTTATTGAACTTTTCAATGCTCTGCCTATCAATCTTAATACATTTTTCAAGTTTTATAGATTTTTTTCGGCTCTTAGCTCAATGGTTGAGCATTAGACTAATTATCTGAAGTTACCGGGTTCGATCCCGCGTGGGCCGACAATTAGCACCTGTTCCACAGTGTGCTTTCGCTACATTAAATTTTTAGCAATCGCTTAGATCTATAAGGAAAAGCGCTTCATAATTACCGCATTACATTTAGTAGGAAGTTCATTCATACCTTTGTTTAAATAAATTTTCATTTATATGAATGGATAGTTGAGGAAGAAGTTATGGAAAGTTGATAAAGCATCTGAAAGTTTGCAACAAAATTGTTTCAGGAGATCTCCCGCCCGCATACCATTTCCAATAGTAATAAAGCAGAGATAGACAAATTGTATGAAGTTACTGAGAAGAGCTCCTTGCACTCTTACCATGTTTCACATTAAAATCATTTCTGTCTTTGATACACTGTGGATTCCTCCGTTATAAGACCATTCCTACTCTCTCGATACCAATCCCTATTGAAACCACTCTCAACCCTTTGACGTCTTTAAAAAGGAAAGCTGCATACCTATAACACAGAAAATTAAGATGCTTGGATCTTATTGTTGAATTAACTTCTTTTTTGATCTTAAAGCTTTCTCTAGTCAGTATGTCTACTGATTAAGGAGAGCTTTGAGATTAAAAAAGAAGACTCAACAATGAAAGACTGTTTTTAAAATATTTTTTACTGTTCAACAGTTTAAAATATGTGCTAAAAGGCTAAGTTTTGTTTTAAGGACTGTTGAATAAGACTGATTTTATACAATTAAAATATGAGTTATAAAACAGGTGTTTTATTTATGCAATATACTATAAATTTTGAAATATTAATTAAATACTTTAGATTCAAATTAATTGTAATTTTCATTATATTTATAAGTTTGAGCCTTGTTTAAAAAAATATTTGTTTTATATTTGATTTCAAGGAAATTTTTTCAAAATTGAATTAAAATTAAATTAAAATGAAAAATTAATTTTTCAAATGACACAACAAGTAATAAACATTTTTTGTAAGGATATTTCTTTTGCTTTCAGTTCTTGGTCATTCACATTTTTTATTAAAAGAAAAACAATGTGACAATATTTATTTTAAAAATAATTCTACTATAGTCAAATTTTACAAAATACCTCATAATAGTATCAGTTAATCGATCAATATAAACTTTTATGCGTTTTATAATTTTTTTTATAATAGTGGTCCAATGCCACAACAAAACTATAATGGTAGTCAAATTTTACAAAAATTCCTTATGATGGAAGTCAATTTTTACAAAATGGTACAATTTTACTAAAAAAGTTCATAATAGTAGTCCAAAATGGTCATGTAATATTCCAGCTTATACTTTTATCCTAAAAGACTGACCCCAAGCGACAGCCTATGCTCCAAAACACAAGGAATTACACGCTTCACACCGACATCAAGCCTATCTATCACTAATCGGCTCACGATGCTTGTGGATCGTTTGTTTTATTTAATAGTGAGCAATTGACATTTTATTAACGATAAAAGGTACCCAGATAAACAAGATGCCCGCTAAGCATCAGAATAGAGTACACTAGTTTTTGATTTCAAGCATGCTCTCTTAAGGTAACAACTTTATAACATATGCTATTAGAGGGTCTAATACATTTTCTCCAATTTATTCTTTGATGAAGAAAAGAAGGGTCCAACTCCTAACTGAAAACGGGGTGCTCATATATATGTATGGTTGCGACTCAGCACCACCATCTATAT